>CM023857.1:21631489-22305926 GCA_013389735.1 Phaseolus lunatus
GTTGAGTTGTGTGCACTTTAATTCTTGAGCTCTTTTAATTTTCTTGCACTTTATGTTTCTGTTTTAGGCTTACTTTGAGTTTTCTTGCTGTTTTTCTTTTGTTCCACCAAGTGTTTGTGAAAAGGTTTATGGCACTCATTGTTCATATTGAGTTTGGTTGCTCTTTTGGAAGGGCATTCTCCTTCCTAGAGCTGACCTTAAGCTTCCTTTCACTTGTTATATCTTGTGATATGTCTTTTAATTTTGTAATCATGTCAAGTTTTGTCTTAAGTCATGTTATTCCATAATTGTCATTTCTTCTAGTAGTACTTTTATTGCTTTGATTGTTTCTTGCTTTGGTTTACATTCTGTTTTTGAGTTTCTTGCTTGATCCTTTGTGCATTTTCATTTTTAGATTTGAGTTCATGCTTGTATTCTAGACCTATACAAGTTCCTTTACACAATTTCCATTATGTAGTTCATCATACTGTTTTTCATTCCTAAATAGGATACTCTGTTTTCTTACAAACGTGCTACTGTTTTCAATTTACTGCAATTAATTGGCTTACTGGAAATTTGTTAAAATTTAGATTTACATTCTTCAAAGTGTTAAAAAAGCATAGCAAAAAAAAGTACTAAAAAATTCCAAGTACACAAAATATGATAAATAAAATACGAAAAGTGTACATTCCTGCCGAAAAAAAGACGGTAATTGGGCAGCAATTTTGAAAAATTTATTTCTCTCAATTGGCTTACTGTTTTTACCTCATTCCAGTGGCATTATTGAGTTGAGACATTGAAGTTTCTGTGGTAAATTTTTCAAATTCCAGTTCGCTTCCAATCATTCCAGTTAACTCTGTAAAAATAGCACAGTTTGCATACAACAATTTTCTTGTAGTTCTGTTTTTGGTTTCTTAAATCTACTCTAGTACTTTTCTCTAGGACTCTTTTGGTGTGCCTTCTTTCTTCATTGAGTTCTTTATTTTCTTGCTTGTCTTTCATTCTTTACTCTTTGAGTTTGTCTTACATATAGTATTCCTTTTGCAATTACCTTTCTTTGCTTATACCTTTTTGATCTCGCCGCGGACTCAAGCGTGGAGAGATTGCCTCGTCACTCTTTCGTTTGACTTTCTATCTGCTGCGCGCTCTGCAAGGAGGCTCCAGGAACCTTCACCGAAACTTCGAATGGTGCCTGCAAAACACACAGACGGCGCCTCTAGCGGCCGTTGTAGCTCCGACGCTCAAGTCAGGCAACGGGAACACCAAAAGGTCTCTCTCAGATCTCTCTGTGTGAGACTGTGTGTGTGTGCCCTCAGTCCTCTTTGATTCGAAAACTGAGTGCCCTCGGATTTGTGTTGTGTCTGAGATAAAGATTGCATACCTCGTTTTGGTGTTCTTCTTCCTCATATAAACCCTGCGTAGCCCCTACAGGCTACCTCTAGGTTCACTTAATTACTCTGCATTGCCGTTTCCACTTCCCAGGGCTACCTTGCGTGCCAGCTTTCTTCACTTGAGTGCCAAGTCTGACAGCAGGAACCGCGTGGGTGTCTTTGGGCCCCTCGACTTCTGTGCCTATCTGCCCTACCTACTCTCTGGGAACATCTTCACCATCCACGTGGCAGACATCCAACCCACTAGGAGACTCTAACCTTGGTGGGTTCTTGTCCCAGCAGGACTCTGCACCTAACTGCGTCTTCTCATCTTCCTGCGTGGTCGTCTCGCGACTAAGAACGCTCCCAGCCTCTGGGCACTTTACTGATCATCGGTTGCGTTGTTCACATCGCGCGGCCGATGTCACCTCTACACACACCGATGACCGATGTGATATTTCACGTCCTCGTGCTCTGCTTATGGGATCAGGCGAGGTCCTTGAGTAACGTTCTCGCTGGGAGCCTGGGTCCCAGTTTAACACGTGCTGACAAGAAACCCCCGACGACTGATCATTCTCCATGCACCGATGACTGATCACAATGCATGTACTGATGACAGATCACTCTGAACGCACCGATGACTGATCGGTGCTTCGTCCCTTCTCGTGCTCTTCTTCCAGGCACTCAAGTAGGAACTGATCTGCTGGTGGCGGTCGCTCGGTAGCTGACCACTGATCGCCGTTCATGAACGATCTCCACCCTGGTTCATCTGCCTTTACGTGCCACGCGTCACTCTGTGATTGGCCCACGTGGTCATCTTCTTCTGACGTCATCGCCTACCGATGACCGACCGGATCACAAGCCCCCCAGTCTCGAGCTGTGAACTTGTTCTCAGCGAAGAGACTAAGTGGTCTTCGTTGCCAAAGGGAAGAAGGAGCTCGAAGCTGATGTACCTGAGACCACGGCTGTTGGTGCTGAGGTTCTGATAGATGGGTTCCATGGGCTTGCAGCAGGTTCACTGCGTCCTACCAGACTTGGACTCTATCAAACCTAGCCTCCGCCATTCAGTGGCCGATGGCAGGCTCATTCCTCCTCCTTGAGCTTCTTCCCTTGCCACTTCTCCTTGTGTGTGATTTCTCTTGCTGCTACAAACTTATATAATCTTGTATGCATAAGTTCGTGTTGGATGACTGACCCGATGGCGTCTAAATGCTTCGACTGATCATCCAAGACCTTGTTTGGGCAAGCTTTCATACTAAGAGCTTTGCTACCGACCACCGACTAGCATGTTAGCGCACCACCGATCAGTCATCGCGCTTCATGCTTCGCATTGCTTCCGCGTCACTCCAGCGCTAAGTGCATAGAGGACCCGACCTCTGAAGTTGATGCCTGTGTTTTGGGGAAGAGGACTGCTCCTTGATGACCCCTCTTGCCTTAGCCTCGCTGTAGGAAGTCGAGGTGAGGACTTTTTATCTCGCCTCAGCCTCGCTGTATAAAGTCGAGGTGAGGACTTTCTCTATTGCCTTAACCTTGCTGTATGAAGCAGAGGATAAGGACTTGGTTCTCTTGCCTCAACCTTGCTGTAAGAAGCAGAGGGAGAGGACTTTCTCTCGCATCAACCTTGTCGTAAAAAGCAGAGGAAGAGGGCTTTCTCTGCCTGCACCCCGCTGTACAAAGTCGAGGGTGAGGACTTTCTCTCGCCTCAACCTTGCTGTAAAAAGCAGGGGAAGAGGACTTTCTCTGTTGCCTTGACCTTGCTGTATGAAGCAGAGGAGAAGGACTTGGATCTCTTGCCTCAACCTTACTGTAAGAAGCAGAGGAAGAGGACTTTCTCTCGCCTCGACCTTGCTGTGAAAAGCAGAGGAAGAGGGCTTTCTCTGCCTGCACCCCGCTGTACAAAGTCGAGGGTGAGGACTTCCTTTCGCCTGCACCCCGCTGTACAAAGTCGAGGGTGAGGACTTTCTCTCGCCTGCACCCCGCTGTACAAAGTCGAGGGTGAGGACTTTCTCTACTGAGTGGGTGCATGCTCCCAGGGGAGCGCCAGGGGTGGCTGTCTAAGCGCACTCTCCAGGCGCATCCCTGCCTGCATGGTATCACCGTACGCCCTTTGAGTGGGTAACTCCTCTTCTTCTGGTTTGGAATCATGCGGGGTGCATGCGTAACGCTCTCGCAGGGAGCCTGGGTCCCAGCTTAACGCGTGTTAACAAGACCCTGATGACAAACCTTCTTCTGGAATCATGCGAGGTGCGTGCGTAACGCTCTCGCTGGGAACCTGGGTCCCAGCTTAACACGTGTTAGCACGACCCCGATGACCAGCCTCATTTTGGAATCATGCGAGGTGCATGCGTAACGCTCTCGCTGGGAACCTGGGTCCCAGCTTAACACGTGTTAGCACGACCCCGATGACCAATGGACCGACCGAGTACTTACCCCGACATGCACCGACGGTTGATCTTGCTTTGGGACCACCGATGACTGATCGAGCTCTGCTTCTTGGTGCTCAAACGCGACGGTGATGTCTTGTTACGGGGAAGAAGAGTTTTACTTGTTGACCCCTCTTGCTTCCCCGAGTTCATCGACCTTTGGGTCTGATTCCTCTTGGACGTTTCTCGAAATCTTCCCTTTCCCTCTCTTGGTTTTCCCAGAACTCCCGAGTTCCCAAACTTTGGCCACCTGCACTCACTCCTGGGGTGAGGAGAACATAGGTCAGTGGTCCGTACTCGCGCCTGGGGCGAGCAGGCTCCAACTGATCCCTTGGACTTGCATTTGAGGCAAGCAGAACTTGAACTGGGAAACATGTGCACACTTGACATACTGAAATCTTTTTTTATTGGGTGGCCTCGTTAAAAACCCTCATTGGGGAAAAGAGTGCCCCCTGATTTGCTCAACTATTTAACAGTACATACATTGAGTGTGTTTAGTGCAAGAACGCATCTACCTTACAACTTAACTGAAGTAGAAACTTAAGTGTGTAGCGTTCCACGTCTATGGGATAGGTGCTCCATCCAGGGTCTCCAGCCGATAGACTCCATTCTCCAGCGCCTCAACCACTCTGTATGGGCCCTGGCGATGACCGACCTGGCGAGCACACCACTCTTCCAGCAACGACGAAAAGCTGTCCTTAACTTCAAACTTGTTCGCGCCTCCCAAGTTCTCCATAAGCTCGTCGCTTCCCCTTCGTTACACCATCGCGAGGTGTGTTAAAGCGAACTGACTGGACTTCCTTGAACTTGTGCGGGAAACTCATGACTTCAAGTGCTTCTCCAATCCCTCTTTCTCCTGCAATCGTGCAGAGATCCCACACTATCTGGGGTCTGGCGAGGTTCACAGAAGCGTAACCCTCTGTATCCAGGCCTTGGGATCGAATGGCGGATATACTAAGTCGACAGCTAGAGAACTGGACCCTTCGCCTTTCTCTTTGCAACTTCCTATCGCTGAGCTTAAAGACTTTGCCTCAGCTTCCACCTGAGCTACCTGGGAGCCCCCCCAGCGTTGCATCCTCCATCACCTCACGTCCCCATGCACAGGGACCTCGTGTTGCCGATCGCCTATCTGAGACTCCGAAGCGCGATCACCTTGTGTCCCTCGCAGGTAATCGGTCAGGAATCCTGTCTTCACCAACTCAGCAAGTTGACGCCCCAACGCCAGGCATGTGTGGAGTGTGTGTCCATAAGCCTGATGGAACTCACACCACTCGTCCTTCCGCCTTCCAAGCACCTCGTCAGTTTTCTCTGGTACTCGGAGTCTCGCAGCCACGGCAGGGATGGCGATCAGCTCTGCCAACTCTATCACGAAATCATACCTAGGGGGTGTGTTGTTCTCCCTTGCACGCCCCCTGGGCTGGTTCTTGCTGGGTGCATATGGACGAGGCCTTCCCTGTGCCTTCCTCTCCTCCTTGGTCTCATACACCCGCACCTGCTGCTGCTTCCCCTGACCTCCGCGCGGCTTCGTCGGCGCAGTGCTGCCTCTCTTCTCAGAGACCTCTGTCTCCGCCACTATGTGCGCCACCGCTCGTCACCGAATCTCAGCGAAGGTGGCAGGATGGCTTCTGATGAGCGATTCACTGAAAGGGCCAGGTAGCACGCCTTTCTTGAATGCATGCACCAGCATGCTCTCATCCTTGCTGGGCAGTCTCACCACCTGCGCACCAAAGCGGTTGAGGAAGTCCTTCAGCGACTCCCCCTGGTTCTGGCGCACGTCGAACAAGTCGTAAGTCACCACCGGCGGCGCTCTGTTGACTATATACTGCTCCGTGAATAGCTTTGAGAACTGATGGAAGAAGGTGATGTGACCCTCCGGCAGGCTCACGAACCACTCCATAGCCACTCCGCTCAGCGTGCTCATAAACATTTTGCAATACACTGCGTCTGAACCTCCAGACAGCATCATCTGAGTGTGGAAGGCTGTCAAATGCGCCTCTGGGTCTTCCACCCCTGTGAACGACGTCTTCACTCCCACCAAGTTAGGGGACACCACCGTGTTCATGATCTCGGGGGAGAAGGGCATGGGAAATGCTCTAGGGGGCGACGGCGGCATCGACGTTCTGTCTTCGGATACGCGCTCATTCTGCGCCTGCAGCTCCCTACGCAACTCCTCGTTCACGCGGTTCAACTCTTCACTCCTGCTGTGCGATGCAGTCAGCTCTGCATGCATCTTCTCCTGCTCAGCTCTCGATGCCGCAACGTTCTCCTGCAACGCGCGCATCATCTCCATGACCTGTGCCATGGTCACAGTTTCTTCACCAGCAGGTGGTGGAGGCGTCGTCTGTCTGGCTCTTCTACTCATCTGTGCGATTTCTATCCTCGTTCTTGTGTATGGGGGCTTCGCTTTACTTCGTGCCCCACGGTGGGCGCCAAATGATCTCGCCGCGGACTCAAGCGTGGAGAGATTGCCTCGTCACTCTTTCGTTTGACTTTCTATCTACTGCGCGCTCTGCAAGGAGGCTCCAGGAACCTTCACCGGAACTTCGAATGGTGCCTGCAAAACACACAGACGGCGCCTCTAGCGGCCGTTGTAGCTCCGACACTCAAGTCAGGCAACGGGAACACCAAAAGGTCTCTCTCAGATCTCTCTGTGTGAGACTGTGTGTGTGTGCCCTCAGTCCTCTTTGATTCAAAAACTGAGTGCCCTCGGATTTGTGTTGTGTCTGAGATAAAGATTGCATACCTCGTTTTGGTGTTCTTCTTCCTCATATAAACCCTGCGTAGCCCCTACAGGCTACCTCTAGGTTCACTTAATTACTCTGCATTGTCGTTTCCACTTCCCAGGGCTACCTTGCGTGCCAGCTTTCTTCACTTGAGTGCCAAGTCTGACAGCAGGAACCGCGTGGGTGTCTTTGGGCCCCTCGACTTCTGTGCCTATCTGCCCTACCTACTCTCTGGGAACATCTTCACCATCCACGTGGCAGACATGCAACCCACTAGGAGACTCTAACCTTGGTGGGTTCTTGTCCCAGCAGGACTCTGCACCTAACTGCGTCTTCTCATCTTCCTACGTGGTCGTCTCGCGACTAAGAACGCTCCCAGCCTCTGGGCACTTTACTGATCATCGGTTGCGTTGTTCACATCGCGCGGCCGATGTCACCTCAACACACACCGATGACCGATGTGATACTTCACGTCCTCGTGCTCTGCTTATGGGATCAGGCGAGGTCCTTGAGTAACGTTCTCGCTGGGAGCCTGGGTCCCAGTTTAACACGTGCTGACAAGAAACCCCCGACGACTGATCATTCTCCATGCACCGATGACTGATCACAATGCATGTACTGATGACAGATCACTCTGAACGCACTGATGACTGATCGGTGCTTCGTCCCTTCTCGTGCTCTTCTTCCAGGCGCTCAAGTAGGAACTGATCTGCTGGTGGTGGTCGCTCGGTAGCTGACCACTGATCGCCGTTCATGAACGATCTCCACCCTGGTTCATCTGCCTTTACGTGCCACGCGTCACTCTGTGATTGGCCCACGTGGTCATCTTCTTCTGACGTCATCGCCTACCGATGACCGACCGGATCACTTTTCTTGTTTGTCTTTATTGATTCATTGGTTTTGTGGTGGTTGCTTTTGAGATTGGTGTGCTTGCTTTGACATCTTTCATTTGAGGACTCCATGGCCTCAAGATCAGATTAGTGCAAGGACATTTTCTTTGGAGTGCCCCATTCTTTCTGCCTCTATTCAATTCGGCTTTAATTTTACTTAACACACTCACTGTTTTTGCTAATTGTTGTTTCTTGACTTGTTTCCTGTTTTTGTGTGTTGCTGTTTTTAATTACCAATGGCTGGATTTTCAAGTGATGCCTCATACAAGCAGCATTCTCCTTCCAAAGCTTCACTCCTTGGTGAATTACATGCAACACAAAGAACTATTAGACGTTTGGAAGAGAAATTGCAAAAGCTAGAAGTGCAACGAGCTAGACCATCTCCTTCAATCCATGATGAGCATCATTCACATAGACATTCAACAAGAGCCTCTTCAAATGATTTTGGCAGTGAAGATGCGCATAGAAGAAGGAGAACTCCACCCCCATTCTTTGGCCGTAGACATCACACCCAAGGGGAGAGACCTCACTATGGCAATGGCTACTATCAAGATGCAAAGGCTAGGCTACCTTCGGTCAAACTTCCTACTTTCAATGGCTCTAGTGATCCTAATGTGTATTTGGATTGGGAGGCTAAGTGTGAACAAATATTTGAGCTCCATGAGATCAAAGATGAACAACACAAGTATAAGCTAGCCACCTTAGAATTTGTAGATTATGCCATGAAATGGTGGCATGGTGTTGTAAAGGACTTTATGTTTCACAAGGGTCCTCCCGTGGACTCTTGGAACTCTTTGAGATATCAAATGCACGCTAGGTTTGTGCCTCCACATTTTAGGAAAGACCTCATGTTGAAACTACAACGGTTTCAACAAGGCACGCTAAATGTGGATGAATATTATAAAGAGTTAGAAACGCTTGTGCTTAAACTTGAATTAGAAGAAAGTGAGGAGGCTATGATTGCTAGGTTTGTAAGTGGTCTTAGGAAGGATATTCAAAACATTGTTGAGTTACAAGAGTATTCATCATTGGGATCTTTAGTTCATCTTGCAATGAAGGTGGAAGCCTAACTTGCTAAGAAAAACTCTTTCAAAAACATTTCCAATGATGGATACTATTCCAAGTCTTGGAGAAACAAAAATTCTTTTTCTAAACCTCCTTCCAAAGATTCTTCTTTCAAACCCAAGGAAACTAAGCCATCTACTTCCAGGCCTAAATCTCCCACTAGAACATCTAATACTAAATGCTTTAAATGTTTGGGTTATGGTCATATTGCTACACATTGTCCTTCTAAACGAAGTATGTACATACATGAGGGCATTGTAGTTAGTGAGCATGATTCGGATTCTCCTAAGCATTGATTGCATTCTCATGCATCTAGTGAGGAAGAGAGTGAGTGTCCACTTGAAGGAGATTTGTTTAGTTGTGAGAAGACTTCTTGGGCAAGTTTCACAACCTTTTGATGAAAGTCAAAGGGAAAATATTTTCCACACACGATGTCTTATTCAAAACAACATTTGTTCTTTGATAGTGGATGGGGGGAGTTGTGCAAAAGTGGCAAGTACAAGAGTGGTAGAGAAACTTGCTTTACCTACCATCTCTCATACAAAGCCCTATAAATTACAATGGCTTAGTGAAGTAGGAGAAATTATTGTAAATAAACAAGTCCTCATTGCTTTTTCAATTGGCAAATATAAAGATGAGGTCTTATGTGATGTGGTCCCTATGGAAGCAACTCATCTTCTTTTAGGTAGGCCGCCATGGCAATTTGATAGGAAAACTTTACATGATGGCCTTACCAACAACATTTCTTTTACCTTCCATGGGCATAAGATCACTTTAAAATCTCTTTCTCCAAGTGAGGTCCATAAAGACCAATTAAAAATGAAAACCAAAAGAGAAAATGAAAAAGGGAATGAAAGAAAAGAGAAACCGAGTCTCCAAGTCTCATCCTATGCCACTAAATCAATCATGTTGACTCGGGCTATGCTACAATTTGCACCTCCAAGGTGTTATTCTTCCTTATCTTTTTCATTACCCAAGGTTTCTACCTATTTTCTTTCTTTGTTAAAGAATGTTAGGAATGACTTTCCAATTCCTCCTAAAGGTTTACCCCTTCTAAGAGGCTTTTCTTCACAAAGTTTTATCATTCCTAAACATTCTTTCCAAAGTTGGTATATAGATAATAAACCTTCCGATGAACTTCCCGCGCTTCAACATTACAAGTCAACTTCTAATATCACTTCTTATCCTTTTTTATCTATGAGCAAGTTGACTTTGTTATATGAAGGAGTTCTGCATTCGTGGTCGAATTCTCTCCAACTTGGGGGGTATGATGCAAGTCAAGACCACTTAAGGATGACCAAAAATGCTATATATAAAGGGTCATCTCTACAATCAAAAGAAGACATCACAGAAAGAAGACAGGGCCATATTCCAAAGCACTTGAAGTTCTTCTTACTAGTCTTCTTAAAGAGTAGAACATTTTTTTTGTAAATAATTGGGTTATCTTGAAGCATCCAAATAGTCTCCAGAATTCGTGGTCGAATTCTCTCCAACTCGGGGAGTATGATGGAGATCAAGCTCTAGTGGACATGGAGGCCAATCAACAAGATCAAGAAGAGGTAGAGGTGCAAATAGAGGACGCCCATGAAGATTAAAGCCCACCTCAAAGGCTTACAAGAAGCATGTTCAAAGTTTTAGGAGCTAGGGAACAATTATTCTCTCTTTTTGTAATTTCTTTGGTTGATGGTGCTTAGAGGGAAACATTAGAAACCTCTATTGTTATAGCATCTTTTAGTCTTTAGTTAGGAGTCTTAGGGGGGGTGTATTAGTAGATAGGTGGAGAAGTAAATAAGGAGGTGAAGTTATACGTTTAGGCTTATGAAGTCCATTAGGGAAGGAAGGAAACCCTACCTTCTAGAAATGAGTGAAATGGTGTGGCTTTGACCAAAGTCAATGACCTAGGCTGCACCATATTGTGTCTTCCCTTACTACCCTCACAACTTGTTCTCCAAGGCTCCTCATGCTATAAATAGGAGGCCTCCCTCATTGTATTTGCTAGATTGAAATTGATAGTAAAGAAACTCTACTCAAATTTTGAGAGAACATTGGAGAGCTTTGAGCCTTCTTCTCTAGTCTTATCTTGAAGGATCCATGGTGTCCTCAAGTGGCGGCAGCACACTCATCTAGGAGCATCCATCACTTCTAGTGGCGTGTTCATACCAATCTACATCCATTTTCATAAGTTTTCTATTCTCCTTCCTTTTTTCTCTTTAGTTGTTCATGTTTTGAGTTGGTTTTCTTGAGTTTTTGGTTCTGTTTTCAGTTTTCCAGCAACTATTCTTCCTTTCCTTTGATTTTGAACGGTTCATTTTCTGTTTTCCTTCTTTCTTGTTCGGTTCAAACTTGTTTTCCAGCTTTTTAATCGGTTCAATTGATAGTAAATGGAGCTTCCATGTGAGTTTGGTTTTTGGTGCAAGATTTGGTGAGTTCTTGAAATATAGAACATTGATCCTCTTCTATAAAAGTGCCTAATCTTTGCCAACTCAAGTTGATTCCATAGAATATCAAAGAATCATGTTATTGTGGCTAGTGGAATCACATCAGGGAGGCTCTTGCTAGGTCCAACCTCCTTCTCACCAAGGTGCGAGAGGCCCAGGAAGAGGCCGAACGAAGAGTGCTTGCAGTTGCTGGGGCGGAGCATCGCCTAATGGGGCTCACCTTGGAGGTGGCTCAGCTCCACAAGGATGACAAAGAGACTAAGGACCTCTTGTTTGCAAAATAGAAAGAGGCATTTCCGTTATATGCAAAGAATAATGACCTCCGCCTCTCCATGGAGGACCTGAAGAAAGAATTGGGTGGGAAGGATGAGGGCATGGCCCAGGCTGGCGAGGAGCTGGAGCGGAGCAAAGAAGACCTGGCCCAAAGGGAGGTGGAGTTGGCCAGGCTACGGGAGGAGATGGACCAGCTGAAGAAGGAGATGGCCCGTAAGGAGGAGCTCTTTCAGAAGACCACTGATGATCTCACCAACGAGGCAGCTGAAGCCTATGGTGAAGGGTTTGGGGACGCCATCACCCAGGTTGCCTGCATGCATCTTAGGGTGGATCTTTCCCAAACTGGCCTGACAAAGGTCATCGTCGATGGGCAACTGGTGGAGGTCCCTGCGAACTCTTGATTTCCCTCTTTTCAGTAAAACTTTTGTAATTACCGATACATTCCATCTTTAATGAATCGATTCTTCAATGTCTCAACTTCTTTATAACTCTTATGTTTCTATGTATGAGCGAACATAACTATACAATACTTTTTCTTTTAACACTGTCTTTGCATCTACGTGGCCTTCTTAACTCAGGATGGGCTTGTATGACCCTTATCTGATGAACCCATGAACCTGTGCTGATTTGTATATACTCTTCTTCATTTTTGTATCTGTTTCTGAGGCAACCTTGTCAACTCAAAAGTACCCCACGGATGCCTTTGCCCAAACATCATAACGCCTGCTTAACTCAATATCGTGCACTGGCTTCTGCCTTGCCGTGTTAGTCGTGGTAGGAAACTTCGCTAGTATCGACCCTGGCTAATGAGTCCAAGGAAGACCTCTTACTCGCCTCAACTTTGCTTTACAAAGACAAGGAAGAGGACTTTCACTATGTTGACCTCGATTGACAAGTCAAGGAAGACCTCTCATTCGCCTCAACCTTGCTGTACAAAGACAAGGAAGAGGACTTTCACTGTGTCGACCTTGACTGACAAGTCAAGGAAGACCTTTCACTTGCCTCAACCTTGTTGTACAAAGACAAGGAAAAGGTCATTCACTGGGCCAACCTCAACTAACAAGCCAAGGAAGACCTTTTGTAAGGACCTGTAAAAATTAAATTGGAATAAAAGGGTATATTTTAAATGAATTCTAAGTATGTTTTTATTTAAAATAAAAAGGAAGGAAAATGTAGTTTAGAAGACTATAAGATTTCCTTGTTAGTACAAAATCGTCGGTCGCCTAGACTACACGTGATCGCCAGGGCGCGAGGCATGCGGGCATCGCCAGGGCGCGAGGCATGCGGGCATCGCCAGGGCGCGAGGCATGCGGGCATCGCCAGGGCGCGAGGCATGCGGGCATCACCAGGGCGCGAGGCATGCGGGCATCGCCAGGGCGCGAGGCATGCGGGCATCGCCAGGGCGCGAGGCATGCGGGCATCACCAGGGCGCGAGGCATGCGGGCATCGCCAGGGCGCGAGGCATGCGGGGTTAGTCTTCGCGCGAGAGGTCTGGATAGTCTTCGCGCGAGAGGTCATCGGTGGATAGTCTTCGCGCGAGAGGTGAATAGTCTTCGCGCGAGAGGTCATCGGTGGATAGCCTTCGCGCGAGAGGTCATCGGTGGATAGTCTTCGCGCAAGAGGTCATCGGTGGATAGTCTTCGCGCCAGTGGTCATCGGTGAAAGGTTATCGCGTGATGTCGAGTTGCTCACAGAGAAGTGGGACCCAGACTCCAAGCATGAAACGTCCTGCACGCGCGCCACGTAGACAAAAAGGGTGGTTCAGAATAGTGACCTCAGAGTGTTAGCCTGCGCAGAGGCACGCTTAGTCGTACTGTTCAGTGCAGCGTACACGCAAACTTCCCTGCAGAGTGGGTGGTGGCAGCGGCTTTTGTGGACAAGTTAGTTTAAGATGCAAAAACCCACTTCTGAGAGAAGAAAACGTTGCAGTGGTTCAAGAGCGAAAGAGTGTGTTTACCTCCCTTCTTCTCCTTTTCTCTCCTTCGCACTGCGATTCAGGCACCTTCACCCAAAAGTACGACGAGCGACGGCTACCATTAGAGCACCTGGGAAGTTCTCTGCAAGTCCTACAAACCAGACGCAAAAACAGAGTGAAAGCATCTTTTAAGCTTCGTGGGGTTTTGGAGTTCTTGGTGTTTTGCGCAAGTCCAGGTAAGGGAAGCTAGCCTTCATTTTCAATACAAGCCATAGATTAGCTATTTCTGAAGTGAGGGCGACGTGGTCGCCGGTTTCATGTTTCTTTTCGCAATGCTCTGTTCTATGTGGTTGGGCGACGTGGTCGCCGGTTTTAAATACAGATTTCGAAATCCCCTGTTTTTGGACGAGATCGCCAGTTTTGGCGTTGTTTTTCGAACTCCCCTGTTTTTGGTGTTGGTTGAAACTGTTTGAGATTTAAATGTGATATTCGAAAATCTGAACCTTGGCATGAGTTTTGCTGTGACTGGAATCGTTCATTAAGTGTTGTATGACGTGTGAATGTTGTGAATGTGGGATCAAGGCATAGTATTTTCAGGAAAGGAAATATCGTGTAAGATCGTGTGTAGGTGTATTGACTAGGGGCTTGTCTAGAAGGAGATATCCTGACTCTGCTGATATAATGGAATCACGTAGATGAAGTTATTCAGTTGTGGAGAGTCGGAGGAGGTTCATATGAATGGGCGAGTAGTGTGAAAAAGAACGAGCTCGGCCTATTATATGAATTAACCCTGTCATACCGGGAGAGTCAATGACATTGAGATTATATATGCGCATGGCTGTGTGGATTTCACAGCGACCCTGTGTGGATTTCACAGTGGTATGGTATGACAGGTGCAGATCTCTGAGCCTGAGTCAACGCACGAGTCAATCCGGAAGTAGGGTCATGTGTCTATGCATTGTGAGTCAGTGGAAAGTCTGACGTGTGAATCTTGAATACTGAAAGTAGCAAATGGACACTTGACGAGTATGTGGAATATGGCAATGTTGATGGTTGTAATTGATATGGATCATGAATGGTGTGAAGCTTTATGTTTACTATTGATTTAAAAGCTTTTAAAACATCTAGCTTATCCCTTTCTTTTGTATTGCTCTGTGGCTGTTTTCTCTTAAACTGTGATGATCGTGTATTTTTGCACGGGAGCAGACGAGGTTGCAGGTGGTAGAGCTCCTCAGTGAGTGGTCGCCGGGAGGAGATCGCCCATATATATTTCTGTTAGGCGATCACCCTTTTTATGTTGTCTGATAGGAGATCGCCCTTTTCTGATAGGAGATCGCCCTTTCCTGATGGGAGATCGCCTATCCTGTTGGGGAATCGCCTGTTTTTATTTATTTTGTTGTATTTAGTTTACGTTTTTGGAAACCGGCAGATTATGTATTAAACTCCCTACGAGGAGAAAACTTCATTACATATATATATATATATATATATAATTATGTTCACTTCAACATTATTATTTTATCTCTACTTCATTTTATAATTATGCAATGAAATTGGCGGGATGTTACACCTTTCACTTGCCTCAACCTTGTTGTACAAGGACAAGGAAGAGGTCTTTCACTGCGTCGACCTCGACTGACAAGGCAAGGAAGACTTTTCACTTGCCTCAACCTTGCTGTACAAAGACAAGGAAGAGGTCTTTCACTACGTCGACCTCGACTGACAAGCCAAGGAAGACTTTTCACTTGCCTCAACCTTGTTGTACAAAGACAAGAAAGAGGTCTTTCACTGCGTCGACCACGACTGACAAGCCAAGGAAGACTTTTCACTTGCCTCAACCTTGTTGTACAAAGACAAGGAAGAGGTCTTTCACTATGGAACCATACTATTCTCGTCCTTGGCGTATAAGGCAAGGGAGAGGTTCGCTTTCTCTTTAGCACAAACATATCTTTCTTAATTCTTTTTTCTTTTATTGGGTGACCTCGTTAGAAAACCCCGTGGGGAAAAAGAGTGTCCCCTTAACTGAATACATCGAAAATACAATTTAACTGAATGTAACTAAATGAAATCTGAATAGAATGTAATTAACTGAAATAGAATTTGAGGTTGGCACCATTCCATGTGCGGGGGATTGCCCCACCTTCCAAGGTCTCCAACCTATATGCTTCGTTCCCAAGGGCCTCTATCACACAGAAAGGACCAGTCCACTTGGGAGACAACTTGTTCTCTACCTGGTAGGGATAAGCCTTCCACATTACCAAGTCAGCTGCCTAGAATTGCTAAGGTCTCAGCTTGGATTTATGCTTATACTTTGTCCTTCTCTTTAAAGCTTCGAACTTGATGCGAGCCTCTTCTGTGACCTCATCTAGCAGGTCTAAGTTCACTCTTCTTTCTTTGTTAGATTCTTCAGCCACAAAGTTCTTAAAGTGAGGCGATCTCTCCTCGATTTCTACGGCAATCATAGCATTTGACCATACACCAAGCTAAAGGGTGTTTCTCTAGTAGTGGACTGTAGGGTGGTGTGGTACGCCCACACAATCCTGGGAACCTCCTCTGCCCAAGTTCCTTTAGCTTTCTCTAATATTCTTTTTAAGCCACTGAGTAAGACTCTGTTGGCTGATTCGACCTGCTCGTTAGTCTAGGGGTGCTCGAATGATGCAAATACCATCTTGATGCCGAGCTTTGTACACAACTTGCTCAACTGCTGGCTTGCGAACTGGGTGCCATTATTAGACACCAATCGTTTCAGGACTCCATAATGGCAAACTATATTCTTCCATACAAAGTGTTGGACTTTGTGAGTTGTGATTTGTGCCATTGGCCTGGCCTCGATCCACTTGGTAAAATATTCTATGGCCACCACAAGGTACTTCATTTGTCGAACCACTAAAGGAAAAGGCCCTGGGATATCAATCCCCCCGGTGTGGAAGGGCCATGGGCTGTGGATCGACCTCATTTCCTTTAGTGGCGCATTATGCCAGTCAGCGTGCTACTGACACTTCTTGCATTGCAGTGCGTATCTCACACAATCTTCTCTCATAGTTGGCCAGTAGTATCCAGCTCTAACGGCTTTGGACGACAGAGCTCGGCCGCCGATGTGCCTCCCGCATATGCCTTCATGGAGCTCAGACATGATACGGGTGCACTGCTTTCCAATTACACAGGTCAAGATAGGATGGGTGTAACCATGCCTAAACAAGTTACCATCGATCAAAGTGTAGCGAGCTGCATTTTTCTTCACAATTCTGGCCTCCTTCGGGTCCATGGGAAGCACTTTGTCAGTTAGGTAGCGTCGGTAGGGTGTCATCCAAGTTTCCCCCTCCTCAACCAGGTGCACCTGTGACGATCTCTTCTCTGGTGGTCCATATGCGCTTATGCGGGGTGTTTTCAGCGTCTCCTGGGTTAATGATCTGTGAGTTCTTTTTTCTTCTTCTAAGACGCCTACCATTTGAACGTCACCCATGTTGTCTATGGCTTTTTGAGGTGCCCTAAGAGTCTCTTGTATGACTGTCCTTTGCCTGTCCCCCTTACTTGAGCTGGCGAGCTTTGCCAGCAAGTCAGCTCTGGCATTCTGTTCCCGGGGGACGTGTAGCAATTCGAATGCAATGAAAGTTCTCTTTAGGAGCTCCACATACTCGAGGTAAGCGGCCATCTGGGGGTCCTTGGCCTGGTACTCACTTGTCACCTACCCTGTTATCAACAACGAATCACTCTTGCCCAACAGACATTTCGAACCCATGTCCTTAGCTAACAGCGTTCTCGTGATTAAAGCTTGGTTGCTACTAGCTTTGAAGGCGAAACGCAGGGCCTGTTCAATCAGGATCCCACCTGGCCCCTCCAAGATTACCCCAACACCGCTGCCCTACTGGTTCGACGACCCACCTACTGAGAGGACCCACCTGAAGTCGGCCTCTCCCTGCTGCGTGGCTTCCGAGGACTGTTCTACTACAAAATCAGCATAAACTTGGCCCTTGATTGGTGATGGAGATCAAGTAGAAGAGGATTTCACTAATGGAGGAAGAGGCCATCCACCCAAGCATTTAAAATTCTTCTTACTAGTCTTCTTAAAAGGTAGAACATTTTGGGTTCTCTTGAAAATTCAAAAGATAGCAGTATAAATAAATCTTTGTAAATACTCTTGTCTAAATTTGTAAATAATATAGAAATATCCTTAGAAGTATGCCTGATCCGGTCGGTCATCGGTAGTCGATGATGTCAGCAGTAGAGGATGTAAGGACCTGTAAAATTCAATTGGAATAAAAAGGGATATATTTTAAATGAATTCTAAGTATGTTTTTATTTAAAATAAAAAGGAAGGAAAGTGTAGCTTAGAAGACTATGAGATCGCCTAGTTAGTACTTAATCGCCGGTCGTCTACTACACATGATCGCCAGGGCGCGAGGCATGTGGACGTCACCAGGGCGCGCGAGGCATGCGGGCGTCGCCGGGGCGTGAGGCATGCGGGCAACGCTGGGGCGCGAGAGGCATGCGGGCGTCGCCGGGGCGCGAGGCATGCGGGCAACGCTGGGGCGCGCGAGGCATGCGGGCGTCGTCGGGGCACGAGGCATGAGGCATCGCCGGGTCGCGAGAGGCATGCGGGCGTTGCCAGGGATAGACATCGGTCGTCTCCCAGGGAGAGACATCGGTCGTCTTCTAGGGAGAGACATTGGTCGTTTGCCAGTATGAGACCTCAGTGGATAGTCATCGCGCGAACGGTCATCGGTGGAAGGTTATCGCGCGATGTCGAGCTTCACGCAGATAAAGTGGGACCCAGACCCCCAGCATGAAACGTCCTGCACGCGCGCCACGTAGACAAAAGGGTGGTTCAGAATAGTGACATCAGAATGTTGGCATGCACAAGAGACACTCGTGGTCGTACTGTTCAGGGCAGTGGTTGGCATGCACAAGAGACAACAGTGGTCGTACTGTTCAGGGCAGTGGTTGGCAGGCGCAAGAGACAACCGTGGGCGTACTGTTCAGTGAAATAGTACACTCAGGCTTTCCTGCAGAAGGGGTGGCAGCAGCAGCATACGTGGACAGGTAGGCTTGGATTCAAAAGCCCACTGCGGGAAGGCAAAGAAGGTTACAGTGGCTCAAGAGTGAAAGAGTGTCTGCATCTTCATCCCTCTTTTTTCTCTCCTTCGCGCTGCAACTCAGGCAACCTCCAGCACTAGTGCGACGTGCGGCGACTGCCCTTAGATTACCTGGGAGGTCCTCTGCAAGTTCTACAAACCAAACGCTGAAAACAGAGCTAAGGCATCCTTTAAGCTCGGTGGATTTTGGAGCTCTTGGTGTTTTGCGCAAGTCCAGGTAAGGGAAGCTAGCCTTATTTCCAACGAAAATCCTTATATTCATGATTGAGATGATGGGGGCGACGTGGTCGCCGGTTTTTCAACTGTTATTGTATAATCCTCTGTTTTTGAACGAGATCGCCGGTTTTGGCGTTGTTTTTCGAACTCCCCTGTTTTTGGTGTTGTTTGAAGCTGTTTGAGATTTAAATGTGAAATACATGTGATATTCGAAAATCTAAACCTTTGAAATGACTGTTGCTATGATTTGGATCGTTCATTTGAGTGGTATGATGTGTGGAATGTCGTGAATGTGGGATCAAGACATAGTATTTTCAGGAAAGGAAATACCGTGTTGAGATTTGGTTATGAAGTGTATTGATCTGTAAGTATCCTGTGAATGAGGCGATCCTGACTCTGCTGAGATAATGGAATCACATAGAGGAAGTTACTCAGTCAGTGAGAGTCGAAGGAGGTCCATATGAATGGGTGAGTCGTGTGAAAAAGAACGAGCTCGGCCTGTCTTATGGATTAACCCTGTCATACTGTGAGAGTGATGAATTGAGATCGAGATTGTGTTGATGCGCATGGCTGTGGAAACATTACAGCAAATGAAGTATGACAGGTGCATGTCTCTGGATGCTAGGTTCAACGCACGAGTCTTCCGGAAGTAGGGTCAAGTGTCTTGTGTGATGAGTCAGTGGAAGTCTGACGTGAGAATGAGAAACATTGAATTGATAGACACTTGATAAACGTTGTGATTTGAATGACCTTTGAGGAATCGTGCAATATGTGTTTAGTTGATGGTTTACGTGGGTATCTTGAATTTGTTTTATCTTGATTTTAAAGTTCATATCTAAACTCTTTTTCAAATGTCTAGCTTACCCTGTGGTGTTTCTTTGGTGTTGTGTTTGGCTCTTTCTTAAACCTGTGATGATCGTGTATAATTTACACGGGAGCAGATGATGTTGCAGGAAGCAGAGCTCCTCAGTAAGTGGTCGCCGGAAGGAGATCGCCTGTTTCTACTTCTGTTAGGCGATCACCCTTTTGCTGTCTTCTGATAGGAGATCGGCCTCTTCCGATAGGAGATCGCCTGCTTTGTTTTTTTTTTTACTGTATTTTGTTTATGTTTCTGGAAAATTTGACCGAATTTGTATTAAACTCCCTGTGAGGAGAAACTACATTTCATATATATAATTTTATTCACTTCAATCTATTTGTTACCTTTATTTTCATTATATAAACATGAATAGTATTTTGGCGGGATGTTACAGAGGACCACGTGGACCATTCACAGGGTGACACGTGGAATAAGATAGTAGGTGAATTAGGGAGGAGATCACTCAGAACGGTGATCGGTGGTCAGTTACTAAGTGACCACCACCCGCAGATCAGTGCCTAGATGAGCGCCTGGAAGTAGAGCGCGAGAAGTAATGAAGCACCGATCAGTCATCGGTGCATGGTCATCGGGGTTTCTTGCTACACACAATTAAACTGGGACCCAGGCTCCCAGCGAGAGCGTTACGCATGAACCTCGCATGATTCCAAACCAGAAGAAGAAGAGCTGCTCGCCAGTAGGGTCGTGCATTAGGATGGTATAAGAGAGCTAGTAAACTGGTCAGTGATCAGTGACTCTCTTAACCCATTACGTGCATGGCACTGTGTAGTGAGATCATGCATGCAGGATGCAGCACCTGGTGAGTGTGTTTAGACTAGCCACACCTAGTGCTGTCCTGGGAGCATGCGACTCACTCAGAGGGAAGAAACGCACTAAGTTACTCCGCAAGGGAATAACTTAGGCGCACAGAGAAAAGCGCAAAGGCCCTTCAGGTGTGACACACGTACGGTTAGATGTAAGTTGCATGCCTCCACGTGTCACCATCTGAGAGAGAGGCACGGCCCAGATATAAAAGCACTCCACGTCATGTAAGGTACAGGGATTTTCACACACAGAGATTTTAGAGTTTTTACAGTTTTTACACAGATTTACAGATAATATTCATTACACACATTTTCTGAGTCATTGTGAGCACGTTTTAAACACGTTGCACAGTGATAACAGAATTCAGTTGTAGAGAGAGAAAGTGGATCTGAGAAGACACACGAGTCTCACAGAGAGATTCAGAGAGAGTTTTTGGTGGTTCTGTTACCTGACTTGAGCGTCGGAGTGCAAACGGCCGCTAGAGGCGCCGTCTGTGTTGTTTTGCAGACATCGTTTGGATTTCCAGAGAAGATTCTTGGATCGTTCTTGTAGAACACGCGGTTGCAGAAGGCTTGACGAAGGAGTGACGAGGCATATCCTCCACATTCGAGTCAGTGGCAGGATCAATGCCAAAGTGGAAAAAGGGACTCTTCTACTCCTTTCTCTCTTAGGCACTAGAAGGAGCTAGAAGAGTGACTCTTCCCACTCCTTCCCCTTTGTAACATGTCCAGCCCTCCTTATTATAAATAGGAGTGTTGGGTTCTTAATAATAGAAGTTGAAAGTTAGAAGTAAAGAAACTATCATGAAATTGAGAGAGAGTGAGTTTGTGAGACTTATCTCTTCTTCTCCTCCATGTCTTATCTTGTAAGCTTTGGAGACTCTCAAGTGGCGGCACCACCCACTCATCTTGGAAGAACAACCCTCTAAGTGGCGTGAATTCTCCAAAAGGCTACAACAACATAAGTCATTTCTATTCATCTTCTAAAAATACCCATTTTTGTTCTACTTGTTTGTTTTCAATTCTAATCGGTTCATTCTCTTCCTTGTGATGTCCTCTATCATTTGATGTGTTGTTCTTCCATTTTAATCGGTTCAAACTTGTTATAGCAACCTGTTTTTGGTTCGGTTTTCATGGGTATTATGGTTCATGTTGTTTTCTTGAATTTCTAATAGTAGGTTGTGTTCTTGTTGTGTTTCTATTACTGGTTTCAATTCTTTTTGTGTTCTTGTTTTAATTATTGTTTCTTTGTACTGTTTTTGTGTTGTTACTGCACTTTGGTTGTTGTTCTTGAATTACCCATTCATATTCCATTGTTATATTACACTACAAGTTACCTTTTCATGTGTTTTTTAGTATGAACCTTTGTTTTCTTGAATAGAAACTTTATTAATTGTTCTTTAGAATTTTAATCCTAATTCTTGAAAGTGTCATGAATACAATGAAACCTACATCAACTCAACCCAAACCCAGAAAGGTTCATAAGAAACTCACATCAATTGGCCCTCTGGGCTCAAACTGGACCTCGAATTCAGATAACTCAACTGCCCAGCGGACCATCCTCCATGCTACATCAGGTTCTTGCAAAACCTTCCAAATGGGGAGGTCCATCATCACAATGATAGTTAAACTGTGAAAATAATGGCGGAGCCTCCGTGCTGAAAATACTACAGTTAGCACTGCCTTTCCTATGGCCTAGTAGCACACCTCAGGTCCGTGTAAGACCTTACTAACAAAGTAAATGGGTTTCTGCACGTGGTCCTGCTCCTGGACTAGGACTGAACTGATCACCCACTCCGTGATGGTGAAGTAAAGGCGAAGTGGAATACCTAGCAGTGGCTTGCACAACACTAGAGGACTGGCCAGATACTCTTTCAGCTAAAGGAATGATTCCTCACACTCGTCAGTCCATACGAACCGGTTGTTCCTCTTTAAACACTAGAAATAAGGATAGCCCCTATCCCCTCTTGCTAAAACAAACCGGGACATGGCAGCTATCTGACCTGTCAACTTCTATACCTCCTTCACTGAGACCGAGCTCCTCATTGCCATGATTGTCGCGCACTTCTCAGGATTTTCTTCTATCCCACGCTCTATCAGCATGAACCCCAAGAACTTTCCCGCTCCCACCCGAAACACGCATTTTTCTAGGTTCAATTTCAGCTTGTACCTTGCTATGGTGTTGAACAGCTCTTCCAGGTTGGTGACGTGTTGGTCCTTCTCTTGTGAGGTGACAACCATGTTGTCCACTTATGCCTGCACATTTTGACCTATCATAGGGGCAAGTATCCCATCCATAGGTTGCTCCAGCGTTCTTCAACCTGACAGGCATCACTTTGTTACAATAACTTGAGTGTCCTATCATGAATGCCGTCTGGCACTTGTCTCTAGGGTACATTTGGACCTGGTTGTACCTAGAGAATGCATCCAAAAAGCTGAGGAGTTTGCATCCTGACGCGCTATCACCAAGGCATCAATGCTGGGTGATCCTGCCGCTGACTTGAATGTGGAGGATATGCCTCGTCACTCCTTCATCTAGCCTTCTGCAACTGCGTGTTCTACAAGAATGCTCCAAGAACCTTCTGTGGAATTCCAAACGATGCCTGCAAAACAACACAAACGGCGCCTCTAGCGGCCGTTTGCACTCCGACGCTCAAGTCAGGTAACAGAACCACCAAAAACTCTCTCTGAATCTCTCTGAGACTCGTGTGTCCTCTCAGATCCACTTTCTCTCTCTATAACTGAATTCTATTATCACTGTGCAACGTGTGTAAAACGTGCTCACAATGACTCAAAAATGTGTGTAATGAATATTCCTCTGTAAATCTCTAAAATCCCCGTACCTTACATGACGTGGAGTGCTTTTATACCTGGGTCGCGCCTCTCTCTCAGATGGTGACATGTGGAGGCATGCAACTTACATCTAACCGTACGCGTGTCACACCTGAAGGGCCTTTGTGTAAGGACCTAGAAACTTTAATTGGAATAAAAGTGTTAGATTTAAATAATTTCAGAGGAAGTTATTATTTAAAATACAAAGAGTTGGTAATAGAAGTTTCGTAGTAGTCGGACATCGGACGTCGCCCAAGGTCTGGGGTCAGCTGGTAGAGGTCGGTCGGCTGACATGTGGATCAAGAAGAGTAAAGGAAGAAAAGTGTAGCTAAGAAGTCTTCTATGAGATCGCCGTTATTGAAGACAGAGGCGATCTCTGACTTCTCTGGCACATAATCGCCTGTCGCCTAGAGGAGACATGATCGCCAATCACCTATGGTGTACGTGATCGACGGGAGTGCACGTAGTATGTGGTCAAGATGCTGGATCAACCATAGTGGGTTCCAAAAGCCACGCGCATCAAGGTGTGGGTTAAGCTTTAGATACACTGTGCATGCGAAGCTCTATGCTGGAGCATAAGAAATCGTCCTTAGTGTTGCATGCATGGGCGCACGAGGTGTAGTGCTGATCTATTCTTGGAAATGTGAAGCTACCGACGTCACCAAGCCATGTGGAGGTGATAACTTGGACGTAACATAGTGGGATGAAGAACCTTCAGCAAGGTGTGACGATGTGACATCGGTGACCAGAGTAAGGTGATGTGTTCTCGTCACACACAAGGGTGATAAGAGATCGCCAACAGGATGAGAGGAACATCGGTCATCAACCATGGGAGACACATCGGTGGTCTGCCAGGGTGAGACATCGGTGGTCCTTCAGGGTGAGACAACGGTTGTCTGCCAGGGTGAGACATCGGTGGTCCTCCAGGGTGAAACATTAGTCGTCCGTCAGGAAGAGGAATCAGTCATCACCGGGATGAGGCACATCAGTCATCGTCGGTATGAGAGACAGACGGTCATCGCCAGGATGAGGGACACATCGGTCGTTTTCCAGGGAGAGCATCGGTCGTCCGCCAGGATGAGACATCGATGGATAGTCATCGCGCGAGCGGTCATCGGTGGAAGGTTATCGCGCGATGTCGAGTTTCACACAGATAAGGTGGGACCCAGGCTCCCAGCATGAGACGTCCTGCACGCGCGACACGTAGACAAAAAGGGTGGTTCAGAATAGTGACATCAGAGTGTTGGCCTGCGCAGAGGCACGCGTAGTTGTACTGTTCAGGGAAGCGTACACGCAAACTTCCTTGCAGAGTGGGTGGTGGCAGCGGCTTTTGTGGACAAGTTGGTTCAGATTCAAAAACCCACTTCTGAGAGGCAAAGAACCTTGCAGTGGTTCAAGAGTGAAAGAGTGAGTTTACCTTCATCCTTCTCTTTTCTCTCCTTCGCGCTGCGATTCAGGCATCCTCAAGCACCAGTACGACGAGCGACGACTGCCCTTAGAGCACCTGGGAGGTTCTCTGCAAGTTCTCCAAACCAGACGCTAAAACAGAGCTAAGGCATCTTTAAGCTCGGTGGGTTTTGGAACTCTTGGTGTTTTGCGCAAGCTCAGGTAAGGGAAGCTAGCCTTATTTCCAACGAAAACCTTATATTAGATGATTGAGATGATGGGGCGACGTGGTCGCTGGTTTTCAACTGTTATTGCATAATCCCCTGTTTTTGGACGAGATCGCCGGTTTTGGCGTTGTTTTTCGAACTCCGCTGTTTTTGTGTTGTTTGAAACTGTTTGAGATTTAAATGTGAAATGCATGTGATATTCGAAAATCTGAACCGCAGAATGAATGTTGCTGTGACTGGAATCGTTCATTAAGTGTTGTATGATGTGTTGAATGTTGTGAATGTGGGATCAAGGCATAGTATTTTCAGGAAATAAAATACCGTGTAAGATCGTGTAGAGTGTGCATTGACCGGTGATTCGTTTATTATGAGATATCCTGACTCTCCTGATATAATGGAATCATATAGATGAAGTTATTCAGGCGTTGAGAGTCGAAGGAGGTTCATACGTATGGGTGAGTTATTTGAAAGAGAACGAGCTTGACCCGTTGTATGGATTAACCCTGTCATGCTAGGATAGTGATGATATTGAGATTCATTTATACGCTTGTGAATGTGTGTGATTTCACAGCAACCCTGTGAATGTGTGTGATTTCACAGTGGGGCAGTATGACAGGTGCAGATCTCTGAGTCTAGTCAATGCACGAGTCTTCCGGAAGTAGTGTCAAGTGTCTTGTGTGATGAGTCAGTGGAAGTCTGACGTGAGAAATGAGAAACATTGAAATTGCTAGACACTTGATGAATTATGTGAATTGAACGACTCTTGAGGAAATTGTGAAATCTGTGATTACTTGATGGTCATGTGAAGGGAATGAGAAAGTTGATGGTTTTACGTGGGTGTCTTAAATTTGTTTCATCTTGATTTTAAAGTTCATATCTAAATTCTCTTTCAAATATCTAGCTTACCCTGTGTTTTTGGTGTTGTGTTTGGCTTTTTCTTAAACCTGTGATGATCGTGTATAATTTACACGGGAGCAGATGATGTTGCAGGAAGTAGAGCTCCTCAGTGAGTGGTTGCCGGAAGGAGATCGCCTGTTTCTGTTTCTGTTAGGCGATCACCCTTTTTCTGTTTTCTGATAGGAGATCGCCTTTTTCTGTTAGGAGATCGCCTGTTTTTTTCTATTTTGCTGTATTTTGTTTAAGTTTTGGAAAACTGATCGGATATGTATTAAACTCCCTGTGAGGAGAAATTTCATTATATATATATACACATATGTTCACTTCAATATTATTGTTTCACCTTATTTAATTCGTTTTATAATTATGAAAAGGATTTGGCGGGATGTTACATTAATGGTATCAGAGCAGTTCGTCCTTAGGATGACCTGAGGGCTGTGGATCCATTGTGTTTCTTCTGCTCATAAAATCTATTTGAGTTTTAAATAACAACTATAGTGAAAGGTTTTCAAACGTTTTTGTATTGAAATTTTTTGTGTACTTTAGTGAATATATGCCCTAACTGAAAATCTTAGTATTAAGAATGAAAGGATCTTGATAAAGTAGTGAGGGTGCACACTCATAACTGGATCGAGATGATTCTCAATCTTAAATTCTGAAGGTTTGATGTTTAGCATATATTGAATTCTGGTGTGCTTTATTTCAGTTTATTGAGTGTTTTTGTATTGATTGAAAGTGGTTGTTTGGATTGATGGTTGTATACCAGTAGCTGTTCTGGTGTTTTGCTTGAGGTTATAAGTATCATGATTCTGTTGATTAACTCAAATTCTAAATGACTTTGAGATGTTGACCTTTGTAAGGTCTAGATGTTACCTCCTGAATGAATCGATTTCTTATCGATCTCATTCTTATAGTTGTGGGGGGATATAGAAACCAATAGTTTCCTAATCTTCTACAGAGAAGAATGGCTCCTAGACAGCCTACCCCTCTCCAACCTTCTGCTGAAATGGGTCAGATCGCCAGGGCCATTGAGATGATGGCGAGTGCCATCCAGCAGCAGAATACGGCGATGTCTCAGAATCACCAAGCTACAATGCAGCATTGGGAGACCGCCAGATCGGCTGCAACAGCTCCCAACGTCGGTCAGCCTCAGAAGCAGATGGGACTGACCGAGTTCCTCAGGCACAACCCACCTAAGTTCAGTGGGAAAGCTACTCCTGACCAAGCAGATCGATGGGTCAGGGGTTTAGAGAAAATCGTCAGGGCGACCTCCTGCCCTGAAGATAAGAAGCTGGTATTCGCCACATATCTTCTGTCTGGAGAAGCTGAGCTCTGGTGGATGGGAACTCAGCAGATGATGGAGGCCCGAGAGGAAGTGTTGGATTGGGAGAGCTTCAGGGTGAGGTTCCTGGGGAAATACTTCCCAGACAGCGCAAGGTTTGCGAAGGAAGCTGAGTTCCTAAGGTTGGAGCAGGGGGATATGTCTGTGAACACCTATGCTGCTCGGTTTGAGTACCTCGCCCGATTCTATACCCAGGCGACCTCTGAGGCTTGGAGGTGTAGGAAGTTTGAAGAAGGTTTAAAGCATGAGCTGAAGAAGACCATAACACCCATGTGCATCAGAGAGTTTCATGCCTTAGTAGAGAAGGCAAAGATGGTGGAAACCTTGGAAAGGGGTAATTCTCGGGTGATAAGGTCACACCCAGGGGGTTCTTTCAGTGGGAAGGCCAAGGTGCAACACCCACAAAGCAAGCCTTATGCGGGACCTCCACCACATCGGGCAGGAGCAGTTTCGCCCCAGTTTCAGCAGCAACAAACATGGAAACCCAGATGTTTCACGTGCCAAAAGATGGGGCACATTTCTAGAGATTGTCCTAGCAGAAATAAGATGACTCAATCTGGTGGTTCCCAACAGATGAGGAATGAAGGCAGCAGACCTCAGGCAGCAGGGAGAGTGTTTGCCATGACAGGAGCAGAGGTGTCTCAGTCAGGTAACTTGGTGCAAGGTGCTTCGTGAATCCTAGCTCGGTTGGGAGTGAAGAATGAAGAGGACGTAAGCAGGATACCTGTGGTGAAAGATTTGATGGATGTATTTCCGGAAGAAATACCTGGATTACCTCCTAAGAGAGAAGTGGAATTCTCTATTGATTTGGTACCTGGAGCTGGACCAGTGTCAATGGCTCCCTACAGAATGGCTCCAGCTGAGTTGATGGAATTAAAGAAGCAAGTGTAAGTTAGATTTAGTTGTACCAAGGTTTAGTTTCAGCTACATATAAGTTATGGAGAGTAAATAAGCAGTATGTTGAGGGTTAAAGACTTAAGCATGTGTATCCATGGGAAGTACCAGAGTTAAGTTCCAAGAATGAAAGAATGAATTTTCTTTTATTTGAAGCTTGGAAGATGTTTATGTCGATGAAACAGCATGAGATGACTCTAGCTTAACCACAAGCTTAAAAGGAAAGATGAGATATTGTATTTATGTCTAAAGTTCAATTAGACAGAGAAATTTGCTGAAAAATACTAGGTAGAGAAGTTACTGGGATAAGAGAGAAAGCTTCACGCAGAATGGATGCTGTTTTGTTGATCGTGATTTGAAAGATGAGTATGGAAATGGTGGGTTGAGATTTAAGGCTCCTGATGCCGTAAGTCTCCTGAACTTGGAAAATGAGGATGCAGTTCTGCCTGTGAACGTAGAAGGGAAGGAGGTAATGGCTATGGATAGAATAAGGGTAAGCCGTGTTATGATGATGTTGAGTTCTTCTAGCGATGTTAGTAAATTGCAGAAAGTTGGATGTGGAAGCAGAACTTTCCGTGCCTTGTGTTTCTAATGGGATGGGATTTGTAGCTAATCCTTTAAATGGGCAGTTGTGGTGGTCAGCGTTTCGTTTCTGATCTTAGAAACAATGCTGCATCGTCAGCCGTAGCAACAAGTCCTCACCCTGAACACAGTGAGGGACTTATGATCTGTGTATTGAATATTGAGCACCCTGAGATCCCATGCAATGCTAATATGGATATATCCATTGGAATTCCTGAGTGAGCAACTCTAAAATCCCAACCAGTTGCTAAAGAGGTGGGTTTTTCATAATCTGCTATTAGCAATCAAAGAAAAGATGAACCAGAGGGGCGCCTGAAGGAAAGAAGCCATTCTCTTTCAGTCTTTTGCTGCTACAAGATTGGTTCGACAAGAAACGGTGCTAGAATAGAGGTACTTTGGCAAGATAGTGGCGTTAGAGAATGCTGGTTTAGATGAAAAATCTGGAGTGTGTCTCCAACGCTGCTGAAGGTCCAGTACGATGAGTTGCTTGATAAAGAGGGACCACAGAAACTAGAGGAATGGGTCTCTTCATCTAGAGGGACAGCTACTGATTAATTGGGTATGCGATGTTCGGGCCGTTTAACAGTCAAGCCGTGCTCTCCTAAACGCCATTCAGGTCGCCCACTTGAGTTTGAATCAGCAGTGGATGCCTGGTGGTATGATGAGTGGTGGGAAGGTGTTGTGACTGCAGCTAATGTCAGTAGTAGATGGATCTTCGTCGGATTGCTCTACCTTAGAAAGTGAATCATCATCCATCCCCAAAGTTGAAGTTGCTAAGAAGGTGAGCAAGAATCGTTTGGTTGGGAAACCCTTGTGGATCTGGAAAATATGAAGGGAATAACTTTGAGGGAGCCACTCTATGTCGCTCATGAGGACAAGGATAATAACTCTTGTAGAGGCAGTGATGATGTTGACAATGAGGAGAAGACCTTTGGAGTTGTAGTTGGATATCATGCATTTATGAAAGTGACACCGACCAAGGGTGTAGGACGAGCTATCAGATCAAAGGAGCTATCTCCTAAGTTAGTCGGGCCATATCAGATCTTAAGGAGGATCGGTCTAGTGGCTTATGAAATCGCCCTACCTCCCCAATTAGCAAATCTGCATAATGTCTTTCACGTGTCACAGCTAAGGAAGTATCTTGCAGACCCTAGTCACGTGTTGGAAGTAGACGATGTGCAGATCAGGGATGACTTGTTGTTTGGAGCGAAACCAGTCAGGATTGACGATCAGCAGAGTAAGCAGCTCAGAGGCAAGACCATCAACATGGTGAAGGTGGTGTGGGATGACAGATCGGGTGATACAACTTGGGATTTAGAAGAAACCATGAGAGAAGCCTATCCCTACCTCTTTTCCTTGTAATTCAATTTTCGAAGACGAAAATTTTTCTTGCTGGGGAGAATGTAAGGACCTAGAAACTTTAATTGGAATAAAAGTGTTAGATTTAAATAATTTCAGAGGATGTTATTATTTTAAATACAAAGAGTTGGTAATAGAAGTTTCGTAGTAGTCGGACATCGGACGTCGCCCAAGGTCTGGGGTCAGCTGGTAGAGGTCGGTCGGCTGACATGTGGATCAAGAAGAGTAAAGGAAGAAAAGTGTAGCTAGGAAGTCTTCTACGAGATCGTCGTTATTGAAGACGGAGGCGATCTCCGACTTCTCTGGCACATAATCGCCTGTCGCCTAGAGGAGACATGATCGCCAATCGCCTATGGTGTACGTGATCGACGGGAGTGCACGTAGTATGTGGTCAAGATGCTGGATCAACCATAGTGGGTTCCAAAAACCACGCGCAACAAGGTGTGGGTTAAGCTTTAGATACACTGTGCATGCGAAGCTCTATGCTGGAGCATAAGAAATCGTCCTTAGTGTTGCATGCATGGGCGCACGAGGTGTAGTGCTGATCTATTCTTGGAAATGTGAAGCTACCGACGTCACCAAGCCATGTGGAGGTGATACCTTGGACATAACATAGTGGGATGAAGAACCTTCAGCAAGGTGTGACGATGTGACATCGGTGACCAGAGTAAGGCGATGTGTTCTCGTCACACACAAGGGCGATAAGAGATCGCCAATAGGATGAGAGGAACATCGGTCATCAACCAGGATGGGAGACACATCGGTGGTCTGCCAGGGTGAGACATCGGTGGTCCTTCAGGGTGAGACATCGGTTGTCTGCCAGGGTGAGACATCGGTGGTCCTCCAGGGTGAGACATCAGTCGTCCGTCAGGAAGAGGAATCAGTCATCACCGGGATGAGGGACATCAGTCATCGCCGGTATGAGAGACAGACGGTCATCGCCAGGATGAGGGACACATCGGTCGTTTTCCAGGGAGAGACATCGGTCGTCCGCCAGGATGAGACATCGGTGGATAGTCATCGCGCGAGCGGTCATCGGTGGAAGGTTATCGCGTGATGTCGAGTTTCACACAGATAAGGTGGGACCCAGGCTCCCAGCATGAGACGTCCTGCACGCGCGACACGTAGACAAAAAGGGTGGTTCAGAATAGTGACATCAGAGTGTTGGCCTGCGCAGAGGCACGTGTAGTCGTACTGTTCAGGGAAGCGTACACACAAACTTCCCTGCAGAGTGGATGGTGGCAGCGGCTTTTGTGGACAAGTTGGTTCAGATTCAAAAACCCACTTCTGAGAGGCAAGGAACGTTGCAGTGGTTCAAGAATGAAAGAGTGAGTTTACCTTCATCCTTCTCTTTTCTCTCCTTCGCGCTGCGATTCAGGCATCCTCAAGCACCAGTACGACGAGCGACGACTGCCCTTAGAGCACCTGGGAGGTTCTCTGCAAGTTCTCCAAACCAGACGCTAAAACAGAGCTAAGGCATCTTTAAGCTCGGTGGGTTTTGGAACTCTTGGTGTTTTGCGCAAGCTCAGGTAAGGGAAGCTAGCCTTATTTCCAACGAAAACCTTATATTAGATGATTAAGATGATGGGGCGACGTGGTCGCCGGTTTTCAACTGTTATTGCATAATCCCCTGTTTTTGGACGAGATCGTCGGTTTTGGCGTTGTTTTTCGAACTCCGCTGTTTTTGTGTTGTTTGAAACTGTTTGAGATTTAAATGTGAAATGCATGTGATATTCGAAAATCTGAACCACAGAATGAATGTTGCTGTGACTGGAATCGTTCATTAAGTGTTGTATGATGTGTTGAATGTTGTGAATGTGGGATCAAGGCATAGTATTTTCAGGAAAGAAAATACCGTGTAAGATCGTGTAGAGTGTGCATTGACCGGTGATTCGTTTATTATGAGATATCCTGACTCTCCTGATATAATGGAATCATATAGATGAAGTTATTCAGGCGTTGAGAGTCGAAGGAGGTTCATACGTATGAGTGAGTTGTTTGAAAGAGAACGAGCTTGACCCGTTGTATGGATTAACCCTGTCATGCTAGGATAGTGATGATATTGAGATTCATTTATACGCTTGTGAATGTGTGTGATTTCACAGCAACCCTGTGAATGTGTGTGATTTCACAGTGGGGCAGTATGACAGGTGCAGATCTCTGAGTCTAGTCAATGCACGAGTCTTCCGGAAGTAGTGTCAAGTGTCTTGTGTGATGAGTCAGTGGAAGTCTGACGTGAGAAATGAGAAACATTGAAATTGCTAGACACTTGATGAATTATGTGAATTGAACGACTCTTGAGGAAATTGTGAAATCTGTGATTACTTGATGGTCATGTGAAGGGAATGAGAAAGTTGATGGTTTTACGTGGGTGTCTTAAATTTGTTTCATCTTGATTTTAAAGTTCATATCTAAATTCTCTTTCAAATATCTAGCTTACCCTGTGTTTTTGGTGTTGTGTTTGGCTTTTTCTTAAACCTGTGATGATCGTGTATAATTTACACGGGAGCAGATGATGTTGCAGGAAGTAGAGCTCCTCAGTGAGTGGTCGCCGGAAGGAGATCGCCTGTTTCTGTTAGGCGATCACCCTTTTTCTGTTTTCTGATAGGAGATCGCCTTTTTCTGTTAGGAGATCGCCTATTTTTTTCTATTTTGCTGTATTTTGTTTAAGTTTTGGAAAACTGACCGGATATGTATTAAACTCCCTGTGAGGAGAAATTTCATTATATATATATACACATATGTTCACTTCAATATTATTGTTTTACCTTATTTAATTCGTTTTATAATTATGAAAAGGATTTGGCGGGATGTTACACTTTGCGCTTTTCTCTGTGCGCCTAAGTTATTCCCTTGCGGAGTAACTTAGCGCGTTTCTTTCCTCTGAGTGAGTCGCATGCTTCCAGGAGAGCACCAGGGGTGGCTGGTCTAAACACACTCACCAGGCGCTGCATCCTGCATGCATGATCTCACTGCACAGTGCCATGCACGTAATGGGTTAAGAGAGTCACTGATCACTGACCAGTTTACTAGCTCTCTTATACCATCCTCATGCACGACCCTACTGGTGAGCAACTCTTCTTCTTCTGGTTTGGAATCATACGAGGTGCATGCGTAACGCTCTCGCTAGGAGCCTGGGTCCCAGTTTAACTGCGTGTAGCAAGAAACCCCGATGACCATGCACCGATGACTGATCGGTGCTTCATTACTTCTCGCGCTCTGCTTGCAGGCGCTCATCTAGGAATTGATTTGGGGTGGTGGTCACTTAGTAACTGACCACCGATCACCATTCTGAGTGATCTCCTCCCTGATTCACCTGCTATCTTATTCCACGTGTCACCCTGTGAATGGTCCACTCGGTCATCTGCTGCTGATGTCATCGACTATCGATGACCGACCGGATCACTGGGTAATGGGTAAGAGTTGTTGGGACAAACTTTATTCAAGTCTATGAAATCGATACACATTCTCCACTTGCCATTGGCTTTCTTCACTAACACCACATTGGCCAACCACTCAAGGTATTGGATCTCCCTGATGTGACTGGCCTCTAACAGCTTCTGGGTTTATTGCTTGATGACCTGCCGCCTCTCTTCGATGAACTTTCTCCGTCTCTAGCGTACAGGTCGGACCTATGGGTCCATGGTAAGATGATGGCACAAGAAGTCTGGGTCAATACCTGGCATGTCTGAAGCAGTCCATGCAAAGGCATCCAGATGTCAGGCCAAAACACCGGCGACCTGGTCCTATGCTTTCCTCCTGAGACCCTCCAGAGATGGTATTGATTTCTCCATATATGGGTATCTCATGCCCCTAGTCTCCTGCTGGGGCCACTGTTGCTGGGGTCTCCTGTGGTTTCTGCAAGTATTCTGTTAGGAAACCGTTTCTTACCAATTCATCAAGTTGGTGTCCTAGCGCTAAGCAGTTGCTTAGACTGCGACATCTCTTCACAAAGACTATCATTTGTTGCACCAAAGATTATGTCATCCACATAAATTTGAACCAAGATGATTGTTGAATTTGACTTTTTTAAGAAAAGGGTCTTGTCAATCTTTCCTCTTTCATAACCATTGGATAAGAGAAAATTGTTTAATCTCTCATACCACTGTCTTGGAGCCTGCTTTAAGCCATATAAGGCTTTCTTGAGTTTGAAAACATGATTAGGATGTTGAAAATCCTCAAAATCAGGAGGTTGAGACACATAAACTTCCTCATTAATGAATCCATTGAGAAAGGAACTTTTGACATCTATTTGAAACAGTTTAAATCCACTCATACAAGTAAAAGCAAGCAGCAACCTCACAGCCTCCAATCTGGCCACAGGAGCAAAGGTTTCACCATAATCTACTCCTTTTTCTTGGTTGTAACCTTTGGCAACTAATCTTGCCTTGTTTCTTGTAATCACACCAGCTTCATCCAATTTGTTTCTGAAGACCCATTTAGTTCTAATGATATTCATCTCATCTGACCTGGGAACAAGAAGCCACACACCATTCCTTGAAAATTGGTTCCATTCTTCATGCATTGCTACCACCCATTTTTCATCATTTAAAGCTTCTTCAATAGACTTTGGTTCAACTTATGAAACAAAAGTAGTGTGCTTGCAGTAGTTTAAGACAGTACTGCGAGTCAAAACACCCTTCTTTATCTGTCCAATTATGTTTTCCATTGAAAGATCCCTAGGAATTCTCCATTCTTTGGGCAGCTAGTCCTGTTGCAAATTTTCAACCAGTTGTCCCGACGATTCAATCGGTTATTTTTCTGGGCAGGGTTCCAGCTTCTTCAAAAAGATGTTCTGTTCATCCTCTTCTGTGCAATTCTTTGAGGGTTTCTCTGCTTTGCGATCAACTTCATCAAATACAACATGAACTGACTCCTTCACAGTCATGAGCCTTTTGTTGTAGATTCTATAAGCATGGCTATTTGAGGAGTAGCCAATAAAGATGTCATTGTCAGCTTTTTCATCAAACTTTCCCAGATTTTCTTTCCCATTATTCAGAACAAAGCAGCTGCATCCAAACACTTTCAGGTGACTGATGTTTGGCTTTCTTCCATTGAAGAGTTCATAGGGTGTTTTCTTCAAAATAGGCTTTATGAGCACTCTATTCATCACATAGCAAGAGGTGCTTACTACATTAGCCCAAAAATATTTGGGTAGGGAGGATTCGCTTAGAATGATTCTTGCCAATTCTTCAAATTCTTCCTCTCCACTACTCCATTCTGTTGTGGAGTTCTTGGTGTAGAAAAGTTGTGTAGGATACCCATCTTTTCACAGAATTTGCTGAATTTTTCATTTTGAAATTCACCTCCATGATCACTCCTTATAGAGCCAATGTTGCTGCCTTTTGTGTTTTGAAGTCTTCTAGCAAGCTTCTTAAAGGTAGAGTAAGCTTCACTCTTTAATTCCAAGAAGAGTGTCCATGTGTACCTAGAGAAGTCATCAACAATAACAAGAGCATAATAGTTACCTCCAAGGCTCATAGTTCTTGAAGGACCAAATAAGTCCATATGCAGGAGTTCAAGGGGTTTTAAAGATGAAGCAACATTTTCCAGTTTAAAGGAATGCTTGATTTGTTTCCCCTTTTGACATGCATCACATATGTGGTCCTTCTCAAATTTGAGCTTTGGTAACCCTATCACAAGATCTTTTGAAATTAATTTATTCAAATGATTCATGTGAATGTGGGCTATTTGTAACATCCCGCCAAATTCTTTTCATGATTATAAAATGAGATAAAGGTAAAACAATAATATTGAAGTGAACATATGTATATATATATATAATGAAATTTCTCCTCACAGGGAGTTTAATACATAACCAGTCAGTTTTCCAAAACTTAAACAAAATACAGCAAAATAGAAAAACAGGCGATCTCCTAACAGAAAAGGCGATCTCCTAACAGAAAAGGCGATCTCCTATCAGAAAACAGAAAAAGGGTGATCGCCTAACAGAAACAGAAACAGGCGATCTCCTTCCGGCGACCACTCACTGAGAAGCTCTACTTCCTGCAACATCATCTGCTCCCGTGTAAATTATACACGATCATCACAGGTTTAAGAAAAAGCCAAACACAACACCAAAACACAAGGTAAGCTAGATATTTGAAAGAGAATCTAGATATGAAACTTTAAAATCAAGATAAAACAAAATTAAGACACCCACGTAAAAACTATCAATTTTCTCATTCCCTTCACATGACCATCAAGTAATCACACATTTCACAATTTCCTCAAGAGTCGTTCAATTCACATAATTCATCAAGTGTCTATCAATTTCAATGTTTCTCATTTCTCACGTCAGACTTCCACTGACTCATCACACAAGACACTTGACACTACTTCCGGAAGACTCGTGCATTGACTAGACTCAGAGATCTGCACCTGTCATACTACACTGCTGTAAAGTTTCCACAGCTATGCGCATCAACATAATCTCGATCTCAATCTCATCACTCTCACAGTATGACAGGGTGAATCCACACAACAGGTCAAGTAGTTATCTTTCAAACACTTACCCATACATATGAACCTCCATCGACTCTCAACACCTGAATAACTTCATCTATATGATTTCATTATCTCAGGAGAGTCAGGATATCTCATTATAGAAATCACCGATCAATGCACATCCTACACGATCTTACACGGTATTTTCTTTCCTGAAAATACTATGCCTTGATCCCACATTCACAACATTCAACACATCATATAACACTTAAATGAATGATTCCAATCACAACAACAATCATTCCCTGGTTCAGATTTTCGAGTATCACATTTAAAATCTCAAACAGTTTCAAACAACACAAAAACAGGGGAGTTCGAAAAACAACGCCAAAACCGGCGATCTCGTCCAAAAACAGGGGATTATGCAATAATAATTGAAAACCGGCGACCACGTCGCCCCATCATCTCAATCATCTAATATAAGGTTTTCGTTGGAAATAAGGCTAGCTTCCCTTACCTGGACTTGCGCAAAACACCAAGAGCTCCAAAACCCACCGAAGCTTAAAGATGCCTTAGCTCTATTTTAGCGTCTGGTTTGTAGAACTTGCAGAGAACCTCCCAGGTGCTCTAAGGGCAGTCGTCGCTCGTCGTACTGGTGCTTGAGGATGCCTGAAGAGAAGGATGAAGGTAAACTCACTCTTTCACTCTGGAACCACTGCAACGTTCCTTGCCTCTCAGAAGTGGGTTTTTGAATCTAAACCAACTTGTCCACAAAAGCCGCTGCCACCACCCACTCTGCAGGGAAGTTTGCGTGTACGCTTCCCTGAATAGTACGACTATGCGTGCCTCTGCGCAGGCCAACACTCTGATGTCACTATTCTGAACCACCCTTTTTGTCTACGTGTTGCGCGTGCAGGACGTTTCATGCTGGGAGCCTGGGTCCCACCTTATCTGTGTGAAACTCGACATCGCGTGACAACCTTCCACCGATGACCGCTTGCGCGATGACTATCCACCGATGCCTCATCCTGGCGGACGACCGATGTCTCTCCCTGGGAGACGACCGATGTCTTGCCCTGGCGATGACCGCATGCCTCGCGCCCTGGCGATGCCCGCAAGTCTCGCGCCCTGGCGATGCCCGCATGCCTCGCGCCCGGCGATGCCCGCATGCCTCGCGCCCGGCGATGCCCGCATGCCTCGCGCCCTGGCGATGCCCGATGACACATCGCCACGCCTTGCTGAAGGTTCTTCATCCCACTACGTTACGTCCAAGGTATCATCTCCACATGACTTGGTGACGTCGGTAGCTTCACATTTCCAAGAGTAGATTAGCACTACTCCTCGTGCGCCCATGCATGCAACACTAAGGACGATTTCTTATGCTCAAGCATAGAGCTTCGCATGCACAACGTATCTAAGGCTTAACCCACACCTTGATACGCGTGGTTTTTGGAACCCACTATGGTTGATCCAGTATCCTGACCACATACTGAGTGCACTTTCGGCGATCATGTGCACCATAGGCGATTGGTGATCATGTACACCATAGGCGATCGGCATTCATGTGTAATCTAGGCGACAGGCGATTATGTACTAACCAGGCGATCTCATAGTCTTCTAAGCTACACTTTCCTTCCTTTTTATTTTAAATAAAAACATACTTAGAATTCATTTAAGATATACTCCTTTTATCCCAATTTAATTTTACGGGTCCTTACATTCTCCCCAACAAGAAAAATTTTCGTCCTCGAAAATTGAATTACAAGGAAAAGAGGTATGGATAGGCTTCTCTCATGGGTTCTTCTAACTCCCAAGTTGAATCACCCGACCTCTCATCCCACACCACTTTCACCATGTTGATGGTCTTGCCTCTGAGCTGTTTACTTTGCCGATCGTCAATCTTAACTGGTTTTACTTCAAAGGACAAGTCATCCCTGATCTGCACATCGTCCACTTCCAGCACATGACTAGGGTCTGCCATGTACTTCCTCAGCTGTGATACGTGAAAGACATTATGCAGATTCGCCAAATGGGGAGGTAGGGCAATCTCATAAGCCACTAGACCAATCCTCCTTAAGATCTGATATGGTCCTACGAACTTAGGGGATAACTTCTTTGATCTGATCGCCTGTCCTACACCCTTGGTTGTGTTAGAGTTAAGCAGGGTCTGAAGATCAAGAGGGGAGGGGTGAATTGATCTTTCAAAATTTTTGCAATAGGAACTGACTTCTGTATAACAGAGATTCAAAGAACAGATTGATTTCAAATAAAACAGATTTATTTTTCCAAATCACCTTCGTACAATCAGAACTTAATCAAACAAGATTTTACACAATTAGAAGGAACAGCAGAACACACTTGTTCAGATATTTGCAAGAAGGTTTCAACCAAGAGAAGAACAGTTCTTATTAAACCCAGAATTAACAGATTCAATTTCAAATGAACAGATTTATTTTGGACAGTTATCAATTCAAATTCTAGAAATAAATGCAAGAAAGGAGAGAAGATTGCACACAAGTTTTTATACTGGTTCACTCATCAAGAGCTACATCCAGTTCACCTTACACCAAGGTGGAATTCACTAAACACATACAACAATTACAGCATATACAGCAGTTCTTGAAACCTACAAGAACACTCACATACAAGGCTGAAAAACACCTATTTCAGCACACCTTGCACTCCAAGAAACCCTATCAAGAAGTGACTAACACTTCCACCTTTACAACAAATGAGAAAGGAAAAAAATACACCTGAAAAGAAGATGCAAGAACTCAAACCAGTAGTTCAATCTGCTGCAAAAACTGCACCAGCACCTTCACAAAGCACAAGGTTTTCCTAGAACAAGCACACTTGAAATTCCTTTTGAAAACATTTCACAAAAGCCTTTGAATTCTTCTTCTCACTCAGAAACTGATTGAAACGTGATTGCACTCTGTATTTTGTGTGAGAGAAGTCTTCTATATTTAAAGAAACCAGTTTCTAACCACTTTTCAAAAAACAGTTTGAAAAACAGTTAAGAATAACAGAACCAAAATAAATCTATTTATTATCCAGGAAACAGATTTATTTTTGTCCAGTATTCAGACTTTTTGAGAAAACTTTAAACAACATTTTTGAAAACTTTAAACACTCCTTGTGTTTGGTTTAAGCTTGCTTTAGTCAACTAGAACAGAATGACCGATGACCGACCGGTGCCACATTACTTTCCAAATGACCGATGACCGATCGTACCACATTACTTTCTTAAAGACCGATGACTGATCACATTACTTTCCCAAAGACCGATGACCGATCGTACCTCATTACTTCCTCCAATGACCGACGACCGATTGGTTCCTCATACTTCCCCAATGACCGACGACCGATTGGTTCCTCATTACTTCCTTCAATGACCGACAATCGATTGGTTCCTCATTACTTCCCCCAATGACCGATGATAGATCGGTGCCTCATCACTTCCTCACCTCCTAAGCCTAAACCAAAATTCACTTAAATCCTTTTACAAAACTATAAAGTACCGAAGCAATTTTCTTCATCAAACACACTTTAAGCCAAGGTTGGGAAGAAGCTTCCTTCAGCTTCAACAATCTCCCCCTGTTTGATGGAGACAAACCCCCATAGCTCGATTGCTTTGAAGAAGGATCAATACCTGTACAAAGCTTGATTCTACAATACACAGATTTAAAGTGAATATTGAATAAGAGAAGAGTAGAGAATATATATACCTCCCTATACCACTGCAGCTTATAAGATCAGCTATTTTTCTCCCCCTTTGGATTCATCAAACAGCATGGGATCAAATAAAAACAGAAGCATATAATAGCCATACATGATAGTTCATAAAGTCCTTAAGAGGGGAATACATTCCAGAATAAAGATGAAACAGAAATAAAAGGATAATGTTCAACAGATATAAGAAGACAATATTGGGAAGAAAGAAAACTTTTCCCTGTAGTAAAGCTCAGCCAGTTGTTCCTGTACTCCCTCGAGTTGATAATCTAGATGCTGGAACCTGGCTTGAGTCATCTCAAAGTAGGCTTTCTGGTCTTCTGAAAGATTGTCAAGTCGATGCAGTACTTGCCTTTCAAAACTAGACAAAGGTTCACCTCTGAATTCGAGAGAATGATATGCAACCAGTGCATTGTTTTCTGTAGCATCCAAGTCATCATGATTCGGTTGATGATCAGCATGAACATTGTCATCTTCCATAGGAACAGCAGGTTCTTCATCATCATTGTTGTTGTGGTTGGACGTACCATGTTCCATTCTAGGACCTGTTGTCCTTTTAAAAACCCACTCTTCACCTTCCTTGAGGAATCCCATCTTCATGAGCGTAGAGTTGTCGATTTCACTAATTCCTTTGATTGGCTCGTTTCTCTCATTAGTAGTGTCAATCTCAAAACAATGGATTAATTTTGAAATGAAAATTGCATAGGGAAATCTGTAATCAGATAGCCTCTTGGATTTGAGCATATGCTCTGTCATTACACAAACCCAATTTATTTTTATGCGATGCATGAGACAGTAGAGTAAAATGAGATCTTCCTCATGTAATGTAGCATGATTACTTCCCCTAGGTGTCAGTTGCCATGCAATAACATAGGCTAGAAACCTAGGAGTTAGGTTCAGATTACCTGCATGAAACCTGTTTATGTGTTGATTCTTATCTCTCATGCAGCTTGTGTAGAACTGAATTTTATTGAATTCTTGAATCATGGTTGTGTTCCCCTTTCCCACCTTGAGGCCTGAATACTTGATTCCAGCGATGTTGCTCCAAACTTCACTTGTTATTTTTATTTGGACACCTTTTACGTGGGAAATTAAATTTTTCCCATCAAGGGTCAGATTGGTATAGAATACCTTCACTAGATCTGGATAGATGTTGCCAGTCATTTCAAGAAATGGCTTCAATCTCTGATGCTTGAGAAGTGTTTTGGGTTCAGTCAGCTTTTCACTCTTCATCCATGAAAACTCGAGGATCTTTGGCACATTTACCTGTTTTCTACTTATCACATGTAAGTAAGTGGTTATGGCTTCAGCATCACCATCGAACCATTTCTCTAAAATACCTTGAGTGTTATTCTTCTCCTCACGGGATTTCTTCCTTTTGTATATCAATGATGCCATTTCTGAAACCTGTTCCTCTTTATCAAAAGAAAACTGAGAGATTGCAAGCAGAAGTTGAATGTGTGAACTACAGGTTTTGAATACCATTATTTATAGAATCAAACAGATTGTATTAATGCTTAGCAGAGTTGGAGTGTGAAGAAGAAACAAATCAAAAACACAGAGTCAGTACAGATTTTATTCCTGCAGCAGTTTCAGTTTTTGGAAAGAGGCAAAATCATTTTGAAAAAGTGTTTTAGCTTTTAGTGAGAAATAGCTTTCCATACAGTTAGTCAAACCAGTTTGAATATCCAGACAGAATAGCCATAAACCTGCTGGTCAAAGCAATAAAGCAATTAAGGTGCATGTATAATTTCTCTTTCCTAGTTATGTATATTTTAGGCACAGAAATAAACAGATTAACCAGAGAAATAACATGTTATAGATTTAAAATATCACTGCAGTGAACAGTTTAAGCTGATAATACCCAATTCGTTTAACAAGAAATAAAACCTATCTTTAGCCAGAGGTTTTGTAAACAGATCAGCCAATTGAAACTCAGTACTAATGAATTTAATATCACAAATACCATTAGCTATATTTTCTCTTAAGAAATGATGTCTAATCTCTATGTGCTTTGTTCTTGAATGTAACACAGGATTTTTAGACAGGTTTATGGCACTGGTATTATCACAATTAATAGGTATCTTGTTTAACAGTATTCCATAGTCACTTAGCTGTTGCCTTAGCCATAATGTTTGAGCACAGCAGCTTCCAGCAGCAATGTATTCTGCTTCTGCTGTAGAGAGGGCAACACAAGCTTGTTTCTTGCAATGCCAAGAAATCAGGCTTGATCCTAGCATGTGACATGTTCCACTAGTGCTCTTTCTGTCAACCTTGCACCCTGCAAAATCAGAATCTGAAAAACAGTTTAAGTATAAGGAAACATGGTTAGGATACCATAGTCCAACAGATTTTGTCCCTTGCAAGTATTTCAGAATTCTCTTGACTGCATTGTAGTGAGATTCCCTTGGATCAGATTGATATCTGGCACATAGGCATACAGCAAACATAATATCAGGTCTGCTGGCAGTTAAGTACAGTAGGGATCCAATTAAGCTTCTGAACTTGGATTGGTCAACAGGTTTTCCTGCACAGTCTTGGTCTAGTTGACAGCTTGTTGAAATAGGAGTGCTAATTGCCTTACATCGATCCATATCAAATTTTTTCAGCAGCTCTTTGCAGTATTTTTCTTGACTAATGAAGATTCCATCCTTGAGCTGTTTCACTTGCAGGCCAAGGAAGAAGTTCATTTCTCCCAACATTGACATCTCAAACTCTCTCATCATTGTATTGACAAAAGCTTCACACATTTCCTCATTGGTTGACCCAAAGATTATATCATCTACATACACTTGTACCAGGATAATATCTTCCCTTTTCTTCTTAATGAATAGAGTCTTGTCAGAATTACCACGGTTATAGCCTTGAGAAAGCAAAAATTCACTTTACCTTTCATACCATTGCCTTGGTGCTTGTTTTAGTCCATACAAGGCCTTCTTAAGCTTGTACACATGTTCTGGATTTTTGTAATCTTCAAAGCCTGGGGGTTGGGAAACAAACACCTCCTCATTTATGTACCCATTTAGGAATGCACTTTTAACATCCATTTGAAACAATTTGAAGCCTTTGATGCTGGAAAATGCTAGAAGTAATCTGACAGCTTCAAGGCGTGCTACTGGTGCATAGGTTTCACCAAAATCAATACCTTCTTCTTGGTTGTATCCTTTAGCAACCAGCCTTGCTTTGTTTCTAGTGATAGCTCCATGTTCATCCAGCTTGTTCCTGTACACCCACTTGGTTCCTATGATATTCATCTCATGCTTTCTTGGAACTAAGGTCCACACTTCATTGTATTCAAACTGGTTCAGTTCTTCCTGCATTGCTATTATCCAATTGCTGTCTTGCAGTGCTTCTTCCAGGCTTTTAGGCTCAATCTGTGACACAAAAGCTACTGTTCTGCAGAAATTGTTGAGAGAATTTCTGGTTGAGACTCCTTTCTCTAGTTTTCCAATTACATTGTCAAGAGTAAGATCCTTGGGAGTCTTCCATTCCTTAGGCAACCCTGCATTCACAACAGACTCTTTGACAACATTTGGATTAGTTGTATCAAATTCAGTGGATTGATTTTTCTGCAGAATTATTCTTAAATCATCCACACCAGATTCATCCAAAACAGATTTCGGTATAGAACAATCTGTTTCATCAAACACCACATGCATAGACTCTTCTACAGCAAGCAATCTTTTGTTATAGACTCTATAAGCATGTCCATTTATAGCATAACCAAGGTGTATACCTTCATCAGATTTAGGGTCAAATTTCCCAAGATTATCTTTACCATTATTTAGAATAAAACATTTGCACCCAAATACTCTAAGATGGCTAATGCTAGGTTTTTTCTTCCTTTGTACAGTTCATAAGGGGTTTTCTTAAGAATAGGTCTTATCAATGTTCTGTTAAGCACATAGCAAGCAGTATAAACAGCATCAGCCCAGAAATACTTTGGTAAATTTGATTCATTTAACATAGTTCTTGCTAATTCTTCCAAAGATCTATTCTTTCTTTCAACCACACCGTTTTGTTGAGGTGTCCTAGGAGCAGAATAGCTATGTGTTATGCCATGCTTTTCACAAAACTTATCAAATTTTGCATTTTGAAATTCTCCCCCATGATCACTACAAATCTGTTTTATGCAGTTCTCATTTTCATTGTTCAAAACCTTTGCCAATTTCTTGAAAGCTTTGTATGTATCATTTTTAGAAGCAATGAATAGAGTCCAAGTATATCTAGAAAAGTCATCAACAATCACCAAAGCATAATAATTTCCAGCAAGGCTAGCAGTCCTAGATGGTCCAAATAAATCCATATGCAATACATCCAGAATTTTATTTGTAGAAACTATATCTTTAGATTTAAAAGAGGTTCTAATCTGTTTTCCTTTTACACATGCATCACACAACCTGTTATTTTTAAAACATATTTTTGGTAGACCAGAAACAAGGTCCTTAGACAACAATTTATTCAAGTGATCTGTATGGATATGAGCCAACCTCCTGTGCCATAGCCAAGACTCATCACTTTTTGACAACAAGCATTCATTTTTAGAATTGTTATTAACAATGTCTAGGAGATAGATGTTGTTTACCCTTTTCCCTGTGAACAGCACCTTACCAGAGTTCTGATTTGAAATTGTACATGTGTTGGCTTCAAAATTAACCAAGTATCCCTTATCACAAAGCTGACTAATACTGAGAAGATTATGCTTTAAGCCTTCAACATATAGGACATTCTCAATTATAGTTGAGTCTTTAGTGCCAACATCTCCTCTTCCAAGAATTTTTCCTCTATTGTTGTGCCCATATGTGACATAACCTTCAGCTTTGAGTTTCAAACTTATGAACTGGGCCAAATCACCTGTCATATGTTTTGAGCAGCCGCTATCAAGGTACCACTTATTTTTCCTGCTGTTTTTCTGCAAAACAGATTACATATATGGTACCCCTCTTAGTATAGGGTCCAGTATGATTAATACCTTTCCTTAGGAAGCCATTTGGCTAAGCCTTTAGGAACAAGATATTTTCTAGCCCTACATGTTCTTGATGTATGACCATATTTCATGCAGTAGAAACAGGATGCAGTATATACTGTATTTAATCTGTTAAAAGAAGAAAAACCTGTTTTGGCAGGAACAAAAAAACTGGACAGCTTTTTAACATTTTGCTTTATTCCAGGATTATATCCTAAACCATTTTTATTAAAGACAGCATTTTGTGAACCCAACAATGTTTCAAGATTTTCTCTTCCTTTTGTGAAATTTGATAAAGTCTTTAGAAGATATTCAACCTGTTTTTCCAATTTCTTACAATTTTCACATGTTTTGATGGATGCATGCAGGCAGGTTAATTCAAGACTAATTAACTCAGTTTTAGCTTTGTTTAGTTCTTCCTCAAGAGCCTTTACCTTAGGTTCAAGAACTTTATTAATTCTGGTCAGCTTATTACACATGACAGCAAGTCTATTGGCTTCATCATGAGTTTCCTTAAACGCAATTAAAAGCTGATCATAATTTTCAGAATCAGTTGAGTAATTACTTACTGAGTCTGAAGTTGAACCTTCATCATTTGCCATGAAGCACAGATTTGCTTCTTCACTCTCATTTGAGGATTCACTTGTTGAAGATACATCATTATCCTCCCAAGATATGTAAGCCCTTTTTCCCTTGCCTTTTTCATTCTTCTTGCTTGCTGATTTTTCTTTATGTGGATTGTTTGGACAATCAACTTTTATATGACCTGGTTTGCCACATCCAAAACAGGTGTAAGTAGAAGAATTAGAATCATTCTGTTTTGAATGCCTTTTTCTTTGCTGTGTTCTGTCTCTAGTCTTCCTTTTAAGGAATTTGCTAAATTTTCTAGTGAGCAAGCTTAAGGTTTCATCTTGTTCAGGATTCTCTTCTTCTTCTTCACTTGTGTCATGCTCCATGGTGGTCTTTAAGGCAATTCCTTTGACTTTCTTCTCCACAGTTTCTTGGTCTTTCAATCTTTTCAGCTCCAATTCATGTTCCATCAGCTTTCCAAAGAGTGCTGCAGTGGACATCTTGGAAAGATCCCTTGATTCTGAAATTGCTATTACCTTTGGCTGCCAACTCCTATCAAGGCATTTCAATACCTTTATGTTGAACTCTTCCTTATCAAAAACCTTGCCAAGACCCGTGAGATGATTTACAATGTGTGTAAATCGTTTCTGTACATCTGCAATGCTCTCACCAGATTGCATTCTGAACAACTCATATTCCTGGATCAATGAGTGCTTCCTAGCCCGTTTAACATCTTCTGTGCCTTCATGAGTTACCTCCAGTATCTCCCACATTTCCTTAGCTGATTGACATTGAGACACCCTAAAGAACTCATCCATATTCAGTGCAGAGGTGATGATGTTCTTGGCCAGAGAATCATATTGAGCCTTCTTCCTTTCAGCTTCACTCCATTCGGACCATGGTTTCTTCATAGTTTCATCTTTCACAGTCTGCATAGGTATGAAAGGTCAGCTCACCACAGCATCCCAGATGCCCATATCAATGGACTCCATGAAAATCTTCATCCTGATTTTCCAGAAAGCATAGTTGACTCCACCGAACATAGGAGGCCTATTGATGGATGCTCCCTCAGCAAAAGGCATCTTGAATTCAGACATTTCTGCACAACTTGAGTAACCTACAAGCCCATGCTCTGATACCAATTGTTAGAGTTAAGCAGGGTCTGAAGATCAAGAGGGGAGGGGTGAATTGATCTTTTAAAATTTTTGCAATAGGAACTGACTTCTGTATAACAGAGATTAAAAGAACAGATTGATTTCAAATAAAACAGATTTATTTTTCCAAATCACCTTCGTACAATCAGAACTTAATCAAACAAGATTTTACACAATTAGAAGGAACAGCAGAACACACTTGTTCAGATATTTGCAAGAAGGTTTCAACCAAGAGAAGAACAGTTCTTATTAAACCCAGAATTAACAGATTCAATTTCAAATGAACAGATTTATTTTGGACAGTTATCAATTCAAATTCCAGAAATAAATGCAAGAAAGGAGAGAAGATTGCACACAAGTTTTTATACTGGTTCACTCATCAAGAGCTACATCCAGTTCACCTTACACCAAGGTGGAATTCACTAAACACATACAACAATTACAGCATATACAGCAGTTCTTGAAACCTACAAGAACACTCACATACAAGGCTGAAAAACACCTATTTCAGCACACCTTGCACTCCAAGAAACCCTATCAAGAAGTGACTAACACTTCCACCTTTACAACAAATGAGAAAGGAAAAAAATACACCTGAAAAGAAGATGCAAGAACTCAAACCAGTAGTTCAATCTGCTGCAAAAACTGCACCAGCACCTTCACAAAGCACAAGGTTTTCCTAGAACAAGCACACTTGAAATTCCTTTTGAAAACCTTTCACAAAAGCCTTTGAATTCTTCTTCTCACTCAGAAACTGATTGAAACGTGATTGCACTCTGTATTTTGTGTGAGAGAAGTCTTCTATATTTAAAGAAAGCAGTTTCTAACCACTTTTCAAAAAACAGTTTGAAAAACAGTTAAGAATAACAGAACCAAAATAAATCTATTTATTATCCAGGAAACAGATTTATTTTTGTCCAGTATTCAGACTTTTTGAGAAAACTTTAAACAGCATTTTTGAAAAATTTAAACACTCCTTGTGTTTGGTTTAAGCTTGCTTTAGGCAACTAGAACAGAATGACCGATGACTGACCGGTGCCACATTACTTTCCAAATGACCGATGACCGATCGTACCACATTACTTTCTCAAAGACCGATGACTGATCACATTACTTTCCCAAAGACCGATGACCGATCGTACCTCATTACTTCCTCCAATGACCGACAACCGATTGGTTCCTCATACTTCCCCAATGACCGACGACCGATTGGTTCCTCATTACTTCCTTCAATGACCGACGACCGATTGGTTCCTCATTACTTCCCCTAATGACCGATGACAGATCGGTGCCTCATCACTTCCTCACCTCCTAAGCCTAAACCAAAATTCACTTAAATCCTTTTACAAAACTATAAAGTACCGAAGCAATTTTCTTCATCAAACACACTTTAAGCCAAGGTTGGGAAGAAGCTTCCTTCAGCTTCAACAGGTTGGTGTCACTCTCATGAACACATGGTCTCCAGCAGCAAACTCCAAAGGTTTTCTCCTCTGATCTGCATAGGATTTCTGCCTACTTTGAGATGCTCTCATCCTGTCTTTTATCTGTTGCACCTTCTCGGTCGTCTGCTGAATCAACTCTGGTCCAACCAATACTGTTTCGCCCTCCTGGTACCAGCACAATGGAGTTCTGCATTTCCTTCCATACAAGGCTTCGTATGGCGCTATCCCTATGCTGGCGTGATAACTGTTATTATAGGTAAACTCCACCAGCGGCAACACCTCATCCCAACTTCCCAATTGATCCAAGACGCACGCCCTTAGTAGATCTTCCAAGGACTGGATCGTTCTCTCTGACTGTCCATCTGTTTGAGGATGATATGCCGAGCTCATTCTCAACTTAGTTCCCAAGCAATCTTGTAAGGTCTGCCAAAACCGTGAAGTGAACCTGGGATCTCTATCCGAAACAATGCTGGAAGGCACTCCATGCAACCTCACTATTTCTTTGATGTACAACTGTGCCAACTTGGCCATGGGCATTTTCAAATTCACTAGAAGAAAGTGGGCACTCTTCGTTAGCTGATCTACTATGACCTAGATTGCATCATGACCCTTTACCGATCTGGGTAAATGGGTAACAAAATCCATGGCGATGCTGTCCCATTTCCACTCAGGGATATCCAGTTGCTGTAACAAACCGCCAGGTCTTTGATGCTCTACCTTTGCCTTCTGACACGTCAAGCAGGTATTAACATACTGGGCGATGTCTTTCTTCATGCCCGACCACCAAAATGACTCCTTCAAGTCATGGTACATCTTGTTCATGCCTGGATGTAGGCTAAGGCGACTCTTGTGACCTTCCTCTAGGATCATCTTCTTCAACTCTTCATTTGCAGGTATGCAAATTCTGCCATTAAATCTCAAGATTCCATCATCGCCCATCACAAAGTCTCTAGCCTGGTCGGTCCCTAGTGACTCCACAGTACGCTTCAGACTAGGGTCCTCCAACTGCTTATCCTTTATCATTCCAAGGAAGTCATTAGTTATAGCCAGCTTACTACAACTAATGTGATTTACATGAAATTCTACCCCAAGGTTTAAGTCTCTGAACTGCTCGATCAGTTTCTGCTCTTCCATCATCATGGTGGCTACTTGTATTGATTTTCTACTCAAAGCATCTGCCACTACATTGGCCTTCCCTGGATGATACATGAGTTGAAAATCATAGTCCTTTAGAAACTCCATCCACCTTCTTTGTCTCATGTTTAGTTCTTTCTGATCAAACAGGTATTTCAGGCTCTTATGGTCACTGAACACCTGGAACCGAGCTCCATATAAATAGTGCCTCCAAATCTTCAAGGCAAACACCACAGCCGCCAACTCCAAATCATGAGTAGGATAGTTCCTCTCATGAACCTTGAGTTGCCTTGAAGCATATGCAACCACTCTTTTCTCTTGCATCAAAACACATCCCAAACCCTGATGTGAAGCATCACAGTAGACCTTAAAAGGTCTTCCTACATCTGGGATCACCAGCACTGGAGCACTAGTCAACCTTTCCTTTAGTTCCATGAAGCTCTGCTCACATCGGTCGGTCCAAGCAAAAGGTTGATCCTTGCGGGTCAACTGTGTTAAAGGAGCCACTACCTTGGAAAAGTCCTCAATGAACCTCCGATAGTAGCCTGCTAAGCCCACAAAACTCCTTATCTCAGTGACTGTCTTAGGATGTTCCCACTGCAGCATTGCCTCTACCTTGGCTGGATCCACTGAGATCCCCCGAGCAGATATCACGTGTCCTAAGAAGTTGACTTCCTTCAGCCAGAACTCACACTTAGAGAACTTGGCATAGAGTTGCTTCTCCCTCAGAATCTCCAACACTATCCTCAGATGTTCTTCATGTTCTTCCTCGGTCCTTGAATAAATGAGTATGTCGTCTATGAAGACTACCACAAACTTATCCAAGAAAGGGCGAAAAATCCTATTCATGTAGTCCATGAACAGAGCTGGAGCATTTGTTACTCCAAACGGCATCACCACATACTCATAGTGCCCATAACGAGACCTAAATGCTGTCTTTTGAACATTTTCAACTTTTACCAAAATTTGGTGGTACCCCGATCTCAGATCAATCTTTGAGAACACCGAGGCCCCATGTATTTGACCCATCAAATCGTCAATTCTAGGTAGGGGGTACTTGTTCTTGATGGTCAACTTGTTCAACTGCCTGTAATCTATACACAACCGAGACCCTCCATCCTTTTTCTTAACTAGGAGTACTGGAGCCCCCCATGGAGATACACTGGGTCTGATGAATTGTTTCTCCAACAACTCTTCCACTTGCTTCTTTAATTCTGCCAACTCGGCTGGAGCCATCCTGTAAGGTGCCATTGACACTGGTCCAGCTCCAGGTACCAAATCAATAGAGAATTCCACTTCTCTCTTAGGAGGTAATCCAGGTACTTCTTCTGGGAATACATCCAGGAAATCTTTCACCACATGTATCCTGCTTACGTCCCCTTCATTCTTCACTTCCAACCGAGCTAGGATCACGAAGCACCTCGCCCCTTTTCCCAACTCCGACCACCCATGCTGAGCAGATATCACATCTGACTCTTGGAGGTCTGGAAACGCTATTTTCTGACTACCGCAGTCTATGAGAACGTGATTGGCAGATAGCCAATCCATTCCCAGGATAATATCCAGGTCCTGAAGAGGTAGGCAGATCAAGTTTACTTTGAACCTGCGTCCCTCAACTATCACTGGACATTCAGGGCAAACTGTAGAGGTCAACACCTGTCCTGACGCAGGTGTAGAGACCAACAGTTCAAACGGTAACTCCTTCACTAGAAGGCCCAACTCGGCTACACACAAGCTTAACACAAAGGAGTGTGTCGCTCCAGAATCAAACAAGGCTTTTACACCTCTACCAGCTATGAAACAAACACCTTGCACTAGGTTACCTGACTGAGACGCCTCTGCTCCTGACATGGCAAACACTCTCCCTGTTCCCTGAGGTCGACTGCCTCCATTCCTTAACTGCTGAGGACCAACGGGTTGATTCATCCTATTCTGGGTAGGACAATCTCTAGCAATGTGTCCCATCTTTTGACATGCAAAACACCTTCTCTCTGAAGCCTTCTTGGGGCACACATTGGGCGTGTGTGGTCCACCACAATGGAAACACTTGGGTTTCCAAGGTTGTTGCTGCTGAAACTGGGATGACGCTGCTCCTGCCCTATGTGGTGGAGGTCTCGCATAGGGCTTGCTTTGTGGGTGCTGCACCTTGGCCTTCCCACTGGAAGAACCCCTTGGGTGTGACCTGATCACCCGAGAATCACCCTTTTCCAGGGTCTCCACCATCTTCGCCTTCTCTACTAAGGCGTGAAATTCCCTGATGCACATCGGGGCTATGGTCCTCTTCAGCCCATGCTTCAGTCCCTCTTCAAACTTCCTACACCTCCAAGCCTCAGAGGTCGCCTGGGTATAGAATCGGGCGAGGTACTCAAACCGAGCAGCATAAGCATTCACTGACATCTCTCCCTGCTCCAATCTGAGGAATTCTGCTTCCTTCGCAAACTTTGCACTATCTGGGAAGTATTTTTCCAGAAACCTCACCCTGAAGCTCTCCCAGTCTAACACTTCAGCTCTGGCTTCCATCATCTGCTGAGCTCCCATCCACCAGAACTCGGCTTCTCCAGATAGCAAATAGGTGGCGAACACCAATTTCTTCTCTTCAGGGCAGGAGGTCGCCCTAAAGATTTTCTCCAACTCCCTGACCCACTGATCTGCTTGATCAGGGGTAGCATTCCCACTGAACTTGGGTGGGTTGTGCCTCATGAACTCGGTCAGTCCCATCTGTTCCTGAGGCTGACCAACGTGGGAATTTGTTTCAGCCGACCGAGGAGTTTCCCAATGGTGCATTGCAGCTTGATGATTCTGAGCCATTGCTGCATTCTGTTGTTGGATGGCAGTCGCCATCATCTCAATAGCCTTGGCAATCTGGCTCATTTCCGAAGAAGGTTGGGGAGGGGTAGGAGGTCTACGTGCCATCTCTCTTCGTTTCAGATTTTGAAACTATTGGTTTCTATATTCCCTACAACTACAAGAATGAGATAGATAAGAAATCAATTCATTCAGGAGGTAACATCTAGACCTTACAAAGGTCAGCATCTCAAAGTCATTAAGAATTTGAGTTCATCAACAGAATCATAATACTTATAATCTCAAGCAAAACACCAGAATAGCTACTGGTATACAACCATCAATCCAAACAACCACTTTCAATCAATTACAAAAACACTCAATAAAATGAAATAAATCACACCAGAATTCAATGTATGCTAAACATCAAACCGTTGGAATTAAGATTAAGAATCATCTCGATCCAGTTATGAGTGTGCACCCTCACTACTTTATCAAGATCCTCTCATTCTTAATACTAAGATTTTCAGTTAGGGCATATATTCACTAAAGCACACACAAAATTTCAATACAAAAACGTTTGAAAACCTTTCACTATAGTTGTTATTTAAAACTCAAATAAATTTTATGAGTAGAAGAAACACAATGGATCCACAGCCCTCAGGTCATCCTAAGGACGAACTGCTCTGATACCATTAATGTAACATCCCGCCAAATTCTTTTCAAGATTATAAAATGTGATAAAGGTAAAACAATAATATTGAAGTGAACATATGTATATATATATAATGAAATTTCTCCTCACAGGGAGTTTAATACATAACCAGTCAGTTTTCCAAAACTTAAACAAAATACAGCAAAATAGAAAAACAGGCCATCTCCTAACAGACAAGGCGATCTCCTAACAGAAAAGGCGATCTCCTATCAGAAAACAGAAAAAGGGTGATCGCCTAACAGAAACAGAAACAGGCGATCTCCTTCCGGCGACCACTCACTGAGAAGCTCTACTTCCTGCAACATCATCTGCTCCCGTGTAAATTATACACGATCATCACAGGTTTAAGAAAAAGCCAAACACAACACCAAAACACAGGGTAAGCTAGATATTTGAAAGAGAATCTAGATATGAAACTTTAAAATCAAGATAAAACAAAATTAAGACACCCACGTAAAAACTATCAATTTTCTCATTCCCTTCACATGACCATCAAGTAATCACACATTTCACAATTTCCTCAAGAGTCGTTCAATTCACATAATTCATCAAGTGTCTATCAATTTCAATGTTTCTCATTTCTCACGTCAGACTTCCACTGACTCATCACACAAGACACTTGACACTACTTCCGGAAGACTCGTGCATTGACTAGACTCAGAGATCTGCACCTGTCATACTACACTGCTGTAAAGTTTCCACAGCTATGCGCATCAACATAATCTCGATCTCAATCTCATCACTCTCACAGTATGACAGGGTGAATCCACACAACAGGTCAAGTAGTTATCTTTCAAACACTTACCCATACGTATGAACCTCCATCGACTCTCAACGCCTGAATAACTTCATCTATATGATTTCATTATCTCAGGAGAGTCAGGATATCTCATTATAGAAATCACCTATCAATGCACATCCTACACGATCTTACACGGTATTTTCTTTCCTGAAAATACTATGCCTTGATCCCACATTCACAACATTCAACACATCATATAACACTTAAATGAATGATTCCAATCACAACAACAATCATTCCCTGGTTCAGATTTTCGAATATCACATTTAAATCTCAAACAGTTTCAAACAACACAAAAACAGGGGAGTTCGAAAAACAACGCCAAAACCGACGATCTCGTCCAAAAATAGGGGATTATGCAATAACAGTTGAAAACCGGCGACCACGTCGCCCCATCATCTCAATCATCTAATATAAGGTTTACGTTGGAAATAAGGCTAGCTTCCCTTACCTGGACTTGCGCAAAACACCAAGAGCTCCAAAACCCACCGAAGCTTAAAGATGCCTTAGCTCTGTTTTAGCGTCTGGTTTGTAGAACTTGCAGAGAACCTCCCAGGTGCTCTAAGGGCAGTCGTCGCTCGTCGTACTGGTGCTTGAGGATGCCTGAATCGCAGCGCGAAGGAGAGAAAAGAGAAGGATGAAGGTAAACTCACTCTTTCACTCTTGAACCACTGCAACGTTCTTTGCCTCTCAGAAGTGGGTTTTTGAATCTAAACCAACTTGTCCACAAAAGCCGCTGCCACCACCCACTCTGCAGGGAAGTTTGCGTGTACGCTTCCCTGAACAGTACGACTACGCGTGCCTCTGCGCAGGCCAACACTCTGATGTCACTATTCTGAACCACCCTTTTTGTCTACGTGTCGTGCGTGCAGGATGTTTCATGCTGGGAGCCTGGGTCCCACCTTATCTGTGTGAAACTCGACATCGCGCGATAACCTTCCACCGATGACCGCTCGCGCGATGACTATCCACCGATGCCTCATCCTGGCGGACGACCGATGTCTCTCCCTGGGAGACGACCGATGTCTCGCCCTGGCGATGACAGCATGCCTCGCGCCCTGGCGATGCCCGCAAGTCTCGCGCCCTGGCGATGCCCGCATGCCTCGCGCCTGGCGATGCCCGCATGCCTCGCGCCCGGCGATGCCCGCATGCCTCGCGCCCGGTGATGCCCGCATGCCTCGCGCCCGGCGATGCCCGCATGCCTCGCGCCCTGGCGATGCCCGACGACACATCGCCACGCCTTGCTGAAGGTTCTTCATCCCACTACGTTACGTCCAAGGTATCATCTCCACATGACTTGGTGACGTCGGTAGCTTCACATTTCCAAGAGTAGATCAGCACTACTCCTCGTGCGCCCATGCATGCAACACTAAGGACGATTTCTTATGCTCAAGCATAGAGCTTCGCATGCACAACGTATCTAAGGCTTAACCCACACCTTGATACGCGTGGTTTTTTGGAACTCACTATGGTTGATCCAGTATCCTGACCACATACTGAGTGCACTTTCGGTGATCATGTGCACCATAGGCGATTGGCGATCATGTACACCATAGGCGATCGGTGTTCATGTGTAATCTAGGCGACAGGCGATTATGTACTAACCAGGCGATCTCATAGTCTTCTAAGCTACACTTTCCTTCCTTTTTATTTTAAATAAAAACATACTTAGAATTCATTTAAAATATACTCCTTTTATCCCAATTTAATTTTACGGGTCCTTACACTATTCTTCTATGCCATAGCCAAGATTCATCATGCTTAGAAAGAAGACAACCAATGGAACTAGAAGAAGAAATATCTAAGAGATAGACATTGTTGATTCTTTTACCAATCAACATTACTTCCTTTGAGTTGGGAATGCAGATCTCACAAGAGCTTGGCTTGAAGATGACTTGATATCCTTTGTCACACAATTGGTTAATGCTTAGTAGATTGTGCTTTAGACCTTCCACATACAATACATAATGAATTATTAGGTTGTTCTTGTCTCCTATAGATCCTCTTCCAAGAATTCTTCCCTTGTTGTTGTCTCCATATGTCACATGCCTTTCTTGTTTGAAATTGATATTCACAAACTGGGATTTGCCTCCTGTCATGTGTTTGGAGCAGCCACTGTCCACGTACCACAGCTGCATGCCTTTCATCAAGTTTTCCTACAAGAGACAAATTCAAGTTCCAAGATTTGGTCCCCTTACAAAAGTGGGTCCTTTTGAATCACATTTATCAGTTTGAACCTCAGATGGTTTGGGAATCCATTTCATTTTACCTTTAGGAACAACATATTTCCTGATTTTATAGAATCTAACTGAATGGCCTCTCTTCATTCAGTAAAAGCATGTAACAACTGGTTGTTTCGTGTTTTCAATCGGTTGTTTTTCTGGCACTTTAGAGAAAGGCTTTGAAATTCCACTTTTCTTGCTTTGTGGATTAAAACCCAATCTAGACTTTCAAAAAACAAATTTTTGAGAAGATAAAACAGTTTCAAAGTTGGATTTGCCTTTTGAAAGCTTGTCCACAATTTTTATAAGATATTGGACCTTCTTTTCAAGGTTTTCACAATTTTCACAAGTTTTTTAATGACACAAGCAAGAAGAGTTTTTACAACACAGATCAGGTTTTCTAAAAATAGTTTAAGCATTTTCCAATTCTTCTTCCAGAGCCTTGACTCTTTTCTCAAACCAGTTGCTCAACCCTTTCAACCGGTTGTTCAAGAGAGCCAATCGGTTGGCTTCCTCATGAGTTTCTTTAAAAGCTTGAAGTAATTGACTATAATTTTCTGCATTTAAGGAAGCACTAGAACTTACACTACTGTCATCATCTTCTTCATTTGCCATCAAACACAGATTGTCTTCTTCATTTCTACTTGATGAGAAGCATGATGAAAATTCTTTATTTTCTTCCCTTGCTTTGCAGTCTTTCTTGAATTTTCCTTCATGAATAACCTCTAGAGTGTCCCACATTTCCTTAGTTGATGTGCATTGTCAGATCCTAAAAAATTCATTAGCATTCAAGGCAGAGGTTATAACATTCTTGGCAATGCAATCAAGCTTGGCCTTTTTATTCTCTACATTGGTCCATTTGGACCAAGGTTTTTCAATCAGAACACCTTTCTTTTCAAATTTAGGAATAAAAGGACCATTCTCAATTGCATCCCAAATCCCTCTATCTAGAGATTCCACAAAAATTTTCATCCTTACCTTCTAGAATTGATAATTTAAACCACAAAACAGAGGTGGTCTATTGGTTGAGGCACCCTCCCCAAAAGGTATTCTTTCAGCCATAGAAAAAGGATTTTAGGATCAAAAACTAGAATGACTTTCAAGAACCTAGCTCTTGATGGGAATTGTTAGAATATATGGTCTTAAACAAGAGGGGGAGGGGGGTGAATTGTTTATAAAAGATTTTCACAAATATTGAAGATATAATGAATCTTAGTGCAGAATAACAGATCAAGGAATCAAGTTAGCCAAGAACTCAAACTGTTTTAAGGCAAATACAGAAAAACAATCGGTTGTTTCTGTGAAACAATCGGTTGTTTATATCAGCAGATATTAAAACCAACTTAAAACAGCAATTTAAAGAGTTAAGGATGAAAGAATGCACACAACAGTTTTATACTGGTTCACCCTAATCATAAGGGCTACATCCAGTTCCCAGAAAACCACTAAGTTCCTCTATGTAATCAATCACAGATTACACACACCATACACCAAAGTAGTGATCTTGAACCCCTCAAGAAACACACTACCTTTGGCAATTCACCACACAGAATTCAGAACCCCTCTGAATCTGCACTTACAACCTTCAAATAGAAATATAGTAATCAAGGAAGAGAGAACAGGATTCACCTAGGAGTTACAAAGCTTCAAGATCAAAATTACAACCCAATCCTATTCCACACACATGAAAATCCAAAAGCTTGATTGAATCTTGAAAGCACTTAGTCAAATCTCACTCTGATTTCTCAAAACTTTTTCTTACTCTTTAGGAGTGTTTAACCAACTTTATATAATCCAACAAAGTGGTTAAAAAGCATTTAAAATAGGAGCGCAATTAGTTAGAAACATTTGATAAAGATTCAATTCAAAACCATAAAGTTGTTAAGATATCTCAAAACAAACAATCGATTGTTTTATCGGGACAATCAATTGTTTTGGCTGTGACAGCTTAGTCAACAAAGCTGAACACTTTTCAACCTTTTCAAAAACCTTTTCACCAAAGAACAACCGGTTGTTTTGACAAAACAACAGGTTATTTTTCACTTAGTTGAAAAACAAACTCTTTTAAAAAGGCTTTCAAATCAAACTTGTTTTGGATTCAAACAAGGTGTGGATTACACATATTCTACCCCTATTCCCACCCATACACAACAGCAACACTAGCCATCATCAAACACATAGGATTTGGATTCTTCAAACATCATGATCAACCTTGATCAACATCCTCCTGGACTCATTAGCCAAGATCGATACCAGCAAAGTTTCCTTCCACGACTGATACGCCAAGGAAGAAGCTAGTGCACGAGATTGAGGGAACAAGTTATGCAGAAATTGTGATATTCGGGCAATATCGGTCATGAGGTACTTTCAAAATTGACAAGGTTGCCAAAAGCAGAAAAGAAGAGTATAGATAAGACATTGCAGGTTCAGGAGTTCATCAGATGGAGGCCATACAAGTTTGTTAAAGGGAAAAAGACACATAGATGCGGTTTAAAAGCAAACAGAGACAATGTTGAAAGAAGAAGCATCGAGTTGTCAAAGAAAAGAATAAAGTGTCGAACAGTAATTTCATTAAGATAAATTGTGCAAATAGTTACAAAGTGCATGTTAGAAAACAAAAACTATACAGGGGAAAAAGATAAAGAGTCAGCGAGGGCCTCTACCAACTACCCATCAACAACAACCTTCGTTGGACCGGTTTAGGAAAGATCCACCCCCAGATGCATGCAGGCAACTTAGGTGATGGCATCCCTAAAGCCGACACCATAGGCTTCAGCTGCCTCGTTGGTGAGATCATCGTTGGTCTTCTAGTAGAGGTCCTCCCTGCGAGCCATTTCCTCCTTCAGTTGGCCCATCTCCTTCCTCAGCTTGGCCAGCTCCACATCCTGCTGGCCCAACTCTTCAGCAACCTGGGCCATGGCCTCATCCTTGCCATCCAGCTCTTTCTTTAGGTCCTCCACGGAGAGGTTGAGGTCGTTGTTCCTAGCATATAACCGGAGGGCCTCTTGCGATTTCGCAAACAAGAGGTCCTTGGTCTCTTTGTCAACCTTGCGAAGCTCAGCCACCTCCAAGGTGAGCCCCGTTAGGTGACGCTCTGCCCCAGCAGCTACAAGAACCCTTCGCTCAACCTCTTCCTCGGCCCTCCACACCTTGGTAAGAAGGAGGATGGACCCAGCAAGAGCCACCCCAAAGTTCTTGGCCACTCGCTTCGTCAAACTGCCCACCTCCATTTTCTCCAGGTCCTCTCGAGCTTGGGTGGACTTTAACATCCTTTGAAGGAATGGGGAGAGGGTAGTGGGAGGACCACATGCTTCACCCTCAGGGGCACTCTCCCCACGGCCCTCTTGCTCTTCAGCGTTAGGGGGAGAGGAGGCGCCCAGTAGGCACTCCCTGAAGGAAGGGGTCCTTCCGTCTTCTGAGCTTGAAGCAACGGGGATGGTGGATTTAACTTTGTGTTTCCTCTTGAAGACTAGGCCAGAACAGGTGTCCTCATCATTTGAAGGAGTGGCCTCAGCGACCACGGCCATGCCTTGGGACCTAGAGGCATGGGAGTGGCTTGGAGCAAGCAGGAGGGAGAGGATGGTGGCAGAGGGGCCAGAAGCAGCATCAGGTGGAGCAGTAGTGGAGGGGCCAGCACCACCCTTCTTTGCGGCTAGGGCAGCCAGTCTCCTCCTCCTATCGGCACCAATCACCATGCCTACAATGAAACAAAAACTTGTGAGAAGGTATGTGAGAGACCCAATCAACAACAGGTAACACAGACAGAATAAGCAAAAAACAGGCATATGTAGAACAAACAATGACAGTCAAAGCAAGAAGACAAGTACCGATGTAGCCCTTCAAGGCTTTAGGGCTATACTCATTCTTGATCAGGTCAGCAGAGTTGAAGATTGATTGAAGACCAGAGAGGAAATTACACACTTCCCGATCCCTTGGGTGTAAGTCTGTGAGACTCCTATGCTTTGCCAGGGTAGGACTCTCTACCCAGTAGAGAGGGAACCCGTCTAGGAGGGTGGGGTTGCGTTTGTTGTAGTGAACCTTGAAGAATTTTCCTAATGTGAGTTGATTTTATGTATGTTCATTTTTATGGTGACACTTTGCTTAGGATTGGATTGTTTTATATGAGATAAGTATGGTGAGAACCTAAGAAAAATACCCACTGGACATTAACTTAACCAAGTGGTTAAGTAGATGTGAAGGTTCATTTCACAAAGGCAAAAGGAAAAGACATGGATTAAGGTGATTATGATGCAAAAAACGAAACTTAGAATTTATAAAGGAGAAAAGGAATGCATCAATGGTGTACAAGCCATTCCAAATGATGCTTCCAACTCACAAAGGAGTCTTCGAAATCGAGAACAAGATTAACGAACAAAAGAAACTAAAGACATAAAAATTGGAATGGAATAATGGAAAAGATGATGAAAGGAAGGACTTATGGAGGTGGAGCAATGGTGTATCACGCCACTTGATGGGATGGATTCACCAAGATAAGTGAAGGGAGGCTGCCACTTGAGAGCATCATCACCCACAAGATAAGACCAATTTTGGAGGAGTGGATCCTTCTATCTTTACGGTGGTTCTCCAAGGTGTGGCTCCGTTGAGACAGAGAAGGGCCCTACCTGTAACTGCACTCCGACGCTCAAGTCAATACAAGGCAAGAAACATCAAACAAGCAAAAGTGCTTAAACTTATAATGTGTGTGTGTAAAAACTATGCCTTGCATAGAAAACTACGTGTAACATCCCTAATTTCTACTCATTTATATAACAACTATCTCATAAATATTTAATTAACAAAATCCTTCATTTAAATAAGTAAAACGGTAATATTTAATTAACGTACAAATACAACTATCTTATAATTGTCTCTCAAAAGAAACATCCCTCCTCGCAGGGAGTTTAATTTATACATCAAAAGTTTTCCAAAATAAAACAAAACAATTCAAATCTAAAATGATCCTTTTCTCCAACTGCTCACCGAGGAGCTCTAACACCTGCAACATCGTCTGCTCCCATGTAAATTAACACGATCATCACAAATTTAAAGAAAACAAACACAAAACAAAACACAGGGTAAGCTAGATATTTTTAAAACTTCATATATAAAGCTTGACATCAACATAAACCATCATTTTTTTCTTTTTCTTTTCACACACTTCACAATTTCATCAAGTGTCTATCATTTCACATAACCATCAAGTGTCTACCAATAATTTCAATATTCCTCTTTCTCATGTCAGACTTCTACTGACTCATAACACGTAGACACTTGACTCTACTTCCGGAAGACTCGTGCGTTGAACTTAGCATCCAGAGACCTGCACCTGTCATACTATATCACTGTGAATCCACACAGTTTCGTTGTGAATCCACACAGCTATGCGCATATACAATCTCAATATCATCACTCTCCTAGTATGACAGGGTTAATTCATATAATAGGTCAAGTTAGTTATCTTTCAAACAACTTACCCATACATATGAACCTCCTTCGACTCTCACCAACTGAATAATTTCATCTATGTGATTCCATTATCTCGGTAGAGTCAGGATCGTCTCATTCACAGGATACTCACAGATCAATACACCCTCATAACAATCTCAACACGATATTTCCTTTCCTGAAAATACTATGTTTTGACCACATTTTCACAGCATCTAGCATCTCATACGACACATCAATGACCAATTCAAACATATCTCAATCAAATCATACCAAAGTTGAGAATTTCGAAAATCATATACATTTCACATTTCAATCTCAAACCAATCCAGATTTACACAAAACAGGGGATTGTGAAATAAACGTTAAAATTGGTGACCACGTCACCCCCAACCTCAGAATCTTCTAGCCTAAGGTTTTTATTGAAATTAAAGCTAGCTTCCCTTACCTGGACTTGAGCCGATCTCACTAAGGGCTCCAAACCCACTGAAAACTCAAGGATACCTTAACTCTGTTTAAGCGTTCTGATCAGGAAAACTTGCAGAGTAACTTCCCAGGAGTCCAAGTGCAGCGCCCATCTTCAAACTGATACGCCGATCGTCAACTGCTAAGGGAGGGTGGCCGCGTCGTAGAGTGAAGGAGGGGAAAGGAAGAAGGAAAACCATAATGAAATTAATCCCTCAGAGATTATAATCGAGCCGTTCCCGAAATCCTCGCTGCCATCACCCACTCTCTGGCAACCTTGCGTGTGGGTTTCCTCTGCTTGAGTGCAAAACACGACAGAATGGCCACGTGGACACCTTTGTATGCCCAAAACTCTGGAGCCACCTGCCCTACTTACTCTCTGTTGCCAACTGCTCTAGGGACCCTTACTGTCTACGTGTCGCGCCTGCAGAATGCCTTCGCTGGGAGCCTAGGTCCCAACCTATCTGCGTGTAACAGGACCCCCCGATGACCAGGCACCGATGACGGATCTCGCGATGACTATCGACCGATGTCTCACTCTGGCAGAAAATCGATGTCTCATTCAAGAAGACTACCGATGTCTCACCCTGGCAGACGACCGATGTCTCATCCTGGCAGACGACCGATGTCTCATCCTGGCAGACGACCGATGTCTCATCCTGGCAGACGACCGATGTCTCACCCTGGCAGACGACTGAAGTCTCATCCTGGTAGACGATCGATGTGTCTCTCATCCTGGCAGACGACCGATGTGTCCCTCATCCTGTTGGCGATCTCTTATCGCCCTTGTGTGACGAGGACACATCGCCTCGCTCTGGTGACCGATGTCACATCGTCACACCCTATTTAGGGCTCATCGACCCATTACTCCTCGTCTGTGGTATCACCCCCACATGGCTCGGTGGTGTCGGTAGCTTCTCTGGCCCGAGGACAGTTCGGTACACACCTCTCACTTGCCAACGCCTGTAACACTAAGGGTAAAACTCCTATGCCAAGGCATAGAGTTTCGCAATTATCCCGCATGCATGGTGCATCTAAGGTTCAAATCACACCTTGATAGATGTGATTTCTGAAACCCACTATGGCCCACCGACCGACCTCTACCATACTGACCTCAGACCTCTCGGGCGACGTCCGAGGTCTGACCACTATAAATTTTCTATTATATGTTCTTTTCATTTTCGATAAGCAAATATTCAGAAAGAAATTAAAATATACCACTTCTACTCTAAATTAATTTTCTAGATCCTTACACTACGTGCCTTTACCTTGTGGTTTACCCCCTTATATAATTGTTTCTAGGTTAACCTGCCGCTGACATTCTCTAGCCAAAGCCTTGCCTCTAGCGAATTTAGGGTTACCTTTTCGGGATACTATCACACAGCCTTAGTGCAACTCCCGTGGCAACATTCCTTTCTTAGAGTGCAACTCTCGTGGCAACATTCCTTTCTGGAGTGTGTATCTAATGGTATGGCCGCTAGGGTTACAATGTGTGTATCAGCCAGACCCAAATGTCTTATACACGTTCCGCATGCAAGGTATCTCTGTGAATCAGGCTTTCACTAATGTAATACTTTACTTTGCCGACCTCTGCTACGTCAACCTATACTGGACACTGCCGACGTTCGAGGTTTGGCAACTATAACATGTAATCTCTAGGGGTCCCTTTGTGGATCCTACTGTGTTGACCTTTGCCACGTCGACCTCTACTGTACACCACCGACATCCAAGGTCTAGCCACCACACAAGGTACTTTTGAGGGTCGCTTGGTGGACCCTACTTAGTTGACCTTTGCCACGTCTACTTCAACTGTACACTTACAACGTTCGAGGTCTGGCCACTACAAAGGTTAACATAGATTAAGAAAAGAAAAAAAATAGAAACAAAGAAAGTGTTATCCTTTTGTCAAAGAGTCCTTTTAATAAGTCATTGTCCATGATCAAGAAAACTTCTTTTGGCTTTCAAGAAGACTTAAGCTGGTACAAAACCTTAATTCAATTCCAGACAGAGTCTTTCCCTCCAAATGCTTGATCTGATGACTCAAGAGTCCATGCTCGCTTAGCTTTCCTACAACACAATAAATTCAAGCAACAAGATTTGGTCCCTTTACAAAAGTGGGTCCTTTTGCATTATATTTATCAATGGGAACTTCAATATTTTTGGGAATCCATCCCATAATGCCTTTAGGAACATAATATTTCCTAATATTGCAGAATCTAACTGAGTGACCTCTCTTCATGCAGTAAAAGCATGTAACAACCGGTTGTTTCGATTTTTCAATCAGTTGTTTTTCTGACACTTTTGAAAAAGGCTTTGAAATCCCACTTTTCTTGCTTTGTGGATTAAAACCCAAACTAGATTTTCCAAAAACACATTTTTGGGATGCCAAGACAGTTTCAAAGTTAGATTTACCCTTTGAAAGTTTTTCCGTAGTTTTAAAAAGATAGTGGACTTTATTCTCAAGAGTTTCACAATTTTCATAAACTTTTTAGTCACACAAGCAAGAAGAATTCTTGTAAAGCAGTTCAAGATTTTCAAAATCAGTTTTTGAATTTTCCAATTCTTCTTCCAATGTCTTGACTTTGTTTTCAAGCCATTTATTCAACCCTTTCAACCGGTTGTTCAAGAAAGCCAATCGGTTAGCTTCCTCATGTGTTTCTTTAAAAGCTTGAAGCAATTGACTATAGTTTTCAGCATTTAAAGAGGCACAAGAACTTACACTACTTGTATCATCTTCTCCCTTTGCCATTGATCTCGCCGCGGACTCGAGCGTGGGGAAAATGCCTCGTCACTCCTTCGTCTAGCCTTCTAACTGCTGCGCGTTCTACAAGGAGGCTCCAGGAACCTTCGCCGGAACTCCAAACGATGCCTGCAAAACACACAGACGGCGCCTCTAGCGGCCGTTGTAGCTCCGACGCTCAAGTCAGGCAACGGGAACACCAAAACTCTCTCTCGGATCTCTCTGTGTGAGACCCGTGTGTGTGTGCCCTCAGTCCTCTTTTATTCGAGAACTGAGTGTTCTTGGTTTTGTGTTGTGTATTGTGTGGCAAAGATTGCATACCTGGTTTGGTGTTCTTCTTCCTCATACAAACCCGCGTCGCCCCCTACTGGCTACCTCTAGGGCCACTTGATTGCTCTGCACCGCCGTTCCTACCCTCCAGGGCTACCTTGCGTGCAGGCCTTCTTCACTTAAGTGCAAAGTCTGACAGGGGAGGCTGCGTGGGTACCTCTGTACCCCTCGACTTCTGTGCCTATCTGCCCTACCTATTCTCTGGGAACATCTTCACAGTCCACGTGGCATGCATGCAACCTCACCGGGAGACTCTAACCTTGACGGGTTCTTGTACCAGCAGGATTCTGCACCTAACTACGTCTTCCCATCTTCATGCATGGTCGTTCCGTGACTAAGGCCACTCCCTGGCTCTGGGCACCGATGACTGATGTGTCACCCTGTTGGAGATCTCTCGTCGCCCTTGTTCTTGGTGATCGACTCTTCTAAGGGCTCATCGATCTCTCAGCCCCTGGCTGATGTCTGAGGTCTGGCCACTACAATCCCCTTGCGGAGTAACTTAGCGCGTCATTCACGTCGTCATGGCCGATGTCACTCGCCACACACCGATGACCGAGGTATCTCTCATCCTGACCGATGGCCGATGTGCCATTCTGGCCAGTGATCGATGTGTCAGCCCGACCGATGACAGATGGCGCTTCTTCACGTTGTCTGTAAGGACCTGTAAAATTGAATTGGAATAAAAAGGGATATATTTTAAATGAATTCTAAGTATGTTTTTATTTAAAATGAAAAGGAAGGAAAGTGTAGTTTAGAAGATTATGAGATCGCCTGGTTAGTACATGATTGCCTGTCGCCTAGGTTGCACGTGATCGCCAGTCGCCTATGGTGCACATGATCGCCGAAAGTGCACTCAGTATGTGGTCAGGATACTGGATCAACCAGAGGGGGTTCCACAAAACCACACGTATCAAGGTGTGGGTTAAGCCTTAGATACGCTGTGCATGCAAAGCTCTATGCTTGAGCATAAGAAATCGTCCTTGGTGTTGCATGCATGGGCGCACGAGGAGTAGTGCTGACCTACTCTTGGAAATGTGAAGCTACCGACGTCACCAAGTCATGTGGAGATGATACCTTGGACGTAACATAAAGGGATGAAGAACCTACAGCAAGGCGTGGCGATGTGTCATCGGGCATCGCCGGGCGTGAGGCATGCGGGCATCGCCAGGGCGCGAGGCATGCGAGCATCACCGGGCGCGAGGCATGCGGGCATCGCCAGGGCGCAAGGCATGCGGGCATCGCCGGGCGCGAGGCATGCGGGCATCACCAGGGCGCGAGACTTGCGGTCATTGCCAGGGCGAGACATCGGTCGTCTCCCAGGGAGAGACATCGGTCGTCCTCCAGGATGAGGCATCGCTGGATAGTCATCGCGCAAGCGGTCATCGGTGGAAGGTTATCGCGCGATGTCGAGTTTCACACAGATAAGGTGGGACCCAGGCTCTCAACATCAGACGTACTGCACGCGCGACATGTAGACAAAAAGGGTGGTTCAGAATAGTGACATCAGAGTGTTGGCCTGCGCAGAGGCACGCGCAGTCGTACTGTTCAGGGAAGCGTACACGCAAACTTCCCTAGAGAGTGGGTGGTGGCAGCGGCTTTTGTGGACAAGTTGGTTTAAGATTCAAAAACCCACTTCTGAGAGGCAAAGGACGTTGCAGTGGTTCAAGAGTGAAAGAGTGAGTTTACCTTCATTCTTCTCCTTTTCTCTCCTTTGCGCTGCGATTCAGGCATCCTCAAGCACCAGTGCGACGAGCGACGACTGCCCTTGGAGCACCTGGGAGGTTCTCTGCAAGTTCTACAAACCAGACGCTAAAACAGAGCTAAGGCATCCTTTAAGCTCGGTGTGTTTTGGAGCTCTTGGTGTTTTGCGCAAGTCCAGGTAAGGGAAGCTAGCCTTATTTCCAACGAAAACCTTATATTAGATGATTGAGATGATGGGGCGACGTGGTCGCCGGTTTTCAACTGTTATTGCATAATCCCCTGTTTTTGGACGAGATCGCCGGTTTTGGCGTTGTTTTTTCGAACTCCCCTGTTTTTGTGTTGTTTTGAAACTGTTTGAGTTTTAAATGTGAAATACATATGATATTCGAAAATCTGAACCAGGGAATGATTGTTGTTGTGATTGGAATCATTCATTTAAGTGTTATATGATGTGTTGAATGTTGTGAATGTGGGATCAAGGCATAGTATTTTCAGGAAAGAAAATACCGTGTAAGATCGTGTAGGATGTGCATTGATCGGTGATTTCTATAATGAGATATCCTGACTCTCCTGAGATAATGAATTCATATAGATGAAGTTATTCAGGCGTTGAGAGTCGATGGAGGTTCACACGTATGGGTAAGTGTTTGAAAGATAACTACTTGACCTGTTGTGTGGATTCACCCTGTCATACTGTGAGAGTGATGAAATTGAGATCGAGATTATGTTGATGCGCATAGCTGTGGAAACATTACAGCAGTGTAGTATGACAGGTGCAGATCTCTGAGTCTAGTCAATGCACGAGTCTTCTGGAAGTAGTGTCAAGTGTCTTATGTGATGAGTCAGTGGAAGTCTGACGTGAGAAATGAAGAACATTGAAATTGATAGACACTTGATGCATTATGTGAATTGAACGACTCTTGAGGAATTGTGTAATCTGTGATTACTTGATGGTCATGTGAAGGGAATGAGAAAATTGATAGTTTTTACGTGGGTGTCTTTAATTTGTTTTATCTTGATTTTAAAGTTTCATATCTAAACTCTCTTTCAAATATCTAGCTTACCCTGTGATTTTTGGTGTTGTATTTGGCTTTTTCTTAAACCTGTGATGATCGTGTATAATTTACACGGGAGCAGATGATGTTGCAGGAAGTAGAGCTCCTCAGTGAGTGGTCGCCGGAAGGAGATCGCCTGTTCCTATTTCTGTTAGGCGATCACCCTTTTTCTGTTTTCTGATAGGAGATCGCCTTATGCTGTTAGGAGATCGCCTGACTTTCTATTTTACTGTAATTTTGTTTACGTTTTGGAAAATTGACCGATTATGTATTAAACTCCCTGTGAGGAGAAACTTCATTACATATATATAATTATGTTCACTTCAATATATTTGTTTACTTTATTTTATTACATAAATATGAAAAGCCTTTTGGCGGGATGTTACATTAATGGTATCAGAGCCTGGTTTGTCCTTAGGATGACCTGAGGGCTGTGGATCCATTGTGTTTCTTCTGCTCATAAAATCTATTTGAGTTTTAAATAACAACTATAGTGAAAGGTTTTCAAACGTTTTTGTATTGAAATTTTGTGTGTGCTTTAGTGAATGTATGCTCTAACTGAAAATCTTAGTATTAAGAATGAGAGGATCTTGATAAAGTAGTGAGGGTGCACACTCATAACTGGATCGAGATGATTCTCAATCTTAATTCCAAAGGTTTGATGTTTAGCATACATTGAATTCTGGTGTGATTTATTTCATTTTATTGAGTGTTTTTTTGTAATTGATTGAAAGTGGTTGTTTGGATTGATGGTTGTATACTAGTAGCTGTTCTGGTATTTTGCTTGAGGTTATAAGTATTATGATTCTGTTGATGAACTCAAATTCTTAATGACTTTGAGATGCTGACCTTTGTAAGGTCTAGATGTTACCTCCTGAATGAATTGATTTCTTATCGATCTCATTCTTGTAGTTGTAGGGAATATAGAAACCCATAGTTTCAAAATCTGAAACGAAGAAGATGGCACGTAGACCTCTTAACCCTCCCCAACCTTCTTCGGAAATGAGCCAGATTGCCAAGGCTATTGAGATGATGGCAACTGCCATCCAACAACAGAATGCAGCAATGGCTCAGAACCATCAAGCTACAATGCACCACTGGGAAACTGCTCGGTCGGCTGAAACAAATTCCCACGTCGGTCAGCCTCAGGAACAGATGGGACTGACCGAGTTCATGAGGCACAACCCACCCAAGTTCAGTGGGAATGCTACCCCTGATCAAGCAGATCAGTGGGTCAGGGAGTTGGAGAAAATCTTTAGGGCGACCTCCTGCCCTGAAGAGAAGAAATTGGTGTTCGCCACCTATCTGCTATCTGGAGAGGCCGAGTTCTGGTGGATGGGAGCTCAGCAGATGATGGAAGCCAGAGCTGAAGTATTAGACTGGGAGAGCTTTAGGGTGAAATTTCTGGAAAAATACTTCCCAGATAGTGCAAGATTTGCGAGGGAAGCAGAATTCCTCAGATTGGAGCAGGGGGAGATGTTAGTAAATGCTTATGCTGCTCGGTTTGAGTATCTCGCCCGATTCTACACCCAGGCGACCTCTGAGGGTTGGAGGTGTAGGAAGTTTGAAGAGGGACTGAAGCATGGGCTGAAGAGGACCATAGCCCCGATGTGCATCAGGGAATTTCACGCCTTAGTAGAGAAGGCGAAGATGGTGGAGACCCTGGAAAAGGGTGATTCTCGGGTGATCAGGTCACACCCAGGGGGTTCTTCCAGTGGGAAGGCTAAGGTGCAGCACCCACAAAGCAAGCCCAATGCGAGACCTCCACCACATCGGGCGGGAACAACGTCATCCCAGTTTCAGCAGCAACTGTAACATCCCGCCAAATCTCTTTGAAAATAAATATAAAACGAAAATAAAGGTGACAAATAGATTGAAGTGAACAAAATATTATATATATATGAAATGTAGTTTCTCCTCACAGGGAGTTTAATACAAATTCGGTCAAATTTTCCAGAAACATAAACAAAATACAGTAAAAAAAAACAAAGCAGGCGATCTCCTATCGGAAGAGACCGATCTCCTATCGGACGAGGCTGATCTCCTATCAGGGGACCCAAAACAGCCGATCTGCTACCAGAACAGAAATCAGGCGATCTCCTTCCGGCGACCACTCACTAAGGAACTCTACTTCCTGGAAAATCATCTGCTCCCGTGTAAGTTATACACGATCATCACAGTTTAAAGAGAAAAACAGCCAACGAGCAAAACACGCAGGGTAAGCTAGATATTTTAAAGAGAGTTTAAATAAGAACATTGAAATCAGGGTAAGCAATTTTCAAGATATTCACGTAAAGCCATCAAGTTTCTCATACTCTTCACCTGATCACCCAGAAATCACACATTTCACAATATTTTCCAGAGTCATTCTATTCCACAACTGTATCAAGTGTCTATCAATTTCAAGTTCCTCATTTCACATGTCAGACCACCACTGACTCAGCACACAAGACACTTGACACTACTTCCGGAAGACTCATGCATTGACTAGACTCATAGATTCGCACCTGTCATACTGCCCACTGTGAAATCACACACATTCACAGGGTCGCCGTGAAATCACACACATTCACAAGCGTAGAATGAATCTCAATATCATCACCATCCAAGCATGACAGGGTTAATCCACACCACAGGTCGAGCTCGTTCTCTTTCAAACAACTCACCCATACGTATGAACCTCCCTCGACTCTCAACGCCTGAATAACTTCATCTATATGAATTCATTATCTCAGGAGAGTCAGGATATCATGACGAATCACCGGTCAATGTACATCCTACACGATCTTACACGGTATTTTCTTTCCTGAAAATACTATGCCTCGATTCCACATTCACAACATTCCACACATCATATAACACTTAAATGAATGATTTCAATCACAGCAAAACTCCCTCCCATGTTCATGTTTTCGAATATCACATTTACATCTCAAACAGTTTCAAAACAACACCAAAAACAGGGGAGTTCGTAAAACAGCGCCAAAACCGGCGACCTGGTTCAAAAACAGGGTATTTCGAAGTCTGTATTTAAAACCGGCGACCACGTCGCCCAAACACATAGCACAGAGCATTTTACAAAGATGAAAACGAAAACCGGCGACCACGTCGCCCAAACACTTCAGAAATAGCTAAACTATGGCTTGTATTGAAAATGAAGTCTAGCTTCCCTTACCTGGACTTGTGCAAACACCTAGAGTTCCGAAACCCAACAAAGCTTGAAGAACGCCTTGGCTCTGTTTTTGCGTCTGGTCGAAGGACTTGCAGAGAACTGCCCAGGTGCTCTAATGGTGGCTGTCGCTCGTCGTACTCTCGTGTGAAGATGCTAGAATCGCGGCGCGAAGGAGATATCTGGAGGAGAAGGGAGGTAACTCACTCTTTCTCTCTTTGAAAGCTGCAACGTTTTTTGTTTCTCTCAGCAGTGGGTTTCTGCATCTTAAACCAACTTATCCACCAAAAGCAGCTGCCACCACCCACTCTGCAGAGAAGTCTGAAAACCACTGCCCTGAACAGTACGACCACTGTTGTCTCTGGTGCGTGCCAACCACTGCTCTGAACAGTACTGCCACTGTTGTCGCTTGTGCATGCCAGCCACTGCTCTGAACAGTACGACCGCGAGTGTCCCCTGCGCATGCCAACATTCTGATGTCACTATTCTGAACCACCCTTTTTGTCTACGTGGCGTGCGTGCACTACGCTTCATGCTGGGAGTCTGGGTCTTACCTTCTCTGTGTGAAACTCGACGTCGCGCGATAACTTTCCACTGCTGACTCATCCTGGCGAACGACCGATGTCTCCTTCGCCCTGGAAGACGACCGATGTCTTCCTCTGGGAGACAACCGATGTCTTCCCTGGCGACGCCCTCATAACTCTCGCGCCTTGGCCACGTCCACATGCCTCGCGCCCTGGCAATGCCCGCATGCCTCGCGCCCTGGCAATGCCCGCATGCCTCGCGCCCGCGCGATGCCCGCATGCCTCTCGCGCCCGCGCGATGCCTGCATGCCTCTCGCGCCCGCGCGATGCCTGCATGCCTCTCGCGCCCGCGCGATGCCTGCATGCCTCTCGCGCCCTGGCGACGTCCACCTGGCGCTCATGTGTAGCAGGCGACCGGCGACCTCGTAGCCTTCTAAACTTAACTTTTCCTCCCTTTTTATTTTAAATAAAAACATACTTAGAATTCATTTAAAATATAACTCTTTTATTCCAATTTAATTTTTCAGGTCCTTACATTCTCCCCAACAAGAAAAAATTTTCGTCCTCGAAAATTGAATTACAAGGAAAAGAGGTATGGATAGGCTTCTCTCATGGGTTCTTCTAATTCCCAAGTTGAATCATCCGATCGCTCATCCCACACCACTTTCACCATGTTGATGGTCTTGCCTCTGAGCTGCTTACTTTGCCTATCGTCAATCTTGACTGGTTTCACTTCAAAAGAACAAGTCATCCCTGATCTGCACCTTCTCGGTCGTCTGCTGAATCAACTCTGGTTCAACCAATACTGCTTCCTGGTACCAGTACAAAGGAGTTCTGCATTTCCTTCCATACAAAGCTTCATACGTTGCCATCCCAGTGCCAGCATGATCACCGTTATTATAGGTAAACTCTTCCAACTCGGCTGGAGCCCTCCTGTAAGGTGCCATTGACACTGGTCCAGCCCCAGGTACCAAAATCAATAGAGAATTCCACTTCTCTCTTAGGAGGTAATCCAGATATTTCTTCTGAAATTACATCCATGAAATCTTTCACCACAGGTATCCAACTTACGTCCTCTTCATTCTTCACTCCCAACTGAGCTAGGATTCACGAAGCACCTTGCCCCTTCCTCCAACACCGACCACCCTCGCTGAGAAGATATCACGTCTGCCTCTTGGAGGTCTGGAAACGCTATCTTCTGACTACCACAGACTACGAGAACGTGATTGGCAGCTAGCCAATCCATTCCCAGGATAACATCCAGATCCTGAGAGGTAGGCAGATCAAGTTCACCTTGAATCTGCGTCCCTCTACTATCACTGGACATTCGGGGCAAACTGTAGAGGTCAACACCTGTCCTGATGCAGGTGTATAGACCAACAGTTTCAAACGGTAACTCCTTCACTAGAAGGCCCCAATTCGGCTACACACAGGCTTGACACAAAGGAGTGTGTCGCTCCAAAATCAAACAAAATTCTAACGCATCTACCAGCTATAGAGCAACATTCTGTACTAAGTTACCTGACTGAGATGCCTCCGCTCCAGTCATGGCAAACACTCTCCCTGCTGCCCGAGGTCGACTGCCTCCATTCCTCAACTGTTGGGATCCACTGGGTTGAGTCATCCTATTCTGGGTAGGACAATCTCTAGCAACGTGTCCCGTCTTTTGACAGGCAAAACATCTTCTCTCTGAATCTCTCTTGGGGCACACATTGGCTGTGTGTGGTCCACCACAGTGGAAACATTTAAGTTTCCAGGGTTGTTGCTGCTGAAACTGGGGCGGTGCTGCTTCTGCCCTATGCTGAGAGGGTCTCGAATAAGGCTTGCTTTGTGGGTGCTGCACCTTGGCCTCCCCACTGGAAGAACCCCCTGGGTGTGACCTGATCACCCGAGAATCACCCTTGTCCAGAGTCTCCACCATCTTCGCCTTCTCTACTAAGGCGTGAAACTCCCTGATGCATATCGGGGCTATGGCCCTCTTCAGCCCATGCTTCAGCCCCTCTTCGAACTTCCTACACCTCCAGGCCTCGGAGGTCGCCTGGGTGTAGAATCGGGCGAGGTACTCAAACCGAGCAGCATAGGCGTTTACTGACATATCCCCCTGCTCCAACTTTAGGAACTCAGCTTCCCTCGCAAACTTGGCGCTGTCTGGGAAGTATTTCTCCAAGAACCTCACTCTGAAGCTCTCCCAATCCAATACATCCTCTCGGGCCTCCATCATCTGCTGAGCTCCCACCCACCAGAACTCAGCTTCTCCAGATAGCAGATAGGTGGCAAACAACAGTTTCTTCTCTTCAGGGCAGAAGGTCGCCCTAAAGATTTTCTCCAACTCTCTGACCCACTGATCTGCCTGATCAGGGGTAGCATTCCCACTGAACTTGGGTGGGTTGTGCCTCATGAACTCGGTCAGTCCCATCCGTTCTTGAGGCTGACCGCCATGGGAGTTTGTCTCAGCCGACCGAGCAGTTTCCCAGTGGTGCATTGTAGCTTGATGGTTCTGAGCCATCGCTGCATTCTGCTGCTGGATGGCAGTTGCCATCATCTCGATAGCCTTAGCAATCTGGCTCATCTCCGAAGAAGATTGGGGAGGGGTAGAAGGTCTACGTGCCATCTCCTTCGTTTTCAGATTTTGAAACTATAAGATTCCTATATTCCCTACAACTACAAGAATGAGATCGATAAGAAATCAATTCATTCAAGGGGGGGGTAACAGCTAGACCTTACAAAGGTCAGCATCTCAAAATCATTAAGAATTTGAGCTCATCAACAGGATCATAATCTTATAACATCAAGCATAACACCAGCACAACTACTGGTATGCAGTCACCAATCCAATCAACCATTTTCAATCAATTACAAAGACACTCAAGAGAATGAGATAGCTCACACCAGAATTCAATATATGCTAAACATCAAACCTTTGGAATTAAGATTGAGACTCATCTCGATCCAGTTATGAGTGTGCACCCTCACTACTTTATCAAGACCTTCTCATTCTTAATACTAAGATTTTCAATTAGAACATATATTCACCAAAGCACACACAAAATTTCAATACAAAAACGTTTGAAAACCTTTCACTATAGTTATTATTTTAAACTCAAATAACTTTCATGAGCAGAAGAAACACAATGGATCCACAGCCCTCAGGTCATCCTAAGGACGAACTGCTCTGATACCATTAATGTAACATCCCGCCAAATCTCTTTGAAAATAAATATAAAACGAAAATAAAGGTGACAAATAGATTGAAGTGAACAAAATATTATATATATATGAAATGTAGTTTCTCCTCACAGGGAGTTTAATACAAATTCGGTCAAATTTTCCAGAAACATAAACAAAATACAGTAAAAAAAAAACAAAGCAGGCGATCTCCTATCGGAAGAGACCGATCTCCTATCGGACGAGGCCGATCTCCTATCAGGGGACCCAAAACAGCCGATCTGCTACCAGAACAGAAATCAGGCGATCTCCTTCCGGCGACCACTCACTAAGGAACTCTACTTCCTGGAAAATCATCTGCTCCCGTGTAAGTTATACACGATCATCACAGTTTAAAGAGAAAAACAGCCAACGAGCAAAACACGCAGGGTAAGCTAGATATTTTAAAGAGAGTTTAAATAAGAACATTGAAATCAGGGTAAGCAATTTTCAAGATATTCACGTAAAGCCATCAAGTTTCTCATACTCTTCACCTGATCACCCAGAAATCACACATTTCACAATATTTTCCAGAGTCATTCTATTCCACAACTGTATCAAGTGTCTATCAATTTCAAGTTCCTCATTTCACATGTCAGACCACCACTGACTCAGCACACAAGACACTTGACACTACTTCCGGAAGACTCATGCATTGACTAGACTCATAGATTCGCACCTGTCATACTGCCCACTGTGAAATCACACACATTCACAGGGTCGCCGTGAAATCACACACATTCACAAGCGTAGAATGAATCTCAATATCATCACCATCCAAGCATGACAGGGTTAATCCACACCACAGGTCGAGCTCGTTCTCTTTCAAACAACTCACCCATACGTATGAACCTCCCTCGACTCTCAACGCCTGAATAACTTCATCTATATGAATTCATTATCTCAGGAGAGTCAGGATATCATGACGAATCACCGGTCAATGCACATCCTACACGATCTTACACGGTATTTTCTTTCCTGAAAATACTATGCCTCGATTCCACATTCACAACATTCCACACATCATATAACACTTAAATGAATGATTTCAATCACAGCAAAACTCCCTCCCATGTTCATGTTTTCGAATATCACATTTACATCTCAAACAGTTTCAAAAAAACACCAAAAATAGGGGAGTTCGTAAAACAGCGCCAAAACCGGCGACCTGGTTCAAAAACAGGGTATTTCGAAGTCTGTATTTAAAACCGGCGACCACGTCGCCCAAACACATAGCACAGAGCATTTTACAAAGATGAAAACGAAAACCGGCGACCACGTCCCCAAACACTTCAGAAATAGCTAAACTATGGCTTGTATTGAAAATGAAGTCTAGCTTCCCTTACCTGGACTTGCGCAAACACCTAGAGTTCCGAAACCCAACAAAGCTTGAAGAACGCCTTGGCTCTGTTTTTGCGTCTGGTCGAAGGACTTGCAGAGAACTGCCCAGGTGCTCTAATGGTGGCTGTCGCTCGTCGTACTCTCGTGTGAAGATGCTAGAATCGCGGCGCGAAGGAGATATCTGGAGGAGAAGGGAGGTAACTCACTCTTTCTCTCTTTGAAAGCTGCAACGTTTTTTGTTTCTCTCAGCAGTGGGTTTCTGCATCTTAAACCAACTTATCCACCAAAAGCAGCTGCCACCACCCACTCTGCAGAGAAGTCTGAGAACCACTGCCCTGAACAGTACGACCACTGTTGTCTCTGGTGCGTGCCAACCACTGCTCTGAACAGTACTGCCACTGTTGTCGCTTGTGCATGCCAGCCACTGCTCTGAACAGTACGACCGCGAGTGTCCCCTGCGCATGCCAACATTCTGATGTCACTATTCTGAACCACCCTTTTTGTCTACGTGGCGTGCGTGCACTACGCTTCATGCTGGGAGTCTGGGTCTTACCTTCTCTGTGTGAAACTCGACGTCGCGCGATAACTTTCCACTGCTGACTCATCCTGGCGAACGACCGATGTCTCCTTCGCCCTGGAAGACGACCGATGTCTTCCTCTGGGAGACAACCGATGTCTTCCCTGGCGACGCCCTCATAACTCTCGCGCCTTGGCCACGTCCACATGCCTCGCGCCCTGGCAATGCCCGCATGCCTCGCGCCCTGGCAATGCCCGCATGCCTCGCGCCCTGGCAATGCCCGCATGCCTCGCGCCCGCGCGATGCCCGCATGCCTCTCGCGCCCGCGCGATGCCTGCATGCCTCTCGCGCCCTGGCGACGTCCACCTGGCGCTCATGTGTAGCAGGCGACCGGCGACCTCGTAGCCTTCTAAACTTAACTTTTCCTCCCTTTTTATTTTAAATAAAAACATACTTAGAATTCATTTAAAATATAACTCTTTTATTCCAATTTAATTTTTCAGGTCCTTACAGCAACAACCTTGGAAACCCAAGTGTTTCCATTGTGGTGGACCACACACGCCCAATGTGTGCCCCAAGAAGGCTTCGGAGAGAAGGTGTTTTGCCTGCCAAAGGATGGGACACGTTGTAAGAGATTGTCCTACCCAGAATAGGATGACTCAACCCAGTGGTTCTCAGCAGTTGAGAAACGAAGGCGGTAGATGATGGCATTTTCATGTGTTCTTCTTGAATCAAAGTAGAAATAGATGGAGCGGAAGCAATGGGTGAGTGAAACAAGACCCTCCTAGGAGTTGTGTTGGTCTTGAAGGTGCATGGTGAGTATGGGTTGAGTGGTTAGGCCAGCTCAAGGGAGAAGGTGAAAGGATTGAAGTTTATAGCCTAGATTTCTAGGAGGAGTAAAGCTTGTGCACAAAAAATGGCAGCATAACATTACTCAAATAAACTTGAAAATACATGAGGTAGGCCTCCTTATTTATAGATTTAGGAGCCTTGGTGAGCAAGCTTAAAGGGTAGGGATGGAAATACAAAAAGTGGGGCTGCCTAGGGTAATGACTTTAGTCAAACCACACCATCATCCTAATATTCTAGAAGATAGGTCAAAAATGCAACATTTGATAGTACACCCCTCCTTCTTTTGCTAAAGGCACCTATTTGCTAGCACACCCCTCCTTCTATTGCTAAGGGCACCTTTTTGATAGCACACCCCTAAGTGAGCAAGTTTTGCTTTCTACACTACACTAATCTACTAAGCACCCCCTCCCCCTTTGGGCCTTTATGAAACATGTACAAGGATCTCTCTCTTCCATCCGTGGCTTCTTCTATGTGTGCTTGGATATGTTTAGCCATGGATCTTGTGAGAGGTCCTAGACGGTTTAGCTCCATGGATAGCCTCCCTCCTTCACGTTCTAGACGCTCACTTCCTGGAGCTAGACGCTCCTCTTGGTCTAGACGGTCTTCTTGGTTTGGGCCTTGGCTTCCTTGGCTAGATGTGTTTGGCCCTCCTCCATCATCCCCTCCCCCTTGGAAAGGATTTGTCCTCAAATCCAGTTCGTCATCATCATTGGTACCTACAAATGGAGAAAGATCAATTACATTAAATGTGTCATGTACTCCATATTCAAGAGGTAGGTCCAATTTATACGCATTGTTGTTGACTCGCTTAAGGACTTGGAAGGGTCCATCACCTCAGGGACTTAGTTTGGACTTCCTTTGATTTGGAAATCTATCTTTTCGAAGATGAAGCCAAACTAAGTCTCCTTCTTCAAAAATTATTTCTCTCTTCCCTTTGTTGTTGTGTTTTGCGTACTTCTCATTTTGTTGTTGTATTTGAATTTTAATCTTCTCATGCATTTTCTTGACAAAATCAGCCTTGATTACTCCTTCCTTATGCACAAAATCTTGTGGATTAGGAAGGGGAATTAAATCCATGGGCGTGAGAGGATTAAAACCATATACTACCTTAAAAGGAGAAGCAGTAGTAGTCTTGTGAACTACTCTATTGTAAGCAAATTCAATGTGGGGAAGGTACTCATCCCAAGATTTGTGGCTGCCCTTCATGATAGCCCTAAGCATAGTTCCAAGAGATCTATTGACTACTTCGGTTTGCCCATCCGTTTGAGGATGACAAGAAGTTGAAAATTGTAGTCTTGTTCCAAGTTTACCCCAAAGAGTTTTCCAAAAGTGACTTATAAACTTGGGATCTCTATCGGACACTATACTTCTAGGGAGACCATGGAGTCTCACCACTTCTCTAAAGAAGAGTTTAGAAATATTTTGAGCATCATCTACTTTGTGGCATGGAATAAAGTGAGACATTTTGCTAAAACGGTCCACTACCACAAAGATAGAGTCATGGCCTCTTGCAGTCCTAGGAAGTCCTAAAATGAAATCCATGCTAATGTCTTCCCAAGGAGCATTTGCAATCGGCAAAGGGGTGTAGAGTCCATGCGGCATTGTTCTAGACTTTGCTTTTAAACATGAGATACATCTAGAGCAATGGCGTTGGACATCTTTCCTCATGTGTGGCCAACAAAATTTTGCTTTCAAAAGATCTAGAGTCTTATCAACTCCAAAATGGCCCATGAGTCCCCCTTCATGTGATTCTTTGACAAGGAGTTTTCTATGTGTTCCTTGAGGAATGCAAAGTTTTCCTTCTTTAAAAAGATATCCCTCGGACACATAGTAACCTCCTTGCGCTCTATGTAGACATTGGGCATAGATGGATGAAAGTTCTTGATCTTCTTGGTAAAGCTCTCTTATGTGGTCAAATCCAAGAATTTGGGCACCCAATTTTGAAAAGAGTGTGTGGCGTCTTGAAAGAGCATCGGCCACTATATTGGTGCTTCCTTTCTTGTATTTGATTACATAAGGAAATTGTTCAAGAAATTCCATCCATTTTGCATGTCTCTTATTGAGCTTGTGTTGGCCCTTTAAATATTTTAAAGACTCGTGATCACTATGGATAACAAATTCTTTGGACACAAGATAGTGTTCCCAAGTCTTTAGGGCTCTCACAAGAGCATAGAGCTCCTTGTCATAAGTGGGGTAGTTGAGGGTGGCACCATGGAGTTTTTCACTAAAATAAGCAATGGGGTGTCCACCTTGCAACAATACCGCGCCTATGCCTACTCTCGATGCATCACACTCTATCTCAAAAGTTTTGGAAAAATTCGGGAGAGATAGGATGGGTGCATTGGTGAGTTGAGCTTTTAGCCTTTGAAAGGATTGCTCATGCTTTTCATTCCAACAAAATGCAACATCTTTTTTAACAAGTTCATTCAAAGGAGAAGCTAGGCTAGAAAAATTAGGCACAAACCTTCTATAGAAGCTAGCTAACCCATGAAAACTTCTTACATCACTTACATTTTGTGGAGTTGGCCACTCTTGGATGGCTTTGATTTTCTCGGGATCTACATGCACCCCCTTTTTGTTTACTATAAAGCCTAAAAAGACTACACTATCTACACCAAAGGTACACTTATCCCTATTTGCAAAAAGACTATTTTTCCTAAGAACTAGAAAGACTTCCCTAAGGTGACTTAGATGGTCTTCTAGGGTTTTACTATATACTAAGATATCATCAAAGTAAACTACTACATATTTACCTATACAATCCCTCAAGGTGTGATTCATAAGCCTCATGAATGTGCTTGGAGCGTTAGTGAGTCCAAAGGGCATCACCAACCACTCATATAATCCAAATTTGGTCTTAAAAGCGGTTTTCCACTCATCACCCTCCTTGATTCGAATTTGGTGATATCCACTTTTAAGGTCAATTTTGGAGAATAGAGTTGACCCATGCAATTCATCAAGCATATCATCAAGCCTTGGGATTGGATGCCTATACTTGATGGTGATGTTGTTGATTGCTCTACAATCACAACACATGCGCCATTTTCCATCTTTTTTGGGCACCAACAAGACAGGTACAGCACAAGGGCTTAGACTCTTTCGAACCCAACCCTTCTCCAACAAGTCTTGAACTTGTGATTCTATCTCCTTTGTTTCCTCGGGGTTGGTTCTATAAGCAGGCCTATTTGGTAGGCTTGCCCCCGGAATGAAGTCAATTTGATGTTCTATCCCCCTAAGAGGAGGAAGCCCATTGGGTCCTTCTTGTGAGAATAGATCGTCAAATTCACTCAAAAGGTTTTCTATTTGAGGAGGTAAAACCATGAGTTCATTACTTGTGGCAGTGCATGTAAGTGCTCCTTTACAAAAGATAAGGCTTGGTTGTTCAACAAGAAGCAAGTTTTCTAAAACATTTTCAAAAGGCTTTTCTTGTAGACCAACCTTGTGGGAAGGAACACTCTTCTCCCACGCCTTCCTATCCCTAAGGATTTTCTCTTTTTCTAGCACTCTCTTTTTTTTGTTTTCCTCATCCCTCTTTTGTTTCATTTGTATTTGGTCTTTCACCACTTGAGAATGTGGTAAAGGACTAAGTACAAACTTCTTATATTTATGGGTGAAGGAAATCTCGTTAGTGAGACCATCATGCAAGGTTTTCTTGTCAAATTTCCATGGCCTCCCTAATAAGATATGGCAAGCTTCCATAGGCACTACATCACATAAAACTTTATCTTTGTAGTTCCCTATGGAAAACTTGATTTCCACTTGCTTATCTACATGTAGTTCCCCATTTTCATTAAGCCATTGAAGTTTGTAAGGTTTTGGGTGAGGAACCACTTGTAGCTTAAGCTTTTCAACCATCCTAGCACTACAACAATTACAACTAGATCCACTATCCACAATGAGGGAACATATATTTTCTAAAACATTGCATCTTGTATGAAATATGTTCTCCCTTTGTGTTTCAATGGATGTGCTAGGGTGATTGTTGAGGGTTCTCCTAATCATAAGCAATTCTCCCTCTAATGGAGCTACCCTCTCATCCTCTCCCCCTTCCTCTTTCTCACTAAGCTCATCCTCGCCACTAGTGTATTCGTCTACACCTTTAAGAAACAAAGTCCTTTGGTTTGGACATTGTGCTTGCACATGCCCCCTACCATAGCACTTAAAACATTTAACATCTCTAGCTCGGATGGGTGGGGTTGAGGTTTCTTTGGTGAAGGGTTTGGTAGGTTCTTTTGGTTTTTCCTTAGATGTACTACCCTCCCTTTTAAACTCTCTCTTGGGATAAAAGTTAGAATAGGGGCTCACCTTTTGACTTGATGTTTTGCGCAAATTTTGTTGCTCAACTTTAATGCAAAGTTGAACCAAATCATTCAAGTCTTGATAAGGTAAGAGCTCTACTCTATCTCTTATCTCAAGTGATAGGCCACTAAGGAACCTAGATATGGTGGTTTCCTCTTCCTCTCTAATAGAGGCTCTCATCATATAGAGCTCCATCTTTTGCCTATACTCTTCTACACTCATATTCTTTTGTTGGAGTCTTTGGAGCTTGTCCATCAACTCCCTATGGTAGTAAGAAGGTATATGTCGACGTCTTAGGGCTCCCCTAAGGTCATTCCAATATTCTATGGGAGGGTCCCTATGAAGACGTCGGTCTCTTTCTAAAGAGGTCCACCAATACATGGCATTTCCTTGGAAACTAAGGGTGGCTAAGGGTACTTTTCGTTCCTCACTTACCCTATGGCAAGCAAAGAGTTGCTCTACCTTCATCTCCCAATCTAGATATATTTCTACATTTTCCTTTCCATGAAAATGAGGTAGGTCTACTCTAGTTTCCCTTGGCACCTCTTGTTCCCTTTGCCTAGTTCTTCTAGGGGGTGGTTGGTAGTAGTCATTAATTCTAAGGCTTCCCTCCCCTAGAGTTGCAATGCTTTGTGATGCATGAGTATTTGTTTTTTTTTATTTTTGAGATTTTTGGGATTTCTCTTCTTGAGCTCTAGCCAACTCATTAATCTTGTTTTCATTCTCCACTTGCCTAAAAGAGATTAATTGTACCGCTTGGGATACCTCTTTCAAAAGGGTTTTCAAAGATTTTACTTCACATTCTATAGACTTTGGAGAATTAGAAGAAGAAGACATGGCTATACCTTTGTGTATTTAGGCGTTTTTACTTTGAGAAAGATTAGGGAAGATAAAGAAGGTAGTTTTCCAGGTAAGGGAGGTGAGTCTCAAAGGACTACTTAAGTACCAAGCCTTTTCCTTGCCAAAAACTAGTCTCCAATGCCTTCACACAAAAATTTCTCTTAGTGAAACACTTAAAACACAAGAAGTTGAGAAATCAAAAAGCAATAAAACTATGTAAGCTAAAAAAAAAAATGCAACAAACTAGTCGGTTTTAGCACAAAATTAAACTAAACTAATCATGCAAAACGTTTCTACCAAAACAATAGAAAACAAGTTCAAACAAGCAACAAATTACTAAGTAAAAAATTTACTATGCTATTCGGCCCTAGGTGAGGCTTCTTGGACACTTTGAGCCCTTGAAGACACACTCACCGTCTAAACGTAATTAAAAAGGTAATTAACAATAAACCAAGTTGCAAAGGAAAAGAAGACTCCCTTTGTTGATCCTCTTTTGGGTTAGTGCACTTCCTTGTTGTCTTGAATTTTTGATCTTTTAGGTGTTTGTATTGTTTGTTTCAAGCAACCTTGTTTCGGCTTTAGCTTTGTCTCCTCCTTAAAATGATGGCTTTAATTCTCCAATTTCCAGCACCTATTCACAAGAGCTAAACCTAAACCAAGTCAAGTTCCATGCACATATGCACCAAGGAGAATTAAATTCCAGCACCCAAAAGAGAGGTCAAGAAACAAAAGCAAGAAACAAATTTAATTGAATAAAAACAGTACCACCAAAAGGATTTATAATATGACAACTTAGAAAGAGAGTCAAGAAATTAAAGCAAACAATTAAAGGTACTCAATAAAAGTTGGCACACAAAAGGAATACCTAAAGAAAAGCACTAGATTAGATGACCAAATAAAAAAAACAGCACCACTGAAAATTGTTGTGGGCCAGAAAACGTGTTTGTTCCCCAATTTATGCTGAGCTGTATTTTTAAAATTTGTCTCTGAAATTTATATGCAAGAAAAATTCAGGATCTTATCTAAACAATGGCTTTGGAATCACCTAAAACGCATGCACCATTTTTTTTTAATAATTTTTGCAAATTTGGTGTGCAGTTAGGCCAGCTGGAGCGCTCAAGGTTTGCACTCTGATTTTGTAAGATTTATCATATCTTTTCTTTTGCTTCTTTTGATCTGATTCTTTTTTTGTCCTTTTTGTAACACTTCAAACTTGCATTTTCCAGAGAATCACAAATTTCCTATGAGTGGAAATAATTTTTGAAACAAAAAACAGCCAGACAGAGAGAGAAACAGGGGAAATCTGGAAAACTGGAAAAAAAAAACAGCAAGATACCAAAATTTAACACAAAGGAAATGTAAGAAGGAAATTGTGTAAGAACTAAGACACAATTATGAACTCAAACTAAAATTAAAAAGGCAGCAAAGGATCAAAAATAACAGCAGATTAAGGCAACTTAAAGAGACCCAAAAACAAGAAACAATCAAGCCAAAAAAATAGGACTACTAAGAATTGATGACAATTATGGATTCACATGACTTGACACAACATTTATAGATTCAGAAAATAAAGACTCAAAGCATAAAATGAAGCAATTATAAGAAAGCAATAAAGACTCAAATTCCTAAAAGAAAACAGTCACTCAATGTGTAAGGAATCCTATCACAATTGCACAAGAAAATGTTCAAGATCAATTGAACACATGTGCTTCGGTTGGATCTTCCATAAGCACACCAAGAACAATTTAAAATGTAAAAAACAGCAAGACAATTATGGAATTTAAATGACAAGATGAAAATAAAGAAGAGCTGAAAATTTAAAAAGACAAGCTACTCATCTTGAAGAACCAAAAGCTCATGATACCAAATGATGGCATTTTCATGTGTTCTTCTTGAATCAAAGTAGAAATAGATGGAGCGGAAGCAATGGGTGAGTGAAACAAGACCCTCCTAGGAGTTGTGTTGGTCTTGAAGGTGCATGGTGAGTATGGGTTGAGTGGTTAGGCCAGCTCAAGGGAGAAGGTGAAAGGATTGAAGTTTATAGCCTAGATTTCTAGGAGGAGTAAAGCTTGTGCACAAAAAATGGCAGCATAACATTACTCAAATAAACTTGAAAATACATGAGGTAGGCCTCCTTATTTATAGATTTAGGAGCCTTGGTGAGCAAGCTTAAAGGGTAGGGATGGAAATACAAAAAGTGGGGCTGCCTAGGGTATTGACTTTAGTCAAAACCACCATCATCCTAATATTCTAGAAGATAGGTCAAAAATGCAACATTTGATAGCACACCCCTCCTTCTTTTGCTAAAGGCACCTATTTGCTAGCACACCCCTCCTTCTATTGCTAAGGGCACCTTTTTGATAGCACACCCCTAAGTGAGCAAGTTTTGCTTTCTACACTACACTAATCTACTAAGCACCCCCTCCCCCTTTGGGCCTTTATGAAACATGTAACATCCCTCCAAAACCTTTCCATATTTATATAATAGAATAAAGCGTAGATATTAAATTTATAAAATCAACATATGTATATAGATATTGAAAATACATCATCCTGTACATCGTATTCAAAAAGAGACGTCCCTCTTATAAGGTTTTAATACATTCCATCGACTCTTTCGAAATAAAACCAGATGCAGCATAAAAAGGACAAAATAGGCGATCTCCTACAAGAAGACCCAAAACAGCCGATCTGCTATCAGGACAGAAAAACAGGCGATCACCCGATAGAGGCATAAACAGGCGATCACCCGATAGAGACGGAAACAGGCGATCTCCTTCCGGCGACCACTCACTGAGGAGCTCTACTCCCTGGAAGATCATCTGCTCCCGTGTAAAATACACGATCATCACAGTTTTAAGAGAAAACAGCCACAGAGCAATACAAAATAAAGGGTAAGCTAGATATTTTTAAAGAGAATTTAGATATGAAACTTTAAAATCAAGATAAAACAAATTCAAGATACCCACGTAGAACTATCAATTTCTCATTCATATCACACAGCCATCAAGAAATCACGTATTTCTCAAATTTCCTCAAGAGTCGTTCAGTTCACATAATTCCATCAAGTGTCTATCAACTATCAATGTTTCTCATTTCTCACGTCAGACTTCCACTGACTCACCATACAAGACACTTGACACTACTTCCGGAAGACTCATGCATTGAACTTAGCATCCAGAGACCTGCACCTGTCATACTTCATTGCTGTAAAGTTCCCACAGCTGTGCACATAACCATAATCTCAATATCATCACTTTCACAGTATGACAGGGTTAATCCATATAACAGGCCGAGCTCGTTCTTTTTCACACGACTCACCCATTCATATGAACCTCCTTCGACTCTCACCAACTGAATAACTTCCTCTATATGATTCCATTATCTCAGCAGAGTCAGGATCGCCTCATTCACAGGATACTCACAGATCAATACACTTCATAACCAAATCTCAACACGGTATTTCCTTTCCTGAAAATACTATGTCTTGATCCCACATTCACGACATTCAAAACATCATACCACTCAAATGAATGATTCAAATCACAGCAACAATCATTTCAAAGGTTCAAACTTTCGAATATCACATTTAAATCTCAAGCAGTCTCAAAACAACACCAAAAACAGGGGAGTTCGCAAAACAACGCCAAAACCGGCGATCTGATTCAAAAGCAGGGGATTTCGAAATCTGTATTTAAAACCGGCGACTACGTCGCCCAACCACATAGAAACAGAACATCATGAAAAGGGGTTTAAAACCGGCAACCACGTCGCCCAACCACATAGATCAGAGCATTGCGAAAAGAAACATGAAACCGGCGACCACACTTCAGAAACAGCTAATCTATGGCTTGTATTGAAAATGAAGGCTAGCTTCCCTTACCTGGACTAGCGCAAAACTCCAAGAGCTCCGAAACCCAATGAAGCTTAAAGATGCTTTCACTCTGTTTTAGTGTCCCGGTCTGGAGAAACTTGCAGAGAACCTCCCAAGTGCTCTAAGGGCAGTCGTTGCTCGTCGTACTGGTGCTTGGGGAATGCCTGAATCGCAGCGTGAAGGAGAGGAAGGAGAAGGAGCCAACTCTAATTCTCTAAATCACTTTCTAACCACCAACGTCTCTTACCTCTCAGGAGTGAGTTTAAATCTAAGCCAACTTGCCCAGGAATGCCGCTGCCTCCACCCACTCTGCAGGAAAGGTTGCGTGTACGCTTCCCTGAACAGTACGACTACGCATGCCTCTGCGCAGGCTAACACTCTGAGGTCACTATTCTGAACCACCCTTTTTGTCTACGTGTCGCGCGTGCAGTACGTCTGATGCTGAGAGCCTGGGTCCCACTTTACTCTGTGTGAAACTCGACGTCGCGCGATAACTTTCCACCGCTGACTCATCCTGGCGAACGACCGATGTCTCCCTCGCCCTGGAAGACGACCGATGTATCCCTCGCCATGGAAGACGACCGATGACTCTCTTGGGAGACGACCGATGTATCCCTCGCCCTGGAAGACGACCGATGACTCTCTTGGGAGACGACCGATGTCTATCCCTGGCGACGCCCTCATGCCTCGCGCCCTGGCGATGCCCGCATGCCTCTCGCGCCCTGGCAACGCCCGCATGCCTCGCGCCCTGGCGATGCCCGCATGCCTCTCACGCCCTGGCCACGTCCACATGCCTCGCGCCCTGGCGATGCCCGCACGCCTCTCTCGCCCTGGCGCTCATGTGTAGCAGGCGACCGGCGATCATGTACTACTAAACTACACTTTTCTTCCTTTACTCTTCTTGATCCACACGTCATCCGACCGACCTCTACCAGCTGACCCCAGATCTTGGGCGACGTCCGAGGTCCGACTACTACGAAACTTCATTTACCAGCTCTTTGTATTTTAAATAATAACATCTTCTGGAATTATTTAAATATACCACTTTCATTCCAATTCAATTTTACAGGTCCTTACAAAACATGTACAAGGATCTCTCTCTTCCATCCGTGGCTTCTTCTATGTGTGCTTGGATATGTTTAGCCATGGATCTTGTGAGAGGTCCTAGACGGTTTAGCTCCATGGATAGCCTCCCTCCTTCACGTTCTAGACGCTCACTTCCTGGAGCTAGACGCTCCTCTTGGTCTAGACGGTCTTCTTGGTTTGGGCCTTGGCTTCCTTGGCTAGATGTGTTTGGCCCTCCTCCATCAGCAGACCTCAGGCAACAGGGAGAGTGTTTGCCATGTCAGGAGCAGAAGCGTCTCAGTCAGGTAACCTCGTGCAAGGTGTTTGTTTTATAGCTGGTAGAGGTGTAAAAGCTTTGTTTGATTCTGGAGCGACACACTCCTTTGTGTCAAGCCTGTGTGTAGCCGAGTTAGGCCTTCTAGTGAAGGAGTTACCTTTCGAACTGTTGGTCTCTACACCTGCGTCAGGACAGGTGTTGACCTCTACAGTTTGCCCCGAATGTCTAGTGATAGTAGAGGGACGCAGATTCAAAGTGAACTTGATCTGCCTACCTCTTCAGAACCTGGATGTTATCCTGGGAATGGATTAGCTAGCTGCCAATCACGTTCTCATAGACTGCGGTAGCCAGAAGATAGCGTTTCCAGACCTCCAAGAGTCAGATGTGATATCTGTTCAGCACGGGTGGTCGGAGTTGGAAAAAGGGGCGAGGTGCTTCGTGATGCTAGCTCGGTTAGAAGTGAAGAATGAAGGGGACGTAAGCAGGATACATGTGGTGAAAAATTTCATGGATGTGTTTCCTGAAGAAGTACCTGGATTACCTCCTAAGAGAGAAGTGGAATTCTCTATTGATTTGGTACCTGGAGCTGGACCAGTGTCAATGGCACCTTACAGGATGGCTCCAGCCGAGTTGGTAGAATTAAAGAAGCAAGTGGAAGAGTTGTTGGAGAAACAATTCATCAGACCCAGTGTATCTCCATGGGGGGCTCCAGTACTCCTAGTTAAGAAAAAGGATGGAGGGTCTCGGTTGTGTATAGATTACAGGCAGTTGAACAAGTTGATCATCAAGAACAAGTACCCCCTACCTAGAATTGACGATTTGATGGATCAAATACATGGGGCCTCGGTGTTCTCAAAGATTGATCTGAGATCGGGGTACCACCAAATTTTGGTAAAAGCTGAAGATGTTCAAAAGACAGCTTTTAGGTCTCGTTATGGGCACTATGAGTATGTGGTGATGCCGTTTGGAGTCATAAATGCTCCAGCTCTGTTCATGGACTACATGAATAGGATTTTTCGCCCTTTCTTGGATAAGTTTGTGGTAGTCTTCATAGACGACATACTCATTTATTCAAGGACCGAGGAAGAACATGAAGAACATCTGAGGACAGTGTTGGAGATTCTGAGGGAGAAGCAACTCTATGCCAAGTTCTCTAAGTGTGAGTTCTGGCTGAAGGAAGTCAACTTCTTAGGACACGTGATATCTGCTCGGGGGATCTCAGTGGATCCAGCCAAGGTAGAGGCAGTGCTGCAGTGGGAACGTCCTAAGACAGTCACTGAGATAAGGAGCTTTGTGGGTTTGGCTGGCTACTATCGGAGGTTTATTGAGGACTTTTCCAAGGTAGTGGCTCCTTTAACACAGCTGACCCGCAAGGATCAACCTTTTCCTTGGACCGACCGATGTGAGCAGAGCTTCATGGAACTAAAGGAAAGGTTGACTAGTGCTCCAGTGCTGGTGATCCCAGAGGTAGGAAGACCTTTTGATGTCTACTGTGACGCTTCACATCAGGGTTTGGGATGTGTTTTGATGCAAGAGAAAAGAGTGGTTGCATATGCTTCAAGGCAACTCAAGGTTCATGAGAGGAACTACCCTACGCATGATTTGGAGTTGGCGGCTGTGGTGTTTGCCTTGAAGATCTGGAGGCACTATTTATATGGAGCTCGGTTCCAGGTGTTCAGTGACCATAAGAGCCTGAAATACCTGTTCGATCAGAAGGAACTAAACATGAGACAAAGAAGGTGGATGGAGTTTCAAAAGGACTACGATTTTCAACTCATGTATCATCCAGGGAAGGCCAATGTAGTGGCAGATGCTTTGAGTAGAAAATCAATACAAGTAGCCACCATGATGATGGAAGAGCAGAAACTGATCGAGCAGTTCAGAGACTTAAGCCTTGGGGTAGAATTTCACGTAAATCACATTAGTTGTAGTAAGCTAGCTATAACTAATGACTTCCTTGGAATGATAAAGGATAAGCAGTTGGAGGACCCTAGTCTGAAGCGTACTGTGGAGTCACTAGGGACCGACCAGGCTAGAGACTTTGTGATGGGCGATAATGGGATCTTGAGATTTAATGGCAGAATTTGCATACCTGCAAATGAAGAGTTGAAGAAGATGATCCTAGAGGAAGGTCACAAGAGTCGCCTTAGCCTACATCCAGGCATGAACAAGATGTACCATGACTTGAAGGAGTCATTTTGGTGGTCGGGCATGAAGAAAGACATCGCCCAGTATGTTACTACCTACTTGACGTGTCAGAAGGCAAAGGTAGAGCATCAAAGACCTGGCGGGTTGTTACAGCAACTGGATATCCCTGAGTGGAAATGGGACAGCATCGCCATGGATTTTGTTACCCATTTACCCAGATCGGTAAAGGGTCATGATGCAATCTGGGTCATAGTAGATCGGCTGACGAAGAGTGCCCACTTTCTCCCAGTGAGTTTGAAAATGCCCATGACCAAGTTGGCACAGTTGTACATCAAAGAAATAGTGAGGTTGCATGGAGTGCCTTCCAGCATTGTTTCAGATAGAGATCCCAGGTTCACTTCACGGTTTTAGCAGACTTTACAAGATTGCTTGGGAACTAAGTTGAGAATGAGCTCGGCATATCATCCTCAAACAGATGGACAGTCAGAGAGAACGATCCAGTCCTTGGAAGATCTGCTGAGGACGTGTGTCTTGGATCAATTGGGAAGTTGGGATGAGGTGTTGCCGCTGGTGGAGTTTACCTATAATAACAGTTATCACGCTAGCATAGGGATAGCGCCATACGAAGCCTTGTATGGAAGGAAATGCAGAACTCCATTGTGCTGGTACCAGGAGGGCGAAACAGTATTGGTTGGACCAGAGTTGATTCAGCAGACGACCGAGAAGGTGAAACAAATACAAGGCAAAATGAGAGCTTCTCAAAGTAGGCAGAAATCCTATGCAGATCAGAGGAGAAAGCCTTTGGAGTTTGCTACTAGAGACCATGTGTTCATGAGAGTGACACCAACCAAGGGTGTAGGACGGGCGATCAGATCAAAGAAGTTGTCCCCTAAGTTCGTGGGACCATATCAGATCTTAAGGAGGATTGGTCCAGTGGCTTATGAAATCGCCCTACCTCCCCATTTAGCGAATCTGCACAATGTCTTTCACGTATCACAGCTGAGGAAGTACATGGCAGACCCTAGTCATGTGCTAGAAGTGGACGATGTGCAGATCAGGGATGACTTGTCCTTTGAAGCGAAACCAGTCAGGATTGACAATCGACAAAGTAAACAGCTCAGAGGCAAGACCATTAACATGGTGTGAAAGTGGTGTGGGATGAGAGATCGGCTGATTCAACTTGGGAGTTAGAAGAACCCATGAGAGAAGCCTATCCATACCTCTTTTCCTTGTAATTCAATTTTCGAGGACGAAAATTTTTCTTGTTGGGGAGAATGTAAGGACCTGTAAAATTGAATTGGAATAAAAAGGGATATATTTTAAATGAATTCTAAGTATGTTTTTATTTAAAATAAAAAGGAAGGAAAGTGTAGTTTAGAAGATTATGAGATCGCCTGGTTAGTACATGATCGCCTGTCGCCTAGGTTGCACGTGATCGCCAGTCGCCTATGGTGCACATGATCGTCGAAAGTGCACTCAGTATGTGGTCAGGATACTGGATCAACCAGAGGGGGTTCCACAAAACCACACGTATCAAGGTGTGGGTTAAGCCTTAGATACGCTGTGCATGCAAAGCTCTATGCTTGAGCATAAGAAATCGTCCTTGGTGTTGCATGCATGGGCGCACGAGGAGTAGTGCTGACCTACTCTTGGAAATGTGAAGCTACCGACGTCACCAAGTCATGTGGAGATGATACCTTGGACGTAACATAGTGGGATGAAGAACCTACAGCAAGGCGTGGCGATGTGTCGTCGGGCATCGCCGGGCGCGAGGCATGCGGGCATCGCCAGGGCGCGAGGCATGCGGGCATCGCCGAGCGCGAGGCATGCGGGCATCGCCAGAGCGCGAGACTTGCGGTCATCGCCAGGGCGAGACATCGGTCGTCTCCCAGGGAGAGACATCGGTCGTCCTCCAGGATGAGGCATCGCTGGATAGTCATCGCGCGAGCGGTCATCGGTGGAAGGTTATCGCGCGATGTCGAGTTTCACACAGATAAGGTGGGACCCAGGCTCTCAGCATCAGACGTACTGCACGCGCGACACGTAGACAAAAAGGGTGGTTCAGAATAGTGACATCAGAGTGTTGGCCTGCACAGAGGCACGCGCAGTCGTACTGTTCAGGGAAGCGTACACGCAAACTTCCCTGTAGAGTGGGTGGTGGCAGCGGCTTTTGTGGACAAGTTGGTTTAAGATTCAAAAACCCACTTCTGAGAGGCAAAGGACGTTGCAGTGGTTCAAGAGTGAAAGAGTGAGTTTACCTTCATTCTTCTCCTTTTCTCTCCTTTGCGCTGCGATTCAGGCATCCTCAAGCACCAGTGCGACGAGCGACGACTGCCCTTGGAGCACCTGGGAGGTTCTCTGCAAGTTCTACAAACCAGACGCTAAAACAGAGCTAAGGCATCCTTTAAGCTCGGTGTGTTTTGGAGCTCTTAGTGTTTTGCGCAAGTCCAGGTAAGGGAAGCTAGCCTTATTTCCAACGAAAACCTTATATTAGATGATTGAGATGATGGGGCGACGTGGTCGCCGGTTTTCAACTGTTATTGCATAATCCCCTGTTTTTGGACGAGATCGCCGGTTTTGGCGTTGTTTTTTCGAACTCCCCTATTTTTGTGTTGTTTTGAAACTGTTTGAGTTTTAAATGTGAAATACATATGATATTCGAAAATCTGAACCAGGGAATGATTGTTGTTGTGATTGGAATCATTCATTTAAGTGTTATATGATGTGTTGAATGTTGTGAATGTGGGATCAAGGCATAGTATTTTCAGGAAAGAAAATACCGTGTAAGATCGTGTAGGATGTGCATTGATCGGTGATTTCTATAATGAGATATCCTGACTCTCCTGAGATAATGAATTCATATAGATGAAGTTATTCAGGCGTTGAGAGTCGATGGAGGTTCACACGTATGGGTAAGTGTTTGAAAGATAACTACTTGACCTGTTGTGTGGATTCACCCTGTCATACTGTGAGAGTGATGAAATTGAGATCGAGATTGTGTTGATGCGCATAGCTGTGGAAACATTACAGCAGTGTAGTATGACAGGTGCAGATCTCTGAGTCTAGTCAATGCACGAGTCTTCCGGAAGTAGTGTCAAGTGTCTTGTGTGATGAGTCAGTGGAAGTCTGACGTGAGAAATGAAGAACATTGAAATTGATAGACACTTGATGCATTATGTGAATTGAACGACTCTTGAGGAATTGTGTAATCTGTGATTACTTGATGGTCATGTGAAGGGAATGAGAAAATTGATAGTTTTTACGTGGGTGTCTTTAATTTGTTTTATCTTGATTTTAAAGTTTCATATCTAAACTCTCTTTCAAATATCTAGCTTACCCTGTGATTTTTGGTGTTGTGTTTGGCTTTTTCTTAAACCTGTGATGATCGTGTATAATTTACACGGGAGCAGATGATGTTGCAGGAAGTAGAGCTCCTCAGTGAGTGGTCGCCGGAAGGAGATCGCCTGTTCCTATTTCTGTTAGGCGATCACCCTTTTTCTGTTTTCTGATAGGAGATCGCCTTATGCTGTTAGGAGATCGCCTGACTTTCTATTTTACTGTAATTTTGTTTACGTTTTGGAAAATTGACCGATTATGTATTAAACTCCCTGTGAGGAGAAACTTCATTACATATATATAATTATGTTCACTTCAATATATTTGTTTACTTTATTTTATTACATAAATATGAAAAGCCTTTTGGCGGGATGTTACATTGTCGTGCTCTCCTTATGGAATCAGGCGAGGTCCTTGGATAACGTTCTCGTTGGGAGCCTGGGTCCCAGTTTAACACGTGTTGGCAAGGAACCCCCGACGACTGATCGCTCTGCATGCACCGATGACTGATCGGTGCTTCATCACTTCTCGCGCTCTGCTTCCAGGCGCTCATGTAGGAACCGATCTTCTGGTGGTGGTCACTCGGTAGCTGACCACTGATCGCCGTTCTTGAACGATCTCCACCCTAGTTCATCTGCTATCTCATGCCACGCGTTGCTCTGTGACTGGCCCACGTGGTCATCTGCTGTTGACGTCATCGACTACCGATGACCGGCCGGATCAGCCATCAAACACAGATTGGCTTCTTCATCTTCACTTGATGAGGAGCTTGATGAGGAGATCTCATTTTCATCCCAAGCAATGTAGGCACTTTTTGATTTCCCTTTCCCTTATTGCTTGACTTCTTTTCTTTGCCTTCTTTATTTGGAAATTCAACTTTTATATGCCCTTGTTCTCCACAACAAAAACAAGTATAATTGTTAGAATTAAAATCAATAGTTTTCTTGTTTCCATACCTTTCTTTGTTGGATTCCTTGTTGCGGTTTTCCTTCAAGAATTTGCTGAACTTTTTGGATAGCAAACTAAGAGTTTCTCCCTCACTTTCATCACTTGAGTCTTGCTTATTCTTCTACTTGGCAGCTTTCAAGGCAATGTTCCTTACATGCTTGTCTTCACTTTCTTGAACATTGAGCCTATTCATTTCCAACTCATGTTCTCTAAGCTTTCCAAACAAGGAGGTTGTTGTTAAAAATGTTAAATCTTTAGACTCAGAGATGACAGTAACTTTTGGTTGCCAAAATCTATCAAGACACTTGAGAATCTTAATGTTCAACTCCTGATGGAGATCAAATAGAAGAGGAAGATGAGGCCCAAGCCCAAGAAGCACAAGGACAAATTAGCTCAACATCCTTCATGCCTTAAAGGATTACAAGGAGCAAGGCTAAAGTTTTTGGTAAAAAGCATCAAATGTTATCACTCTTTATAATTACCCTTGTATAAACATTTGTAAATATTTGTAAATAATATAGAGCCTTAGGACAAATGCCAAAAGAGGAAAACCAAAAGAAACCTCTCTTTGTAAGGCATTAGTAGGCGCTTTTTAAAAGAAAAGAATGGAAGAAGTGACTCTTCCTACTCCTTCTCACATCGGTGCTAGAAGGAGCTAGAAGAGTGTCTTTTCCCACTCCCTCTCCTTTGTAAACACAACCGGTCCTCCTTTTTATAAATAGGGGTCCTTGGTTCTTAATAACACAAGTTGAAAATTGAAGTAAAGAAACTATCTTGAGTTGTTGTGAGAGAGTTGTGAGACTAGTTCTCTTCCTCTTCCTTCCATGTCTTATCTTGTGAGCTTTGGAGACTGATGTGAGTTGATTTTAGGTTCATTATATTTGTGACACTTTCTTAGAATTAGGATAAAGATTCTTAGCAATTTAGAGTGAGTCACCTAAGGAAAATCCCCACTGGACATTAACTTAACAAGTGTTAAGTAGATGTGAAGGTTCATTTCCAAAGGTCCAAGGTTAAAACACAATTAATGGTGATGAATGAATGAAGAACAAGGTGCTGAACTCAAAAAAAAGAATAGGTGCAGAATTTAAACACAAAAAACAGAATGGAAACACAAATTGAAACAAAAGAACCAATTGAAATTCAAGAACAAGACATAGTTACAAAACTACCGATTGAAATGACTATGGAAGATGAAAGAAGATGAAACTTATGTGATTGTAGCCATGGATTGGGAATGGACACGCCACTTGGAGGTGATGATCCAAGATAAGTGCAGATTTGCCGCCACTTGAGATGATGGAGATCAAGCTCAAGAGGACATGGAGGCCAAACATCATGAAGAAGAAGAGGTTGAGGACGTTCATGGAGATCAAAGTCAACCTCAAAGGATCACAAGAAGCATGTTCAAAATATTAGGAGCTAGGGGACGTTTATTTTCCCTTTTTGCAATTTCATTATGTGAAGGTGCTTAGAGGAAAACATGAGAAACCTCTTGTGTGAAAGCATCTTTAGGTTTTTTTTTAGTTAGGAGCATTAGGAGGGGGGTGCGTGAGTAAATAGGTGTAGAAGTTAAAATAGGAGGTGCCAAAGTGAGAAAAGAAATCACACCTTCCTCATGTCTTGTTAGGCGCCATTTTTCATTTGAATTTGGGGGGAATTTTGGTTTCTTTTAGCTTGCATTTCAGCACCTAAAAAATATAAATAGAGGTGCTGCCCCTTGTATATGCAGATTGGAAATTATTAGTAAGAAAACTCTACTCATTTTTTGAGAGCATTTGTGAGCACTTGTGTGTCTCTTCTTCCTTGCTTCATCTTGAGAGCTCTTGGAACTCAAGTGGCAGCATCACACTCTTATCTTGAAGCAATCCAACCTTCAAGTGGCGAGATCATCTCCAAGTCTCATCTTCATAAGTCTTCTAATCCATTCTCCATTCCATTTCCTATTTTGTTCTTATCTTGCAATTCTATTCGGTGTTTTTTGTTCCTATTTCAAATCTGTCCAGCATTTTTCATTTTCCAGCACCTATGTTCTGTTTCTTTTCCTTTTTCTTGTATTTCAATCGGTTCAATTTGACAATAGATGGAACGTCTAATTGAGATTGTGTTTTGGCATTAGTTTTGGTGAGTTCTTGTCTTAGAACATTGATCCAATTCTAAGAGAAAGTGCCTCTCATATGACCAACTCAAGATGTCTCCTAAGAATGTCAAGAACTTTTCATATTATGTTCTTGAATTCACATCATGAGAGCTCCCAAAGCTTCACAAGACGAGACAAGGAAGAGGAGAACAAGTCTCACAAAATTCACTCACAATTTGAGTATAGTAACTTTTCTTCTAATTTCAATTTTATTTTACAAAGACCAAGCACCTTTATTTATAGTTTTAGAGGGCTGAAAAAGAAGAGGGAAAATTCAAATACAAAACATTCAAAACTGGAGCCAATTAAAGTCACATGGGAGGTGTGACTTGATTTCCTACTTTGGCACCTCCTAAAACTACATCTACACCTACTCTTTATGTCACATGGAAGGTGTGACTTAGTTTTGTACATTAGCACCCCTTATTTCTATATCTACACCTTCTTTTTATTTTCTACTAAAACTACTTTAAAGAGATTACAACAAGTGACATCATTTAATGCTCATCTCCTTAAAGCTTTGGCCTTGCTCCTAGTAATTCTTTGAGACATGAGTTGAGCTTGGGCCTTATGTTGGGCTTGGGCCTTCATGTTGGGCTTGGGCCTCTTATTGGGCTTGGGCCTCATCTTTTTTAAAAAGACTAATAGGAAAAACTTCAAATGTTTTGGCCCTTGTCCATTCCTCTTATGAATGAAGTCTTTACTTTCTTGTTGAGATGACCCTTCAAGTTTAGCATCTTTGGTCATCTTCATGTGGTCGTGGCTTGCATCAGAGACTCTCAAGTGGTGGCACCTCCCACTCATCTTGGAAGAACCACCCTCCAAGTGGTGTGAAGCACATCTTCAAAAGACTACAACCACATAATTCATTTATATTCATCTTCCAAAATACCCATTTTTGTTCTACTTGTTTGTTTGCAATTTCAATCGATTCAATCTCTTCCTTATGATGTCCTCTTTCATTTTTTGTATTTTTTTCTCATTTTAATTGGGGCAAACATGTTATATCAATCCGTTTTTGGTTCAGTTTCCACCTTTACCCATTTCTATGTTGAGTTCTTGAATTTCCATTGGTAGGTTGTGTTCTTGTTGTGTTTCTATTGTTAGTTTCAATTCTTGTTGTGTTTCTACTTTTAATCTTGTGTTGTTGTACTATTCTTATGTTCTTCATACATATACATTGCTGTTCTTGAGGAAACCCATTCGGTTAATCCATATAATTCATAAAAGTCACTTAAACATGTGTTTTTCTCTTGGACCTTTAGAAATGAACCTTCACATCTTCTTAGCACTTACTAAGTTAATGTCCAGTGGGGATTTTCTCTAGGTGACTCACCATAATTGCTCTAAGAATGTTGATCCAATTCGTAACAAAGTGTTACAAATTAAACAATGATGAATTCAACTCATATCATGTGGTATCATGACCTATGGTGTGTTTTTGTGTTTTGAGTTGAAGTAGCACTTTAATTTTGAGCAATTTTTTTTTCCAGCACCTATAATTTCGTGTTTACTGTTTTCCAACACCTTATATTCATACTTTTGTTTGGTTTCAATATGTTTTAGTTGTGCCTTTTCATTGATCTTCCCTTTTTCTTTGAGTTTTATGTTCATAGTGTTCTAGGTGTCCTAATCTTGTCTATACTTGCTTGCTTTTGATTTTGAAAGTTTGTTCTTCTCTTGAATTTGTTTTAGTTATTTTTGATTAGAGGTTCCAAACATTTGATTTCAAGTGTTCAATTGTCTTGAATCCATCATAAATTTTTTTGTGCAAATTGGTTGATGTTTCAAATTCCATATGATGCATATTATGGTTCTTTCACTACATAAGTTCCATACTGTATAAAAAAAAAAAAAAGTAACGAAAATAGAGGAAAACAGAACCATCTCTGTTTTTAAATCACTCAAAACAGTTTGGTACTTGCATCTATTCATTCTTTTGCACATTAATTTCCATACAAAAGTTGGATTCTAGTGATTGGCAAATTGTTGTCTACATTGCGGAACTTTTGATCGATTTACTTTGACAAGTTTGTGAGTTTTTACTTTCTTTCTTGATTATAAAGTTTAGTAGGTATTCTTTGATTCTTATTGTGTACCTTTCTTGCTTGTCTTTCATTCCTTAAGTTTTGTCATATATCTTGTATTCCTTTTGCAATACCTTTTTTCTTGTTTTGTACCTTTTCTTGCTTGTCTTTTATTATTCTTCAAGTTTTGTGGTGGTTATTTTTGGGTGAGTGGTTGAGTGCTTTGGCATCTTTCACTTGAGGTTACTCCCACAAGATAAGCTTGGTTGAGGAAAGTATAATTTCTTGGAGTAATTTGAATGCCTTTCATTTTTACAAAAACCGCAACACTATTTCAATTGTTTTCTAACCTTGTTTTCTTTAATTGTTTGTTCATTGTGTTTGCTGTCTTGTTTTTAATTGGGCTAATTTTTCAAGTGGTGAATCTTCCAAACCGCATTCTCCACAAAATGCTTTCATTCTTGGTGAACTAAAGGAAGCTAAAAGGTCACTTGCACAAAAAGATGAAGCTATAAGACAATTGGAAGAAAGATTGCAAAGGCTTGAAGTAAATCATGATAAGTCCAACCATTCTACACATGGAAGACGCCATTCACATAGAGGTTCTTCAAGAAGCTCTTCCAATTCATTCGGCCATGATGAAGAAACTGATTAGAGAAGACACCAACACCATCACTATCATAGAGAAAGGAGGCACCATGAAGCAAAGCCTTATATGCCTTTTGTAAAATTACCTAGTTTTAATGGTAAGGGTGATCCAAATGTATATTTGGGGTGGGAAGCAAAGGTTGAACAAATCTTTCATCTACATGAGGTCCAAGAAGACCAAAGGGTTAAACTAGCTTCTTTAGAATTTTTAGACTATGCCATGCAATGGTGGCATAAAACTCTTATGGACATTGGGCTAAACAAGATACCTCCCGTGGTTTCTTGGAACAATTTAAAAGAGTGTATGCACGCTAGATTTGTTCCACCAAACTTTAGGAAAGACCTATTGTTGAAGCTCCAACGACTTCACCAAGGCACGCTAAGTGTGGATGCTTATTTCAAGGAGTTAGAAATACTTATGCATAAAGTAGATATGCATGAAAGTGAGGAAGCTAAGATGGCTAGATTTGTAAGTGGTCTTAGAAGGCATATTCAAGATGTTGTTGAACTTTATGAGTACTCTTCTTTAGAAAACTTGGTTGACCTTGCCATCAAGGTTGAAACCCAAATTGCAAAAAAACTTACTTTCAAAAATACTCATAATGATGGCTATTACAACAACTCTTGGAAAAATAAAAATAAAAAAAAATCTTTTTCAACGTTTCCTTCTAAAGATTCATCTTTCAAATCTAAGGATTGAAAGCCTTCCACTTCTAATAATAAATCTCCAACCAAATCGTCTAGTAAGAAATGCTTTAAATGTTTAGGATATGGTCACATAGCTTCAAATTGCCCTTCCAAACGTAATATGGTGATACTTGATGGCATTGTAGTTAGTGTGCATGATTCGGCTTCTTCTAGACATTCTACACCGCCTAAATCACATAGTGAGTATGATAGTGAGAGTCTAGTTGAAGGTGATTTGTTAGTAGTGAGACGCATGCTTGGCCAAGTTTTAAAACCTTTTGATGAAAGCCAAAGAGAAAACATTTTCCATACAAGGTGTCTCATTAATAACAAGTTATATTCTTTAATTGTGGATGGTGGTAGTTGCGCTAATGTGGCTCGCACAAGAGTGGTAGATAAGCTTGGATTGTCTACTATCTCTCATGCAAAGCCCTACAAATTGCAATGGTTAAGTGAAGTAGGAGAAATCATTGTTAACAAACAAGTCCTCATTGCATTTTCTATTGGTAAATATAAAGATGAGGTCTTGTGTGATGTTATACCTATGGAAGCTACACATGTTCTTTTGGGTAGGCCATGGCAATATGATAGAAAAGTTTTTCATGATGGCTTTACCAACAAACTTTTGGTTGACTTTTGTTCTTGTCAGTTGACTCTCCTGTCGGTTGACTCTACGACAATCACACGCCCCCTTTCCTCTCCTTAGGTTACGCTTTGCTGTGTTTAAACAACCTACACCTGCAAGACAAAAAAGGGCGCCCTAGAGGCTGTTTGCACTTCAACGCTCAAGTCAATAGTGGGCAAGCACACCAAGTCTATTGAGTATCTTTGTTTAGGTCTAGAAACTGCATACCTTTGTGAAGTGTTTTATTACCCTTTATATAGTCTAGGGTTTCCTCTGTGCCGCTACCCATATTTAGGGTTTACAAGAATACCCTCGCGCCGCTATCACCCAGGCTTAGGGTAATCTTGTGCGTAAGGCTTCCCTCAACTGGAGTGCAAATTCTAACAGGATGGCCACCTGGGTACCCCCTCGTGCACCTAATCTCTGGGGCCACCTGTCCTGGGAATGCCTTCACTTTTCACGTGCCATGCATGTAGCTTCACTTGGAAACCTTAATCCTGATGGGCACTCAACCTTCCAAGACTATGCACCTAATCGTGCTTTCCCTGTCACACGCATGAATGCTTCATGACTTAGGCCTCTCCCTACCTCTGGGTATTTTACTGATAACTGGTCTTCTCATAGGACCCACCTTAGATGTTCTAGTTCTGTTGTTCGAAACACCCAAGACCGATGTCACCTCGTCACACCCTGTTGCCGAGGACTCATCACCCCGTTACACGACGAGGATGCATCGTTCTATCCTGGTGATCCACGCTGATGACTAACCAGCCCACTAGTCCATACTACCTGTGGTACCCTGCCCACATGGCTCTGGCCCATGCTGTGGGACCCAGCTGATGTGGCTCGCTATTACTAGCTGTTCTCGGTGTCTGAGGACTGGTCAGTACAACTTCCATGGGCACAAGGTCATATTAAAGTCTCTCTCTCCAAAGGAAGTCCATGAGGACCAAGTTACAATGAAGAAAATTAGAGAGCATGAAAATGAAAAAAAGTTTCAAAGCAAAACCTTCTTATTTCTAGCCAAGAGGTCAAGAAAGTAATAGTTTCTCAAAAGCCTATTTTTTTAGCTATGCCTAGGTCTCTTGAATGTGAAACGGCTAAGGTTAGTCCAAAATGTTTAGATAATTTGGTTAAGGAATTCCAAGATGTGTTTCAAGACCCTCCTAAAGGCTTACCGCCTCTAAGAGGCATTGAACATCAAATTGATTTTATACCTGGGGCTTCCTTACCAAATCCTCCAGCTTATAGGACCAACCCAACCGAAACAAAAGACATCTAACAACAAGTAGAGGAATTACTTGCTAAAGGGTGGGTGCAAGATAGTATGAGCCCATGTGCTATGCCTGTGATACTTGTCCCTAAAAAGGATGGGTCATGGAGGATATGTACGGATTGTAGGGCCATAAATAACATTACCATCAAATATAGGTATCCCATTACCAGGCTAGATGACTTGTTGGATGAATTGTATGGGTCTAAAATATTTACCAAAATTGATATCAAAAGCGGGTATAATGAAATTTGGATAAAACAAGGAGATGAATGGAAAACCGCTTTTAAGACTAAATTTGGTTTATATGAGTGGTTAGGTATGCCATTTGGCTTGACTAATGCTCCTAGTACCTTCATGCGACTCATGCATCGTGTTTTAAGAGCATTCATTGGCAAGTTTGTTGTAGTTTATTTTGATGATATCCTCATATATAGCTTGTCTTTGGAACAACACAAGTTACATGTCAGGGAAGTTCTTGAAACCCTTAGGAAGGAATATTTGTATGCTAACCTTGCTAAATGTATGTTTGGGCTTGATCATATAGAATTCCTAGGGTTTGTGGTAAGTTATAAAGAGGTGCATGTAGATCAATCAAAGGTTGTAGCAATTCAACATTGGCCAACACCCACCAATGTGAATGAAGTACGAAGCTTTCATGGCCTTGCTTCTTTCTATAGAAGGTTTGTGAAAGACTTTAGTACAATTGCCGCACCACTCAATGCAATAGTAAAGAAGGATGTGGTTTTTAAGTGGGGAGAAGAGCAACAAAAAGCCTTTGAAACTTTGAAGGAAAAATTGACTAAAGCTCCCATCTTAGCCCTTCCTAACTTTACTAAAACATTTGAGATTGAATGTGATGCTTCTAATATAGGCATTGGGGTTGTTCTCCTTCAAGAGGGCCACCCCATAGCTTATTTTAGTGAGAAATTAAAAGGAAGTCATCTCAACTATTCCACTTATGATAAAGAGTTATATGCACTTGTTAGAGCTTTGCACAATTGGCAACACTATCTTTTTCCTAAAGGATTTGTGATACATAGTGATCATGAATCTCTTAAATATTTGAAAGACCAAAGCAAGCTTAATTAAGAGGCATGCTAAATGGGTGGAATTCATTGGACAATTTCCTTATGTGATCAAACACAAACAAGGTAAAATAAATGTGGTTGCCGATGCACTTTCAAAGAGATATACCTTGTTAAATCTTTTGGATGTTCAATTTCTTGGATTGGATCACATAAAGGAACTTTATCATGATGACCTTGATTTTTATAGCATCTATCAAGAGTGTTCTAATGGTGGTATACCGACCATTCCTCGGACATCGATGACCGCTAGTAGTGGTGGGCCACGTAAGCTGGGTCCCACAAGCAGCGTGAGACAATGTCCCTCAAGCGGCATGAGCCAGTGTTCTGATTAGTGGTCGGAGATCGATGACCAGGGTATGCCGATGTGTACTCGACAATAGAGTGAAGTCAATGTGACGTTGGGCATCGGTGATTTAAATAGCTAAACTGGGCCACGAGAGGTGGACCCCAGGAAACACACCAGTTATCAGTGAAACGCTTAGAGTTAGCGGGAAGCTTGAGTTACAAGGTGCTCATGCGTGTGGTGTGAATAGCGCATTTGGGCGCAACACAAGCAAAGGGCCCTGGGGGCACTCAGGCCCGTTAGGGTTAGGGTTTCCCAGGGGTAGACTGCATGCATGGCACGTTAACAGTTAAGGCACCCGCAGAACAGATGGCCCTAGAGACTAGGTGCACAAGTTGGTACCCAGGTGGTCATACCGTGAGAGGTTGCACTCCAGCAACGGAAGCCCTACGCGCTAGATTACACTAAGATTGGGTAATAGCGGCGCAAGGGCATTCGTCCAGAAACCCTAAATGTGGGTAACAGAAACAGAGGAAACCCTAGTCTATATAAACAACAGTAAGAAACCCTAAAGAGGTACGTAGCTTTTAAGACTAGAACTGTTACACACACACACACCGTGTCTTTGCCCTAGTATTGACTTGAGCGTCGGATGCAAACAGCCTCTCGGGCGCCCCTTTGTCTTTACAGGTACAGAGTGTTTTGATCTAGTGAAGCATCAACCTAAGAAGGAAGAAGAGGGTGTGAGATTGTCGTTAGAGTCAATCGACAGGAGAGTCAACTGGCAAGAACATTTGGCGCCCACTGTGGGGCTGAAATAAAACAAGGTCCCTTTCACAAGAATAGAGAAGAGATCCAGCAATATGAGGAACACCAGACAAGGACCCGCCGCTACCGTACCAAACGGAGGAGAAAACATCACCATGCAGCAGATTATGGAAATGATGCGTGCCCTCCAGGAGACGGTGGCAGCATCCAGGGCGAATCAAGAACGCATTTAGATTGACCTGGCCACGTCACAAGCCAGGAACGAAGAGCTGCGCAGGACCAATGAGGAACTGTGCATGAATTTGCAGAATTTGCAGCAGGTAGGGGAACGAGTGGTGGATGATCGAGCCCCGCCTATGCCACCCAAGGCATTCCTTATGTAGTTCTCATAAGCTATCATGGACACCGTGGTACCAGCCACCTTCGTAGGTCCTAAGACCACCTTTATAGGGGTGGAGGACCCGGAGGCGCATCTCATGGCGTTCCATACTCAGATGATGCTATCAGGAGGCTTTGATGCCATACATTGCAAGTTGTTCATGACCACACTGATAGACACAACGTTAAAGTCGTTTGTCAGCCTCCCTGACGGATATGTGACATCGTTTGCACAATTCTCTATGCTGTTAAGGGAGCAGTACATCATCAATCGGGCTCCCCCGCTAGTGTCTTACGACCTTTTCGACGTAAGACAGTACCAGGGAGAGTCCTTAAAGGATTACCTTAATAGGTTCGGAGCGATGGTGGTGAGGCTGCACACCAAGGACGAGGATATGGTGGTGCACGCCTTCAGGAAGGGAATTTTTCCAGGACCCTTGAGTGAGTCACTTATCAGGAATCACCCTAAAACCTTTTGTGAGATCAGGCGTCGAGCGGTAGCTCATATCGTCGCAAAAGGGGAACTCACTGAGAAACACGAGAGCATTTCCCCTGCCCGATCATGAGGGCCAAGTCGACATGAACCCATGAGGGTGCATGAGGCGACGATAGAGAAGAAGGCCCAAGGGAAACAACAACCTTACGTAGCAAAGAAGCCCCAGACTAGGGCGTGCGCGAAGGAGGATGCGCCCTCCAGACATAGCTTCCTTGTGGAATTGAATGAGCTGATTGCTATCCCAAACATAGCAGAGAGAATGAAGATGCCCCCAAAGACTAACAAGAGATTGGGACCTAGCAAGAACGCATGGTGCAAGTTCCACCAAGCGTTTGGTCACCCCATCCGCAACTATTTGGCCCTAGGTCACTAGTTGGATGAGCTGGTGAAGGACGGCTTCTTGAAGGACTACTTGCACGAGCCACAAGAGGATCAAGCGTTAACAGCCCTGAGGAGTGATCAGGGGCACAAGGTGCCCATTCATGGTGAAATCCACACCATCTCAAGAGGTTTTTCAGGACGGGGGTGCACCGCTTCTCAACGGAAGAAATACACACGATCAGTGATGGCGGTAGAGATGTGTGAGGAAGACCACATTGCTGACATCGACCTCACCTTCACCAAAGCTGATCACTAGGATGTCATTCCCCACGACAATGACCCAGTGGTAGTATCGGTAGTAAGAGTGGGAAGGAAGGTGCACCGTGTGCTAGTAGATCAGGGGAGCTCGGCCGACATGATGTTCTGGTCAACCTTCAACAAACTACAGTTGTCTCCTAACTAGTTGAGGCCTTACACTGGTTGTTTGTACAGATTTGCGGGAGGCCAGGTAGAAGTGCATGGACACATAGAGCTGAGGACCACCTTCACAGATGGCGTGGCCTCCCACACAGAAAACATCAGGTACCTTGCCTTTAACGCTCCCTCAGCTTACAACATACTTTTGGGTGGTGGCATCGATGAGGCATATGAAGATGAAGCTGCCTTCCATGGAAGAGGCGGTGATCACCATCAGATCAGACCAGAAAGAGGCCAAGAAGTGTTATGAGAATAGCCTCAAGACAAAGCAGGGGGTGTGCACTGTTACCACCAAACCACTAGGTAGGGTGTGCACCATTACCGTCCAGGCCCTAGGTGGGGAAGGGGTCACCCAAGTAAAGGTTGCCTGGGAGAGACGACCCGAACCAGCTGAGGACATCTTGAAAAGGGAGATTGGTGGAAAGATGTTCAAACTTGGCAGGTCTTTATGCCAAGGGATATAGGACCAGATCGCCGAAGTCATCACGCGGCACCTGGATGCCTTCGCATGGTTTGCCTCATACATGCCTGACATAGACCTCGACTTCATGTGTCATCGCCTTGCCATGGACCCCCAGGTCAAACTTGTTCACTAGAGAAAGAGGAAGTTCAATGAAGAAAGGCGATAAGTCATTAAGGAGGAAACACAAAAGTTGCTGAGAGCCGGCCACATCAGGGAGATCCAATACCCAAAGTGGTTGGCAAATGTCATGCTTGTAAAGAAGGCCAACGGGAAGTGGAGAATGTGAATAGACTTCACCGACCTCAACAAGGCCTGCCCAAAGGACTCTTACCCCCTGCCAAGCATTGACGCTTTGGTAGACAGTGCCTCGGGTTGCAAGTTGCTCAGTTTCTTGGATGCCTTTTCTGGGTACAACCAGATCAAGATGCATCCCATGGACGAGTGCAAGACAACGTTCATGATAGAGTTGTCTCGCTATTATTACAAAGTGATGCCCTTTGGGTTGAAGAACGCAGGTGCCACCTACTAGAGGCTGATGGACAGGGTGCTCGTGCCCATGATAGGGCGAAACGTGCAAGCCTATATGGATTACATGGTAGTGACCTCACAGGTGAAAGATTAGCACGTTACTGATCTAGAAGAGCTATTTACAATAATAGCTAAATATAGACTGAAACTGAACCCTGAAAAGTGTGTGCTTGGGGTTGAAGTAGGCAAGTTCTTAGGCTTCTTACTCACTGAGCGTGGGATAGAAGCGAACCCTGACAAGTGCGCTGCAATCCTCGCAATGAGAAGCCTAACTTCAGTAAAGGAGGTGCAGCAGTTGACAGGGCGGATGACCGCTCTGTCTAGATTTGTATCAACTGAGGGAGATAAGGGTCACCCCTACTTCCAGTGCCTGAGGAGGAGCAGTAGGTTCTTGTGGACCAAAGAATGTGAAGAGGTGTTCCTCAAGCTAAAGGACTACCTAGTCAGTCCACCAGTGTTATGCAAACCACAACTGGTCACTCTGCTGTGCTTGTATTTTGCAGTCACTGATCGGGCGATTAGTTCAGTTCTTGTGCAGGAACAGGACCAGGTTAGGAAGCCAATCTACTTTGTTAGCAAAGTATTGCAGGGGCCTGAGGTGAGGTACCAGGCCCTAGAGAAGGCGACATTGGTAGTGGTGTTCTCAGCAAGAAGACTTCGCCACTACTTCCAAAGTTTCATCGTGGTAGTGATGACAAACCTTCCTATTCGTAAGGTCTTACAGAAGCCAGACGTCGCAGGCAGAATGGTGCGCTGGGCTGTAGAGCTCTCAAAGTTCGATATACAGTATGAGCCTAGAGGCCTTATCAAAGGCTAGGTTTACGTTGATTTTATAGCCGAGCTCTCCTCGGCAGAAACACATAACAAAGAGGCTGACTTTCGATGGGTTCTCTTCGTAGATGGGTCCTCTAACAAACAAGGCAGCGGAGCTAGCGTCATCCTGGAAGGACCAAAGGGGCTATTGATTGAACAGGCCCTTCGGTTCGCTTTTAAGGCTAGTAACAACCAGGCAGAGCATGAGGCTTTGATCGCTGGGATACTGTTAGCCAAGGAGATGGATGTGCGAAGTTTGCTGGCAAAGAGTGACTCCCTACTAGTTACGGGCCAAGTAATAGGAGAGTACCAGGCCAAAGACCCTCAGATGGCCTCTTATCTAGATTATGTCCAGGCGTTGAGGAAGTCATTTACAATGTTTGAGTTGGTGCACGTCCCCAGAGAACAGAATGCCAGAGCGGACTTGCTAGCAAAGCTCGCTAGTTCAGGCAAGGGGGCAGACAAAGGACAGTCATCCAGGAGACCCTGAAGACACCTCGTACTTACACTACAGGCAATTTGTTAGGGGTCCATCAGATTAGTACTTCATATGGGAGGAAGAGGAGTCATCAGTCATTGATTCAGGAGACATTGAAGACACCTAGGATAAGCACTTATCCAGCGCCAGGGGAAGAGTCATTGCAGGTATGCCTGGTTGAGAGAGGAGAAACCTGGATGACACCCTACAAGCGCTACTTGTCTGATGGGATGCTCTTGCTGGAACCCACAGATGCCAGAAAAATAAAGAAGAACTAGACCAAGTACACCCTCATTGACTGAGAATTGTACAGACACGGGTTTACCCACCCCATCTTAGTGTGTGTACATGGCAAGCAGCGCATGCGAATAATTGTAGAACTCCACGAGGGAATATGCGGGAGTCATATTGGTGGTCAAGTTCTTGCATCAAAGGCCATTCGGGCAGGATACTATTGGCCAACCATGAGGGAAGATTGCACGAAGTACGCACAGCAGTGCAAGCAGTGTCAACAACACGTTGACTGGCACAAGGCTCCACCAGAAGAGCTCAGGTTGATTTATAGCCCTTGGCCGTTCCACACTTGGGGAATTGACATTCTGCGGCCTTTCCCCTTGGTTGTACGGCAGATGAAGTACCTCATGGTTGCCATAGAGTATTTCACGAAGTGGATAGAGGCTGAGCCAGTAGCACAAATCACAGCCCACAAGATCCAACACTTCGTATGGAAGAACATAGTATGTCGCTTTGGAGTACCAACACAATTGATGTCTAATAATGGCACCTAGTTCACAAGCCAACAGTTAGGTAAGCTGTGTACGGAGCTTGGGATAAAGCAGGTGTTCGCGTCAGTCGAACAATCCCAGACTAACAGGTAGGTCGAGTTAGCCAACCGAGTCCTATTGAAGGGGCTAAAGAGAAGGCTGGAGAAGGCCAAAGGGACTTGGGCAAAAGAAGTCCCCAGAATTGTCTAGGCTTACCACACTACTCCCCAGTCCACCACCAAGGAAACACCCTTCAGTTTGGTGTATGATTCAGACTCAATGATCCCTGTAGAGATCCAGGAGACCTCGCCACGTTTTCAGAACTTTGTAGCTGAAGAATCCAACGAAGAAAGAAAGGTGAACCTGGACCTACTAGATGTAGTAAAGGAGGAAGCGGGAATTAAATTTGAAGCCTTGAAGAGAAGGGTGGAGCACAAGCATAGCTCCAAGCTGAGACCTCGGTAGTTCTAGGTCGCCGACCTGGTGATGCGAAAAGCCCATCTATATCAGTTGGAGAACAAGTTGTCCCCCAAGTGGACTGGTCCCTTCAGAGTGACAGAGGCCCTTGGGAACGGGCCATACAGGCTTCAGACTTTAGAGGGTGGGCCGATTCGTCGTACATGGAATCAGTGTCGCCAGTTAAATGGTTCATGTAGTGGCCAGACCTCGGACGTCGGCCACTGAGTGAGAGATCGGCATGATGGGGCCCACAGAGGGGCCCACGAAATCACACGTGTAAGAATATAAACCAGGTTCACAGATATGCCATGCATGCAGGGTACATGCATGACGTAAGGCTCTGGCATAGAAGATCTATCCCTATAAACACACAAGGAGGCACTTGAGTGATTAGCTTAACACTGAAGGTTTGGCCATGCGGCGCTAGGGTTACAGCGTATGCCTAAGCGCCCACACCCAAGTTAAGCACTCCAGAAAAGGAAGATTGCCATGAGAGTTGCATTCTAAGAATAGAAGGTTGCCACGGGACGGGCACCATGATTGTGTGATAGAATCCCAGAAAGGTAACCCTAAATTCGCAAAGAGGAAACACTAGGGCGCAAGGTTAGGTGCGGCACGAACCCTAGAAGGGCTATATAAAGGGAACTACGACATTCACAAAGGTACGCAGCTTTTGAGACTAGAACTCTTTTGCTATACACTTGGTGTTTCTTGCCCTAGTTTTGACTTGAGCGTTGGAGTGCGAACGGCCGCTAGGGCGCCCCATTCTGGTGTGTGTGCATGGTAAGCAGTGTGTGCGTATAATGGTAGAGCTCCATGAAGGAATATGTGGGAGTCACATAGGAGGTCACGCTTTGGCATCAAAGGCCATTCGAGCAGGGTATTACTGGCCGACAATGAGGGAAGATTGCACGAAGTATGTGCAGCAATGCAAACAGTGTCAGCTACATGCAGATTGGCACAAGGCACCTCCAGAGGAACTCAGATCCATATACAGCCCTTGGCCATTCCACACCTGGGGAATTGACATCTTGGGGCCCTTTCCCTTGGCTGTGTGGCAGATGAAGTACTTCGTGGTCGCCATAGAATACTTCACGAAGTGGATCAAGGCTGAACCAGTAGCACAAATCACAGCTCACAAGATCCAAAACTTCGTGTGGAAGAACATAGTATGCCGCTTTGGTCTACCCAAGCGCTTGCAGTTTGCAAGTCAACAGTTGGGAAAGTTATGCACAGAGTTGGGACTCAAGCAGGTGTTCGCATCAGTCGAGCACCCTCAGACTAATGGACAGGTTGAGTTAGCCAACCGAGTCCTACTCAAAGGGCTGAAGCGAAGGCTGGAAAAGGCGAAGGGAACATGGGCTAAGGAGGTTCCCAGGATTGTATGGGCCTATCATACCACTCCTCAGTCCACCACCAAGGAGACCCCTTTCAGCTTGGTGTACGGTTCAGACACCATGATCCTGGTGGAGATCCAGGATAGCTCACCACGTTTCCATAACTTCGTGGCTGAGGAATCCAATGAGGAAAGGAAGGTGAATTTAGATCTCTTGGATGAAATTAGGGAAGAGGCAGGAATCAAAGCCGAAGCGTTGAAGAGGAGGGTTGAGCTCAAGCACAGTTCCAAGTTGAGAGCTCGGCAGTCCCAGATCACCGACCTAGTCATGCGGAAGGCATCTCCCTACCAGATAGAGAACAAGCTATCCCCTAAGTGGACTAGTCCCTTTAAAGTGACAGAGGCCCTAGGGAATGGAGTGTATAGGCTCAAAACTCTGGAAGGTGGTCTGATTCCTCGTACATGGAATGCGACTCACCTGAAGTTTTATTTCAGTTAAGACTATGTAACATTGTACACAGTTTAGGGGACACTCTTTTTTCCCTTTTAAGGGTTTTTAATGAGGTCACCCAATAAAATTTTCAATTAAGATATATTCTTGAATGTGTTTGTACAATGCAGTTTGTGTTGAAGCTGAAGGAAGCTTCTTCTCAACCTTGGCTTAAAGTGTGTTTGATGAAGAAAATTGCTTCAGTGCTTTATAGTTTTGTAATAGGTCTTAAGTGAATTTTGGTTTAGGCTTAGGATGTGAGGAGAAGTGATGAGGCACCGATCTGTCATCGGTCATTGGGGGGAAGTAATGAGGAACCAATCGGTCGTCGGTCATTGGGGAAGTATGAGGAACCAATCGGTCGTCGGTCATTGGGGAAGTAATGAGGAACCAATCAGTCGTCGGTCATTGGGGAAGTATGAGGAACCAATCGGTCGTCGGTTGTACTGACCAGTCCTCGGACACCGAGAACAGGTAGTAAAGGGCGAACCATATCAGATGGGTCCCACAGCATGGGCCAAAGCCACGTGAGGAATGGACCCCATTAGAGGGTGATCAGTCATCGGTGTGTTCCCTCAGAGTAGGGTGATCAGTCATCGGTGTGTTCCCTTAGAGAAGGGTGATCAGTCATTCCCCTCAGAGTAGGGTGATCAGTCGCCGGTGTGTCCCCTGAGAGAAGGGTGATTAGTCATCAGCGCGTCCCCACAGGGAAGGGTGAGTAGTCGTCAGACCACCAGGATGGGCTGAGGTGTCATCGCCACTCAGAGTATGGCGAGGTGACATCGGCCTTGGGTGAAGACGAGGTGACATCGGCCTTGGGGGAAGACCAGTTAAATACCCAGAGGTAGGGAGAGGCCTGAATCACGAAGTGCCCATACGGGTAGTAGGGAGAGCACAGTTAGGTGCAGAGTCCTGAGGGGTCGAGTACTCATCAGAACTAGGGTTTCCCAGTGAAGCTACATGCATGGCACGTGAACAGTGAAGGCACTCCCAGAACAGGTGGCCCCAGAGACTAGGTGCACAAGGAGGCATCCAGGTGGTCACCCTGTTAAAGTTTGCACTCCAGAGAAGGAAACCTTATGTGCTAGATTACCCTAAGATTGGGTGATAGCGGCGCAAGGGTATTCCAGTAAACCCTAAATATGGCTAGCAGTGCAGTAAACCCTAATTAGGGCTAGCGGCGCAGTAAACCCTAGACTATATAAGGGACAGTAAAATACTTCACAAAGGTACGCAGTTTCTAGACCTAAACACACAGAGAGAAACTCAATACACTTGGTGTTCCTTGCCTTACACTGACTTGAGCGTCGGAGTGCAAACGGCCTCTAGGGCGCCCCCTTTCTCTTTTGCAGGTGCAGATTGCTTCGAAAGAACCAAGCACATATCAACGTGAGGAAGGAGGCGTGTGAGTGTCGTGAGTCAATCGACAGGCAAGTCAACCGGCAAGAACATTTGGCGCCCACCGTGGGGCCGGAGTAAAACGAAGGTCCCATACACGAGAACGAGAGCAGAAATCGCAGAGAATGAGGAATACCAGACATGGATCTGTTCCGCCGAATGGAGCCGACGGCGTTACCATGCAACAAATCATGGAAATGATGCGCGCCCTCCAAGAGACGGTGGCAGAGTCCAGGGCTCATCAGGCGCGGATGCAGGAGGACCTGGCCGCCTCTCAGGCCAGGAATGAGGAGTTGGGCAAGGCAAATGAGGAGATGCGCTCGAGTCTGCACCACATGCAGCAAGCTGGGGTCGCGTGGGAGAGGATCAGGCTCCACTGACGCCCCCAAGGGCCTTCCCTATGCCTTTCTCCCCTGAGATCATGAACACAGTGGTGCCTCCCAACCTGGTGGGAGTGAAGGCGTCGTTCACGGGGAAGGAAGATCCAGAAGCGCATCTGATAGCCTTCCACACCCAGATGATGTTGTCTGGAGGCTCAGACGCTGTGTACTGCAAGGTGTTTATGAGTACGCTGAGTGGAGTAGCTATGGAGTGGTTCGTGAGCCTGCCAGAGGGCCACGTCACCTCCTTCCAGCAGTTTTCGAAGCTGTTCACAGAGCAGTACATCGTCAACAGAGCGCTACCGATGGTGTCCTACGACCTGTTCGACGTGCGACAGTACCAGGAGGAGTCGTTGAAGGACTACCTCAACCGTTTTGGTGCGGAGGTAGTGAGGTTGCCTAGCAAGGACGAGGACATGCTGTGCATGCATTCAAGAAAGGTGTGCTGCCTGGTCTTTTCAGTGAATCGCTCATCAGAGATCACCTTGCCACCTTCGTTGAGATTCGGCGATGCGTGGTGGCGCATATTGTAGCAGAGACGCAGGTCTCTGAGAAGAAAAGCAGTGCTGCACCGCCCAAGCCGCGCGAAGGACAGGGGAAGCAGCAGCGACACGCATGGGTGCATGAGGCCAGAGAAGGGAAGAAAGCGCAGGGCAGGTCTCGCCCCTACACACCCAGGAAGGATCAGGCCAGGGGGCGTGCAAGGGAGAACAATGCACCCCCCAGGTATGATTTCATGATACAGTTGGCGGAGCTGATTGCAATTCCCGCTGTAGCTGCAAGACTCCGAGTACCAGAGAAAACTGACAAGGTGCTTGGAAGTAGGAAGGATGACTGGTGTGAATTCCATCAGTCTTATGGACACACACTCTACACCTGCCTGGCGCTGGGGCATCAACTTGCTGAGTTGGTGAGAACAGGTTTCCTAACCGATTACCTGAGGGAGCCGCAAGGTGATCGCACTTCGGGGTCCCAGGCAGGTGACCAGCAGCATGAGATCCCTGTGCACGGGGAAATCAGGTGATGGAGGGAGCTACGCTAGGGGGGCTCCCAGGTAGCTCGGGGGGAAGCTGAAGCAGAGGGCATGATCGCTACTCGTGAGGTCGGTCATCGCCAATGAAAGGAGACCCAGCATATATACACCCAGTTAAGATGTAAAGTAGATGCGTTCTCGCGCTATACACTGTAAACAGTTGAATACACCAGGGGGCACTCTTTTCCCTAAGGTGGGTTTTTAACGAGGCCACCCAATAAAAAAGACTTTAGTACATAAAGTAAGTGTGTTTTCCAGTTTAAAGTTCCCCTTGCCCCAAGCGCAAGTGCAAGTGATAAGTGGTCAGTACCAAGTGACCACCACCTACAGATCAGCGTCTGGACAAGCGCCTGGGAGCAGAGTGCAAGAAGTCATCGGTGGTTATTCATCGCACGATCAGTCATCGCCCCGTGAAAGCACGATCAGACATCGCCGCATGAGGACGCTATCTGTCGCCGCCACGTACAGAGCACGATCACTCATCGGCGCATGGTCATCGGGGTCTTGCCAACATGTGTTAAGCTGGGACCCAAGCTCCCAGCGAGAGCGTTACGCATGCACCTCGCATGATTCCAGAAGAAGAGCTCCTCGTCGGTGGGAACGTGCATGAAACAGTGTGATGAGGCCATGCAGGCAGGATGCGCCTGGCGATGCGCTCAGACCAGCCACGCCAGGTGCTCTCCTGGGAGAACGCACCCACTCAGAGAACATTAGAGAAAAGTCCTCTTCCTCTGCTTCTTACAGCAAGGTTGAGGCGAGAGAAAATTCCTCTTCCTCTGCTTCTTACAGCAAGGTTGAGGCAAGAGATAAGTCCTTTTCCTCTGCTTCTTACAGCAAGGTTGAGGCAAGAGATAAGTCCTTTTCCTCTGCTTCTTACAGCAAGGTTGAGGCGAGAGAAAAGTCCTCTTCCCTCGACTCTTACAGCGAGGCTGAGGCGAGATAGAACCTGTCACTTGGGGTTAGAGGTCTCGTGAGTGGAGAGGTAGGTTCGTAGAAGAACACCTCCACTTCGAGTGAGAACTTCCATGTGAAAGAAGGGTTCGCCCAGAGAAATCCTCCTCGCCTGTGAGCGATGTGAGGTCAGTTAGAATCTGTCACTTGGGGTTAGAGGTCTCGTGAGTGGAGAGGTAGGTTCGTAGAGAACACCTCCATTTCGAGTGAGAACTTCCAACGTGAACAGAAGGGTTCGCCCAGATAAATCCTCCTTGCCTATGAGCGATGTGAGGTCAGATAAATCCTCCTCGCCTATGAGCGATGTGAGGTCAGTTAAGTCCTCCCTCACCGGTGAGCGATGCGAGGCAAGATTGAACCTGTCACTTGGGGTTAGAAGTCTCGTAAGCGGGAAGGTAGGTTCGTCGAGAACACCTCCCCTTCGAGTGAGAACACCCAACGTGAACAACAAGATTCACCAGTAAAGAAAGTCCTCACCTCGACTTTGTACAGCGAGGCTGAGGCGAGATAAGAAAGTCCTCACCTCGACTTTGTACAGCGAGGCTGAGGCGAGATAAGAAAGTCCTCACCTCGACTTTGTACAGCGAGGCTGGGGCGAGATAAGAAAGACCTCACCCTTGACTTTGTACAGCGAGGCTGAGGTGAGAGCAGAAAGACCTCACCTCGACTTTGTACAGCGAGGCTGAGGCGAGATAAGAAAGTCCTCACCCTCGACTTTGTATAGCAAGGCTGAGGCGAGATAAGAAAGTCCTCACCTCGACTTTGTATAGCGAGGCTGAGGCGAGATAAGAAAGTCCTCACCTCGACTTTGTACAGCGAGGCTGGGGCGAGATAAGAAAGACCTCACCCTCAACTTTGTACAGCGAGGCTGAGGCGAGAGCAGAAAGTCCTTACCCTCGACTTTTTACAGCGAGGCTGAGGCCAGAGAAAAAGTCCTCACCTCGACTTTTTACAGCGAGGCTGAGGCGAGAGAAGAAAGTCCTCTCCCTCGACTTTGTACAGCGAGGCAGAGGCGAGAGGAGAAAGACCTCACCTCGACTTCTTACAGCGAGGCTGAGGCAAGAAAGGTCATCGAGAAGCACTTTTCTTCCCCAAAACACAAGCATCATCTTTGGCGTTCAGGCCCTTTATGTGCTTAGCGCTGGAGTAACAGAGAAGTAAAGCAAAGCCTGAAGCGCGATGACTGATCGGTGGTGCACCAACATGCTAGTCGGTGGTAGAAGCAAGTTCTGCTGCGAGAAGCCAAAGCATTTAGGCCCTTCAAGTCAGTCGTCCAGCATGAAGTTATGCATAAAAGTTGTTAAAGACAATGTTGAGTCACATGCAGAGAGTTAAAAATGGAAAGGGACATGCAGCTGGAGCAAAGATTTCATTCATATTGAACTCAATGCAGTGAGCCTTTATGAAGCAGAAAAAGAAATTACACAGAAAAGAAGAAGTTACAAAGGGAGAAGCTCAAGGAGGAGGAACGATCTTGCCATCGACCACTTAGTCTCTTCGCTGAGAACGAGTTCACAGCTCGAGACTGGGGGGCTTGTGATCCGGTCGGTCAATGGTAGTCGATGACGTCAGCAGCAGATGACCACGTGGACCATTCACAGGGTGACACGTGGTAGAAGATAGCAGCTGAATCAGAGGGGAGATCACTCAGAACGATGATCGGTGGACAGTTGCTAAAGTAACCACCACCGGCAGATCAGTTCCTAGATGAGCGCCTGACAGCAGAGCGCGATAAGTAATGAAGCACCGATAAGGGTGATTAACACCTCTTTGTCGAGAAAGAAGTCCTCAATTCGAGCAGAGAGCTCACCAATGAAGTCCTCAGAGGGTAAGAAATGTGGGCGATGACAAGGTGGTGAGATGTCCCTTCAGCGCGCTACTCATGTCCTTACGCGCAGAGCCACGTAGGTCGCCCGGGCCAATGACTTAGTGATGGCATTTTCATGTGTTCTTCTTGAATCAAAGTAGAAATAGATGGAGCGGAAGCAATGGGTGAGTGAAACAAGACCCTCCTAGGAGTTGTGTTGGTCTTGAAGGTGCATGATGAGTATGGGTTGAGAGGTTTGGCCAGCTCAAGGGAGAAGGTGAAAGGATTGAAGTTTATAGCCTAGATTTCTAGGAGGAGTAAAGCTTGTGCACAAAAATGGCAGCATAACATTACTCAAAATAAACTTGAAAATACATGAGGTAGGCCTCCTTATTTATAGATTTAGGAGCCTTGGTGAGCAAGCTTAAAGGGTAGGGATGGAAATACAAAAAGTGGGGCTGCCTAGGGTATTGACTTTAGTCAAACCACACCATCATCCTAATATTCTAGAAGATAGGTCAAAAATGCAACATTTGATAGTACACCCCTCCTTCTTTTGCTAAAGGCACCTATTTGCTAGCACACCCCTCCTTCTATTGCTAAGGGCACCTTTTTGATAGCACACCCCTAAGTGAGCAAGTTTTGCTTTCTACACTACACTAATCTACTAAGCACCCCCTCCCCCTTTGGGCCTTTATGAAACATGTACAAGGATCTCTCTCTTCCATCCGTGGCTTCTTCTATGTGTGCTTGGATATGTTTAGCCATGGATCTTGTGAGAGGTCCTAGACGGTCTAGCTCCATGGATAGCCTCCCTCCTTCACGTTCTAGACGCTCACTTCCTGGAGCTAGACGCTCCTCTTGGTCTAGACGGTCTTCTTGGTTTGGGCCTTGGCTTCCTTGGCTAGATGTGCTTGGCCCTCTTCCATCATCCCCTCCCTCTTGAAAAAGGATTTGTCCTCAAATCCCTTGCTTTGTCTTCAACTAGGGGGATGGATGGGGCTGGATGGTGTCCATCATCTCCTCCTCCTTTGAGAAGATCTATCCTCAGATCTACAGATTTGATCTCGGATAGCAGCCTATTGTTTCGGCAAGGCTTGTCCTCCCGGATCAAACGTCCACCTATGGAAATCATTAAAAAAAGTAAAGGTGTTAGTGTGAGCAATTGGAGAGAACTTAATTGTATGAAGTTGCCATTTTTGTTTTTCTTTTGTTTTTGGCAACTTTGTACAATATTTCTCTTTTGATGGTTGTATGTGTTCTCTAATCCTCTTATGTATTTGAAAATTTTCAATATTGGTTACCTTTTCCTTAGGCACAATACCTTTAGGAAAGGGTAACAACTTAAAAAGCGAAAGAGGATTAAGTCCACATGCAATTTCAAATGTAGAAATATTAGTAGTCTTGTGGACTACTCCATTGTATGCATGCTCAAAAGGATACTCATCCCAAGAATTGTGATTGTCTTTCATGATTTCTCTAGGCATAGTAAAAAGAGCTATGTTTTCAATTTTATTTTGACCATTCTTTTGAGGATAAAAATTTGAAGAGTACAACTTAATTTCAAGTTTTTCTAAAAGATTCCTCAAATGATGGTTTTCAAATTTTGGAGCTCTATCCAATACTATGCTTGAAGATAAACCATGAAGACTTGTCACTTCTATATAGAAGAGATTATCCATATCCATAAAAATGGAATCAAAACCTTTTGTTGTCCTAGGAAGCTCTAAGATAAAATTGAGGTTTATGTCTTCCCAAGGATCATTTGCAAAAGGTAAAGGAGTATAGAGTTCATGAGACATCACCTTAGGTGTATTTTTAAAACAAGAAATGTATCTAGGGTAATGTCTTTGAACATCTTTTCTCATGGGTGACAAAAGTTTTCCTTTTAAAAGCTCTAGAGTTTTATCAACTCTAATTTGGTCCATGAGTTCTCCTTCATGAAGAATTTTTCTCTTATGTGTAAAGATAGTCTCACTGTTACAACCATTGTTTATGAGAAGTTGCACACTTGGCAATGGTTGTCTCAATAGGACATGACAAGTTTCTTTAGGCACTACTTCACATAAAAATTTGTTTTTGTAGATGCTTGTAAATAACTTGACATTCACTTGGTGATATCCTAGCACATATGAGAAATAATCCACTTTATCTTTATCTATGCAAGCTTCTTTTGAAGACTCTTTTTTGTTACTATGCTTGCAAGTGTTCCTTTACAAAAGGAAAGGCTAGGTTGTTCAACAAGACGTATATTTTCAAAGGTATTTTTAAATCTTTTGTCTTGTTGAATGACCTTGTGAGAAGGAACACTATTCTCCCACGCCTTTTGTTTCTCAAGGGTCTTCTCATGCTTTTCTTTTTCTTTTTCTTTTTCTTTAGCTTCCCTTTCGGCTTCCTCTCTTTTCTTTTGTATCTTTCTTTCCTTTCTTTCTTTATGGGAAGCAAACAATTTTTCTACCCTCATTTCCCAATCTAGGCAAGTTTCTATATTTTCTTTTCCATGGAAATGGGGTAGGTCTACCCTAACCTCTCTTGGGCTTTCTTGTTCTTTTCTATCTCTTCTATGTCTTCCCTCCCCAAAAGAATCATGCTTTTTAGAGATAGATGCATGAGAAGGTAATTTTTTTGAAATGTGAGACTTCTCATCCTTTGATTTAGTCAATTCATTAGTTTTGGCCTCATTCTCCAATTGTTTAGATGAAATTGATTGAATATTCTTGGAAAGTTGTTCCAAAAGAGATTTCAAGGATTTCACCTCACTTTTAAGAGATTTAAAGGAATGAGAAGACATGACTAGACCTTTGTGTATAGAAATATTTTACCTTGAGAAAATTTAGGGAAGTCAAAGAAGGTAGTCTTCCAGGTAAGGGAGGTGAGTCACAATGGACTACTTAAATACCAAGCCTTGCCTTAGCCAAAGACTATCCCTCAATGTCTTCACACAAAGCTTTCTCTTAGTAAACCACTTAAAACACAATTAGGTTGAAGAAATCAATTTTTTAATGCAAGAAAACAATGCAAGCTAAAAAAAAAATATGCAACAAACTAGTCGGTTTTAGCACAAAATTAAACTAAACTAATCATGCAAAACGTTTCTACCAAAACAATAGAAAACAAGTTCAAACAAGCAACAAATTACTAAGCAAAAATTTACTATGCTATTCGGCCCTAGGTGAGGCTTCTTGGACACTTTGAGCCCTTGAAGACACACTCACCGTCTAAACGTAATTAAAGAGGTAATTAACAATAAACCAAGTTGCAAAGGAAAAGAAGACTCCCTTTGTTGATCCTCTTTTGGGTTAGTGCACTTCCTTGTTGTCTTGAATTTTTGATCTTCTAGGTGTTTGTATTGTTTGTTTCAAGCAACCTTGTTTCGGCTTTAGCTTTGTCTCCTCCTTAAAATGATGGCTTTAATTCTCCAATTTCCAGCACCTATTCACAAGAGCTAAACCTAAACCAAGTCAAGTTTCATGCACATATGCACCAAGGAGAATTAAATTCCAGCACCCAAAAGAGAGGTCAAGAAACAAAAGCAAGAAACAAATTTAATTGAATAAAAACAGTACCACCAAAAGGATTTATAATATGACAACTTAGAAAGAGAGTCAAGAAATTAAAGCAAACAATTAAAGGTACTCAATAAAAGTTGGCACACAAAAGGAATACCTAAAGAAAAGCACTAGATTAGATGACCAAATAAAAAAAACAGCACCACTGAAAATTGTTGTGGGCCAGAAAACGTGTTTGTTCCCCGATTTATGCTGAGCTGTATTTTTAAAATTTGTCTCTGAAATTTATATGCAAGAAAAATTCAGGATCTTATCTAAACAATGGCTTTGGAATCACCTAAAACGCATGCACCATTTTTTTTAATAATTTTTGCAAATTTGGTGTGCAGTTAGGCCAGCTGGAGCGCTCAAGGTTTGCACTCTGATTTTGTAAGATTTATCATATCTTTTCTGTTGCCTTTTTTGATCTGATTCTTTTTTTGTCCTTTTTGTAACACTTCAAACTTGCATTTTCCAGAGAATCACAAATTTCCTATGAGTGGAAATAATTTTTGAAACAAAAAAACAGCCAGACAGAGAGAAACAGGGGAAATCTGGAAAACTGGAAAAAAAAAACAGCAAGATACCAAAATTTAACACAAAGGAAATGTAAGAAGGAAATTGTGTAAGAACTAAGACACAATTATGAACTCAAACTAAAATTAAAAAGGCAGCAAAGGATCAAAAATAACAGCAGATTAAGGCAACTTAAAGAGACCCAAAAACAAGAAACAATCAAGCCAAAAAAATAGGACTACTAAGAATTGATGACAATTATGGATTCACATGACTTGACACAACATTTATAGATTCAGAAAATAAAGACTCAAAGCATAAAATGAAGCAATTATAAGAAAGCAATAAAGACTCAAATTCCTAAAAGAAAACAGCCACTCAATGTGTAAGGAATCCTATCACAATTGCACAAGAAAATGTTCAAGATCAATTGAACACATGTGCTTCGGTTGGATCTTCCATAAGCACACCAAGAACAATTTAAAATGTAAAAAACAGCAAGACAATTATGGAATTGAAATGACAAGATGAAAATAAAGAAGAACTGAAAATTTAAAAAGACAAGCTACTCATCTTGAAGAACCAAAAGCTCATGATACCAAATGATGGCATTTTCATGTGTTCTTCTTGAATCAAAGTAGAAATAGATGGAGCGGAAGCAATGGGTGAGTGAAACAAGACCCTCCTAGGAGTTGTGTTGGTCTTGAAGGTGCATGATGAGTATGGGTTGAGAGGTTTGGCCAGCTCAAGGGAGAAGGTGAAAGGATTGAAGTTTATAGCCTAGATTTCTAGGAGGAGTAAAGCTTGTGCACAAAAATGGCAGCATAACATTACTCAAAATAAACTTGAAAATACATGAGGTAGGCCTCCTTATTTATAGATTTAGGAGCCTTGGTGAGCAAGCTTAAAGGGTAGGGATGGAAATACAAAAAGTGGGGCTGCCTAGGGTATTGACTTTAGTCAACCCATACTCATCATGCACCTTCAAGACCAACACAACTCCTAGGAGGGTCTTGTTTCACTCACCCATTGCTTCCGCTCCATCTATTTCTACTTTGATTCAAGAAGAACACATGAAAATGCCATCACTTAGTCTCTTCGCTGAAACAAGTTAACAGCTTGAGACTGGGGGGCTTGTGTACTGACTGTAACATCCCGCCAAAATAAAGCCATACATACATGTATAATGAAAATAAAGGTGAACAAATAATATTGAAGAATGATAATATATATATAAGTAATGAAGTTGCTCCTCTTAGGGAGTTTAATACATAACTAGTCAAATGTTTTCAAAATTTAACGAATTCAATCAAATACAACAAGACCGGCGGTCTCCACACATGAACCGGCGATCTGGTAACAGAAGGCCCAAACAGGCGATCTGCTAGCAGGACATAAATCCGGCGATCACCACCAAGAGATAGAAAACCGGCGATCTCTTCCTCGGCGACCACTCACTAAGGAGCTCTACATCCTGGAAGATCATCTGCTCCCGTGTAAGTTATACACGATCATCACAGTTTAAAGAGAAAAACAGCCAACGAGCAAAACACGCAGGGTAACCTAGATATTTTAAAGAGAGTTTAAATAAGAACATTAAAATCAGGGTAAGCAATTTTCAAGATATTCACGTAAAGCTATAGATTTTCTCAATACCCTTCACCTGATCGCCCAGAAATCACACATTTCACAATATTCTCAAGAGTCATTCTATTTCACAAAACTGCATCAAGTGTCTATAAATTTCAAGTTCCTCATTTCACATGTCAGACCACCACTGACCCAGCACACAAGACACTTGACACTACTTCCGGAAGACTCGTGCATTGACTAGACTCAGAGATTCGCACCTGTCATACAAAGTTGTTGTAATGTTTCCACAGCTATGCGCATCAACACATTCTCGATCTCAAGTTCACCATTCTCACAGTATGACAGGGTTAATCCATATGACAGGCCGAGCTCGTTCCCTTTTGAACAACTCACCCATACGTATGAACCTCCTTCGACTCTCAACGCCTGAATAACCTCATCTATATGAATCCATTATCTCAGGAGAGTCAGGATAATCTCATTATAGACATCACCGATCAATGCACATCCTACACGATCTTACACGGTATTTTCTTTCCTGAAAATACTATGCCTCGATCCCACATTCACATCATGCAACACATCTCATAACACTTAAAGGAAAGATTTCAATCACAGCAAAAGCTCACTCCAAGGTTCTTATTTTCGAATATCTCATTTAAATCTCATACCGTTTCAAAGCAACATCAAAAACAGGGAGTTCGTAAACAACGCCAAAACCGGCGATCTAGTTCAAAAACGGGGTATTTCGAAGTCTGCATTTAAAACCGGCGACCACGTCACCCAAACACATAGCACAGAGCATTTTACAAGGATGAAAACGAAAACCGGCGACCACGTCGCCCTCACTTCAGAAATAGCTAAACTATGGCTTGTATTGAAAATGAAGTCTAGCTTCCCTTACCTGGACTTGCGCAAAACACCAGGAGCTCCGAAACCCAACGAAGCTTGAACAACGCCTTGGCTCTGTTTTTGCGTCTGGTTTGAAGGACTTGCAGAGAACCTCCCAGGTGCTCTAATGGTGGTCGTCGCTCATGGAGGCCAAACATCATGAAGAAGAAGAGGTTGAGGACGTTCATGGAGATCAAAGTCAACCTCAAAGGATCACAAGAAGCATGTTCAAAATATTAGGAGCTAGGGGACGTTTATTTTCCCTTTTTGCAATTTCATTATGTGAAGGTGCTTAGAGGAAAACATGAGAAACCTCTTGTGTGAAAGCATCTTTAGGTTTTTTTTTTAGTTAGGAGCATTAGGAGGGGGGTGCGTGAGTAAATAGGTGTAGAAGTTAAAATAGGAGGTGCCAAAGTGAGAAAAGAAATCACACCTTCCTCATGTCTTGTTAGGCGCCATTTTTCATTTGAATTTGGGGGGAATTTTGGTTTCTTTTAGCTTGCATTTCAGCACCTAAAAAATATAAATAGAGGTGCTGCCCCTTGTATATGCAGATTGGAAATTATTAGTAAGAAAACTCTACTCATTTTTTGAGAGCATTTGTGAGCACTTGTGTGTCTCTTCTTCCTTGCTTCATCTTGAGAGCTCTTGGAACTCAAGTGGCAGCATCACACTCTTATCTTGAAGCAATCCAACCTTCAAGTGGCGAGATCATCTCCAAGTCTCATCTTCATAAGTCTTCTAATCCATTCTCCATTCCATTTCCTATTTTGTTCTTATCTTGCAATTCTATTCGGTGTTTTTTGTTCCTATTTCAAATCTGTCCAGCATTTTTCATTTTCCAGCACCTATGTTCTGTTTCTTTTCCTTTTTCTTGTATTTCAATCGGTTCAATTTGACAATAGATGGAACGTCTAATTGAGATTGTGTTTTGGCATTAGTTTTGGTGAGTTCTTGTCTTAGAACATTGATCCAATTCTAAGAGAAAGTGCCTCTCATATGACCAACTCAAGATGTCTCCTAAGAATGTCAAGAACTTTTCATATTATGTTCTTGAATTCACATCATGTGGTATCTAGAGTTTAGGTGTGTTCTTGTTTAATTTTTGAGTTGTGTTGCACTTTAATTCAAGAGCTCTATCATCTTGTGTTTTCAATTCTGTTTTTAGGCTTGCTTTGAGTTTTCTTGCTGTTTTTCTTTTGTTCCACCAAGTGTTTGTGAAAAGGTTTATGGCACTCATTGTTCATATGAGTTTGGTTGCTCTTTTGGAATGGCATTCTCCTTCCTAGAGCTGACCTTAAGCTTCCTTTCACTTGTTATATCTTGTGATATGTCTTTTAATTTTGTAATCATGTCAAGTTTTGTCTTAAGTCATGTTATTCCATAATTGTCATTACTTCTAGTAGTACTTTTATTGCTTTGATTGTTTCTTGCTTTGGTTTACATTCTGTTTTTGAGTTTATTGCTTGATCCTTTGTGCATTTTCTGTTTTAGATTGAGTTCATACTTGTAGTTTAGACCTATACAAGTTCTATTACACAATTTCCATTATGTCTTTGCTAGTTCATAATTCTGTTTTTCATTCCTCTTAGGATTCCTCTGTTTCTGAAAACAAGTGCTTACTGTTTTTGCTTATTGCAATTGATTTACTCACTGGAAATTTCTGAAATTCTGGATTTGTGATCCTCAAAGTGTTAGAAAAGAACAGAAAAAAGAAGTACAATAAAATTCAACGTACACAATATGATAAATAAAATACGAAAAGTGTACATTCCTGCCGAAAAAAATACGGTAATCGGGCAGCGATTTTGAAAAATTTATTTCTCTCAATTGGCTTACTGTTTTTACATAATTCCAGTGCCATTTTTGAGTTAACATCTTGAAGTTTGTGTGGTTAAAATTTGATAGTCCAGTTCGCTGTATATCTTTCCAGATTAATCAATGAATCTCACGCACAGTTTGCATAGAAATTTTTTTTCCAGTAGCTAATTTTTGTTTTCTTCATCTACTCTAGTGCCTTTCTTTAAGTATTCTTTTGTGTGCCTACTTTCTCATTGAGTTCCTTATTTTCTTGCTTGTCTTTTGTTCTCTATTCTTTGTGTTTGTCATCAATCTTGTATTCCTTTTGCATTGCCTTTCCTTCTTTATACCTTTTCTTGATTGTCTTTCTTCTTTCTTTGGTTTTGTGGTGTTGCCTTCAAAGATTGGTGTGCTTGCTGTGACATTTTTCATTTGAGGTTTCCAAGGCTTCAAGATCAGCTTGGTGAAAGGACCTTATTTTTTTTGAGAGTGACATTTTTCTTCCTCCATTCTCTTTGGCAGATTCATTACCACAGTTGCTGTTTTTGCAATTTTAATTCTTAACTTGTTTGCTGTTTTGGTACCTTTGCTGTTTTTATTTTTTTTAATTACAATGGCAGGATTTTCTAGTGATGCATCCTACAAACAGCCCTCTCCTTCCAAGGCCTCACTCATTGGTGAATTACATGAGGCACAAAGAACTATTAGACGCTTGGAAGAAAGGTTGCAAGCAATGGCGTTGCAACAATCTCGGCCATCCCCTTCTATTCATGATGGACACCATTCCCCAAGGCATTCCACAAGAGCTTCATCCAATGACAATGGCCGTGAAGAGGATCATAGGAGAAGAAGGACTCCATCCCAAATGCATGACCAAAGACATTACAATCAACGGGAGAGACCTCACCATGGCAATGGCTACTACCAAGATGCAAAGGCTAGGCTACCTTCGGTCAAGCTTCCTTGTTTCAATGGCTCTAGTGATCCAAATGTATATTTAGATTGGGAAGCCAAGTGTGAGCAAATCTTTGAGATTCATGAGGTTCAAGAGGAGCACAAAATTAAGCTAGCTACATTAGAATTTAGTGATTATGCCATGAAATGGTGGCATGGACTTGTAAAGGACATTATATATCACAAGAGTCCTCCCGTGGACTCTTGGAACACTTTAAGATATCAAATGCGCGCTAGGTTTGTGCCTCCACATTTTAGGAAAGACCTTATGTTGAAACTCCAACGGTTTCAACAAGGCACGCTAAATGTGGATGAATATTTCAAAGAGCTTGAAACACTTGTGCTTAAAATTGAATTAGAAGAAAGTGAGGAAGCCATGATTGCTAGGTTTATTAGTGGACTTAGGAAGGATATTCAAGACATTGTGGAATTGCAAGAGTACTCATCATTGGGATCTTTAGTTCACTTAGCAATGAAGGTGGAAGCCCAACTTGCTAAGAAAAATTCTTTTAAAAACTCTTCCAATGATGGCTACTATAACAAGTCTTGGAGAAATAAAAAATCTTTTTCAAAATTTCCTTCCCAAGATTCCTCTTTCAAACCCAAGGAATCTAAGCCATCTACTTCTAGGCCTAAGTCACCAATCAAAACGTCTAGTAAGAAATGCTTTAAGTGTTTGGGTTATGGTCATATTGCTTCAAATTGTCCTTCTAAAAGGAACATGTACATGCATAATGGCATTATTATGAGTGAGCATGATTCGGATACACCTAGGCATTCTTCACATTCAAGTGCATCTAGTGGGAATGAGAGTGAGAGTCCCTTACAAGGAGACTTGTTGGTTGTGAGAAGACTTCTTGGTCAAGTTTCACAACCCTTTGATGAAAGTCAAAGGGCAAATATTTTTCATACAAGATGTCTTATTCAAAACAACATATGCTCCTTGATAGTGGATGGGGGTAGTTGTGCAAACGTAGCTAGTACAAGAGTTGTAGATAAGCTTGGCTTGCCTACCATCTCTCATAGCCAACCCTATAAGTTGCAATGGCTTAGTGAAGTAGGAGAAATAGTTGTGAATAGGCAAGTCCTCATCCATTTCTCTATTGGAAAATACAAAGATGAGGTCTTGTGTGATGTTGTGCCCATGGAAGCCACACATGTGCTTTTGGGAAGGCCTTGGCAATATGATCGAAAAATTTTACATGATGGTTTTTCCAACAAAATTTCTTTTGATTTCCATGGTCACAAGATTACTCTAAAATCTCTCTCTCCTAGAGAAGTCCATGAGGACCAAATCTTAATGAAGAAAAAGAGGGAGAGTGAAAAAGAGGGAAAAGCTAAAAAAGATAAAAAGGATAAGAGTTCCAAGCCTACACTCCTTGTGTCTAGGCATGAGCTTCATAGGGAATTAGTGGCACACCATCCTCTTTTCTTAGCCATCCCTAGAACTCTTAAGATAGAACCACTTGTTGATAGTCCTCATAGTTTGGAAAAGTTGGTAGAAGAGTTTCAAGATGTGTTTCAAGATCCTCCAAAAGGACTTCCACCTTTGCGAGGGATTGAGCACCAAATTGATTTGATACCGGGCTCTTCTTTACCAAATCGTCCAGCCTATAGGACCAATCCAAGTGAAACCATGGAAATTCGCCAACAAGTAGAAGCCTTAATAGAGAAAGGGTGGGTCCAAGATAGTATGAGCCCGTGTGCTATGCCTGTCATCCTAGTGCCTAAGAAAGATGGATCATGGAGGATGTGTTCAGATTGTAGGGCAATAAACAACATAACAATTAAGTATAGGCATCCCATACCTAGGCTTGATGACTTGTTGGATGAGTTGCATGGTTCTAAAATATTTTCAAAGATTGATCTTAAAAGCGGCTACAATCAAATCCGTATCAAACCGGGTGATGAATGGAAGACGGCTTTTAAGACCAACTTTGGTCTCTATGAATGGTTGGTTATGCCTTTTGGCTTGACCAATGCACCAAGTACTTTCATGCGCCTCATGCATCATGTGTTAAGACCTTTCATTGGTAAGTTTGTTGTTGTTTATTTTGATGATATTCTCATTTATAGCTTATCTTTGAATGAACATAGGTTGCATGTTAGGAAAGTTTTAGAAACCCTTAGGAAGGAACATTTGTATGCTAACCTTGCTAAATGTATGTTTGCTCTTGATCATATAGAATTCCTAGGGTTTGTTGTGAGTTGTAAGGGGGTCCATGTGGACCAAGCTAAGGTGGTGGCCATTCAAAATTGGCCTACACCTTCAAACATCAATGAAGTCCGAAGTTTCCATGGACTTGCGTCTTTCTATAGACGCTTTGTACCTAACTTTGGTACAATTGCCGCACCACTCAATGACATAGTGAAAAAGGATGTGGTCTTTCAATGGGGAGAAGCACAACAAAAAGCTTTTGAGATTTTAAAAGAAAGATTGACTAATGCTCCCATATTGGCCCTTCCTAATTTCACTAAGACATTTGAGATAGAGTGTGATGCTTCCAATATAGGTATTGGGGCTGTCCTCCTTCAAGAGGGCCACCCCATAGCCTATTTTAGTGAGAAATTGAAAGGTAGTCATCTCAACTATTCTACCTATGATAAAGAGTTATATGCACTTGTTAGAGCTTTGCATACTTGGCAACATTATCTTTTTCCTAAAGAGTTTGTGATCCATAGTGATCATGAATCTCTTAAATATTTGAAAAGCCAAAACAAGCTCAACAAGAGGCACGCCAAATGGGTAGAATTCCTTGAGCAATTTCCTTATGTGATCAAGCACAAGCAAGGCAAAGTAAACATTGTGGCGGATGCACTTTCTAGAAGATATACTTTGCTAAACATTTTGGGATCTCAATTTCTTGGCTTTGATCACATTAAGGATCTTTATCATGATGACCTTGATTTTTCTCAAATCTTTCAAGAGTGTCTTAAGGGAGGACACAAAGATTTTTTTATACAAAATGGATTTCTTTTTAAAGGAAAACGTCTTTGTGTTCCTCATGGTTCTATTAGATCATCTCTTGTTAGAGAAGCACATGAAGGGGGTTTGATGGGACATTTTGGGGTCGCTAAAACTTTGGATGTGTTGCATGAACATTTCTTTTGGCCTCATATGCATAAACATGTTCATAGTTTGTGTGATAAATGCATAGCTTGCCGCAAAGCTAAATCTAGGATGCATCCCCATGGTTTGTATACTCCCCTTCCTATTCCTTCAATGCCTTGGGTTGATATTTCTATGGATTTCATCTTAGGATTACCCAAGACATCAAAGGGAAAGGACTCCATTTTTGTGGTAGTGGATCGTTTTTCAAGGATGGCTCACTTTATTCCTTGCCACAAAGTGGATGATGCATGTCATATAGCAAACCTCTTCTTCCAAGAAGTGGTTCGCTTGCATGGGATACCTAGGACTATTGTGTCCGATAGAGACCCCAAGTTCTTGAGTCATTTTTGGAAGACCTTGTGGGGCAAGCTTGGTACTAAGCTTTTATTTTCTACCACTTGTCACCCACAAACTGATGGTCAAACCGAAGTGGTTAATAGAACATTGGGTCAACTATTGAGATGCTTTATTTCGGGAAACCCTAAAGTATGGGAGAATTTACTACCTCATGTTGAGTTTGCATATAACCGTGTAGTAAATTCTACCACTTCTCATTCTCCTTTTGAGGTTGTCTATGGGTTTAATCCCTTAACACCTCTTGATCTTCTTCCTATTCCCCTTCTTGAGGATGTTTTGTGCAAAGATGGTGATGAAAAGGCTTCTTTTGTGAAAACTTTGCATAAAGACATCAAGAAGAGAATTGAGAAGAAGGTTGGCAAGTATGCGGAACTTGCCAACCAAAGGAGAAAAGCATTGGTCTTTGATGAAGGTGATTGGGTTTGGCTTCATTTGAGGAAGGATCGTTTTCCTACTCAAAGGAAGTCCAAACTTATGCCTCGCGGAGATGGACCTTTCCAAATCCTCAAGAGGATTAATGACAATGCTTATGAGTTAGATATGCCTGATACATTCTTAGGTAGTCATACTTTTAATGTCAGCGATCTAACTCCTTTTTCTGTAGGTCTCCAGAATTCGTGGTCGAATTCTCTCCAACTCGGGGAGTATGATGGAGATCAAGCTCAAGAGGACATGGAGGCCAAACATCATGAAGAAGAAGAGGTTGAGGACGTTCATGGAGATCAAAGTCAACCTCAAAGGATCACAAGAAGCATGTTCAAAATATTAGGAGCTAGGGGACGTTTATTTTCCCTTTTTGCAATTTCATTATGTGAAGGTGCTTAGAGGAAAACATGAGAAACCTCTTGTGTGAAAGCATCTTTAGGTTTTTTTTTTAGTTAGGAGCATTAGGAGGGGGGTGCGTGAGTAAATAGGTGTAGAAGTTAAAATAGGAGGTGCCAAAGTGAGAAAAGAAATCACACCTTCCTCATGTCTTGTTAGGCGCCATTTTTCATTTGAATTTGGGGGGAATTTTGGTTTCTTTTAGCTTGCATTTCAGCACCTAAAAAATATAAATAGAGGTGCTGCCCCTTGTATATGCAGATTGGAAATTATTAGTAAGAAAACTCTACTCATTTTTTGAGAGCATTTGTGAGCACTTGTGTGTCTCTTCTTCCTTGCTTCATCTTGAGAGCTCTTGGAACTCAAGTGGCAGCATCACACTCTTATCTTGAAGCAATCCAACCTTCAAGTGGCGAGATCATCTCCAAGTCTCATCTTCATAAGTCTTCTAATCCATTCTCCATTCCATTTCCTATTTTGTTCTTATCTTGCAATTCTATTCGGTGTTTTTTGTTCCTATTTCAAATCTGTCCAGCATTTTTCATTTTCCAGCACCTATGTTCTGTTTCTTTTCCTTTTTCTTGTATTTCAATCGGTTCAATTTGACAATAGATGGAACGTCTAATTGAGATTGTGTTTTGGCATTAGTTTTGGTGAGTTCTTGTCTTAGAACATTGATCCAATTCTAAGAGAAAGTGCCTCTCATATGACCAACTCAAGATGTCTCCTAAGAATGTCAAGAACTTTTCATATTATGTTCTTGAATTCACATCATCCCAGGTGCTCTAATGGTGGTCGTCGCTCGTCGTACTCTTGTGTGAAGGTGCTAGAATCGCAGTGCGAAGGAGAGAATGGAGGAGAAGGGAGGTAAACTCACTCTTTCGCTCTAGAACAACTGCGACGTTTCTTTCTTTCTCTCTCAGAAATGGGTTTTTGCATCTTAAGCTGACTTCTCCACAAAAACCGCTGCCACCACCCACTCTGCAGGGAAGTTTGCGTGTACGCTTCACTGAACAGTACGACTAAGCGTGCCTCTGCGCAGGCTAACACTCTGAGGTCACTAGCCTGAACCACTCTTTTTGTCTACGTGACGCGCATGCAGGACGTTTCATGCTGGGAGCCTGGGTCCCACCTTACTCTATGTGAAACTCGACGTCGCGCGATAACTTTCCACTGCTGACTCATCCTGGCAAACGACCGATGTCTCCCTCACCCTGGAAGATGACCGATGTCTCCCTCTGGGGGATGACCGATGCCTATCCCTGGTGACGCCCTCATGCCTCGCGCCCTGGCGAATGCCCGCATGTCTCTCGCGCCCTGGCAATGCCCGCATGCCTCGCGCCCTGGCGATGCCCGCATGCCTCTCGCGCCCTGGCAATGCCCGCATGCCTCTCGCGCCCTGGCAATGCCCGCATGCCTCTCGCGCCCTGGCAATGCCCGCATGCCTCTCGCGCCCGCGCGATGCCTGCATGCCTCGCGCGCCCGCGCGATGCCTGCATGCCTCGCGCCCTGGCGCTCATGTGTAGCAGGCGACCGACGATCATGTACTACTAGGCCATCGCCTTCCAAACTACACTTTCCTTCCTTTTTATTTTAAATAAAAACATCCTTAGAATTCATTTAAAATATATCTCTTTTTATTCCAATTCAATTTTTCAGGTCCTTACACTGACCAGTCCTCGGACACCGAGAACAGGTAGTAAAGGGCGAACCACGTCAGATGGGTCCCACAGCATGGGCCAAAGCCACGTGAGGAATGGACCCCATTAGAGGGTGATCAGTCATCGGTGTGTTCCCTCAGAGTAGGGTGATCAGTCATCGGTGTGTTCCCTTAGAGAAGGGTGATCAGTCATTCCCCTCAGAGTAGGGTGATCAGTCGTCGGTGTGTCCCCTGAGAGAAGGGTGATTAGTCATCAGCGCGTCCCCACAGGGAAGGGTGAGTAGTCGTCAGACCACCAGGATGGGCTGAGGTGTCATCGCCACTCAGAGTATGGCGAGGTGACATCGGCCTTGGGTGAAGACGAGGTGACATCGGCCTTGGGGGAAGACCAGTTAAATACCCAAAGGTAGGGAGAGGCCTAAATCACGAAGTGCCCATGCGGGTAGTAGGGAGAGCACAGTTAGGTGCAGAGTCCTGAGGGGTCGAGTACTCATCAGAACTAGGGTTTCCCAGTGAAGCTACATGCATGGCACGTGAACAGTGAAGGCACTCCCAGAACAGGTGGCCCCAGAGACTAGGTGCACAAGGAGGCATCCAGGTGGTCACCCTGTTAAAGTTTGCACTCCAGAGAAGGAAACCTTATGTGCTAGATTACCCTAAGATTGGGTGATAGCGGCGCAAGGGTATTCCAGTAAACCCTAAATATGGCTAGCAGCGCAATAAACCCTAATTAGGGCTAGCGGCGCAGTAAACCCTAGACTATATAAGGGACAGTAAAATACTTCACAAAGGTACGCAGTTTCTAGACCTAAACACACAGAGAGAAACTCAATACACTTGGTGTTCCTTGCCTTACACTGACTTGAGCGTCGGAGTGCAAATGGCCTCTAGGGCGCCCCCTTTCTCTTTTGCAGGTGCAGATTGCTTTGAAAGAACCAAGCACATATCAACGTGAGGAAGGAGGCGTGTGAGTGTCGTGAGTCAATCGACAGGCAAGTCAACCGGCAAGAACATCGGTCATTGGGGAAGTATGAGGAATCGATCGGTCATCGATCATTGGAGGAAGTGATGAGGAACCGATCGGTCATCGGTCATTGAGGAAATAATGTGGCACGATCGGTAATCGGTCACTGGGGAAGTAATGAGGTACGATCGGTCATCGGTCTTTTAGGAAGTAATGTGATCAGTCATCGGTCATTCTGTTCCAGCTGCCTAAGCAAGCTTAAACCAAGCACATGGAGTGTTTAAAGTTTTCAAAATGCTGTTTAAAGTTTTCTCAAAAAGTCTGAATACTGGACAAAAATAAATCTGTTTCCTGGATAATAAATAGATTTATTTTTTGGTTCTGTTATTCTTAACTGTTTTTCAAACTGTGTTTTGAAAAGTGGTTAGAAACTGTTTTCTTTAAATATAGAAGACTTCTCTCACACAAAACAGAGAGTGCAATCACGTTTCAATCAGTTTCTGAGTGAGAAGAAGAATTTAAAAGGCTTTTGTGAAAGGTTTTCAAAAGGAATTTCAAGTGTGCTTGTTCTAGGAAAACCTGGTGCTTTGTGAAGGTGCTGGTGCAGTTTCTGCAGCAGATTGAACTACTGGTTTGAGTTCTTGCATCTTCTTTTCAGGTGTAATTTTTCCTTTCTCATTTGTTGTAAAGGTGTAAGTGTTAGTCACTCCTTGATAGGGTTTCTTGGAGTGCAAGGTGTGCTGAAATAGGTGTTTTTCAGCCTTGTATGTGAGTGTTCTTGTAGGTTTCAAGAACTACTGTATATGCTGTAATTGTTGTATGTGTTTAGTGGATTCCACCTTGGTGTAAGGTGAACTGGATGTAGCTCTTGATGAGTGAACCAGTATAAAAACTTGTGTGCAATCTTCTTTTCTTTCTTGCACTTATTTCTGGAATTTGAATTGATAACTGTCCAAAATAAATCTGTTCATTTGAAATTGAATATGTTAATTCTGGGTTTAATAAGAAATGTTCTTCTCTTGGTTGAAACCTTCTTGGAAATATCTGAACAAGTGTGTTCTGCTGTTCCTTCTAATTGAGTAAAATCCTGTTTGATTAAGTTCTGATTGTACGAAGGTGATTTGGAAAAATAAATCTGTTTTGTTTGAAATCAATCTGTTCTTTTAATCTCTGTTAAACAGAAGTCAGTTCCTGTTGTTTTTAAAAGATCAATTCACCCCTCCCCTCTTGATCTTCAGACCCTGCTTAACTCTAACAGTTTGAACCTGTTATTTGGGGTTAGAGGTCTCGCAAGTGGGAAGGTAGGTTCGTAGAGAACACCTCCTCTTCGAGTGAAAACTCCCAACTTGAACAGAAAGGTTCACCAGCGAAATCCTCCCTCGCCTATGAGCGATGTGAGGTCAGTTCGAACTTGTCATTTGGGGTTAGAGGTCTCGCAAGTGGGAAGGTAGGTTCGTAGAGAACACTTCCTTTTCGAGTGAAAACTCCCAACTTGAACAGAAAGGTTCACCAGTGAAATCCTCCCTCGCCTATGAGCGATGTGAGGTCAGTTCGAATTTGTCATTTGGGGTTAGAGGTCTTGTAAGTGGGAAGGTAGGTTCGTAAGGAACACCCCTCCTTTTCGAGTGAGAACTCCCAACTTGAACATAAAGGTTCACCAATTAAATCCTCCTCTGCCTTTGGGCGATGCGAGGTCAATAAGGACTCGTCGGATTGGGTTAGAAGTCTTGGAAGCGGGAAAGGAAGGTTCATCGAGAACACCTCCCCTTTCGAGTGAGAACCCCAAGGACGACTCGTACCAGTGAAATCACACATGTCTATGGGCGATAAGAGGTCGGCCAAGGAATAACTTGTGTGTTAGGAGGCTCGAAGTGCTAGAGAGTGAGTCGTGAATGATACCCTCCCGGTGTGGTCTCTTATCGTAAAGGGGAATTACATTCGTCGCCTCTCATCAGAGTCAAGCGGGCTACATTACAAGGAGTCGAAGCTATAAGCTAAGTACGCTAAGGTGTCCAAGCAACCATTGAGTACCAGATATGCAAGTTGTGCAAAGGAAATGTGAAGCGCCAATGAAAGTGAGTTGGTCAAGACAAATTATATACATAAAGTTAAATATTTTATTAGATTGGAAGAATAATTACAAGAGCCCCTGCTACAATATATAGCTGCTCAAGAGACCTATTTGGGCACTATTTGCCTGTCGACTACTTGCCTTGACACAGAGAATGGCGAGAGGTCCATCTCAGGATGCGCACAGGCAAACTGAGCAAGGGCATCGCCAAACCCCTCCCCGTAGGCGTCAACCGCGTCTTCAGTAAGCTCGTTCTCGGTCTTCTTAAGCAGCTCAGTTTGTTGGGCAAGCTCTTCCTCAACTTTGCCCAGCTGAACCTCTTGGGTGGTTGCCCTGTCCTCCAGCTTGGTCATTTTTGCTTGGGCCCCCTCCAATTGATCCTCCAGGTCTATGATTTTGTTGCGTAGGGGAAGAATCTTGGCTTCAAGCTGGAGGGCATCCTACCCCTTGGAGAAGAGGAGCTTCTTGGTTTCTTTCTCTGACTGACGGAGACTGCTTAGCTCCTGGTTCAGAGCAGCTTCGTGTTTGCCAGCCAATTGGGCTTGAAGTTCCAGCTCCCTCTCCAGTTGGGCCACCCTCTCCTTCAGCCTCGCATCAGCATGAACTAGCAAGGCGCTAGAGGTGGCGATGAACTCACCAAGGTTGTGGCTAATGTGGGTCCTTAGTGAGTCCTTGTCGAGGGCCTCCATAACCTCTTTGGCTGGCAGGTGTGAAAGAGTTTCTTGGAGAAGGGGAGGCAGTTCTGGGGCAGGAGGTGCTTGGTTGGCTGGGGGAACATTCTCTCCTCCTCCCTCGAGCGCCAGGAGTGGCTCGGGGGGAGAGGAGGCGCTGGGAGGATGCTCCCTAAAGGATGGAGGTTGCCCCTCTGTTGCAGAAGAGGTCACCGCAGCAACCTCCACCCTATTTCTCTTGAAGACGAGGCCTTAACAGGTATCCTCGTCCTCAGAGATGACCACCGCAGCTCCCCTCTTATGCTTACTTTCGAAGGTTGGGCCTGGCGCAGCCACCGCGGGGGAAGAAGGACCGGCAAGGCATGAGCCACCTGTTAGGCGGTGGCTCAGCAGATCAGCCAGCCTCTTCTTTTTGCCAGCGTCTAGCACCATATCTGCAATAAACAACAAGGTCATGAGAAGAGACATACAGTTTTCAAATATAGATACATGCAGATGGTAAAGAAAGCAAGGGAATACCAATGTAGATGCTGAGGGTCTCAGTATCATACTTGTGCCTGATCAGCTGGGCAGTGTTGAATACTACCCCCCAGCTGGCCAGGAGTTGGCACAAGTCGCGATCGAAGGGTGTCAGCTCCTCAAGTCCTCTGGGTTTCTTGAATTTCAGGTTCTCCACCCAGTATAGGGGGAACCCATCGAGCATGGTGGCGTCATAGGAGCTGCAGCAGAACCCTCCCCGCCACCCCGTTGAGGCTTACCCAGAGCCTCTTCCCAGGGCTCTTCGCCTCGAAGAAGTACAGGAATACATCCACCGAGGGAGTGAACCCTAGGTTGTTGCAAAGGATTGAGAACGCCCTGATGAAGGCCCAGCTGTTGGGGTGCAACTGGGCAGGTGCCACATTCAATTCAGTGAGCAGAGCCGTCTCGAAGCCAGTAAAGGGCAGACAGACTTTGATCGTTTAAAGACGGTGGCGTGGAAGAAGGAAAAGGGCTCCCCATTGTTGCATCAGTCATCAGAGCAGACAGGTTCGCCCTCGGTACAGGGTCGAACCGATATATACGCGTCGCTCTCTCTGCCAAAGACACGCCCTTTAAGCTCGTTTTCATCATCTTTGTGTTTCCTCCAGTCTTCACTAGAGGTGAGTTGGGAGGTGTTCCGGCCGCTTGACTCGAACGTGGAGGATTGCCTCGTCACTCCTTCGTCTAGCCCTCTGTTCTGCAGGAACGCTCCAAGAACCACCACCGGAACTCCAAACGCTGCCTGCAAAACACACAGACGGCGCCTCTAGCGGCCGTTGTAGCTCTGACGCTCAAGTCAGGCAACAGGAACACTAAAACTATATCTGAATCTCTCTGTGAGACCCGTGTGTAAGAAACTCTCAAATGTGTAAGCTCTCAGAATCTGTAAAAAACCCCCCTTAATTCGTTAAGAGTTTGTATATATACCTGAGTCTTTCTCTCTCCTGACGGTTATTCCTCTTGACACGTGGATAACATCTGGTCGTACACGTGTCACCATCTGAAGTATCTGCAGCTGAAACGTTACTCCCACTGTGCCCCTGCGACTAAGTTATCCACACAGGGAGTAGCTTAGTACGCAGGCTACTCTGGGCGCAACCTTAACATGGCAAGCTGGTTAACCCTGGGCATTGCAGCTCACACTACACATGGTGGCAGATATGCCACTTATCCTCTGTACTTAGACCATACAACAAGTGCATGCCAAGTCTTCTCAAACACCTGGCGATGTGCTCTTTCAGCGACTTGCTGACCACCTGATCTCCCAACCTTAACACACGGCGATCATGTGCAATCTGGGCGATTACTGATCCATACCGGCAATGACCGACTACTCATCCTCAAGGCGATAGGCGATTACTCACCTCAAGGCGATAGGCGATTACTCATCATCACAGGCGAGAGGCGATTACCATTCTGAGTGATCACCTCCCTGATTCGCCTGCTATCCTCTACCACGTGTTACCCTGTGAATGGTCCACGTGGTCAACTGCTGCTGATGTCATCGGCTACCGATGATCGACCGGATCACAAGCCCCCCAGTCTCGAGCTGTGAACTTGTTCTCAGCGAAGAGACTAAGAAATCGTCTTCCGGCGGTCTAAAAGAGCGCACGCTCTGGTACTAACACTGTTTCATTCCTTCTTCTTTACCTTCAAACATTCAAAGCATCTCTCTGGATCATCTAGAGATTCACCTTCTCTGTTTTCTTCTTCTCAAACGCACTGGAGTTCGCTGCGTTTCTTCTCTTTAACTCTCTGCATGTGACTAACTGTTAACTAGCTTAGGCTTTAGCGCGATCTAACTGCAACCCCTCAAACTTGGCCTATGACTTGATCGCGGCTAACTGTTGCCTTAGCATTGCCTTCAACATAACTTTGTGCTGGATGACTGAATTAACGAGCCTAAACGCTTCGGCTTCACGCAGCAGAACTTGCTTCTACCACCGACCACCGACCACCGACTAGCATGTTAGTGCACCACCGATCAGTCATCGCGCTTCGGGCTTCGCTGCACTTCTCTGCCACACCAGCGCTGAGTGCATAGAGGGTCTGAACACCAACTATGACGCCTGTGTTTTGGGGAAGAAAAGTGCTTCTCGATGACCCCTCTTGTCCCAACCTTGCTGTAAGAAGTCGTGGGTGAGGTCTTGCTTCTCTCACCTCAGCGTCACTGTAAAAAGCAGAGGGAAGGGACTTGGTTCTCTTGCCTCAACCTTGCTGTAAAAAGCAAAGGGAAGAGGACTTTTCCTCATGCCTCAGCCTAGCTGTACAAAGTCGAGGTGAGGACTTTCACTCACCTGCACCTCGCTGTACAAAGTCGAGGGAGGACTTTCTTCTTTCTCGCCTGCACTCGCTCAAAGGCAACGAGGTCTTCCTCTGTTGCCTACACTTGCTCAAAGGCAAGGAGGACTTCCTCTGTTCTCGCCTGCACTTGCTCAAGGGCAAGGAGGACTTCCTCTGTTCTCGCCTGCACTTGCTCAAGGGCAAGGAGGACTTCCTCTGGTGCCTGCACTTGCTCAAAGGCAAGGAGGACTTCCTCTGGTGCCTGCACTTGCTCAAAGGCAAGGAGGACTTCCTCTGTTCTCGCCTGCACTTGCTCAAAGGCAAGGAGGACTTCCTCTGGTGCCTGCACTTACTCAAAGGAAAGGAGGACTTCCTCTGGTGCCTGCACTTGCTCAAAGGCAAGGAGGACTTCCTCTGGTGCCTGCACTTGCTCAAAGGCAAGGAGGACTTCCTCTGGTGCCTGCACTTGCTCAAAGGCAAGGAGGACTTCCTCTGGTGCCTGCACTTGCTCAAAGGCAAGGAGGACTTCCTCTGTTCTCGCCTGCACTTGCTCAAAGGCAAGGAGGACTTCCTCTTTCTCGCCTGCACTTGCTCAAAGGCAAGGAGGACTTCCTCTGGTGCCTGTACTTGCTCAAAGGCAATGAGGACTTCCTCTGGCCTCAACCTTGCTGTATAAAGCAGAGGAAGAGGTCTTTCTCTTGCCTCAACCTTGCTGTATAAAGCAGAGGAAGAGGACTTTCTCTCACCTCAACCTTGCTGTATAAAGCAGAGGTGAGGACTTTCTCTGTTGCCTCAACCTTGCTGTAAAAGGCAGAGGAAGAGGACTTTCTCTTGCCTCAACCTTGCTGTATAAAGCAGAGGAAGAGGACTTTCTCTCACCTCAACCTTGCTGTATAAAGCAGAGGTGAGGACTTTCTCTGTTGCCTCAACCTTGCTGTAAAAAGCAAAGGAAGAGGACTTTCTCTCGCCTCAACCTTGCTGTATAAAGCAGAGGTGAGGACTTTCTCGTGGGTGCACGCTCCCAGGGGGCGCCAGGCGTGGCTGTCTAAGCGCACACACTAGGCGCGCCCTGCCTGCATTGCCTCATCGCGCGTTCACCGACGTCCCGACCGGCGAGGACCTCTTCTTCTGGAATCATACGAGGTGCATGCTTAACGCCCTCGCTGGGAACTTGGGTCCCAGCTTAACACGTGTTAGCAAGACCCCGATGACCGTGCACCGACCGAGTACTCACTCTCTACATGCACCGACGGCTGATCGTGGTCTGCATGCACTGATGGCTGATCGCGCTCTACATCCCAGCGCTTATCTAGGGGCTGATCTGCGGGTGGTGGCCACTTGGTAACTCACCATCGATCACCTGATCTTGCACCTGGGGCAAGGAGAACTTTAAACTGGGAACACTCGCACACTTTATGTACTGAAAATCTTTTATTGGGTGGCATCGTTAAAAAGAGTGCCCCTGATCTGCTCAACTATTTAATACACTAAGTGTGTGTACAGTGCGATGGCGCATCTACTTTACAACTTGACGAAAGTAGGAAAAAAGCGTGTAGCGTCCTGGGTTCTGGGAATAGTCGTTACGTCCAGAGTCACCAGCCGACAAGCTCCATTCTTCAGCGTCTCAACCACTCTGGATGGGGTCTCCTTTAACCGGCGATGACCGCCCTGGCAATGCACACACGTGGGGCGACCATGCCTTCCGCTTCAGCTCTGGGAGCCCCCCCAGTGTAGCCTCTTCCATCACCTCACCTCCCCAAACACAGGGAGTTCATGCTGCCGGTCGCCTTCCTGGGACCCTGAAGCGCGATCACCTTGTGTCTTCTGCAGGTAATCGGTCAGGAACCCTGTCTCCACCAACTCAGCAAGCTGACGCCCCAACGCCAGGTAGTTACGGAGTGTATGTCCATAAGCTTGATGGAATTCACACCACTCATCCTTCCTCCCTCCAAGTACCCTGTCGGTTTTCTCTGGCAAATGGAGTCTTGCTGCCACAGCAGGGATGGCGATCAGCTCCACCAAACTTATCATGAAATCATACCTGGGGGGTGCGTTGCTTGCACGCCCCCTGGTCTGGTCCTTCCTTGGTGCATAAGGGCGAGACCTTCTCTGCTCCTTCCTCTCTTCCTTGATCTCATGCACCCGCGCCTGTTGCTGCTGATTCCCCTGACCTCCACGTGGCTTCGACGGTGCAGCACTTCCTCTCTTCTCAGAGACCTCTGTCTCTGCTACTATGTGTGCCACCGCACGTCGCCGTATCTCGGTGAAGGTGGCAGGGTGGCTCCTGATGAGCGATTCACTGAAAAGACCAGGGAGGACACCTCTCTTGAACGCATGCACCAGCATGTCCTCGTCCTTGCTGGGCAATGTCACCACCTGCACCCCAAAGCGATTGAGGTAGTCCCTCAACGGCTCCCCCTGATACTGGCGCACGTCAAACAGGTCGTAGGACACTACTGGCGCAGGTCGGTTAATGATGTACTGCTCCGTGAACAGCTTCGCGAACTGATGGAAGGAAGTGACGTGGCCCTTTGGCAGGCTCACGAACCACTCCATAGCCACTCCGCTCAGCGTGCTCATGAACATCTTGCAGTACACAGCATCTGAACCTCCAGTCAGCATCATCTGAGTGTGGAAGGCTGTCAGGTGTGCTTCTGGATCTTCCACCCCCGTGAACGACGCTTTCAGTCCCACCAGATTGGGAGGCAACACCGTGTTCATGATTTCGGGGGAGAAAGGCATAGGGAATGCTCGCGGAGGCGACGGTGGCGTCGACGTCCTCTCTTCAGCTGCACACTCCCTCTGCGCCTGCAATTCCCTACGCAGCTCTTCATTCATACGGTTCAACTCTTCGTTTCTTCTCTGCGATGCAGTCAGCTCTGCATGCATTCTCTCTTGCTCAACTCTCGATTCCGCGACGCTATCTTGCAGCGCGCGCATCATCTCCACTACCTGGCCATGGTAACGGCTCCTTCTTCAGCAGATGACGCAAGTGAGGTTTGCCTGGTTCTTCTACTCATCTCCTCTGCACTTCGACGTAACTTCACTTCAACGAAATGATCAAGGAGCTCCAAGAAACCTCAAGAAACCTCAAGAAACTGCGACGTGGATGGGAACCAGATTTACACGGGCCCCACGGTGGGCGCCTAATGTTCCGGCCACTTGACTCGAACGTGGAGGATTGCCTCGTCACTCCTTCGTCTAGCCCTCTGTTCTGCAGGAACGCTCCAAGAACCACCACCGCAACTCCAAACGCTGCTTGCAAAATACACAGACGGCGCCTTTAGCGGCCGTTGTAGCTCCGACGCTCAAGTCAGGCAACAGGAACACTAAAACTATATCTGAATCTCTCTGTGAGACCCGTGTGTAAGAAACTCTCAAATGTGTAAGCTCTCAAAATCTGTAAAAAACCCCCCTTAATTCGTTAAGAGTTTGTATATATACCTGAGTCTTTCTCTCTCCTGACGGTTATTCCTCTTGACACATGGATAACATCTGGTCGTACACGTGTCACCATCTGAAGTATCTGCAGCTGAAACGTTACTTCCACTGTGCCCCTGCTACTAAGTTATCCACACAGGGAGTAGCTTAGTACGCAGGCTACTCTGGGCGCAACCTTAACATGGCGAGCTGGTTAACCCTGGGCATTGCAGCTCACACTACACATGGTGGCAGATATGCCACTTATCCTCTGTACTTAGACCATACAACAAGTGCATGCCAAGTCTTCTCAAACACCTGGCGATGTGCTCTTTCGGCGACTTGCTGACCACCTGATCTCCCAACCTTAACACACGGCGATCATGTGCAATCTGGACGATTACTGATCCATACCGGCGATGACCGACTACTCATCCTCAAGGCGATAGGCGATTACTCACCTCAAGGCGATAGGCGATTACTCATCATCACAGGCGAGAGGCGATTACCATTTTGAGTGATCGCCTCCCTAATTCGCCTGCTATCCTCTACCACGTGTTACCCTGTGAATGGTCCACGTGGTCAACTGCTGCTGATGTCATCGGCTACCGATGACCGACCGGATCAGGAGGTCTCAGCAAGGAGATCCTCGGGGGCCCAAGGGTAGAGGGCGTAGTCAACGGCTGGAGGAGGGTTGGAGGTGGTTTTTGATGGAAGAGGGCCAAGCACAACCTTCCATGAAAGGCAAGAGCCAAGTCAAGAGCGTCTAAGACCAAGCTAGGAGCGTCTAAGACAAGCTAGGAGCGTCTAGGACGAGAAGGCCAAGCTAGAAGCGTCTAGGACAAGAAGACTTGGATCAAAGCTATGAATGGGAGAGTGGCATACTAGCACATATTCCGTGAAGGCCCATCAAATGTAGTTTAGCTTTAATTGGGGTGTAAATAGCATAGCCATGTGGACAAATGTTTATTTTTCTGCACGTTAGAATTAAGGAGAAGTTAACCTTCCCACTATTCTAGAAAGCCCATGGAGGGGGTGAACTTACAAACTAGACACACCCCTCCCCATGTGCTCACACTTTCCATGTGGCCCATGTGCTTCACATTTACATTTCATTTGGCTAGCATTAGGGTTGCATTATGGTCCTCCTTAGCCTATAAAAGGAGGAGCCTACACCTTGTATTTTCAAGATTAATTTGAGTAAAGTTATGCTGCCAAATTTGTGCCATACTTACTCCCTTGCCTAAATCTCTTGATTTATGGTTTTAATCTTCACTCCTTCACCACCAAAGAGAGCTGGCCAAACCTCTCTCATTTTCATACACTTCATGCACCTTCAAGGCACCCATGCTTCCTAGGAAGGCCTTGCTCACCTCCTCCATAAGCTTCCGCATCCATCATCACCAAGGAACTCCAAAATCCAAAGAAGAGCTCATAGGAATGCTATCAGTTTTGGTTCTGGCCATCTCGAATCTAAAACAAATGAGAGGCAGGAAGAAGGAAAAAAGGGTTTAGAAGAAAGTGATGGCATGAACAATGGTGGGCAAAGACTCACAGAAGAAGAGTGAATGCAAGAAAGAAGAACATAAACCCTAAAATGCAGAAATCATAAACAGACCCAGTGCAGATATGGCATGAAAAGGGTAGCGGAATCATAAAACAAAGGCGAGAAGAATATTAAAAACCATACCTTTTGAGTAAGCGAGGATGAGGAGTCGCGAGGGTTGGAGTAGAACAGGAGCGTGCGAGAGAAGTTAGAGAGTATGAAGGCTTGAGTGGAAAGTGATGGAACAGTGTAGAGGCGCGGGGTTTTGAAAGGGTTTAACGTAGGCAAGGAAGCGCAAATGTTAAGAAACCCTAACCGTTGATCTAGCCACGTGTCCGCAGATTAAGAGGGGGTTGGTGAGATGTCCCTTCAGCGCACTGTTCATGTCCTTTCCCTCAGTGCCATGTAGGTCACCTGAGCCGATGACTTAGTCTCTTCGCTGAACAAGTTAACAGCTCGAGACTAGGGGGCTTGTGTACTAACCAGTCCTCGGACACCGAGAACAGCTAGTAAGGGTGAGCTTCGTCAGTTGGGTCCCATAGGTAGTATGGACTAGCGGGATGATTAGTCATCAGCATGTCGATCACCAGAATGGACTGATGGGTCCTCGTCGCTCAGTAGGGTGATGACTCATCGGTAGCTGGGTGTGACGAGGTGACATCGGCCTTGCATGTTTCGAATAATAGAACTAGAACATCTACGATGGGTCTTAAGGGAAGACCAGTTATCAGTAAAATGCCCAGAAGTAAGGAGAAGCCTAAGTCACGAAGTGCCTATGCGTGTGGCAGGGAAAGCATAGTTAGGTGCAGAGTCCTGAGGGGTTGAGTACTCGTCAGAGCTAGGGTTTCCCAGTGAAGCTATATGCATGGCACGTGAACAGTGAAGGCGCTCCCAGGACAGGTGACCCCAGAGACTAGGTGCACGAGGGGGTACCTAGGTGGCCATCCTGTTAGAGTTTTGCACTCCAGTTAAGGAAACCTTATGTGCTAGATTACCCTAAGCCTGGGTGATAGCGACGCAAGGGTATTCCTGTAAACCCTAAATATGGGTAGCGGCACAGAGGAAACCCTAGACTATATAAAGGGTAGTAAAACACTTCACAAAGGTACGTAGTTTCTAGACCTAACACAGATACTGAATATAGTTGGTGTGCTTGCCCATTTTTTGACTTGAGCGTCGGAGTGCAAACGGCCTCTGGGGTGCCCCTTTCTATCTTGCAGGTGCAAATTGTTTCGAGGCAGCGAAGCATAATTCAAGGTGAGGAAATGAGGCGTGTGAGTGTCGTAGAGTCAACCGGCAGGAGGGTCAACCGGCAAGAACAATATCCATAAGAACTTTGAGAAGACCTTGAGGTATGCCTATGATGATGATGGTGTCTTCCCTCACGGCTGTGATGATTAGCATCCTTTAATTCATCAATTAGGTATGATTTTTGAGGTGAGTGAGGCTTAGATGATTCTCCACTAGAAATATTAGCCATGATAAAATGAAACACAAAAACACAAAGAAGAAACAATTATAGAAAACAAGGTTAGAAAAACAAGTTCAAAAGGCAAGTATAGCTTACGACAAAGATGTAAAATCACTCAAACGACTCCAAGAAAATATTTCTTTCCTTTATCGAGCCTCTCTTATGGATTAGATGAGCCTCAAGTGAAATATGCCAAAGCAAACCACACTTACTCAAAGAACAATTCACCACAAAACTAGAGGAAACAAGAAAAGACAAGCAATAAAAGGTATAAACAAGAAAGCTAAACCAAAGTGGAAGAAGATATGACAAAACTTTAGAAAAGAATATTGAATGAAAAAGACAAGCAAAGAAAATAAGGCACTCAATAAAAGGTAGTACGTAAATTGAACCTAAAGAATAGCACTAGAATTGGATTAACAAAACCAAAACAGTACTACAGAATATTTTAGGTATAAAATGTGTGACTTAAACAATTTATGCTAAGCTGGATAATTCAAATTTAAATTTTAAATTAAAAACCAGAAATTTCAAGATCTTAGCTCAAATTTGGCGCTGGAATCACACCAAAATGATGCGCCAATTAATTGTGATAAAGTTTTCAAATCTGATGCCACTTCATCATTTTTTTTCGCGCCAGAATTACACACTAATTGTATTTGATTTATCATTTTTTTTCTATTTTGAATTTTTCTTCACTATTTATTTTCACTTTTTTCTAACACATTAATCTGTTCAGAACCAGAATTTCACAATTTTTAATGAATAGAATGAAATTCTATAAACAAAAACAGCCAGCACAGTTTCAACAAAAACAGAGGAAGCCTAATTTGGAATTAAAACTGTTCCTGCCGGTTGACTCGCCTGTCGGTTGACTCACGACACTCACACGCCCCCCTTCCCACGTTGATACGCGCTTGGTTCTTTCGAAGCAATCTGCACCTGCAAAAGAGAAAGGGGGCGCCCTAGAGGCCGTTTGCACTCCGACGCTCAAGTCAGTGTAGGGCAAGCAACACCAAGTGTATAAGTTTCTCACTGTGTTTAGGTCTAGCAACTGCGTACCTTTGTGAAGTATCTTACTGTCCCTTATATAGTCTAGGGTTTACTGCGCCGCTAGCCCTAATTAGGGTTTGCTGCGCTACTAGCCATATTTAGGGTTTACTGGAATACCCTTGTGCTGCTATCACCCAATCTTAGGGTAATCTAGCACATAAGGTTTCCTTCTCTGGAGTGCAAACTTTAACAGGGTGACCACCTGGATGCCTCCTTGTGCACCTAGTCTCTGGGGCCACCTGTTCTGGGAGTGCCTTCACTGTTCACGTGCCATGCATGTAGCTTTACTGGGAAAACCCTAGTTCTGGTGAGTACTCGTCCCCTCAGGACTCTACACCCAACTGTGCTCTCCCTGCTACCCGCATAGACACTTCGTGATCCAGGCCTCTCCTTACCTCTGGGCATGTTTACTGGTTTACTGATAACTGGTCTTCCCCCAAGGCCGATGTCACCTCGTCTCCACCCAGGCCGATGTCACCTCGCCATACTCTGTTGCCGAGGACTCCTCGACCTGCTGAGTGACGATGACACCTCAGCCCATCCTGGTGGTCTGACGACTACTCACCCTTCCCTGCGGGAAAATGCTGATGACTAATCACCCTTCTCTCAGGGGACACACCGACGACTGATCACCCTACTCTGAGGGGAATGACTGATCACCCTTCTCCAAGGGAACACACCGATGACTGATCACCCTACTCTGAGGGAACACACCGATGACTGATCACCCTACTCTGAGGGAACACACCGGTGACTGATCACCCTCTAATGGGGTCCATTCCTTACGTGGCTTTGGCCCATGCTGTGGGACCCAGCTGACGTGGTTCGCCCTTTACTACCTGTTCTCGGTGTCCGAGGACTGGTCGGTACACAAGCCCCCCAGTCTCAAGCTGTTAACTTGTTTCAGCGAAGAGACTAAGTCATTGGCCCGGGCGACCTACGTGGCTCTGCGCGTAAGGACATGAGTAGCGCGCTGAAGGGACATCTCACCACCTTGTCATCGCCCACATCTCTTACCCTCTGAGGACTTCATTGGTGAGCTCTCTGTTCGAATTGAGGACTTCTTTCTCGACAAAGAGGTGTTAATCACCCTTCTTCCTGATGACCTTGCACCGATGACTGACCAGTGTTTCATTGCTTCTCGCGCTCTGCTGTCAGGCGCTCATCTAGGCACTGATCTGCTGGTGGTGGTCACTTTAGCAACTGACCACCGATCACCGTTCTGAGTGATCTCCCCTCTGATTCACCTGCTATCTTCTACCACGTGTCACCCTTTGAATGGTCCACGTGGTCGTCTGCTGCTGACGTCATTAGCTAACCGACCGGATCACAAGCCCTCCAGTCTCGAGCTATGAAATCGTTCTCAGCGAAGAGACTAAGTGATCGATGACAAGATCATTCCTCCTCCTTGAGCTTCTCCCTTTGCAACTTCTTCTTTTCTGCGTAATTTCTTTTTCTGCTTCATAACTTGTATAAACCTTTTAGCTGTAAAGGCTCACTGCATTGACTTCAATATGAATGAAATCTTTACTCCAGCTGCATGTCCCTTTCCATTTTTAACTCTCTGCATGTGATTCAACATTGTCTTTAACAACTTTATGCATTCATGCTGGACGACTGACTTGAAAGGCCTAAATGCTTCGGCTTCTCGCAGCAGAACTTGCTTCTACCACCGACCACCGACTAGCATGTTGGTGCACCACCGATCAGTCATCGTGCTTCAGGCTCTGCTTTACTTCTCTGTTACTCCAGCGCTAAGCACATAGAGGGCCTGAACGCCAAAGATGATGCTTGTGTTTTGGGGAAGAAAAGTGCTTCTCGATGACCTTTCTTGCCTCAGCCTCGCTGTCAGAAGTCGAGGTGAGGTCTTTCTCCTCTCACCTCAGCCTCGCTGTACAAAGTCGAGGTGAGGTCTTTCTGATCTCGCCTCGGCCTCTGCTGTACAAAGTCGAGGGTGAGGTCTTTCTTATCTCGCCCCATCCTCGCTGTACAAAGTCGAGGTGAGGACTTTCTTATCTCGCCTCAGCCTCGCTGTACAAAGTCGAGGGTGAGGACTTTCTTCTTCTCGCCTCAACCTTGCTGTAAAAAGCAGAGGAAGAGGACTTTCTCTGCCTGCACCTCGCTGTACAAAGTCGAGGGTGAGGACTTTCTTCTCTGGTGAACTTTGCTGTTCACATTGGGTGTTCTCACTTGAAGGGGAGGTGTTCTTCGACGAACCTACCTTCCCGCTTACGAGACCTCTAACCCCAAGTGACAGGTTCAATCTTGCCTCGCATCGCTCACAGGCGAGGGAGGACTTAACTGGTGAGCCTGGCTGTTCACGTTGGGCGTTCTCACTCGAAGGGGAGGTGTTCTTGACGAACCTACCTTCCCGCTTGCGAGACCTCTAACCCCCAAGTGACAGGTTCGATCTTGCCTCGCATCACTCACAGGCGAGGGAGGACTTAACTGACCTCACATCGCTCATAGGCGAGGAGGATTTATCTGACCTCACATCGCTCATAGGCGAGGAGGATTTATCTGGGCGAACCCTTCTGTTCATGTTGGAAGTTCTCACTCGGAATGGAGGTGTTCTCTACGAACCTACCTCTCCACTCACGAGACCTCTAACTCCAAGTGACAGGTTCGATCTTGCCTCGCATCACTCACAGGCGAGGAGGATTTCTCTGGACGAACCCTTCTTTCACATTGGAAGTTCTCACTCGAAGTGGAGGTGTTCTCTACGAACCTACCTCTCCACTCACGAGACCTCTAACCCCAAGTGACAGGTTCTATCTCGCCTCAACCTCGCTGTAAGAGTCGAGGGAAGAGGACTTTTCTCTCGCCTCAACCTTGCTTTAAGAAGCAGAGGAAAAGGACTTATCTCTTGCCTCAACCTTGCTGTAAGAAGCAGAGGAAAAGGGCTTTTCTCTCGCCTCAACCTTGCTGTAAGAAGCAAAGGAAGAGGACTTTTCCTCTCGCCTCAACCTTGCTGTAAGAAGCAGAGGAAGAGGACTTTTCTCTCGCCTCAACCTTGCTGTAAGAAGCAGAGGAAGAGGACTTTTCCCCACTGTTCTCTGAGTGGGCGCATGCTCCCAGGAGAGCACCTGGTGTGGCTGGTCTGAGCGCACTCTCCAGGCGCATCCTACCTGTAACATCCCGCCAAAATAATACATACATCCATGTATAATTGAAATTAAGTGTAACCAAATAATATTGAAGAGTGCAAAATAATATGTATTTATATATGTATCAGAAATGAAGTTACTCCTCTTAGGGAGTTTAATACATAACCAAATCAAATGTTTGCAAGATTTTACGAAAATAAAAGAAATGCAGTAAGACAGGCGGTCTCAAAAGAAAACGGCGATCTCTAACAGAAGACCTCAAAACGGGCGATCTTCTATCAGGACACGAAAACCGGCGATCACCACCGAGAGGTAGAAACCGGCGATCTCTCCCTCGGCGACCACTCACTAAGGAGCTCTCCTTCCTGGAAAATCATCTGCTCCCGTGTAACAATTACACGATCATCACAGTTTTTAAAGAGAACCAAGCACAACACCAAAGAAACACCACAGGGTAAGCTAGACATTTTAAAGAGAGTTTAGATAGGAACATTAAAATTAAAGTAAAACAAGTTTCAAGATTATCCATGTAAAACGTAGAGCTGCTCATCCCTTCACCTGATCGCCCAAAAATCCAAACATTTCACAGCATTTCTCAGAATCAATCTATTTCACAAACTGCATCAAGTGTCTATCAATATTCAAGTTTCTCATTTCACATGTCAGACTTTCCACTGACTCTCAACACAAGACACTTGACACTACTTCCGGATTGACTCGTGCGTTGATTAGACTCAGAGATCTGCACCTGTCATATTGCCCACTGTGGAATCTCACACATCCACAGGGTCGCCGTGAAATCTCTCACATTCACAAGCGTATAATGAATCTCACACATCACCATACAGCATGACAGGGTTAATCCACGCAAAACAGGTCGGTTTGTTCTCTTTCAAACAACCCACCCATACAGGTGAACCTCCTTCGACTCTCAACAACTGAGTAACTTCCTCTACGTGAGTCCATTACCTCAGCAGAGTCAGGATATCTCGTTCTTAATCACCGATCAATGCACCTACTACAAGATCTTACACGGTATTTTCTTTCCTGAAAATACTATGCCTCGACCTCACACTCACCACATCCAACACATCATACCATTCAAATAAATCATTCAAATCACATCAACAACCATTTCAAAGCTTCAGATCTTCGAATATCTCATGTAAATCTCAAGTAGTTTCAAAACAGTATCAAAAACAGAGGAGTTCGTAAAACAGCGCCAAAACCGGCGATCTAGTTCAAAAACAGAGTGTTTCGAAGATTATGTTTAAAACCGGCGACCACGTCGCCCAAGCAGACAACATAGGGCATTTCACACAGATACAAACGAAAATGGCGACCACGTCGCCCTCACTTCAGAAAGACTACGCTACGGCTCGTATGGAAAAAGGGGTCTAGCTTCCCTTACCTGGACTTGCGCAAACACCTAGAGTTCCGAAATCCAACAAAGCTTGAAGAACGCCTTGGCTCTGTTTTTGCGTCTGGTTGAAGGACTTGCAGAGAACTGCCCAGGTGCTCTAATGGTGGCTGTCGCTCGTCGTACTCTCGTGTGAAGGTGCTAGAATCGCAGCGCGAAGGAGGCAACTGGAGGAGAAGGGAGGTAACTCACTCTTTCTCTCTTTGAAGGCTGCAACGTTTTCTTTCTCTCAGCAGTGGGTTTTCTGCATCTTAAACCAACTTATCCACCAAAAGCAGCTGCCACCACCCATTCTGCAGAGAAGTCTGAGAACCACTGCCCTGAACAGTACGACCACTGTTGTCTCTGGTGCATGCCAACCACTGCTCTGAACAGTACTGCCACTGTTGTCGCTTGTGCATGCCAACCACTGCTCTGAACAGTACTGCCACTGTTGTCGCTTGTGCATGCCAGCCACTGCTCTGAACAGTACGACCGTGAGTGTCTCCCGCGCATGCCAACATTCTGATGTCACCATTCTGAACTACCCTTTTTGTCTACGTGGCGCGCATGCCCTACGCTTCATGCTGGGAGTCTGGGTCTTACCTTCTCTGTGTGAAACTCGACGTCGCGCTATGACCTCTCGCGCGAAGACTCTCGACCGATGACCTCTCGCGCGAAGACTCTCGACCGATGACCTCTCGCGCGAAGACTCTCGACCGATGACCCCTCGCGCGAAGACTCTCGACCGATGACCTCTCGCGCGAAGACTCTCGACCGATGACCTCTCGCGCGAAGACTCTCGACCGATGACCCCTCGCGCGAAGACACACCCCGCAGCATGCCTCGCGCCCTGCGATGCCCGATGACACTCGCCACTCCCCCCTGGAGGTTCTTCATTCCACTATGTTACATCCAAGGTATTCTCTCCACAAGGCTTGGTGACGTCGGTAGCTTCACACTTCCACGAGTTGATTAGTACAAGTCCTCGTGCGCCCAAGTGTGTAACGTTAAGGATGATTCTCTTATGCTCAAGTATAGAGCTTCGCCTGCCCAGCGTATCCAAGGTTTAACCCACACCTTGATACGCGTGGCTTTTGGGACGTACCAGGGTTGATCCAACATTTTGGCTACACACTAAGTGTAGTTTCGGCGATTAGGTGTACTCTAGGCGACATGCTACTAGGTATACACAGGCGATAGGCGACCAAACGTAAGCTAGGCGATAGGCGACCAAGCGCCAGAGAAGTTGGAGATCGCCTACCCGCTTAATAACGGCGATCTTGTAGGCTTCTCAGCTATACATTCCTTCCTTTATATTTAAATAAACACGTGCTTCGAATTCATTTATAATATAACACTTTTATTCCAATATAAACTTCTCGGTTCTTACATTCTCCCCATCAAGAAAAATTTTCGTCCTCGAAAATTGGGTTACAAGGAAGGAGGTAAGGATATGCTTCTCTCATGGTTTCTTCAAATTCCCATGGTGAATCACTCGATCTTCACGTTGTCCACTCCCAACACGTGAGTAGGGTCTGCAAGGGACTTCCTTAGCTATGATACGTGGAATACATTATGTAGACTTGCTAATTGGGGAGGTGGGGCGATCTCATAAGCCACTAGACTTATCCTCCTTAAGATCCGATATGGCCCAACAAACTTAGGGGACAGCTTCTTTGATCTGATCGCCTACCCTACACCCTTGGCTGGTGTCCCCCTTCATAAAGACATGACCCCAGCAGCAACCTCCAAAGGTCTTCTCCTCTGCTCTACCTAGGACATATGCTGACCTTAAGAAACTTTTATTCTGTCCTGTATCAGATTCACCCTCTCGGTGATCTATTGAACCAACTCTTCCTACCTCAATACTTCATCAAAATCCATTTTACATCCCTGTACATGGGATATGCTGCCCCATAGAGTGCCAACTCCAGCATTCACACTCTACTTCCAACCTTGAAGACTTTGTTGAACAAGTCTAGAACTAGGTCCTTAACGTAACCAGGACTAGCCCCTTTATAGAAAGCGGGCAAGATCCCTTCATTGGGAGGAAAGGGGACAGCTGTCCACAACTCATGCCACCCCCTAGCGAACTCAAACTAGGGTCCGAAGTGTCCTTCTAGGAATCAACTCCTGCATCTTGATCAAATCATTCACCGACTTCTCAACTGCTGATCAAATTCCCACGCTCCCAAAAGGGACACTTTTTATTCATTACTCCGCTGCATAATTCTGTACCTTACAAAGACAAGGTTTCTGTTGCTGTTACCTTCCAAATTATTATTATGACCCCTTTTGCCAACTCGACTTCCTGTTCCCATTACGACCTTCTTCTTCAATGTATACGTTGGATGCATTGACGTCGGTTTCAGGTGCCTATCCAGAAGGCATACGAGAACGAACGCACCTCTGCCTCCAGAATCTCTTGCCTAAGGATAACTCTATTCTCCTTCTGTCCCAGATACCACAGGCTATTTCCACTCACAATCCCTTCCACACCCATCATTCTGAAATTTACTACATCTCTAGAAGGACTCAACATCATCGTAACACGGCTTACCTTCATTCTCATCCACAGCCATTTCCTCCTTCCCTTCTACATTCACAGGGCCGATCTGCATCTTATATTGCTAAATTCAGGAGGCTTACGGTTTTGGAATCCTTTTATCCCAACTCACCATTTCCATAATCATCTTTCAAATCACGATCAACAAAACAGCATCCCTTCTGCGTGAAGCTCAAGCCAGAACCATCTCATGCTGTCTCATCGACATGAACATCTTCTAAGCTCCAAAAGAAAATTCATTCTTGGAATTTAACTCTGGCACTTCCCATGGATACACATGCTTAAGCTTTAAACCCCCAGCATCCTGCTTATTTACTCTCCATAACTTATATGTAGCTGAAACTAAACCTTGGTACAACTAAATCTAACTTACACTTGCTTCTTTAATTCCATCTACTCAGCTGAGGCCATTGCCACCGGTCCAGCTCCAGGCACCAAAACAATAGAGAGTTCCACCTTTCTCTTAGGAGGTAACCCAGGTACCTCTTCTGGAAATACATCCGTGAAATCTTTCACCACGGGTATTCTGCTTACGTCCCCTTTATTCTCCACCTCCGACCGAGCGAGTATCACGAAGCACCTCGCCCCTTCTTCCAACGCTGACTGCCCTTGCTGAGCAGATATTACATCTGATCCTTGGAGGTCTGGAAATGCAATCCTCTGACCACCGCAGTCAATGAGAACGTGATTGGCAGCTAACCAATCCATTCCCAGGATAACATCTAGGTCCCGAAGAGGTAGGCAGATCAAGTTCACCTTGAATCTGCGTCCCTCTACTATCGCCGGACATCCGGGGCAAACTGTAGAGGTCATCACCTGCCCTGACGCAGGTGTAGAGACCAACAGTTCGAAAGGTAACTCCTTCACTAGAAGGCCCAACTCGGCTACACACAGGCTTGACACAAAGGAGTGTGTCGCTCCAGAATCAAACAAAACTTTTACACTCCTACCAGCTATAAAACATATACTCTGCACGAGGTTACCTGACTGAGACGCCTCTGCTCCTGACATGGCAAACATTCTCCCTGTTGCCTGAGGTCTGCTGCCTTCATTCCTCAACTGCCGAGAACCACTGGGTTGAGTCATCCTTTTTCTGTTAGGACAATCTCTAGAAATGTGCCCCATTTCTTGGCATGTAAAACACCCTCTCTGAATTCCTCTTGGAGCACACCTTGACGTTATGTAACCCACCACAACGGAAACACTTTGGTTTCCATGGTTGTTGCCGCTGAAACTGGAGCGGAACTGCTCCTGCCCGACGTGGTGGAGGTCTCGCATAAGGCTTGCTTTGTGGGTGCTGCACCTTGGCCTTCCCACTGGAGGGACCCCCCTGGGTGTGATCTGATTATCCTGGAATCATTCCTCTCCAGGGTCTCCACTACCTTTGCCTTCCTTACTAAGGCATGCAACTCCCTGGTCCACGGATCTGCTTGATCAGGGGTAGCACTCCCACTGAGCTTGGGTGGGTTGTGCCTCATGAACTCGGTCATCCCTACCTGCTCCCGAGGCTGATTGACCTGGGAAGCTGTTGCAGCCGATCCAGCAGTTCCCAAATGATTCATTACAGCCAGATGAATCTGGGCCATTACCGTATTCTGCTGTTGGATGGCAGTTGCCATCATCTCGATAGCCTTGGCAATCTGGCTCATCTCCGAAGGAGGTTGGGGAGGGGTAGAAGGTCTACGTGCCATCTCCTTCGTTTTCAGATTCTGAAATTATAAGATTCCTATATTCTCTACAACTACAAGAATGAGATCGATAAGAAATCAATTCATTCAAGGGGGGTAACAGCTAGACCTTACAAAGGTCAGCATCTCAAAATCATTAAGAATTTGAGCTCATCAACAGGATCATAATGCTTATAACATCAAGCATAACACCAGCACAACTACTGGTATGCAGTCACCAATCCAATCAACCATCTTCAATCAATTACAAAGACACTCAAGAGAATGAGATAGCTCACACCAGAATTTAATATATGCTAAACATCAAACCTTTGGAATTAAGATTGAGACTCATCTCGATCCAGTTATGAGTGTGCACCCTCACTACTTTATCAAGACCTTCTCATTCTTAATACTAAGATTTTCAATTAGAACATATATTCACCAAGCACACACAAAATTTCAATACAAAAACGTTTGAAAACCTTTCACTATAGTTATTAGTTTAAACTCAAATAACTTTCATGAGCAGAAGAAACACAATGGATCCACAGCCCTCAGGTCATCCTAAGGACGAACTGCTCTGATACCATTAATGTAACTTCCCGCCAAAATAATACATACATCCATGTATAATTGAAATTAAGTGTAACCAAATAATATTGAAGAGTGCAAAATAATATGTATTTATATATATATCAGAAATGAAGTTACTCCTCTTAGGGAGTTTAATACATAACCAAATCAAATGTTTGCAAGATTTTACGAAAATAAAAGAAATGCAGTAAGACAGGCGGTCTCAAAAGAAAACGGCGATCTCTAACAGAAGACCTCAAAACGGGCGATCTTCTATCAGGACACGAAAACCGGCGATCACCACCGAGAGGTAGAAACCGGCGATCTCTCCCTCGGCGACCACTCACTAAGGAGCTCTCCTTCCTGGAAAATCATCTGCTCCCGTGTAACAATTACACGATCATCACAGTTTTTAAAGAGAACCAAGCACAACACCAAAGAAACACCACAGGGTAAGCTAGACATTTTAAAGAGAGTTTAGATAGGAACATTAAAATTAAAGTAAAACAAGTTTCAAGATTATCCATGTAAAACGTAGAGCTGCTCATCCCTTCACCTGATCGCCCAAAAATCCAAACATTTCACAGCATTTCTCAGAATCAATCTATTTCACAAACTGCATCAAGTGTCTATCAATATTCAAGTTTCTCATTTCACATGTCAGACTTTCCACTGACTCTCAACACAAGACACTTGACACTACTTCCGGATTGACTCGTGCGTTGATTAGACTCAGAGATCTGCACCTGTCATATTGCCCACTGTGGAATCTCACACATCCACAGGGTCGCCGTGAAATCTCTCACATTCACAAGCGTATAATGAATCTCACACATCACCATACAGCATGACAGGGTTAATCCACGCAAAACAGGTCGGTTTGTTCTCTTTCAAACAACCCACCCATACAGGTGAACCTCCTTCGACTCTCAACAACTGAGTAACTTCCTCTACGTGAGTCCATTACCTCAGCAGAGTCAGGATATCTCGTTCTTAATCACCGATCAATGCACCTACTACAAGATCTTACACGGTATTTTCTTTCCTGAAAATACTATGCCTCGACCTCACACTCACCACATCCAACACATCATACCATTCAAATAAATCATTCAAATCACATCAACAACCATTTCAAAGCTTCAGATCTTCGAATATCTCATGTAAATCTCAAGTAGTTTCAAAACAGTATCAAAAACAGAGGAGTTCGTAAAACAGCGCCAAAACCGGCGATCTAGTTCAAAAACAGAGTGTTTCGAAGATTATGTTTAAAACCGGCGACCACGTCGCCCAAGCAGACAACATAGGGCATTTCACACAGATACAAACGAAAATGGCGACCACGTCGCCCTCACTTCAGAAAGACTACGCTACGGCTCGTATGGAAAAAGGGGTCTAGCTTCCCTTACCTGGACTTGCGCAAACACCTAGAGTTCCGAAATCCAACAAAGCTTGAAGAACGCCTTGGCTCTGTTTTTGCGTCTGGTTGAAGGACTTGCAGAGAACTGCCCAGGTGCTCTAATGGTGGCTGTCGCTCGTCGTACTCTCGTGTGAAGGTGCTAGAATCGCAGCGCGAAGGAGGCAACTGGAGGAGAAGGGAGGTAACTCACTCTTTCTCTCTTTGAAGGCTGCAACGTTTTCTTTCTCTCAGCAGTGGGTTTTCTGCATCTTAAACCAACTTATCCACCAAAAGCAGCTGCCACCACCCATTCTGCAGAGAAGTCTGAGAACCACTGCCCTGAACAGTACGACCACTGTTGTCTCTGGTGCATGCCAACCACTGCTCTGAACAGTACTGCCACTGTTGTCGCTTGTGCATGCCAACCACTGCTCTGAACAGTACTGCCACTGTTGTCGCTTGTGCATGCCAGCCACTGCTCTGAACAGTACGACCGTGAGTGTCTCCCGCGCATGCCAACATTCTGATGTCACCATTCTGAACTACCCTTTTTGTCTACGTGGCGCGCATGCCCTACGCTTCATGCTGGGAGTCTGGGTCTTACCTTCTCTGTGTGAAACTCGACGTCGCGCTATGACCTCTCGCGCGAAGACTCTCGACCGATGACCTCTCGCGCGAAGACTCTCGACCGATGACCTCTCGCGCGAAGACTCTCGACCGATGACCCCTCGCGCGAAGACTCTCGACCGATGACCTCTCGCGCGAAGACTCTCGACCGATGACCTCTCGCGCGAAGACTCTCGACCGATGACCCCTCGCGCGAAGACACACCCCGCAGCATGCCTCGCGCCCTGCGATGCCCGATGACACTCGCCACTCCCCCCTGGAGGTTCTTCATTCCACTATGTTACATCCAAGGTATTCTCTCCACAAGGCTTGGTGACGTCGGTAGCTTCACACTTCCACGAGTTGATTAGTACAAGTCCTCGTGCGCCCAAGTGTGTAACGTTAAGGATGATTCTCTTATGCTCAAGTATAGAGCTTCGCCTGCCCAGCGTATCCAAGGTTTAACCCACACCTTGATACGCGTGGCTTTTGGGACGTACCAGGGTTGATCCAACATTTTGGCTACACACTAAGTGTAGTTTCGGCGATTAGGTGTACTCTAGGCGACATGCTACTAGGTATACACAGGCGATAGGCGACCAAACGTAAGCTAGGCGATAGGCGACCAAGCGCCAGAGAAGTTGGAGATCGCCTACCCGCTTAATAACGGCGATCTTGTAGGCTTCTCAGCTATACATTCCTTCCTTTATATTTAAATAAACACGTGCTTCGAATTCATTTATAATATAACACTTTTATTCCAATATAAACTTCTCGGTTCTTACACTACCTGCATGGCCTCATCACACTGTTTCATGCACGTTCCCACCAGCGAGGAGCTCTTCTTCTGGAATCATGCGAGGTGCATGCATAACGCTCTCGCTGGGAGCTTGGGTCCCAGCTTAACACATGTTGGCAAGACCCCGATGACCATGCGCCGATGAGTGATCGTGCTTTCATGGGGCGATGACTGATCGTGCGATGAATAACCACCGATGACCTCTCGCACTCTGCTCCCAGGCGCTTGTCTAGGCGCTGATCTGTAGGTGGTGGTCACTTGGTACTGACCACTTATCACCTGCACTTGTGCTTGGGGCAAGGGGAACTTTAAACTAGAAAACACACACTTTATGTACTAAAGTCTTTTTTTTTTTTTTATTGGGTGACCTCGTTAAAAACCCTCCTTAGGGAAAAGAGTGCCCCCTGGTGTATTCAACTGTTTACAGTGTATAGCGCGAGAACGCATCTACTTTACATCTTAACTGGGTGTATATATGTTGGGTCCCCTTTCATTGGCGATGACCGACCTCACGAGTAGCGATCATGCCCTCTGCTTCAGTTTCCCCCCGAGCTACCTGGGAGCCCCCTTAGCGTAGCTCCCTCCATCACCTGATTTCCCCGTGCACAGGGATCTCATGCTGCTGGTCACCTGCCTGGGACCCCGAAGCGCGATCACCTTGCGGCTCCCTCAGGTAATCGGTTAGGAGACCTGTTCTGACCAACTCAGCAAGTTGATGCCCCAGTGCCAGGCAGGTGTAGAGTGTGTGTCCATAAGCCTGATGGAATTCACACCAGTCATCCTTCCTACTTCCAAGCACCTTGTCAGTTTTCTTTGGTACTCAGAGTCTTGCAGCTACAGCGGGAATTGCAATCAGCTCCGCCAACTCTATCATGAAATCATACTTGGGGGGTGTATTGTTCTCCCTTGCACGCCCCCTGGCCTGATCCTTCCTGGGTGTGTAGGGGCGAGACCTGCCCTGCGCTTTCTTCCCTTCTCTGGCCTCATGCACCCATGCGTGTCGCTGCTGCTTCCCCTGTCCTTCGTGCGGCTTGGGCGGTGCAGCACTGCTTTTCTTCTCAGAGACCTGCGTCTCTGCTACAATATGCGCCACCGCGCGTTGCCGAATCTCAGTGAAGGTGGCAGGGTGGTCTCTGATGAGCGATTCACTGAAAAGACCTGGCAGCACACCTTTCTTGAATGCATGCACCAGCATGTCCTCGTCTTTGCTGGGCAACCTTACTACCTGCGCACCAAAACGGTTGAGGTAGTCCTTCAACGACTCCCCCTGGTACTGGCGCACGTCGAACAGGTCGTAGGACACCATCGGTGGCGCTCTGTTGACGATGTACTGCTCTGTGAACAGCTTCGAAAACTGCTGGAAGGAGGTGACGTGGCCCTCTGGCAGGCTCACGAACCACTCCATAGCTACTCCACTCAGCGTACTCATAAACACTTTGCAGTACACAGCGTCTGAGCCTCCAGACAACATCATCTGGGTGTGGAAGGCTATCAGATGCGCTTCTGGATCTTCCTTCCCCGTGAACGACGCCTTCACTCCCACCAGGTTGGGAGGCACCACTGTGTTCATGATCTCAGGGGAGAAAGGCATAGGGAAGGCCTTTGGGGGCGTCAGTGGAGCCTGATCCTCTCCCACGCGACCCCCAGCTTGCTGCATGTGGTGCAGACTCGAGCGCATCTCCTCATTTGCCTTGTGCAACTCCTCATTCCTGGCCTGAGAGGCGGCCAGGTCCTCCTGCATCCGCGCCTGTTGCGCCCTGGACTGTGCCACCGTCTCTTGGAGGATGCGCATCGTTTCCATGATTTGTTGCATGGTAACGCCGTCGGCTCCATTCGGCGGAACAGATCCATGTCTGGTATTCCTCATTCTCTGCGATTTCTACTCTCGCTCTTGTGTATGGGACCTTCGTTTTACTCCGGCCCCACGGTGGGCGCCAAATGTTCCTGCCGGTTGACTCGCCTGTCGGTTGACTCACGACACTCACACGCCCCCCTTCCCACGTTGATACGCGCTTGGTTCTTTCGAAGCAATCTGCACCTGCAAAAGAGAAAGGGGGCGCCCTAGAGGCCGTTTGCACTCCGACGCTCAAGTCAGTGTAGGGCAAGCAACACCAAGTGTATAAGTTTCTCACTGTGTTTAGGTCTAGCAACTGCGTACCTTTGTGAAGTATCTTACTGTCCCTTATATAGTCTAGGGTTTACTGCGCCGCTAGCCCTAATTAGGGTTTGCTGCGCTACTAGCCATATTTAGGGTTTACTGGAATACCCTTGTGCTGCTATCACCCAATCGTAGGGTAATCTAGCACATAAGGTTTCCTTCTCTGGAGTGCAAACTTTAACAGGGTGACCACCTGGATGCCTCCTTGTGCACCTAGTCTCTGGGGCCACCTGTTCTGGGAGTGCCTTCACTGTTCACGTGCCATGCATGTAGCTTTACTGGGAAAACCCTAGTTCTGGTGAGTACTCGTCCCCTCAGGACTCTACACCCAACTGTGCTCTCCCTGCTACCCGCATAGACACTTCGTGATCCAGGCCTCTCCTTACCTCTGGGCATGTTTACTGGTTTACTGATAACTGGTCTTCCCCCAAGGCCGATGTCACCTCGTCTCCACCCAAGGCCGATGTCACCTCGCCATACTCTGTTGCCGAGGACTCCTCGACCTGCTGAGTGACGATGACACCTCAGCCCATCCTGGTGGTCTGACGACTACTCACCCTTCCCTGCGGGAAAATGCTGATGACTAATCACCCTTCTCTCAGGGGACACACCGACGACTGATCACCCTACTCTGAGGGGAATGACTGATCACCCTTCTCCAAGGGAACACACCGATGACTGATCACCCTACTCTGAGGGAACACACCGATGACTGATCACCCTACTCTGAGGGAACACACCGGTGACTGATCACCCTCTAATGGGGTCCATTCCTTACGTGGCTTTGGCCCATGCTGTGGGACCCAGCTGACGTGGTTCGCCCTTTACTACCTGTTCTCGGTGTCCGAGGACTGGTCGGTACACAAGCCCCCCAGTCTCAAGCTGTTAACTTGTTTCAGCGAAGAGACTAAGTCATTGGCCCGGGCGACCTACGTGGCTCTGCGCGTAAGGACATGAGTAGCGCGCTGAAGGGACATCTCACCACCTTGTCATCGCCCACATCTCTTACCCTCTGAGGACTTCATTGGTGAGCTCTCTGTTCGAATTGAGGACTTCTTTCTCGACAAAGAGGTGTTAATCACCCTTCTTCCTGATGACCTTGCACCGATGACTGACCAGTGTTTCATTGCTTCTCGCGCTCTGCTGTCAGGCGCTCATCTAGGCACTGATCTGCTGGTGGTGGTCACTTTAGCAACTGACCACCGATCACCGTTCTGAGTGATCTCCCCTCTGATTCACCTGCTATCTTCTACCACGTGTCACCCTTTGAATGGTCCACGTGGTCGTCTGCTGCTGACGTCATTAGCTAACCGACCGAATCAAAAACAATATTAAGAAACTTCAAAGACACAATAGAATTGATGTATATGAACTTGTATGGATCTATCACACAAGCATGAACTCAAATCTAAAATTAAAATGCACCAAAGGCTGAAAACAGAATTATAAAACTGCACTCAAATAAAATCAATCAACCAAAATTAGCAATAAAAGGACTACATAGAATTGATGACATTGTAGGAGAAACATGACTTGACAAAACTTGTATGCATTCAAAAATAAAAATGACTCAAACACAATTAATTTGCACAAATTAAAACAGCAAGAAAGACTCAAATTAAAACAAAAACAGAATAGCTAACACAAATAGGAACCTAAAAAAAAAAATTCTGCACAAAAATAAGGTGCTGGAAAATGGAAATTGCTTGAATAGAAAGTGTCAATTCAACTCAACAAGAACAAAACATCACCATAGCACATGATACCACATGATGTGAGTTGATTTTAGGTTCAATATATTTGTGACACTTTCTTAGAATTAGGATCAAGATTCTTAACAGTTTAGATGAGTCACCTAAGGAAAATCCCCACTAGACATTAACTTAGCAAGTGCTAAGTAGATGTGAAGGATCATTTCCAAAGGTCCAATACTAAAACACAATTAGAGGTGTGAATGAATGACAATTGAAGTGCAGAATGAAAACAGAATAGGTGCACAAAAACAGGGGCTGGAAAACAGAATTGAAACACATACAAACTCAAGGAAGCTTAAGGAATCATCAATGAAGACTATGCCTTCCAAAATGATGAACCAAACTCATTTATGAGTGCTCTTTCCTTGTACTAACAATACTAACTGAATAGAATGAATAGGAACACAAAATACAGAATTAAACATCAACTACAGCAGCTATACCGAACAGAATTGAAGAACAAGACAATTGACAAAACAATAACCGATTGAATGCTTAAGGCAAGGAAGAACAACCGATTAAATGAATAGAAAGATGAAGGAAGATGAACTTGTAAGGACCTAGAAACTTTAATTGGAATGAAAGTGTTATATTTAAATAAATTCAGAAGATGTTATTATTTAAAATACAAAGAGCTGGTAAATGAAGTTTCGTAGTAGTCGGACCTCGGACGTCGCCCAAGGTCTGGGGTCAGCTGGAAGAGGTCGGTCGGCTGACCATTGTTTTAACCCAGTAGTCAGGTGCGATGACTTTATCGTGAGGTAATCACGTGGTTGTGCTCGAGGAAGACATGTGGATCAAGAAGAGTAAAGGAAGAAAAGTGTAGCTTAGAAGTCTTCTACGAGATCGTCGTTGTTGAAGACGGAGGCGATCTCCGACTTCTCTGACACATAATCGCCTGTCGCCTAGAGGAGACATGACCGCCAATTGCCTATGGTGTACGTGATCGACGGGAGTGCACGTAGTATGTGGTCAAGATGCTGGATTAACCATAGTGGGTTCCAAAAACCACGCGTATCAAGGTGTGGGTTAAGCCTTAGATACGCTGGGCATGCGAAGCTCTATGCTTGAGCATAAGAAATCGTCCTTAGTGTTGCATGCATGGGCGCACGAGGAGTAGTGCTGATCTATTCTTGCAAAAGTGAAACTACTGACGTCACCAAGCCATGTGGAGGTGATACCTTGGACGTAACATAGTGGGATGAAGAAGCTTCAGCAAGGTGTGACGATGTGACATCGGTGAGCAGAGTAAGGCGATGTGTTCTCGTCACACACAAGGGCGATAAGAGATCCCCAACATGATGAGAGGAACATCGGTCATCAACCAGGATGGGAGACACATCGGTGGTCTGCCAGGGTGAGACATCGGTGGTCCTCCAGGGTGAGACATCGGTGGTCCTCCAGGGTGAGACATCGGTGGTCTTCCAGGGTGAGACATCGGTGGTCCTCCAGGGTGAGACATGGGTTGTCTGCCCGGATGAGGAATCAGTCGTCCGTCAGGAAGAGGAATCAGTCATCACCGGGATGAGGCACATCAGTCATCGCCGGTATGAGAGACAGACGGTCATCGCCAGGATGAGGGACACATCGGTCGTTTTCCAAGGAGAGACATTGGTCGTCCGCCAGGATGAGACATTGGTGGTTAGTCATCGCGCGAGGGTCATTGGTGGAAGGTTATCGCGCGATGTCGAGTTTCACACAGATAAGGTGGGACCCAGGCTCTCAACATGAGACGTACTGCACGCGCGACACGTATACAAAAAGGGTGGTTCAGAATAGTGACATCAGAGTGTTGGCCTGCGCAGAGGCACGCGTAGTCGTACTGTTCAGGGAAGCGTACACGCAAACTTCCCTGCAGAGTGGGTGGTGGCAGCGGGTTTTATGGACAAGTTGGGTTAGATTCAAAAACCCACTTCTGAGAGGCAAAGAACGTTGCAGTGGTTCAAGAGTGAAAGAGTGAGTCTACCTACATCCTTCTCTTTTCTCTCCTTCGCGCTGCAATTCAGGCATCCTCAAGCACCAGTACGACGAGCGACGACTGCCCTTAGAGCACCTGGGAGGTTCTCTGCAAGTTCTCCAAACCAGACGCTAAAACAGAGCTAAGGCATCTTTAAGCTTCGGTGGGTTTTGGAGCTCTTGGTGTTTTGCGCAAGTCCAGGTAAGGGAAGCTAGCCTTATTTCCAACGAAAACCTTATATTAGATGATTGAGATGATGGGGCGATGTGGTCGCCGGTTTTCAACTGTTATTGCATAAATCCCCTGTTTTTGGATGAGATCGCCGGTTTTGGCGTTGTTTTTCGAACTCCCCTGTTTTTGTGTTGTTTGAAACTGTTTGAGATTTAAATGTGATATTCGAAAATCTGAACCATGGAATGATTGTTGTTGTGATTGGAATCATTCATTTAAGTGTTATATGATGTGTTGAATGTTGTGAATGTGGGATCAAGACATAGTATTTTCAGGAAAGGAAATACCGTGTTGAGATTGGTTATGAGGTGTATTGATCAGTGAGTATCCTGTGAATGAGACGATCCTGACTCTGCTGATATGATGGAGTCACATAGATGAAGTCATTCAGTTGGTGAGAGTCGAAGGAGGTCCATATGTATGGGTAAGTCGTTTGAAAGATAACTGACTTGACCTGTTATATGGATTAACCCTGTCATACTGTGAGAGTGATGAAATTGAGATCGAGATTGTGTTGATGCGCATGGCTGTGGAAACATTACAGCAATGAAGTATGACAGGTGCAGGTCTCTGGATGCTAAGTTCAACGCACGAGTCTTCCGGAAGTAGTGTCAAGTGTCCTGTGTGGACTTTACTTGCTGTCCTGTGTGGACTTTACTTGCTGTCCTGTGTGGACTTCATTAGCTGTCCTGTGTGGACTTTACTAGCTGTCCTGTGTGGACTTTACAGTGGTGTGGTATGTGTCTATGTGTGTTGAATCAGTGGAAGTCTGACGTAAGAAATGAGAAACTTTGAAATTGATAGACACTTGATGAATTATGTGAATTGAAAGACTCTTGAAGAAATTGTGAAATGTGTGATTTCTTGATGGTCATGTGAAGGGAATGAGAAAATTGATGGTTTTTACGTGGGTGTCTTAAATTTGTTTTATCTTGATTTTAAAGTTTCATATCTAAATTCTCTTTCAAATATCTAGCTTACCCTGTGATTTTGGTGTTGTGTTTGGCTTTTTCTTAAACCTGTGATGATCGTGTATAATTTACACGGGAGCAGATGATGTTGCAGGAAGTAGAGCTCCTCAGTGAGTGGTCGTCGGAAGGAGATCGCCTGTTTCTATTTCTGTTAGGCGATCACCCTTTTTCTGTTGTCTGATAGGAGATCGCCCTTTTCTGATAGGAGATCGCCTTTTTCTGTTAGGAAATCGCCTGTTTTTTTTATTTTGCTGTATTTTGTTTAAGTTTTGGAAAACTGATCGATTATGTATTAAACTCCCTGTGAGGAGAAACTTCATTACATATATATAATTATGTTCACTTCGATATATTTGTTTCACCTTTATTTTATTACATAAATATGAAAAGGAATTTGGCGGGATGTTACAGAACTTATGTGGTTGTAGCATGGATTGGGAAGGGACACGCCACTTGAAGGTGATGATCCAAGATAAGTGTAGGAATTGCCGCCACTTGAAGCTCTCAAAGCTCACAAGATGAGACAAGGAAGAGAAGAACAATTCTCACCCAATTCACTCATAAATTTGAGTATAGTAACTTTACTTATATTTCAATCTTATTTTACAATCACCAAGCACCTCTATTTATAGTTTTAGAGGGCTGAAATGAAAGTCAAACAAATTCCAAATTCCCTCCTAATTCTAATTCAAATTTGGAGCCATTCTTGAGTCACATGGGAGGTGTGACCTTTTTTCTACTTTGGCACCTCTTAAAAACTACACCTACACCTACTCTTTATGTCTCATGGAAGGTGTGACCTATCTTTATACATTGGCACCCCTTTTTAATATCTACACCTTCCTTTAATGTTCTACTAAAAAACTATACAGAAGTAATTACAAAAAAAAAAAAAAACATCTATTGATGCTTATTTTCCCAAAGCTTTAGCCTTGCTCCTAGTAATCCTTTGAGCTCATGGATTGGGCTTGGGCCCCCACTTGTCTTGGGCTTCTTAGGCTTGGGCCCTCTTTATTTATACTACTATTTGGATTCTTCAAGAGAACCCCATTATTTACAAAATGTTCTACTCTTTAAGAAGACTAGTAAGAAGAACTTCAAGTGCTTTGGAATATGGCCCTTTATTCTTTTTGTGAAGTCTTCTTTTGATTGTTGAGATGACCCTTTATATATAGCATCTTTGGTCATCCTTAAGTGGTCTTGACTTGCATCAACATCCTTCATGCCTCAAAGGATTACAAGGAGTAGGGCTAAAGTTTTGGGTAAAGAGCATCAAATGTTATCACTCTTTGTAATTACCCTTGTATAAACATTTGTAAATATTTGTAAATAATATAGTCTTAGGACAAATTCCAAAAGAGGAAAACCAAAAGAAACCTGTCTTTGTAAGGCATTAGTAGGCGCTTTTTAGAAGAAAAGAGTGGAAGAAGTGACTCTTCCTACTCCTTCTCACATAGGCGCTAGAAGGAGCTAGAAGAGTGTCTCTTCCCACTCCCTCTCCTTTGTAAACATAACCGGTCCTCCTTTTTATAAATAGGGGTCCATGGTTCTTAATAGCACAAGTTGAAAATTGAAGTAAAGAAACTATCTTGAGTTGTTGTGAGAGAGAGTTGTGAGACTAGTTCTCTTCCTCTTCCTTCCATGTCTTATCTTGTGAGCTTTAGAGACTCTCGAGTGGCGGCACCTCCCACTCATCTTGGAAGAACCACCATCCAAGTGGCGTGAAGCACATCTCCAAAAGAATACAACCACATAAGTCATTTCTATTCATCTTCCAAAATACCCAGTTTTGTTCTACTTGTTTGTTTGCAATTTCAATCGGTTCAATCTCTTCCTTATGATGTCAACTTTCATTTGCTGTATTTGTTTCTTATTTTAATCAGTGCAAACATGTTATATCAATCTATTTTTGGTTCGGTTTCCACCTTTACCCATTTCTATGTTGAGTTCTTGAATTTCCATTAGTAAGTTGTGTTCTTGTTGTGTTTCTATTATTGGTTTCAATTCTTGTTGTGTTTCTAGTTTTAATCTTGTGTTGTTGTATTGTTCTTGTGTTCTTCATACATATACCTTGTTTTTCTTGAGGAAACCCATTCGGTTTAATCCATATAATTCATAAAAGTCACTTAAACATGTGTTTTTCTCTTGGACCTTTAGAAATGAACCTTCACATCTACTTAGCACTTGCTAAGTTAATGTCTAGTGGGGATTTTCTCTAGGTGACTCACCATATTTGCTCTAAGAATCTTGATCCAATTCTTAACAAAGTGTTACAAATTAAACAAAGATGAATTCAACTCACATCAACTCCTCTTTGTCAAAAACTTTTCCAAGGCTCATTAGATGATTGACTATGTGAGTGAATCTCTTTTGTACTTCAGCAATTGATTCTCCTTTGAGCATTCTGAACATCTCATACTCTTGTAATGGAGAACGTTTCCTTGCCCTTTTGACATTATTTATCCCTTCATGGGTGACCTCTAGAGTATCCCACATTTCCTTAGCCAATGCACATTGTTAGACCCTGAAAAATTCATCAAAATTCAAAGCATAAGTTATGATGTTCTTGGCAATGCAATCAAACTTGGCCTTTTTATTTTCTGCATCAATCCGTTGGGACCAAGGTTTTTCAATAAAAACACCTTCCTTTTCAAGTTTAGGAATAAAAGGGCCATTTTCAATTGCATCCCAAATCCCTCTATCTAGAGATTCAACAAAGATTTTCATTCTAACCTTCCAAAAGTGATAGTTCAAACCACAAAATAAAGGTGGCCTGTTCATGGAGGCCCCATCCCCAAAAGGGAGTTTTTCAGCCATAGAAAAAAATTTAGGATCGAAAACTTGAGTAACTTTCAAGAACTTAGCTCTAGATGTCAATTGTTAGAATATATGGCCTTTAAACAAGAGGGGGGGTGAATTGTTTAAAAGAGATTTTCGAAAACATTTGAAGTTTTAATGAATCTCAGTGAAGAAATCCAGAAAAGGAACCAAGTTAACCAAGAACACAATCTATTTTAAAGTGAAACGCAGAAAAACAACCGGTTGTTTCTTCGATTCAATCGGTTGTTTATACAAGCAGAATTTAAAACAACTTAAAAATAGAATTTAAAAGAGACTAAAGCAAGAGAAAGGCACACAAGCAGTTTATACTGGTTCACTCTTATCCCAAGAGCTACATCCAGTCCCTAGAAACTTCTGAGTTTCTACTATGCAATCAAAACTAGATTACAACACAAACCACCAAAGTAGTGACCTTGAACCCTTCAAGAAACACACTCCCTTTGGCACACCAAACCATAGAAATCAGAACATCCTTTGATTCTGCACTTACACCCAATTACAGAAATACAGTAATCAAGAAAGAAGAGAATAGAATACACCTGGGTATTACAAAGCTTAAAGTTCAGAAGTACAACCCAATCCTATTCCACACACTTGAAAATCCAAAACTTGATGTGAATCTTGAAAACTTGGAATCAAATTTGCATAATGATTTCTCAAAATTGTTTCTTACATTCCAGGAGTGTATAACCAACTATTTATACTCCAATGAATGATTAAAAGCATTTAAAACAGGAGCGTATTCAATTAGAAATCATTTAAGAGAGATTCACAAATCAAAACTGAATTTTGTTAGGATTTTCAAAGAAATAATCGGTTGAAATCACAAAACAACCAATTGATTTGGTTTGACAGCTAAGTCAACCAAGTCAAACAACTTTCAACCTTTTTCAAAAACCTCTAAGAGCAAAACAACCGGTTGAAATGACAAAACAACAGGTTGTTTTTCACTTAGTTGAAAAACATTCCATTTTAAAAAAGGTTTTCAAATCACATCAGTTCTGGATTCAAGCAAGGAGTGGATTACACATTAATCTACCCCAGATCCCACCCACACATAGCAGCAACTCCATCCTTTCATCAAACACCTTGGATTGGGATTCTTCAAAGCTCTTGATCACTCTTGATCAACAATTTGGAGGACACCAAAAGAGAAAATATTTTGGAGGACACCAAAAGAGAAAATATTTTCCACTCCCGCTGATGGAAGAGGCCTAAGCTCAGGCCCAACAACTAGGTCCATGGCAAAGAGGATTCAAGAAGAGTGGGACTCTGCTACTGATGGCAGAGAAAATTTTCTCTACATATTCAAAGACCCCTCAGAGGACCACAAGGAGTAAAGCCCAAGCCATGGGAGCTGAACATAAATTAATTTTAGTTTATTTGTAATTTCAGTAGAGTAGGGTTCATTTAGCACAATCAGGGGTGTATTTAACAATTTAGTAGAGTAGGGTTCAATTAGCACAATAGGGGGGTGTATTTAATAATTTAGCTTGTACCTAGGCCTTTTAGGGTAGGAATGTAGCCCTACCTTCTAGAAGCATGCTAAGGGGCTGCATTGAGCTTTAGTCAACACCCTAGCAGCCCCCTCTTTTATGTATTCCCCATCCTACCCTTGCTCCTTACTCTCCAAGGCACCATCTCCTATAAATAGGGTGCTTTGGCTCATGTTTTTTTAAGATCAATTTTAATAAGTAAATACTGTCAAATTTATGCTAGCTTCTACTCTTTGTCTAGTCTCTCTAGGTTAGAAACTTTGATCTTCATTTTCACCTTCCTCCAAGTGATTTGGCCGAACCTATCACTCTGCATACCTTTCATGCACCTACAAGGAACCCATAGCTCTATATGAGCCATCCTTGACCCATATCATCCATAGATTCCACCACCTTTTTACCTTACATTTCAAGAACAAATGGTCATGAAGAACAACCCATCGCCCACTGCCTTATCAACAAAATGTTATGTTCCATGATAATAGATGGGGGTAGTTGTGCTAATGTGGCAAGTACAAGAGTAGTGAAGAAGCTTGGATTACCCACTATCTCTCATACAAAGACCTATAAACTTCAATGGCTTAGTGTTGAAAGAGAAATCATGGTTAATAAATAAGTCCTCGTAACTTTTGCTATCGAAAAGTATCAAGATAAGGTTTTTTATGATGTTGTGCTAATGGAAGCAACACATATTCTCTTGGGAAGGCCTTGGCAATATGATGGACAAGTTCTACATGATGGCCAAACCAACAAGATGTCTTTTAACTTCCAAGGGCACAAGGTTATCTTAAAACCCCTCTCTCCTAAAGAAGTTCATGAGGACCAAATAAAAATGAAAAACAAAAGAGAAAAAGAAAAAGATAAAGAAAGCATAGATAAACTAGGTCACAATATATCACCTTGCACTGCAAAAACAATCATGTTGACCCGTGTCGGACTGCAAATTGCACCTTCAAGGTGTTCTTCTTCCTTGTCTTTTTCATTACCCAATAAAACTAAATACTTGACATCTTGGGCAAAGCAATTTTGGGATGAAATTCAAACACCTCTTAAAGGTTCTCACTTTCTAAGAGGATTTTCATCAAACAGTTCTTTCATTCCCAAATATTCTTTCCCAACATGGCTTGTATGTAGAGCTTCTTCTTTTGAACTCCCCAAGCTTAAAGAACATAAGTTTGTTTCACTACCTAAACCTTGCACTCTTTTATATGTGAACAAACTAACTACTTTATCTGTAGGAGTTCTAAATTTGAGGTTGAATTCTCTTAAACTTGGGGGGCATGATACAAGCCAAGTTAGCAAGGAGATGACCAAGGACCCAAGAGACCATTCACGGTCATCTCATGAAACAAGTCAAGCCCTTACCAAAAATCTAGCGGACCTCATCAGAAGAAGAAGTAGTTGTAGATCAGAACCCCAATTGTTCTTTCTTCTGGTCTACTTAAAAATAAATCATGTTGAATTGGAATAGAAAAGTGATCCGGTCGGTCATCAGTAGTTGATGACGTCAGCAGCCATTGACCATGTGGACCATGCACAGGGTGGCACGTGGTAGAAAGAGCAAGTGAATCAGGGAGGAGATTACCTAGAATGGTGATCGGTAGTCAGATACCAAGTGCCCACCACTCCCAGTTCAGAGCATAGATAAGCGCCTGGAAGCACCGCACGGACGTCGGTGGATAGTCATGAGGCACCGCACGGACGTCGGTGGATAGTCATGAGGCACCGCACGGACGTCGGTGGCAAGTCATGAGGCACCGCACGGACGTCGGTGGCAAGTCATGAGGCACCGCACGGACGTCGGTAGCAGGTCATGAGGCACCGCACGGACGTCGGTGGATAGTCATGAGGCACTGCCCGATCATCAGGGGAAGTTATGAGGCACCGCCCGGGTGTGACTGCATGAAGGGCGCGATCGGGCGTTAAGAGGGAGATCGGTCGTAAGTACATGCAGAGGACGATCGGTCATCGGGGTTCCCAGCGAGAACGCTACGCATGCACCTCGCATGATGCCCACTCAGAGGACGTGCGGCGAGGCCATGCAGGCAGGATGCGTCTGGCACTCTCCTGGGAGCATGCGGCCCGCACAGAGAGAAGCGCAGAAGCCTTCCAGGTGTGACGCGTGTACGTTAGATTCCAGCTGGTGCCTTCACGTGTCACCATTTGGGAGAGAGGCGCGGCTCAGGTATAAAGCACTCCACGTCATGTAAGGTGAGAGGATTCTTTCCAGATTACAAGTTTTCACATGCTCACTACACTGAGTTTCTGAGTCACTGTGAGAGCGTTCTTACGCATGGCACAGTGATAACAGAAAACAGTTATAGAGAGAGAAAGTGGATCTGAGAGCACACACGAGTCTCACAGAGAGATTCAGTGATAGTTTTGGTGTTCCTGTTGCCTGACTTGAGCATCGGAGCTACAACGGCCGCCAGAGGCGCCGTCTGTGTGTTTTGCAGGCAGCGTTCGGAGTTCCGGTGGTGGTTCTTGGAGCGTTCCTGCAGAACAGAAGGCTAGGCGAAGGAGTGACGAGGCAATCCTCCACGTTCGAGTCAAGCGGCAGGATCATTGGCGCCCACTGTGGGGCCCATGTGAATCTGGTTCCCATCCGCGTCGCAGTTTCTTGAGGTTCTTGCCGTTTCTTGGAGCTTCTTGATCTTTTCTTCGAGGTTTCTTAGAGTTTTTTTGAAGTTACATCGAAGTGTGGAGAAGATGAGAAGGAGAACCAGGCAAACCTCGCCTGCGCCATCTGCTGAAGAAGGAGCTGTTACCATGGCGCAGGTAGTGGAGATGATGCGCGCACTGCAAGATAGCGTCGCGGAATCGAGAGCTGAGCAAGAGAAAATGCATGCAGAGCTGACTGCATCGCAGAGAAGAAACGAATAGTTGAACCGTATGAATGAAGAGCTGCGTAGGGAATTGCAGGCGCAGAGAGAGCGCGCAGCTGAAGAGAGGATGTCGATGCCACCGTCGCCTCCGAGACCATTCCCCATGCCTTTCTCCCCCGAGATCATGAACACGGTGGTGCCTCCCAATCTGGTGGGACTGAAAGCGTCGTTCACGGGGGTGGAAGATCCAGAAGCACACCTGACAGCCTTCCACACTCAGATGATGCTGACTGGAGGTTCAGATGCTGTGTACTGCAAGATGTTCATGAGTACGCTGAGCAGAGTGGAGTGGTTCGTGAGCCTGCCAGAGGGCCACGTCACTTCCTTCCATCAATTTGCGAAGCTGTTCACGGAGCAGTACATCATCAACCGACCGGCGCCAGTGGTATCCTACGACCTGTTTGACGTGCGCCAATATTAGGGGGAGCCGTTGAAGGACTACCTCAATCGCTTTGGGGCGCAGGTGGTGAGATTGCCCAGCAAGGACGAGGACATGCTGGTGCATGCGTTCAAGAGAGGTGTCCTCCCTGGTGCTTTCAGTGAATCGCTCATCAGGAGCCACCCTGCCACCTTCACCGAGATACGGCGATGCGCGGTGGCACACATAGTAGCAGAGACAGAGGTCTCTGAGAAGAGAGGAAGTGCTGCACCGTCGAAGCCACGTGGAGGTCAGGGGAATAAGCAGCAACAGGCGTGGGTGCATGAGATCAAGGAAGGGAGGAAGGAGCAGGGAAGGTCTCACCCTTATGCACCCAGGAAGGACCAGACCAGGGGGCGTGCAAGCAACGCACCCCCCAGGTATGGTTTCATGATAAGTTTGGCGGAGCTGATCGCCATCCCTGCTGTGGCAGCAAGACTTCATGTGCCAGAGAAAACCGACAGGGTACTTGGAGGGAGGAAGGATGAGTGGTGTGAATTCCATCAAGCTTATGGACATACACTCCGTACCTGCCTGGCGTTGGGGCGTCAGCTTACTGAGTTGGTGGAGACAGGGTTCCTGACCGATTACCTGCAGAAGACACAAGGTGATCGCGCTTCAGGGTCCCAGGCAGGTGACCAGCAGCATGAACTCCCTGTGTTTGGGGAGGTGAGGTGATGGAAGAGGCTACACTAGGGGGGCTCCCAAAGCTGAAGCGGAAGGCATGATCGCCCCACGTGTGTGCATCGCCAGGACGGTCATCGCCGGTTAAAGGAGACCCCATCCAGAGTGGTTGAGACGTTGGAGAATCGAGCTTGTCGGCTGGTGACTCTGGACGGAACGGCTATTCCCTGAACCCAGGACGCTACACGCTTGTTTCCTACTCTGGTTAAGTTGTAAAGTAGATGCGCTATCGCGCTGTACACACACTTAGTGTATTAAACAGTTGAGCAGATCAGGGGGCACTCTTTTTAATGATGCCACCCAATAAAAGATTTTCAGTACATAAAGTGTGCGAGTGTTCCCAGTTTAAAGTTCTCCTTGCCCTAGGTGCAAGTACAGGTGATCGGTGGTCAGTTACCGAGTGGCCACCACCCGTAGATCAGCTCCTAGATAAGCACCTGGATGTAGAGCGCGATCAGCCATCAGTGCATGCAGACCGCGATCAGCCGTCGGTGCATGTAGAGAGTGAGCACTCGGTCGGTGCATGGTCATCGGGGTCTTGCTAACACGCGTTAAGCTGGGACCCAAGTTCCCAGCGAGAGCGTTAAGCATGCACCTCGCATGATTCCAGAAGAAGAGCTCCTCGCCGGTCGAGACGTGCGGAGAACGCGCGATGAGGCAATGCAGGCAGGGCGCGCCCGGTGTGTGCGCTTAGACAGCCACGCCTGGCGCCCCCCTGGGAGCGTGCACCCACGAGAAAGTCCTCCCTTGACTTTGTACAGCGAGGTGCAGGCAAGAGAAAGTCCTCTTCCTCTGCTTTATACAGCAAGGTTGAGGCAAGAGAAAGTCCTCTTCCTTTGCTTTTTACAGCAAGGTTGAGGCAACAGAGAAAGTCCTCACCTCTGCTTTGTACAGCAAGGTTGAGGCAAGAGAAAGTCCTCTTCCTTTGCTTTTTACAGCAAAGTTGAGGCAACAGAGAAAGTCCTCACCTCTGCTTTATACAGCAAGGTTGAGGCAAGAGAAAGTCCTCTTCCTTTGCTTTTTACTGCAAGGTTGAGGCAACAGAGGAAGTCCTCCTTGCCTTTGAGAAAGTGCAAGCAACACAGGAAGTCCTCCTTGCCTTTGAGCAAGTGCAGGCAACAGAAGAAGTCCTCCTTGCCTTTGAGCAAGTGCAGGCGAGAACAGAGGAAGTCCTCCTTGCCTTTGAGCAAGTGCAAGCAACAGAGGAAGTCCTCTTTGCCTTTGAGCAAGTGTAGGCAATAGAGGAAGTCCTCCTTGCCTTTGAGCAAGTGCAGGCAACAGAGGAAGTCCTCCTTGCCTTTGAGCAAGTGCAGGCAACAGAGGAAGTCCTCCTTGCCTTTGAGCAAGTGCAGGCAACAGAGGAAGTCCTCCTTGCCTTTGAGCAAGTGTAGGCAACAGAGGAAGTCCTCCTTGCCTTTGAGCAAGTGTAGGCAACAGAGGAAGACCTCCTTGCCTTTGAGCGAGTGCAGGCTAGAAAGAAGAAAGTCCTCCCTCGACTTTGTACAGCGAGGTGCAGGCGAGTGAAAGTCCTCACCCCGACTTTGTACAGCGAGGCTGAGGCAAGAGAGAAAGTCCTTTTCCTCTGCTTTTTACAGCAAGGTTGAGGCAAGAAGAAAAGTCCTTCTCCTTCGCTTCTTACAGCAAGGTTGAGGCAACAGAGAAAGTCCTCACCTCGACTTTGTACAGCGAGGCTGAGGCATGAGGAAAATTCCTCTTCCTCTGCTTTTTACAGCAAGGTTGAGGCGAGAGAACCAAGTCCTCTTCCTCTGCTTTTCACAGCAAGGTTGGGGCGAGGGAAAAGTCCTCTTCCTCTGCTTCTTACAGCAAGGTTGAGGCAAGAGAACCAAGTCCTCTTCCTCTACTTCTTACAGCAAGGTTGAGGCAAGAGAACCAAGTCCTCTTCCTCTGCTTCTTACAGCAAGGTTGAGGCAAGAGAACCAAGTCCCTTCCCTCTGCTTTTCACAGCGAGGCTGAGGTGAGAGAAGCAAGACCTCACCCACGACTTCTTACAGCGAGGTTGAGGCAAGAGGGGTCGTCGAGAAGCACTTTTCTTCCCCAAAACACAGGCGTCATAGTTGGTGTTCAGGCCCTCTATGCACTCAGCGCTGGTGTGGCAGAGAAGTGTAGCGAAGCCAGAAGCGCGATGACTGATCGGTGGTGCACTAACATGCTAGTCGGTGGTCGGTGGTAGAAGCAAGTTCTGCTGCATGAAGCCGAAGCGTTTAGGCCCCGTTAAGTCAGTCATCCAACACGAAGTTATGTTGAAGGCAATGCTAAGGTAACAGTTAGCCGCGATCAAGTCAGAAGCCAAGTTTGAGGGGTTGCAGTGGGATCGCGCTAAAACCTAAGCTAGTTAACAGTTAGTCACATGCAGAGAGTTAAAGAGGAGAAACGCAGCGAACCCTAGTGCGTTTGAGAAGAAGAAAACAGAGAAGGTGAATCTCTAGATGATCCAGAGGGATGCGCACGCTTCTGTTGAATGAAGGAAATGGTAGTGACAGTCAGTGGGGGCCATTGATGCGTCCATGTGTCGAGAGATAAAGTATGGAAGCCGTGACGCCGAGGAGCAGATACGTGAGCAGCACGTGGCATGGCCCACTTGCCACGTGGACCGAGGGCACGACCACTTAGTCTCTTCGCTGAGAACAAGTTCACAGCTCGAGACTGGGGGGCTTGTGATCCGGTCGGTCATCAGTAGTTGATGACGTCAGCAGCCATTGACCATGTGGACCATGCACAGGGTGGCACGTGGTAGAAAGAGCAAGTGAATCAGGGAGGAGATCACCTAGAATGGTGATCGGTAGTCAGATACCAAGTGCCCACCACTCCCAGTTCAGAGCATAGATAAGCGCCTGGAAGCACCGCACGGACGTCGGTGGATAGTCATGAGGCACCGCACGGACGTCGGTGGATAGTCATGAGGCACCGCACGGACGTCGGTGGCAAGTCATGAGGCACCGCACGGACGTCGGTGGCAAGTCATGAGGCACCGCACGGACGTCGGTAGCAGGTCATGAGGCACCGCACGGACGTCGGTGGATAGTCATGAGGCACTGCCCGATCATCAGGGGAAGTTATGAGGCACCGCCCGGGTGTGACTGCATGAAGGGCGCGATCGGGCGTTAAGAGGGAGATCGGTCGTAAGTACATGCAGAGGGCGATCGGTCATCGGGGTTCCCAGCGAGAACGCTACGCATGCACCTCGCATGATGCCCACTCAGAGGACGTGCGGCGAGGCCATGCAGGCAGGATGCGCCTGGCACTCTCTTGGGAGCATGCGACCCGCACAGAGAGAAGCGCAGAAGCCCTCCAGGTGTGACGCGTGTACGGTAGATTCCAGCTGGTGCCTCCACGTGTCACCATCTGGGACAGAGGCGCGGCTCAGGTATAAAGCACTCCACGTCATGTAAGGTGAGGGGATTCTTTCCAGATTACAAGTTTTCACATGCTCACTACACTGAGTTTCTGAGTCACTGTGAGAGCGTTCTTACACGTGGCACAGTGATAACATAAAACAGTTATAGAGAGAGAAAGTGGATCTGAGAGCACACACGAGTCTGACAGAGAGATTCAGTGATAGTTTTGGTGTTCCTGTTGCCTGACTTGAGTGTCGGAGCTACAACGGCCGCCAGAGGCGCTGTCTGTGTGTTTTGCAGGCAGCGTTTGGAGTTTCGGTGGTGGTTCTTGGAGCGTTCCTGCAGAACAGAAGGCTAGACGAAGGAGTGACGAGGCAATCCTCCACGTTCGAGTCAAGCGGCAGGATCAAAAAGTTACTTTGCACAAATTGTGTGAGGTGCATGTGAGGCTTGAGTCCTCTAGCATTTAAGGTCTTATCTTAAGTGAGTTGAGAGCTCTCAAGTGGCGGCCCTCTACACTTATCTTGGGGAATCCACCATTCAAGTGGCGTGTTCATCCACTCATTCCATCATCCATAAGCTTCATTTTCCTTCAACTTTGTTTTTCCATCTTCGATTTCCATCTCTTCTCTTCTGTCATTATTTTTTTGTTGTTTCCTTTATGTTCTTTTAATTTCCGCCTTTCATCATTATCACCCATATTCTTGTGTTTTTCTCTTTGCCCTTGTGAAGTGAACCTTCACACTTACTTAACCACTTGGTTAAGTTCGTGTCCAGTGGGGATCTTCTTAGGGTTCTCACCATTATTGTGCTAAAATCTCAATCTTAAGTAAAGTGTCATAAAAAATGAAAACATCTAAAACCAACTCACATCACACTTACTAAACTTTTAACAATGAAACTTACTTTAGAAATTGTTAAATCAAAAGGATCAAAATTCCACAATTGTTGACATCAATTTGCCAATCAAGATGAACCCCAAATTTTGAAATGTTGCTCTTTGAAAAAGGTTGGAAAAACCCAAGTTTTGTGCAACTTCCCCTTTCCATTCTCTCTCTCTTTTTTTTTATACTTGTTCTTGGCTTATGGAAATGAAATGTCCATAGTTTTGATCATGCATATTTTCATAGAATTTCAATTCTCACAAAAAGTTTGGGATTCAATTTAATTGATCACTTAAAATCTTTTGTTTGGAACTTAAATCTACTTCTACTAAAAAAAAGTTCTAATTACTTATAATTTTCACAATTAAAGGCAAAAAGTATGACTCTTAGAACACTAAAGAACATATGACTCAAAGAAAAAGAGGCAAGAACAAAAATTGACTCAAAATAAAATTCAAAAGCGGAATTTAAAGTGCTAATAAATTAAAAAGCGGAATTGTAAATGACAAGAATGTAAAGGCAGAATTTAAATTGCTTGAATGTAAAAGCAAGAAATTAAAGGTGCAAGAAAATAAAGTTCTAAATCAACTCTAAACAAGATAAGCTAAAAAATCAAAGCTTTGATAACCACATGATGTGAGTTGAATTTTAGATGTTTTCATTTAAGATGACACTTTACTTTAGGATTGAGATTTTAGAAATTAAGGGTGATGACCTTAGGAAAATTCCCACTGAACACTAACTTAACCAAGTGGTTAAGTAGGTGTGAAGGTGCATTTCACAAAGGCAAAGATAAAAGACATGGTAAGGTGAGAATGTATGCAATTGCGAAAAAGAAGGAAGCTAGGAAGCATCAATGGTGGTCACGGCCAACTAAAGGATGAACCATACTCAAAAAAGAGAGCCGAAACTGTGACAAGAAAACTGATCCAGCCTCTTGACCAAAGCGTTGGAACTTCTCCTTTTCAAACCTCATCCTCTCCAGCTTCACGCCAAGTACACCGATGACCTTCAACTAATAATCCTCAAAGAGACCTGAAAGAACAGTATGGCGCCTCTGCGGCCGATTGCGCTCTGACGCTCAAGTCAGTGATTGAATCAACAAAGAATTTCAGAGAAAACTCAGAACTGTGTGCAAGTGAATCACCATAAAATGAAGAAACCTCCCTCTCTCCCCTCTCTCCCCTGAATTCCGTTAAGAATTCTATATATATACCTGAGTCTTTCTCTCTCCTGACGGTTATTCCTCTTGACACGTGGATAACATCTGGTCATACACGTGTCATCATCTGGAGTACCTGCAGCTGAAACGTTACTTTCACTTTGCTCCTGCGACTAAGTTATCCACACAGGGAGTAGCTTAGTGCACAGGCTACTCTGGGCACAACCTTAACATGGTGAGCTGGTTAACACTGGGTATCACGGCTCACACTACCCATGGTGGCAGATATGCCACTTATCTTCTCTACTTTGGCGGCAGACATGCCACTTATCTTCTGTATTTAGACCATATAATAAGTGCTTACCAAGTCTTCTCAAATACTCGGCGATGTGCTCCTTTCGGCGACTTGTTGACCACCTGATCTCCTAATCTTCACACACGACGATCATGTGCAATCTAGGCGATTAGTGATTACATACGAGAGAAATCGGAGACCACCGCCTTCTTCAACAAACAACAATCTCATCGACTTCTAAGCTACACTTTCCTTTCTCTTACTCTTCTTGATCCATGTGTCCTCCTCAAGCATGCCCACAAGATTACCTCACAATTACGTCATCACACCTGACTACTTGGTCAGTACACACCGATCACCCTTCTCCGAGGGAACACACCGATGACTGATCACCCTTCTCTGAGGCAACACACTGATGACTGATCACCCCTCTCTGAGGAGGCACACCGATCACCCTTCTCCGAGGGAACACACCGATGACCGATCACCTCTCTCTGAGGGGACACACTGATGACCGATCACCCGCTAATCCAAGCTGCCTGCGAGGTCCACTCCACGTGGCTTTGGCCCATGCTGTGGGACCCAGCTGATGTGGTTCACCCTTTACTATCTGTTCTTGATGACCGAGGTCTAGCCACTACAAAAACAAAAGATAAAGACAATAATTGAAAGGTGGAAATGGAAAATGGAAAGGAAATGAAAGAAGGAACTTATGGAGATGATGGTGGATGGTCACACCACTTGGTGTGTGCAAACCACCAAGATAAGTGCTAGGCCGTCACTTGAGAGGTTCATTCTCATCAAGATAAGACCAAAAGGAAGAGGAGATACACTCACTCAAGCTCACATAATATTTATGCAGAGTAACTTTACTTCAATTTCAACTTCAAAATACGTAGAGTAAGGCACCCTACTTATAGGAATGGGTGCCTTGATGGGCAAGAAGGGAAAGGGTAGGGTGGTAAATGTGTGAGGGGGGCTACATTTAAGGTTTGACTAAGTCAATCCCGCATGTTAGGCTTGTCCTTCTAGAAACTAGGTAAAAGAACCTTCCAAAAGGGTTAGAAACAAGCTGAAATGATAACTACACCCCCTATTATGCTATACGCACCTTATTCTAGCCTATTCTACTATTTGGACCCCTATTATTTACAACATATTTGTATCATATAAGAAGACCAAAAGGAAGAATAGTTGGTGTGCTGGTTTATGCCCCGCTCCTCTAGTGAGGTCCATGTGATCCTTGGTAGGGCCTTGAATTGTTTGCTGAGATGGTTGTCCACCATGTGCTTTGTCTTTTGCTTCCTTGGTCATCTTCGTAGCTACTTGGGTTGTATCACTTGTTTATGTAGTGCTTTTGCTGAATCATTCTTCGCTTTTATTGTTTGTATGTTCTAGTTTCTTAGAGATGGATTACGCTTTTGCTTACCCTTGGGCCAAAAAATAGTTGGTTAAAGAAACCTCTATGTTCACAAACCATTTAAAAATTAGGGAGTTGAGGGAATCAGGGAGTTTGAGCAAGACCGATGAGCACCTAGTTAAGGTTGTAGTGTGTGGAAGGATGAACTATGTGTTGTGACGAGTCATCTGATCCCACCGGGCCATTCTATTTCTTTTATACCACTTTCTTTACCAAACTTAGATTGTGTCTCCCCCTATCTGTCTTTGAAAAGGATCTACTAACTGAGCTTAACGTTGGCCCTCCCTGATGTGAGTTGATTTTAGATTCATTTAATTTGTAACACTTTATTAAGAATTGGATCAAGATTCTTTAGCAATTTAGGTGAGTCACCTAAGGAAAATTCCCACTGGACATTACCTTAGTAAGTGCTAAGTAGATGTGAAGGTTCATTTCCAAAGGTCCAAGATGAAAACACAATTAAAGGTGACAAATGAATGAAGAACAAGGATAGAATTGAAAGAACAGAACTGCATCAAAATTAAATCACAAGACACAATGCTAAAACAGAATTGATACCATACAAAGAGTAAGGAGGCTTAAGGATGCATCATTGGAGAACATAGCCTTCCAAATTGATGCTCCAAACTGAAATTCATGAGTTCCATGAACTTAAACTCAAATGCACCGAACAAAATTGGAAACTAAACAGATTGCAACGAATATAAAAGAGATTAAAGACATATGAATCGAACAAAACTGAAAATGAAGCAAACTAGCAACATTCAACCGATTGAAACAACATATAATGGAGTGGAAAGAAGAAAAGAGATGGAGGAAGAGTAGACTTATGTGGTTGTAGCTCGGAATTGGAATGGCACGCCACTTAGATGGTGATGTTCCAAGATAAGTGTTGAATTGCCGCCACTTGAGACCCTCCAATGAACTCACAAGATAAGACAAGGAAGAAGGAGAACAAGTCTTACAAAACTCACTCTAAATTTGAGAGTAACTTTACTACAAATTTCAATTTTATTTACAACAACCAAGCACCTCTATTTATAGTTTTTAGAGGGCTGAAATTCAAATTCTTCCCAAAATTCAAATGAAATTTGGTGCCACTCCTAGTCACATGGGAGGTGTGATTCAATTTCTACTTTGGCACCTCCTAAAGCTACATCTACAACTTCTTTTTATGTCACATGGGAGGTGTGACTTATATTTGTACAATGACACCCCTTATTTAACATCTACACCCTTCTAAAGTTCTTCTATAAAACTAAACAAAAGTAATTACAAAAAGAGACACCCATTGATGCTCATCACCCAAAGCTTTAGCCTTGCTCCTAGTAACCATTTAAGGTATGAAGGATGTTGAGCTCATGGGTTAGGCTTGGGCATCAACTTGGGCTTGGGCTTGGGCCTCAAGTGCCTCCTCTACTTGGTCTCCATCATGCTCCCCAGGTTAGAGAGAATTCGTCCACGAATTTTGAAGACCTGCAGAAAAAGGAGTTAGATCACTGATATTAAAAGTATGACTACCAAGAAAAGTGTAGTGGCTAGACCTCGGACGTCGGCGCATGAGTGAGAGGTCGGAACAGGAGAGGTTCGCATGGTAGGGCCCACTGAGGGGCCCATAAAATTACACGTGTCAAGGCGCAAAACCAGATTCACAGATACGCCATGCATGCAGGATATGTTCAAGACGTAAGGTTCTGACACCATAGAATTATCCTTAGAAACGCATGTGAGGCACGTGAAGGTTTTAAGGCACGTGCGATATTAAGTTATTAGACAACTTTGGGTTGGTGGCGCTGGGGCAGGCGCTGGGGCAGGCGCTGAAACCCTAGTGGCTACACCTTAAATTATGCACTCCAAGAAAGGAATGTCGCCATAGGAGTTGCACTCTATGAAAGGAAGGTTGCCACGGGATTGCACTAAGATTGTGCGTTAGAATCCCAAAAGGGTAACCCTAAATTCGCTAGAGGCAACGCTTGGACAAGAGTAAGTATGCGAAAGGTAACCTAAAACAGCTATATAATGGGGTAACGCCCAAGGTAAACACAGGTTCACACACAAACACAGTTCTTTGCAAGCTTAGGGTTTCCTTACACACTCTTGGCTTGAGATACCTTAGTTATTTGATGTTTCTTGCCAAGTACTGATGAAAACCAAGCCCACAAGGTGATGGATGATCAAGGATGCTAAAGAATATAAAGAGAAGTCACCTCAAAGTAGAGACCTTACCAGATGGAGAATGGGACAAAGACCAGAGCACCTAAAGTTCTTCCTGCTGGTCTTCTTAATGATTAAAAAATATTGTAAATAATTTGGGCTCACTTTGGGGGTCCAAATGGCAAATATAGGCTAGAATAAGGTGCCTTTAGTATAATAGGGGGTGTAGTTAGCATTTTAGGATGTTATTGGCCCTTTTGGAAGGCTTTTTGACCTAGTTTCTAGAAGGACAAGCCAAGGATGCGGGTTTGACTTAGTCAAACCCTAAGGCTGACCATTTTTTCACTCTTCCCATCCTACCCCTTATGCTTGCTCTCCAAGGCTCCTTCACCTATAAATAAGGAGGCCTACCTCATGTATTTTCATGTTGAATTTAGAGTAAAGTTATTATACACAAAATCTTGTGTGAATTGTGAGTGAGTGAGCTCCTTTAAAATTGGTCTTATCTTGTGAGTTTTGAGAGCTCTCAAGTGGCGGCATCCTTCACTTATCTTGGAGTCATTTCACCATCCAAGTGGCATGCAACCATTCTCAATTCCATTTTCTCATAAGCTTCTGATCCGGTCGGTCATCGGTATTCGATGACATCAGCAGCAGTTGACCACGTGGACCATTCACAGGGTAACACGTTGATGGAGATCAAGTAGAAGAGGATTTCACTAATGGAGGAAGAGGTCATCCACCCAAGCATTTAAAATTCTTCTTACTAGTCTTCTTAAAGAGTAGAACATTTTGGGTTCTCTTGAAAATTCAAAAGATAGTAGTATAAATAAATCTTTGTAAATACTCTTGTATAAATTTGTAAATAATATAGAAATATCCTTAGGAGTATGCCAAAGAGGAAAACCAAAAGAAACCTCTAAATGTAAGGCATTTTAGGCACTTTCTTTAGGAAAAAGTGGAAAAAGTGACTTTTCTACTCCTTTCTCTCTTGTACACTAGAAGGAGCTAGAAGAGTGACTCTTCCCACTCCTTCCCCTTTGTAACATGACCAGCCCTCTCCATTATAAATAGGGGTGCTTGGTACTTTGAATAAAAAAAGTTGAAAGTTAGAAGAAAAGAAACTATCTTGAAATTGAGAGAGAGTGAGTTTGTGAGACTTGTCTCTTCTTCTCCTTCATGTCTTATCTTGTGAGCTTTGGAGACTCTCAAGTGGCGGCACCACCCACTCATCTTGGAAGAACCACCCTCCAAGTGGCGTGAATCACATCTCCAAAAGGCTACAACCACATAAGTCATTTCTATTCATCTTCTAAAAATACCCATTTGTGTTTTCTTGTAGTTTTTCCATTTTTAATCGGTTCAATCTTTTCCATGAGTTGTTTCCTTTCATTTGCTGCCATTGTTCTACACTTTGTTTGGTTTATTTCCTTGTTTTCTTGCTGTTTTAATTTCGTCCAAACCATGGGTTTCCATATACATGTGTTGTTCTTGTTTTCCATCCATGGGTTTTTTGTTCTTTGATGAGTTTCTTGTGATTTTCTAATTCCTATTGAATTTCAATCAGTATTTTCACTTCTTCTTGGTGTTCTTATGATGTTCTTGTGTTTCCTTTGAAGTTTGGTACTGTTCTTGAATTACCCATTCATATTCCATTGTTATCTTACACTACAAGTTACCTATTCATGTGTTTTTAGTATGAACCTTTGTTTTCTTGAGTAGAAACTCTATTAATTGCTCTTTAGAATTTTGATCCTAACTCTTGAAAGTGTCATGAATACAATGAAACCTATATCAACTCAACCCAAACCAAGAAAGGTTCATGAGAGACTCACATCACACGTGGTAGAGGATAGCAGGCGAATCAGGGAGGCGATCACTCAGAATGGTAATCGCTTGTCGCCTGTGATGAGAGTAATCGCCTGTCGCCTATGATGATGAGTAATCGCCTATCGCCTTGAGGATGAGTAATCGCCTATCGCCTTGAGGATGAGTAATCGCTCATCGTCGGTATGGATCAGTAATCGCCTCGTTTGCACATGATCGCCGTGTGTTAAGGTTAGGAGATCAGGTGGTCAGCAAGTCGCCGAAAGAGCACATCGCCGGGTTTTGGAGAAGACTTGGCAAGCACTTGTTGTATGGTCTAAGTACAGAGGATAAGTGGCATATCAGCCACCATGTGTAGTGTGAGCTGCGATGCCCAGAGTAGCCTGTGTACTAAGCTACTCCCTATGTGGATAACTTAGTCACAGGGGCACAGTGGAAGTAACGTTTCAGCTGCAGATACTCCAGATGGTGACACGTGTATGACCAGATGTTATCCACGTGTCAAGAGGAATAACCGTCAGGAGAGAGAAAGACTCAGGTATATATACAAACTCTTAACAAAATTGAGAGGAGTTTTTTACAGATTCTTACAGCTTACACATTGGAGAGTTTCAGTTACACACGAGTCTCACAGAGAGATTCAGATATAGTTTTGGTGTTCCTGTTGCCTAACTTGAGCGTCGGAGCTACAACGGCCGCCAGAGGCGCCGTCTGTGTGTTTTGCAGGCAGCGTTTGGAGTTCCGGCGGTGGTTCTTGGAGCGTTCCTGCAGAACAGAAGGCTAGACGAAGGAGTGACAAGGCAATCCTCCACGTTCGAGTCAAGCGGCAGGATCAGCTTCCTTTTCCTTCATCTTTTCCTTCCATTATCATTTCATCTATTCATAAACATGTTCTTATTTTGCTTCATTATGTTTATTCGATTTTTATATGTTGCTCTTGTTTTCCTTATGTAATTCCACACCATACCTTGTCATCATCATCACCTTATAATTGTGTTTTCCTTTTGCCTTTGTGAAATGAACCTTCACATCTTCTTAACCACTTGGTTAAGTTAATGTCCAGTGGGGATTTTCCTTAGGTTCTCACCTTAATCATCCTAAAATCTCAATCCTAATTAAAGTGCCACCATAAAATGCTAAATCATAAAATCAACTCACATCATGTGGTTATCAGAGCTTAGGTTCTTATGCTTAATTTGTTGAGTTCATTTGGCACTTTACATTCAAGCAATTTAAATTCTAGCACCTTTAAATTCAAGTACCTTTAATTTCTTGTCATTTATTTTCTTGCTTTTATTTTCTAGCCCTTTATTTAGTGCAGATTTTTTTTTCCAGCACCTTATATTCATAGCATTTTTCGTTTTGAATATGTTCCTTCTTATACCTTTCTTTGATCTTGCTTTTACTTTGAGTCCTATGTTCATTAGTGTTCTAGGTGTCCTTAATTTTGATTCTACTTACTTGCTTTTAATTTTGAAGTTTGAAAGTAATTAGAAACTTGTTTTAGTAAAAGTTGATTTCAAGTTCCAAACATATGATTTCAAGTGTTCAATTATATTGAATCCACCACCAAAAGTTTTGTGCAAATTGAATGTTCTTCAAAATTGTTCATGATGCATCCTATGGATCTTTCTTTCCATATTTCCATTTAGTATAAAAAAAAAAAAAAACAGCAACTAAAAAAACAGCTAGCAATTTTAAAACTTCACCTATATCTTTCAATTGCACATAAAATTCCTTTTTCAAACTTGGATTCAACTTGATTGGCAAATTGTTATCAACTTTGTGGAATTTTTTATCCTTTTGCTTTTACAAGTTCTAAAGAAAACATAAAACTTCTTGGTTAAAAGTTTAGTAAGTTTCTTAGAGTCTTCTTTTGTACTTTTCTTGCCTGTCTTCCTTTCTTAAGTTTTGTCATAATCTCTTTTCCACCTTTGGTTTAGCTCTTTCTTGTTTACACCTTTTCTTGGTTGTCTTTTCTTCTTTTCCCTCAAAGTTTTGTGGTGTTTTTTTGCTTTGGATTGAGTGTTGAAGGCTTTGACCTTTTTCACTTGAGAATTTCTCATCCACAAGAAAGAACTTGGTTAAGGGAAGAAAAAAAAAATTCTTTGAGTGGTTTAGTGTTTTTCTTCATATTGCCGCAAGACTTCTTGTCTTACTAACTTGGTTTCTTTAATTGTTTGTTCTTTGTGTTTTGTGGTTTTGGTTTTGTTATGTGTAACATCCCGCCAAAATAATACATACATCCATGTATAATTGAAATTAAGTGTAACCAAATAATATTGAAGAGTGCAAAATAATATGTATTTATATATATATCAGAAATGAAGTTACTCCTCTTAGGGAGTTTAATACATAACCAAATCAAATGTTTGCAAGATTTTACGAAAATAAAAGAAATGCAGTAAGACAGGCGGTCTCAAAAGAAAACGGCGATCTCTAACAGAAGACCTCAAAACGGGCGATCTTCTATCAGGACACGAAAACCGGCGATCACCACCGAGAGGTAGAAACCGGCGATCTCTCCCTCGGCGACCACTCACTAAGGAGCTCTCCTTCCTGGAAAATCATCTGCTCCCGTGTAACAATTACACGATCATCACAGTTTTTAAAGAGAACCAAGCACAACACCAAAGAAACACCACAGGGTAAGCTAGACATTTTAAAGAGAGTTTAGATAGGAACATTAAAATTAAAGTAAAACAAGTTTCAAGATTATCCATGTAAAACGTAGAGCTGCTCATCCCTTCACCTGATCGCCCAAAAATCCAAACATTTCACAGCATTTCTCAGAATCAATCTATTTCACAAACTGCATCAAGTGTCTATCAATATTCAAGTTTCTCATTTCACATGTCAGACTTTCCACTGACTCTCAACACAAGACACTTGACACTACTTCCGGATTGACTCGTGCGTTGATTAGACTCAGAGATCTGCACCTGTCATATTGCCCACTGTGGAATCTCACACATCCACAGGGTCGCCGTGAAATCTCTCACATTCACAAGCGTATAATGAATCTCACACATCACCATACAGCATGACAGGGTTAATCCACGCAAAACAGGTCGGTTTGTTCTCTTTCAAACAACCCACCCATACAGGTGAACCTCCTTCGACTCTCAACAACTGAGTAACTTCCTCTACGTGAGTCCATTACCTCAGCAGAGTCAGGATATCTCGTTCTTAATCACCGATCAATGCACCTACTACAAGATCTTACACGGTATTTTCTTTCCTGAAAATACTATGCCTCGACCTCACACTCACCACATCCAACACATCATACCATTCAAATAAATCATTCAAATCACATCAACAACCATTTCAAAGCTTCAGATCTTCGAATATCTCATGTAAATCTCAAGTAGTTTCAAAACAGTATCAAAAACAGAGGAGTTCGTAAAACAGCGCCAAAACCGGCGATCTAGTTCAAAAACAGAGTGTTTCGAAGATTATGTTTAAAACCGGCGACCACGTCGCCCAAGCAGACAACATAGGGCATTTCACACAGATACAAACGAAAATGGCGACCACGTCGCCCTCACTTCAGAAAGACTACGCTACGGCTCGTATGGAAAAAGGGGTCTAGCTTCCCTTACCTGGACTTGCGCAAACACCTAGAGTTCCGAAATCCAACAAAGCTTGAAGAACGCCTTGGCTCTGTTTTTGCGTCTGGTTGAAGGACTTGCAGAGAACTGCCCAGGTGCTCTAATGGTGGCTGTCGCTCGTCGTACTCTCGTGTGAAGGTGCTAGAATCGCAGCGCGAAGGAGGCAACTGGAGGAGAAGGGAGGTAACTCACTCTTTCTCTCTTTGAAGGCTGCAACGTTTTCTTTCTCTCAGCAGTGGGTTTTCTGCATCTTAAACCAACTTATCCACCAAAAGTAGCTGCCACCACCCATTCTGCAGAGAAGTCTGAGAACCACTGCCCTGAACAGTACGACCACTGTTGTCTCTGGTGCATGCCAACCACTGCTCTGAACAGTACTGCCACTGTTGTCGCTTGTGCATGCCAACCACTGCTCTGAACAGTACTGCCACTGTTGTCGCTTGTGCATGCCAGCCACTGCTCTGAACAGTACGACCGTGAGTGTCTCCCGCGCATGCCAACATTCTGATGTCACCATTCTGAACTACCCTTTTTGTCTACGTGGCGCGCATGCCCTACGCTTCATGCTGGGAGTCTGGGTCTTACCTTCTCTGTGTGAAACTCGACGTCGCGCTATGACCTCTCGCGCGAAGACTCTCGACCGATGACCTCTCGCGCGAAGACTCTCGACCGATGACCTCTCGCGCGAAGACTCTCGACCGATGACCCCTCGCGCGAAGACTCTCGACCGATGACCTCTCGCGCGAAGACTCTCGACCGATGACCTCTCGCGCGAAGACTCTCGACCGATGACCCCTCGCGCGAAGACACACCCCGCAGCATGCCTCGCGCCCTGCGATGCCCGATGACACTCGCCACTCCCCCCTGGAGGTTCTTCATTCCACTATGTTACATCCAAGGTATTCTCTCCACAAGGCTTGGTGACGTCGGTAGCTTCACACTTCCACGAGTTGATTAGTACAAGTCCTCGTGCGCCCAAGCGTGTAACGTTAAGGATGATTCTCTTATGCTCAAGTATAGAGCTTCGCCTGCCCAGCGTATCCAAGGTTTAACCCACACCTTGATACGCGTGGCTTTTGGGACGTACCAGGGTTGATCCAACATTTTGGCTACACACTAAGTGTAGTTTCGGCGATTAGGTGTACTCTAGGCGACATGCTACTAGGTATACACAGGCGATAGGCGACCAAACGTAAGCTAGGCGATAGGCGACCAAGCGCCAGAGAAGTTGGAGATCGCCTACCCGCTTAATAACGGCGATCTTGTAGGCTTCTCAGCTATACATTCCTTCCTTTATATTTAAATAAACACGTGCTTCGAATTCATTTATAATATAACACTTTTATTCCAATATAAACTTCTCGGTTCTTACATTCTCCCCATCAAGAAAAATTTTCGTCCTCGAAAATTGGGTTACAAGGAAGGAGGTAAGGATATGCTTCTCTCATGGTTTCTTCAAATTCCCATGGTGAATCACTCGATCTTCACGTTGTCCACTCCCAACACGTGAGTAGGGTCTGCAAGGGACTTCCTTAGCTATGATACGTGGAATACATTATGTAGACTTGCTAATTGGGGAGGTGGGGCGATCTCATAAGCCACTAGACTTATCCTCCTTAAGATCCGATATGGCCCAACAAACTTAGGGGACAGCTTCTTTGATCTGATCGCCTACCCTACACCCTTGGCTGGTGTCCCCCTTCATAAAGACATGACCCCAGCAGCAACCTCCAAAGGTCTTCTCCTCTGCTCTACCTAGGACATATGCTGACCTTAAGAAACTTTTATTCTGTCCTGTATCAGATTCACCCTCTCGGTGATCTATTGAACCAACTCTTCCTACCTCAATACTTCATCAAAATCCATTTTACATCCCTGTACATGGGATATGCTGCCCCATAGAGTGCCAACTCCAGCATTCACACTCTACTTCCAACCTTGAAGACTTTGTTGAACAAGTCTAGAACTAGGTCCTTAACGTAACCAGGACTAGCCCCTTTATAGAAAGCGGGCAAGATCCCTTCATTGGGAGGAAAGGGGACAGCTGTCCACAACTCATGCCACCCCCTAGCGAACTCAAACTAGGGTCCGAAGTGTCCTTCTAGGAATCAACTCCTGCATCTTGATCAAATCATTCACCGACTTCTCAACTGCTGATCAAATTCCCACGCTCCCAAAAGGGACACTTTTTATTCATTACTCCGCTGCATAATTCTGTACCTTACAAAGACAAGGTTTCTGTTGTTGTTACCTTCCAAATTATTATTATGACCCCTTTTGCCAACTCGACTTCCTGTTCCCATTACGACCTTCTTCTTCAATGTATACGTTGGATGCATTGACGTCGGTTTCAGGTGCCTATCCAGAAGGCATACGAGAACGAACGCACCTCTGCCTCCAGAATCTCTTGCCTAAGGATAACTCTATTCTCCTTCTGTCCCAGATACCACAGGCTATTTCCACTCACAATCCCTTCCACACCCATCATTCTGAAATTTACTACATCTCTAGAAGGACTCAACATCATCGTAACACGGCTTACCTTCATTCTCATCCACAGCCATTTCCTCCTTCCCTTCTACATTCACAGGCCGATCTGCATCTTATATTGCTAAATTCAGGAGGCTTACGGTTTTGGAATCCTTTTATCCCAACTCACCATTTCCATAATCATCTTTCAAATCACGATCAACAAAACAGCATCCCTTCTGCGTGAAGCTCAAGCCAGAACCATCTCATGCTGTCTCATCGACATGAACATCTTCTAAGCTCCAAAAGAAAATTCATTCTTGGAATTTAACTCTGGCACTTCCCATGGATACACATGCTTAAGCTTTAAACCCCCAGCATCCTGCTTATTTACTCTCCATAACTTATATGTAGCTGAAACTAAACCTTGGTACAACTAAATCTAACTTACACTTGCTTCTTTAATTCCATCTACTCAGCTGAGGCCATTGCCACCGGTCCAGCTCCAGGCACCAAAACAATAGAGAGTTCCACCTTTCTCTTAGGAGGTAACCCAGGTACCTCTTCTGGAAATACATCCGTGAAATCTTTCACCACGGGTATTCTGCTTACGTCCCCTTTATTCTCCACCTCCGACCGAGCGAGTATCACGAAGCACCTCGCCCCTTCTTCCAACGCTGACTGCCCTTGCTGAGCAGATATTACATCTGATCCTTGGAGGTCTGGAAATGCAATCCTCTGACCACCGCAGTCAATGAGAACGTGATTGGCAGCTAACCAATCCATTCCCAGGATAACATCTAGGTCCCGAAGAGGTAGGCAGATCAAGTTCACCTTGAATCTGCGTCCCTCTACTATCGCCGGACATCCGGGGCAAACTGTAGAGGTCATCACCTGCCCTGACGCAGGTGTAGAGACCAACAGTTCGAAAGGTAACTCCTTCACTAGAAGGCCCAACTCGGCTACACACAGGCTTGACACAAAGGAGTGTGTCGCTCCAGAATCAAACAAAACTTTTACACTCCTACCAGCTATAAAACATATACTCTGCACGAGGTTACCTGACTGAGACGCCTCTGCTCCTGACATGGCAAACATTCTCCCTGTTGCCTGAGGTCTGCTGCCTTCATTCCTCAACTGCCGAGAACCACTGGGTTGAGTCATCCTTTTTCTGTTAGGACAATCTCTAGAAATGTGCCCCATTTCTTGGCATGTAAAACACCCTCTCTGAATTCCTCTTGGAGCACACCTTGACGTTATGTAACCCACCACAACGGAAACACTTTGGTTTCCATGGTTGTTGCCGCTGAAACTGGAGCGGAACTGCTCCTGCCCGACGTGGTGGAGGTCTCGCATAAGGCTTGCTTTGTGGGTGCTGCACCTTGGCCTTCCCACTGGAGGGACCCCCCTGGGTGTGATCTGATTATCCTGGAATCATTCCTCTCCAGGGTCTCCACTACCTTTGCCTTCCTTACTAAGGCATGCAACTCCCTGGTCCACGGATCTGCTTGATCAGGGGTAGCACTCCCACTGAGCTTGGGTGGGTTGTGCCTCATGAACTCGGTCATCCCTACCTGCTCCCGAGGCTGATTGACCTGGGAAGCTGTTGCAGCCGATCCAGCAGTTCCCAAATGATTCATTACAGCCAGATGAATCTGGGCCATTACCGTATTCTGCTGTTGGATGGCAGTTGCCATCATCTCGATAGCCTTGGCAATCTGGCTCATCTCCGAAGGAGGTTGGGGAGGGGTAGAAGGTCTACGTGCCATCTCCTTCGTTTTCAGATTCTGAAATTATAAGATTCCTATATTCTCTACAACTACAAGAATGAGATCGATAAGAAATCAATTCATTCAAGGGGGGTAACAGCTAGACCTTACAAAGGTCAGCATCTCAAAATCATTAAGAATTTGAGCTCATCAACAGGATCATAATGCTTATAACATCAAGCATAACACCAGCACAACTACTGGTATGCAGTCACCAATCCAATCAACCATCTTCAATCAATTACAAAGACACTCAAGAGAATGAGATAGCTCACACCAGAATTTAATATATGCTAAACATCAAACCTTTGGAATTAAGATTGAGACTCATCTCGATCCAGTTATGAGTGTGCACCCTCACTACTTTATCAAGACCTTCTCATTCTTAATACTAAGATTTTCAATTAGAACATATATTCACCAAGCACACACAAAATTTCAATACAAAAACGTTTGAAAACCTTTCACTATAGTTATTAGTTTAAACTCAAATAACTTTCATGAGCAGAAGAAACACAATGGATCCACAGCCCTCAGGTCATCCTAAGGACGAACTGCTCTGATACCATTAATGTAACATCCCGCCAAAATAATACATACATCCATGTATAATTGAAATTAAGTGTAACCAAATAATATTGAAGAGTGCAAAATAATATGTATTTATATATATATCAGAAATGAAGTTACTCCTCTTAGGGAGTTTAATACATAACCAAATCAAATGTTTGCAAGATTTTACGAAAATAAAAGAAATGCAGTAAGACAGGCGGTCTCAAAAGAAAACGGCGATCTCTAACAGAAGACCTCAAAACGGGCGATCTTCTATCAGGACACGAAAACCGGCGATCACCACCGAGAGGTAGAAACCGGCGATCTCTCCCTCGGCGACCACTCACTAAGGAGCTCTCCTTCCTGGAAAATCATCTGCTCCCGTGTAACAATTACACGATCATCACAGTTTTTAAAGAGAACCAAGCACAACACCAAAGAAACACCACAGGGTAAGCTAGACATTTTAAAGAGAGTTTAGATAGGAACATTAAAATTAAAGTAAAACAAGTTTCAAGATTATCCATGTAAAACGTAGAGCTGCTCATCCCTTCACCTGATCGCCCAAAAATCCAAACATTTCACAGCATTTCTCAGAATCAATCTATTTCACAAACTGCATCAAGTGTCTATCAATATTCAAGTTTCTCATTTCACATGTCAGACTTTCCACTGACTCTCAACACAAGACACTTGACACTACTTCCGGATTGACTCGTGCGTTGATTAGACTCAGAGATCTGCACCTGTCATATTGCCCACTGTGGAATCTCACACATCCACAGGGTCGCCGTGAAATCTCTCACATTCACAAGCGTATAATGAATCTCACACATCACCATACAGCATGACAGGGTTAATCCACGCAAAACAGGTCGGTTTGTTCTCTTTCAAACAACCCACCCATACAGGTGAACCTCCTTCGACTCTCAACAACTGAGTAACTTCCTCTACGTGAGTCCATTACCTCAGCAGAGTCAGGATATCTCGTTCTTAATCACCGATCAATGCACCTACTACAAGATCTTACACGGTATTTTCTTTCCTGAAAATACTATGCCTCGACCTCACACTCACCACATCCAACACATCATACCATTCAAATAAATCATTCAAATCACATCAACAACCATTTCAAAGCTTCAGATCTTCGAATATCTCATGTAAATCTCAAGTAGTTTCAAAACAGTATCAAAAACAGAGGAGTTCGTAAAACAGCGCCAAAACCGGCGATCTAGTTCAAAAACAGAGTGTTTCGAAGATTATGTTTAAAACCGGCGACCACGTCGCCCAAGCAGACAACATAGGGCATTTCACACAGATACAAACGAAAATGGCGACCACGTCGCCCTCACTTCAGAAAGACTACGCTACGGCTCGTATGGAAAAAGGGGTCTAGCTTCCCTTACCTGGACTTGCGCAAACACCTAGAGTTCCGAAATCCAACAAAGCTTGAAGAACGCCTTGGCTCTGTTTTTGCGTCTGGTTGAAGGACTTGCAGAGAACTGCCCAGGTGCTCTAATGGTGGCTGTCGCTCGTCGTACTCTCGTGTGAAGGTGCTAGAATCGCAGCGCGAAGGAGGCAACTGGAGGAGAAGGGAGGTAACTCACTCTTTCTCTCTTTGAAGGCTGCAACGTTTTCTTTCTCTCAGCAGTGGGTTTTCTGCATCTTAAACCAACTTATCCACCAAAAGCAGCTGCCACCACCCATTCTGCAGAGAAGTCTGAGAACCACTGCCCTGAACAGTACGACCACTGTTGTCTCTGGTGCATGCCAACCACTGCTCTGAACAGTACTGCCACTGTTGTCGCTTGTGCATGCCAACCACTGCTCTGAACAGTACTGCCACTGTTGTCGCTTGTGCATGCCAACCACTGCTCTGAACAGTACGACCGTGAGTGTCTCCCGCGCATGCCAACATTCTGATGTCACCATTCTGAACTACCCTTTTTGTCTACGTGGCGCGCATGCCCTACGCTTCATGCTGGGAGTCTGGGTCTTACCTTCTCTGTGTGAAACTCAACGTCGCGCTATGACCTCTCGCGCGAAGACTCTCGACCGATGACCTCTCGCGCGAAGACTCTCGACCGATGACCTCTCGCGCGAAGACTCTCGACCGATGACCCCTCGCGCGAAGACTCTCGACCGATGACCTCTCGCGCGAAGACTCTCGACCGATGACCTCTCGCGCGAAGACTCTCGACCGATGACCCCTCGCGCGAAGACACACCCCGCAGCATGCCTCGCGCCCTGCGATGCCCGATGACACTCGCCACTCCCCCCTGGAGGTTCTTCATTCCACTATGTTACATCCAAGGTATTCTCTCCACAAGGCTTGGTGACGTCGGTAGCTTCACACTTCCACGAGTTGATTAGTACAAGTCCTCGTGCGCCCAAGCGTGTAACGTTAAGGATGATTCTCTTATGCTCAAGTATAGAGCTTCGCCTGCCCAGCGTATCCAAGGTTTAACCCACACCTTGATACGCGTGGCTTTTGGGACGTACCAGGGTTGATCCAACATTTTGGCTACACACTAAGTGTAGTTTCGGCGATTAGGTGTACTCTAGGCGACATGCTACTAGGTATACACAGGCGATAGGCGACCAAACGTAAGCTAGGCGATAGGCGAACAAGCGCCAGAGAAGTTGGAGATCGCCTACCCGCTTAATAACGGCGATCTTGTAGGCTTCTCAGCTATACATTCCTTCCTTTATATTTAAATAAACACGTGCTTCGAATTCATTTATAATATAACACTTTTATTCCAATATAAACTTCTCGGTTCTTACATTATGGATCATCTTTCAAGTGGTGAATCATCTAAGCCCCATTCTCCTCAAAAGGCTTTCCTTATTGGAGAATTGAAGGAGGCTAAGCGCACCATTGCACAAAAAGAGGAAGAGATGAGGCAAATGGAGGAAAGACTCCAAAGGCTAGAATTGGCCTATGAAAGACCCCACCGAGGAAGAAGACATCATCAAAGGCATGAATCAAGAAGTTACCAAACCTATGGTAGCCATGAAGAAGAAGATGAATGGAGGGTGCACAATTTTGAAGAAAGGCGCCGAAATGTGGCAAAGCCTTATTTACCCTTTGTAAAATTGCCTAGTTTTAGTGGGGAAGGTGATCCCAATGTGTATTTAGGTTGGGAGGCTAAAGTAGAACAAATTTCTAATGTACATGAGGTCCAAGATGACCAAAAAGTTAGGTTAGCCTCCTTAGAATTTTTGGATTATGCCATGCAATGGTGGCACAAGACTGTAATGGACATTGGGCTAAACAAGAGGCCAGCCGTGGTCTCTTGGGAGGATTTAAGGTTATGTATGTGTGCTAGATTTGTACCTCCACACTATAGGAAAGAGCTCTTGTTGAAGCTCCAAAGGCTTCAACAAGGAACACAAAGTGTGGATGCTTATTTTAAAGAACTTGAAACCATATTAACTAAAATTGACATGCATGAAAGTGAGGAGTCCAAAATGGCTCGCTTTGTAAGTGGCTTAAGAAGAGACATACAAGATGTGGTAGAACTTTATGAATACTCCTCTTTAGAAAAATTGGTTCACCTAGCCATCAAGGTAGAATCCCAAATTTCAAAGAAAAACTCTTTCAAAAATTCTCATAATGATGGCTTCTACACTCATCTTGGAAAAACAAAGACAAATCTTCTTCAACTTTTCCCTCCAATTTTCTAAAGGAGTCCACTTACAAACCGAGGGATTCTAAACCCTCAACTTCAACCCCTAAATCTCCTACCAAAACCTCAAGTAAAAAGTGTTTTAAATGTTTAGGTTTTGGGCACATAGCGGCTGATTGTCCAACAAAGCGAACCATGATGGTTAGGGGGGGCAAGTAGTAAGTGACCATAGTGATGCATCTTCTAGGTCTAACTCCCCTTCCCCATCAAAATCCCCTTGTGAAAATGAATGTTAAAAACCTTGTGAAGGTGACTTGTTGGTCATAAGGCGAATGCTGTGTACAATTCCAAAACCTGTGGATGACACCCAAAGAGAAAATATTTTCCACACCCGCTGCCTTATCAAGAACAAGTTATGCTCCATGATAATTGTTCTTGCCGGTTGACTCGCCTGTTGGTTGACTCCACGACACTCACACGCCTCCTTCCTCACGTTGATACGGGCTTGGTTCTTTCGATGCAATCTGCACCTGCAAAAGAGAAAGGGGGCGCCCTAGAGGCCGTTTGCACTCCAACGCTCAAGTCAGTGTAGGGCAAGGAACACCAAGTGTATTGAGTTTCTCTCTGTGTTTAGGTCTAGAAACTGCGTACCTTTGTGAAGTATTTTACTGTCCCTTATATAGTCTAGGGTTTACTGCGCCGCTAGCCCTAATTAGGGTTTACTGCGCTGCTAGCCTTATTTAGGGTTTACTGGAATACCCTTGCGCCGCTCTCACCCAATCTTAGGGTAATCTAGCACATAAGGTTTCCTTCTCTGGAGTGCAAACTTTAACAGGGTGACCACCTGGATGCCTCCTTGTGCACCTAGTCTCTGGGGCCACCTATTCTGGGAGTGCCTTCACTGTTCACGTGCCATGCATGTAGCTTTACTGGGAAAACCCTAGTTCTGGTGTGTACTCGTCCCCTCAGGACTCTACACCCAACTGTGCTCTCCCTGCTACCCGCATGGGCACTTCGTGATCCAGGCCTCTCCCTAACTCTGGGTATTTAACTGGTCATTGGTCTTCCCCCAAGGCCGATGTCACCTCGTCTTCACCCAAGGCCGATGTCACCTCGCCATACTCTGTTGCCGAGGACTCCTCGACTGCTGAGTGACAATGACACCTCAGCCCATCCTGGTGGTCTGACGACTACTCACCCTTCCCTGCGGGAACGCGCTGGTGACTAATCATCCTTCTCTGTGGGAACATACCGATGACTGATCACCCTACTCTGAGGGAAATGACCGATCACCCTTCTCTAAGGGAACACACCGATGACTGATCACCCTACTCTGAGGGAACATACCGATGACTGATCACCCTCTAATGGGGTCCATTCCTCACGTGGCTTTGGCCCATGCTGTGGGACCCATCTGACATGGTTCGCCCTTTGCTACCTGTTCTCGGTGTCCGAGGACTGGTCGGTACAATAATTGATGGGGGTAGTTGCGCTAATGTGGCGAGTACAAGAGTGGTGGACAAGCTTGGACTACCCACCATCTCTCATACAAAGCCCTACAAGCTTCAATGGCTTAGTCAAGAGGGTGAAATCATGGTTAATCAACAAGTCCTCATAACTTTTGCTATAGGCAAGTACAAAGATGAGGTTTTATGTGATATTGTGCCCATGGAAGCAACCCATATTCTATTGGGAAGGCCTTGGCAATATGATAGACATGTTCTACATGACGGCCTAACCAAGAAAATGATTTTTACCTTCCAAGGGCATAAGGTTACCTTAAAACCCCTCTCTCCCAAAGAGGTTCATGAGGACCAAATCAAAATGAAAACCAAAAGAGAAAATGAAAAGGAGAAAGCAAGAAAAGATAACCCGAGTCACAAAGTTTCCTCTTATACAAGTAAATCAATCATGTTGACTCGACCCATGCTACAAACTGCACCTCCAAGGTGTCCTTCTTCCTTATCTTTTTCATTATCAACGGTTTCTATCTACACACCATCTTTGTTAAAGAATGTTAGGAATGACTTTCCATCCCCTCCTAAAGGTTTCCACCTTCTAAGAGGATTTTCTTCACATAACTTTGTCATTCCCACACACTCTTTTCAACCTTGGTCTATATATCGTATCCCTTCTTTTGAACTCCTCGAGCTTCAAGACTATATGTCAAGTTCACATCTCACTTCTTGCCCTATTTTCTATGTGAACACACTGACTATGTTATATGCAGGGGTTCTGAATTCGTGGTCGAATTCTCTCCAACTTGGGGGGTGATGGATATCAAGGAAGAGAGGATTTCACTAATGGAGGAAGAGGCCATTCACCAAAACATTTAAAGTTTTTCTTATTAGTCTTTTCAAAAGAGGAGGCCCAAGCCCAAAGCCCAAGCCCAAAAAGGCCAAGCCCAAGAAGCCCAAGTCCAATCCATGAGAAGCAAGGCCAAGCATTAAATAAAAGAGCATCATTTGTATTTCTTTTGTATAAGTTGTAGGAGGTGTGGATATTAAATATAGGAGTGTGAATATGTAAAATAAAGTCACATTGTACATGTGACTTAGGAGAGTAGGTGTAAGTGTAGTTTTTAGGAGGTGTCATAGTAGAAAAAGGTCACACCTCCCATGTGACTTGTTTTGGTGGGAATTTCAAAAGAGTTTCTTTTGAATTTTCCCACCTATTTTTCAGCACCTAAAAACTATAGAGGTGCTGCCCCTTGTATATGCAGATTGGAAATTATTAGTAAGAAAACTATACTCATTTTTTTGAGAGCATTTGTGAGCACTTGTGTGTCTCTTCTTCCTTGCTTCATCTTGAGAGCTCTTGGAACTCAAGTGGCAGCATCACACTCTTATCTTGAAGCAATCCAACCTTCAAGTGGCGAGATCATCTCCAAGTCTCATCTTCATAAGTCTTCTAATCCATTCTCCATTCCATTTCCTATTTTGTTCTTATCTTGCAATTCTATTCGGTGTTTTTTGTTCCTATTTCAAATCTGTCCAGCATTTTTCATTTTCCAGCACCTATGTTCTGTTTCTTTTCCTTTTTCTTGTATTTCAATCGGTTCAATTTGACAATAGATGGAATGTCTAATTGAGATTGTGTTTTGGCATTAGTTTTGGTGAGTTCTTGTCTTAGAACATTGATCCAATTCTAAGAGAAAGTGCCTCTCATATGACCAACTCAAGATGTCTCCTAAGAATGTCAAGAACTTTTCATATTATGTTCTTGAATTCACATCATGTGGTATCTAGAGTTTAGGTGTGTTCTTGTTTAATTTTTGAGTTGTGTTGCACTTTAATTCAAGAGCTTTATATTCTTGTGTTTCCATTTCTGTTTTTAGGATTATTTTGAGTTTTATTGCTGTTTTCTTATTTGTGCCTATCATATGTTTGAGTATTTTCCTTTTTGAATCTATAATAGTTTTGTCATTGTCTTGTTTTTTCCATAATATGTCATCACTTCTTGTAGTACTTTTATTGCAATTTTTTGTTTCTTGCTTTGGTTTACATTCTGTTTTTTGAGTTTATTGCTTGATCCTTTGTGCATTTTCTGTTTTAGATTGAGTTCATACTTGTATTTTAGACCTATACAAGTTCTATTACACAATTTCCATTATGTCTTTGCTAGTTCATAATTCTGTTTTTCATTCCTCTTAGGATTCCTCTGTTTCTGAAAACAAGTGCTTACTGTTTTTGCTTGCAATTGATTTACTCACTGGAAATTTCTGAAATTCTGGATTTGTGATCTTCAAAGTGTCAGAAAAGAATAGAAAAAGGAAGTACAAAAAAATTCAACGTACACAAAAAATGATAAATCAAATACAAAAAGTGTACATTCCTGCCGAAAAAAATACGGTAATCTGGCAGCGATTTTGAAAAATTTATCTCATTTTATTGGCTTGCTATTTTTACATAATTCCAGTGCCATTTTTGAGTTAACATCTTGAAGTTTGTGTGGTTAAAATTTCATAATCCAGTTCGCTCTATATCATTCCAGATAAATCAGTGAATATCAAGCACAGTTTGCATAATTTTTTTTTTCCAGTAGCTCATTTTTTTTTTGTTTTCTTCATCTACTCTAGTGCTTTTCTTTAAGTATTCTTTGTGTTTGTCATCAATCTTGTATTCCTTTTGCATTGCCTTTCCTTCTTTATACCTTTTCTTGATTGTCTTTCTTCTTTCTTTGGTTTTGTGGTGTTGCCTTCAAAGATTGGTGTGCTTGCTGTGACATTTTTCATTTGAGGTTTCCAAGGCCTCAAGATCAGCTTGGTGAAAGGACCTTATTTTCTTTGAGAGTGACATTTTTCTTCCTCCATTCTCTTCGGCAGATTCATTACCACAGTTGCTGTTTTTGCAATTTTAATTCTTAACTTGTTTGCTGTTTTGGTACCTTTGCTGTTTTTATTTTTTTTTTTAATTACAATGGCAGGATTTTCTACTGATGCATCCTACAAACAGCCCTCTCCTTCCAAGGCCTCACTCATTGGTGAATTACATGAGGCCCAAAGAACTATTAGACGCTTGGAAGAAAGGTTGCAAGCAATGGCGTTGCAACAAGCTAGACCATCTCATTCTCACCATGGAGAGCGCCATTCCCATAGACCTTCATCTAGGGGCTCTTCCAATGAGCATGGCCGTGAAGCGGATCAAAGAAGAAGGAGGTCTAATCCTACATTTCATGGATATCAACCTCAAGAGCATAGAGGGAGAGATCACCATGACAATGGCTACTACTGTGAGGCAAAACCTAGGCTTCCTTTGGTCAAGATTCCAAGCTTCAATGGGGATAGTGATCCTAACGTCTATCTAGATTGGGAGGCTAAGTGTGAGCAGATTTTTGAGCTCCATGAGATCAAAGATGAACATAAGTATAAGCTAGCTACCTTAGAGTTTTGTGATTATGCCATGAAATGGTGGCATAGTATTGTAATGGACACTATGTATCGCAAGAGACCTCCCGTGGACTCTTGGAACACTTTGAAAAAGTATATGCGCGCAAGGTTTGTTCCTCCTTCTAGGAAGGAACACTTGTTGAAGTTCCAAAGGCTTCATCAAGGACATAGGACGGTAGATGAATACTTTAAAGATTTTGAAACAACTTTGACTAAAATGAATATGCATGCTAAAGAAGAGTCAAAGATTAAATGGTTTGTAAGTGGTTTAAGAAGACATATTAGAGATTTGGTAGATCTAGATAAGTACTCTTCTTTAAAGAAAGTGGTTCACCGAGCCATCAAAATAGATTCATATTTGAAACCAACTTTCAAACATGCTACTGATGATGGTTTCTACAAATCTTCAAGGAAGGATGCAAAAAAAAATTTTCCTCAAATTTCTCCTTCCAATTTTTCCAAACAAACCACTTTGCCAAAAAAAGTTTCTACTTCAAATCCTTCTACCCCTAAGTCACCTACCAAAACTTCACGCACCAAATGTTTTCAATGTTTAGGTTTTGGGCACATAGCTCTTCATTGTACACAAAAACGAACTTTCATGATAAACAAGGTAAATCAAGACCTAACTCAACCACCTACCAAAGGTGCAAAAGATAAAAACAAAGAAGGCCAAAGTGACAAGCGACTTATCCTTTCCCCTCCCAGGTGTTTTCCTTCCTTATCTTTTTCATTACCAAAGGTTCTTACTTCACCACCATCTTGGTTAAAAAATGTTAGGGATGATTTTTTCATACCTCCTAATGGTTTTCACCATTTAAGCGGATTTTTTCCAAAAAATATCATCATTCCCAAACAAATTTTTCCAACTTGGTCTGTCTATAGGACTTCCTTTTCTGAACTCCCACTACTTTCAAAATCTAAGTCATGTTTGCCTTTTTCTTTTTCATCTATTAATTTTGATAGTAAACTGACTTTGTCATATGCAGGGATTCAGAATTCGTGGGCGAATTCTCTCCAACTCGGGTAGTATGATGGATATCAAGGAAGAGAGGATTTCACTAATGGAGGAAGAGGCCATCCACCAAAACATTTAAAGTTTTTCTTATTAGTCTTTTCAAAAGAGGAGGCCCAACCCCAAAGCCCAAGCCCAAAAAGGCCAAGCCCAAGAAGCCCAAGTCCAATCCATGAGAAGCAAGGCCAAGCATTAAATAAAAGAGCATCATTTGTATTTCTTTTGTATAAGTTGTAGGAGGTGTGGATATTAAATATAGGAGTGTGAATATGTAAAATAAAGTCACATTGTACATGTGACTTAGGAGAGTAGGTGTAAGTGTAGTTTTTAGGAGGTGTCATAGTAGAAAAAGGTCACACCTCCCATGTGACTTGTTTTGGTGGGAATTTCAAAAGAGTTTCTTTTGAATTTTCCCACCTATTTTTCAGCACCTAAAAACTATAAATAGAGGTACTGCCCCTTGTATATGCAGATTGGAAATTATTAGTAAGAAAACTCTACTCATTTTTTTGAGAGCATTTGTGAGCACTTGTGTGTCTCTTCTTCCTTGCTTCATCTTGAGAGCTCTTGGAACTCAAGTGGCAGCATCACACTCTTATCTTGAAGCAATCCAACCTTCAAGTGGCGAGATCATCACCAAGTCTCATCTTCATAAGTCTTTTAATCCATTCTCCATTCCATTTCCTATTTTGTTCTTATCTTGCAATTCTATTCGGTGTTTTTTGTTCCTATTTCAAATCTGTCCAGCATTTTTCATTTTCCAGCACCTATGTTCTGTTTCTTTTCCTTTTTCTTGTATTTCAATCGGTTCAATTTGACAATAGATGGAACGTCTAATTGAGATTGTGTTTTGGCATTAGTTTTGGTGAGTTCTTGTCTTAGAACATTGATCCAATTCTAAGAGAAAGTGCCTCTCATATGACCAACTCAAGATGTCTCCTAAGAATGTCAAGAACTTTTCATATTATGTTCTTGAATTCACATCAGGGGGCATGATGAAAACCAAGCCCACAAGGTGTTGATCAAGGATGCTAAAGAATATAAAGAGAAGTCACCTCAAAGTAGAGACCTTACCAGATGGAGAATGGGACAAAGACCAGAGCACCTAAAGTTCTTCGTGCTGGTCTTCTTAATGATTAGAAAATATTGTAAATAATTTGGACTCACTTTAGGGGTCCAAATAGCAAATATAGGCTAGAATAAGGTGCCTTTAGTATAATAGGGGGTGTAGTTCGCATTTTAGGATGTTATTGGCCCTTTTGGAAGGCTTTTTGACCCAGTTTCTAGAAGGACAAGCCAAGGATGCGGGTTTGACTTAGTCAAACCTTAAGGCTGCCCATTTTTTCACTTTTTCCATCCTACCCCTTATGATTGCTCTCCAAGGCTCCTTCACCTATAAATAAGGAGGCCTACCTCATGTATTTTCATGTTGAATTTAGAGTAAAGTTACTATACACAAAATCTTGTGTGAATTGTGAGTGAGTGAGCTCCTCCAAAATTGGTCTTATCTTGTGAGTTTTGAGAGCTCTCAAGTGGCGGCATCCTTCACTTATCTTGGAGTCATTTCACAATCCAAGTGGCATGCAACCATTCTTAATTCCATTTTCTCATAAGCTTCCTTTTCCTTCATCTTTTCCTTCCATTATCATTTCATCTATTCATAAACATGTTCTTATTTTGCTTCATTATGTCTATTCGGTTTTAATATGTTGCTCTTGTTTTCCTTATGTAATTCCACACCATAACTTGTCATCATCATCACCTTATAATTGTGTTTTCCTTTTGCCTTTATGAAATGAACCTTCACATCTACTTAACCACTTGGTTAAGTTAATGTCCAGTGGGGATTTTCCTTAGGTTCTCACCTTAATCATCCTAAAATCTCAATCCTAATTAAAGTGCCACCATAAAATGCTAAATCATAAAATCAACTCACTTCAAGTACTAACTTGAGCGTCGGAGTGCAATTACAAGTAGGGCCCCCTCTGTTTCAACGAAGCCACATTGAGAACCATCGCAAGTTAGGAGGAGCCACCGTCTACCTCAGAGTTAACGACGACTGAGTCAACCGACAAGAACAAAAAGTATTAGGCATATCTAACTCATAGGCATTATCATTAATCCTCTTGATGACCTTCACCTCGAGGCATAAGTTTGGACTTCCTTTGAGTAGGAAATCTATCATTTCTCAAGTGAAGCCAAACCCAATCACCAGGTTCAAAGATTAATGCCTTATGCCTCTTGTTGGCATTCTCAGCATATTTTCCAACTTTCTTCTCAATTTGTAACTTGATGTGATTATGCAAGTCTTTAATAGAGGAAGCTTTTTCAAAACCATCCTTGCATAAAACCTCATCAAGTATAGGAATTGGGAGAAGATCTAGAGGTGTTAATGGATTGAATCCATAAACAACCTTAAAAGGATAATGGGTAGTGGTAGAAATTTACTACTCTGTTATATGCAAACTCAAAATGAGGTAGTAAATTTTCCCATACCCTAGGATTCCCAGAAAGAAAGCATCTTAACATTTGACCCAAAGTTCTATTAACCACTTCAGTTTTACCATCAGTTTGGGGGTGACAAGTAGTAGAAAACAAGAGTTTAGTTCCAAGTTTTCCCCACAAGGTCCTCCAAAAGTGGCTTAAGAACTTATAATCTCTATCAGATACTATACTTCTAGGAAGTCCATGTAAACGTAAAACTTCCTTGAAGAAGATATTGGAAATATAACAAGCATCATCTATGTGGCATGGAATAAAGTGAGCCAGTTTTGAAAAGCGGTCCACTACCATAAAGATAGAATCCATACCCTTAGATGTCTTGGGAAGACCTAAGATAAAATCCATATAAATATCTACCCAAGGCATTGTAAGGATGGGAAGAGGGGTATACAAACCATGGGGTTGCACTTTAAACTTAGCCTTCCTACATGCTATACACTTATCACAGAAACTATGGACGAATTTGCGCATGTGAGGCCAAAAGAAATGCTCATGCAATGTTTCTAAAGTTTTAGCTACCCCAAAGTGTCCCATAAGTCCACCCTCATGTGCCTCTCTAACAAGAGATTGTCTTAAGGATCCTTGTGGAACACAAAGTCTTTTACCTTTAAAAAGAAACCCATGATGTATGAAAAAATATTTGTGTCCACCCTTAGAACACTCTTAATAGATAAGGGAGAAATCAAGGTCATCTATGTAGAGTTCCTTTATGTGATCAAAACCTAAGAATTTAACATCTAAAACATTTAACAAGGTATGTCTTCTTGAAAGTGCATCCACAACAACATTAATTTTCCCTTGCTTATGTTTGATCACAGAAGGAAATTGCTCAATGAACTCCACCCACTTAGCATGTATTTTGTTAACCTTGCTTTGGCTTTTAAAATATTTAAGAGACTCATGATCACTATGAATGAAAAATTCCTTTGGAAAGAGATAGTGTTGGCAATTTTGCAAGGCTTTAACAAGAGTATAAAGTTCTTTGTCATAAGTGGAGTAATTGAGATGACTCCCCTTGAGTTTCTCACTAAAATAAGCTATGGGGTGGCCCTCTTGGAGGAGGACAACCCCAATGCCTATATTAGAGGCATCACATTCTATCTCAAATGTTTTAGCAAAGTTAGGAAGGGCTAAGAAGGGGGCCTTAGTAAATTTTTCCTTCAAAGTTTGAAAAGCATTTTCTTGCTCTTGTCCCCACTTAAAAACCACATCCTTCTTTACTATAGCATTGAGAGATGTGGCAATTGTACTAAAGTCTTTCACAAACCTCCTATAAAAACTAGCAAGTCCATGAAAGCTTCGTACCTCATTAACATTGGTGGGTGTTGGCCAATGTTGAATTGTTGCAACCTTTGTTTGATCAACATGCACCCCTTTATAACTTACAACAAACCCTAGGAATTCTATATGATCAAGTGCAAACATACATTTAGCAAGATTAGCATACAAATGTTCCTTCCTAAGGGTTTCTAAAACTTCCCTAACATGCTTCTCATAATCTTCCAAAGACAAACTATATATAAGAATGTCATCAAAATAAACTACAACAAACTTGCCAATGAATGTTAAGACATGATGCATGAGTCGCATGAAGGTACTAGGAGCATTAGTCAAGCCAAAGGGCATGACTAATCACTTATATAATCCAAACTTAATCTTAAAAGCGTTTTTCCATTCATCCCCCGGTTTAATCTGGATTTGGTTATAACCACTCTTAAGATCAATCTTGGAAAATATTTTAGACCCATGTAATTCATCCAACAAGTCATCTAACCTAGGAATGGGATGCCTATATTTGATTGTAATGTTATTTATAGCGCGACAATCCGTACACATTCTCCATGACCCATCCTTTTTAGGGACAAGTATGACAGGCATAGCACATGGACTCATGCTATTTTGCACCCACCCCTTAGCTATTAAGTCCTCAACTTATTGTTGCATTTCCTTGGTCTCAATTGGATTAGTCCTGTATGCTAGGTGATTTGGTAAAGAAGCCCCGAGAACGAAGTCTATTTGGTGTTCAACTCCTCTTAGAGATGGTAAGCCTTTAGGAGGATCTTGAAACACATCTTTAAATTCCTTTACCAAATTATCCAAACATTTGGGACTATCCTTAGCTGACTCACTACTTTCAAGGGCCCTAGGAATAGCTAGAAAGATAGGCTTATAATCAAATATTACCTTTTTAATCTCTTCGGTTGTCATGAGAAGGATTCTCTTGGAACTTTTTTTTATCATTTTCGGTCCCCCTCTTGATGGAGATCAAGTAGAAGAGAAAAGTGAGGTTCAAGCCCAAGAGGCTCAAGGACAAACTAGCTCAAAATCCTTCATACCTCAAAGGATCACAAGGAGCAAGGCTAAAGTTTTGGGTAAAGAGCATCAAATGCTATCTCTTTTTGTAATTACCCTTGTATAAATTTTGTAAATAATATAGAAATAGCCTTAGGAAAATGCCAAAAGAGGAAAACCAAAAGACACCTCTCATTGTAAGGCATTTAGGCGCAATTTTTAGAAGAAAGTGGAAGAAGTAACTTTTCCTAATCCTTTCTCTCTTAGGCATTAGAAGGAGCTAGAAGAGTGACTCTTCCCACTCCTTCTCCCTTGTAACATGACCGGTCCTTCTTATTATAAATAGGAGTACTTGGTTCCTTGCAATACAAGTTGAAAATTGAAGTAAGGAAACTATCTTGCAATTGTGAGAGAGTTGCGTAAGACTTGTCTCTTCTTCTCCTCTTCCATGTCTAATCTTGTGACCTTTGGGGACTCTCAAGTGGTGACACTCATCACTCATCTTGGAAGAATCACCTTCCAAGTGGCATGAAGCACTCCCTTCCATTGCTACAACCACATAAGTCCATTTCCTTTCATCTTCCATAATTACCCATTTGTGTTCTACTTGTTTGTTTTCATTTTCAATCGGTTCAATCTCTTCCCTTTGAATATCCCTTCTAAGACCACATCTTGAATATCCCTTCTAAGACCACTAACAAATCTAGCCATCTTAGCTTCATCACTTTCATGCATATCAACTTTGATTAAAAGCATTTCTAATTCCTTAAAATAAGCATCCACACTTAGCATGCCTTGGTGAAGCCATTGGAGCTTCAACAATAGGTCTTTCCTAAAGTGTGGAGGCACAAATCTAGCACGCATGCATACTTTTAAATCATCCCAAGAGACCTTGGGAGGTGTCTTGTTTAGCCCAATGTCCATAAGAGTTTTGTGCCACCATTGCATGGCATAGTCCATGAACTCTAAAAAAGCTAACCTAACCCTTTGGTCTTCTTGGACCTCATGTACATGAAAGATTTGTTCAACCTTTGCCTCCCAACACAAATATACATTAGGATCTCCCTCACCACTAAAACTAGGTAATTTTACATAAGGCAAATAAGGCTTAGCCACATTTTGGCGCCTATCTTCATAATTGTGGTGCATCCTTCATTCGGCCTCTTAATCATTTCCATGAAAGCTTTGTGAACTCCTTGAGGCATGCCTTTGATGATGATGGTAGTGTCTCCTTTGGCAGTTTGAGTGAGGCCTTTCAAAGTTCATCTCTAATCTTTGTAGTCTTTCCTCCATTTGTCTCATTTCCTCCTCTTTTTGTGCAATTGTTCTTTTAGCTTCTTTTAATTCACCAATGAGGACTGCCTTTTGAGGGGAATGAGGTTTTGAAGACTCTCCACTTGAATTAGCCATGAGAACAAATAAAAACAAAACACAAAGAATAAAACAATTATAGGAAAATCAAGTTAGAAAACAAGTAGAAAATGGTAAGGTAGCTTGCGGCCAAGATGAATTAAAGCACTCAACCACTCCAATAAAATTTTCTTTCCTTATCCAAGTCTTCTCTTGTGGATTGGATGAGCCTCAAGTGAAAGATGCCAAAGCAAACCACACTTACTCAAAGAAAAATCACCACAAAACTTGAGGAAACAATAAAGACAAGCAAGAAAAGGTAGAAGCAAGAAAGCTAAACCAAATTTGGAACAAAAGATGTATGACAAAGCTTAAAGAATTAGAAGACAATAAAAAAAGGGCACAAAATAAGACTCAAGGAAACCTACAAACTTTTAATCAAGAAAGAATAGAAAGCTTTAGAAATTGTCAAAGTAAAAGGATAAAAAATTCCACAATAAAGATAACAATTTGCCAATCAAATTGAATCCAAAATTGAGATAGAAATTAATGTGCAAAAGGAAGGTTGAGATGCTATTACCAAACTGTTTTGAAGTGTATTAGGCACTATTTTGGTACAGTTTTGAACAATTGCTCACTATTTTTTTTTAATACTATATGAACATGTGAAAAGCAAGTGCCAAAGTTTTCATCATAATTTTTTTTTTTAACAACATTCAATTTGCACAAAAATTTTGAGAATGGATTCAAAACAATTGAACACTTGAAATCAAATGTTTGGAACTCTAAATCAACTTCCACTCCAACAAATATCCAAAGACAATACAATCTTTCAAAATCAAAAGCAAGTAAGTAGAAGCAAAGACAAATACACCTAGAACACTATAGCACAAGAAACTCAAAGTAAAAAGGCAAGATCAAAGAAAAGGCATATACTAAGACATATTCAAAGGAACAACAATGAATATAGGTGCTAGAAAAAAAAATTGGCAAGAAAATAAGTGCTGCAAAATTAAAGAACAAGAAGATAAAGGTGCTTGAAAGTAAAGACAAAAAAAGTAAAGGTGCTAGAATGTAAATTGCTTGAATGTAAAGTGTTAATTCAACTCAAGAACACCAAAACATCACCATAGCTCATGATACCACATGATATGAGTTTATTTTAGATTCATTTAATTTGTGACACTTTATTAAGAATTGGATCAAGATTCTTTAGAAATTTAAGTGAGTCATCTAAGGAAAATTCCCACTAGACATTAACTTAGTAAGTGCTAAGTAGATGTGAAGGTTCATTTCTAAAGGTCCAAGGTGAAAACACAATTAAAGGTGACAAATGAATGAAGAATAAGGACAAAATTGAAAGAAAAAAACTGCACCGAAATTAAATCACAAAACAAAATGCTAAACACTGAATTGATACCATACAAAGAGTAAGGAGGCTTAAGGATGCATCATTGGAGAACATAGCCTTCCAAATTGATGGTCCAAACTCAAATTCATGAGTGCCATGAACTTAAACTCAAATGCACCGAACAGAATTTAAAACTAAACAGATTGCACCGAATATAAAAGAGATTAAAGACATATGAACTGTAGTGGCCAGACCTCGAACGTCGGCAGTGTACAGTAGAGGTTGACGTGGCAGAGGTCGGTACAGTAGGACCCATAGAGGGACCCCCAGAGATTACATGTCGTAGTAGCCAGAACTAGGACGTCGACAGTGTAGAGTAGAGGTTGACGTGGCAGAGGTCGACACAGTAGAGTATTACATAAGTGAAAGCCTGATTCACAGATATACCTTGCATGCAGAACGTGTATAAGACATTTGGTTTGGCACAAGTAGATTTCCCCTAGGGGTGCCAAGGCCCAAGAGCGCTAGGGTTTTTAGAGAGAACTGCATGCAAGGCACATGAGAAATTAGGGCACTTACAAGAACGGGTTGGTCTCGCGGTGCTAGTACACACGTTGTAACCCTAGCGGCCATACCGTTATATACGCACTCCAGAAAGGAATATTGCCACGAGTGTTGCACTCTAAGAAAGGAATGTTGCCATGGGAGTTGCACTAAGACTGTACGATAATATCCTGAAAAGGTAACCCTAAATTCGCTAGAGGCAAGGCTTCGGCAAGAGAATGTCAGCGGCAGGTTAACCTAGAACAATTATATAAGGGGAGTAAACCCCAAGGTAAAGACACGTAGTGTTCTACACAAGACATAGTTTTTACACACACACATTATAAGCTTAAGCACCTTTGCTTGTTTGATGTTTCTTGCCCTGTATTGACTTGAGCGTCGGAGTGCAGTTATAGGTAGGGCCCCCCTCTGTCCCAACGGAGCCACACCTTGGTGAACCACCGTAAGGATACAAGGAGCCACTCCCTGCCTCAGAGTCAACGGCAGCTGAGTCAACTGGCAAGAACATTTGGCGCCCACCATGGGGCCTGATAAAACTAGGTCTCATCAACAATTGTGATCAGAGATACCAGACGACATGAGGAATACTAGGCAAGGCACTACGGGAAGAGACGAAGACAATCACGTAACCATGCAAGAACTCATGGGGACTATCTGCAACCTCCAGCAGGCATTTGCGATGTCCAGGGCTGACCAAGAGAGGGTTCTGGCTGAGGTTCGTGCTGAACAAAGCCTCAGACAGGATAAGTTAAGGGGTGAACTAGACGCGTCATTGGCGGCCAACGAGGAATTGTGCAGGGCCAATGAAGAGTTAAGGAGGGGAATGGGAGAACGCCTGGTGGGAGAAACAAGCGTACCTAACCTAGTCAGGGCGCGACCCATGCCTTTCTCTCAGGCTATCATGGAAGCAGTCATCCCCTCGACCTTCATGGTTCCAAAGATCACCTTCACGGGTGTTGAAGACCTTGAAGCTCATATCACGGCTTTCCACACCCAGATGATGATTTCAAGAGGGACTGATGCCATGCACTGTAAGTTATTTATGGGAACCTTTTCAAGAATGGCATTGGATTGGTTCATTAGCCTTCCCGATGGGCACATCACATCGTTCGACCAGTTCCCAGAACCTAACCTCGTTTTTATGAAGGCTGACTGGCTGGATGTGGTCGCAAACAACAACGACTCGGTGGTGATCTTAGTGGTGACAGTAGGAAGGAAGGTCCACCGCGTCCTCATTGACCAAGGGAGTTCGACAGATGTGATGTTCTGGCCGACCTTCAACAAGCTACAGTTGTCCTCTGACCAGATGAGGCCTTATGATGGCTGTTTATATGGCTTTGCGAGAGATCAAGTGGAGGTCAGAGGTTATATCGAGTTAAGGACAACGTTCACAGATGACAATGCATCCCGCACAGTTAACATCAGGTATCTTGTGGTAAATGCTCCTTCTGCCTATAACATTCTTTTGGGTAGGCCAGCTTTGAACAGGTTGGGAGTCGTACCCTCAACGAGGCACATGAAGATGAAGCTGCCCTCACTTGATGGAACGGTGATCACCATTAAGTCTAACCAGAAGACGGCTAGGAAGTGCTATGAGAATAGCCTCAAGACAAAGAGAGGGGTATGCTCTGTCACCAGTCGACCACCCAGGGAGGAAGGGATTGTCCGTGAAGAGGTCACCCTAAAGAAACATACTGGGCCAACAGAAGAAGTCTTGGAACGAGAGATCGGAGGCAGACAGTTCAAACTTGGTAAGTCCTTGAGCCAAGAAGCGCAGAACCAGATCGTTGGGGTCTTGGCTCGAGAATGTGCGTCAACTTCACAGACTTGAACAAAGCCTGTCCTAAGGACTCTTACCCGTTACCCAGCATCGATGCCTTGGTGGACAGTGCTTCAGGGTGCAAACTCCTCAGTTTTTTGGATGCGTTCTCTAGATACAACCAAATTCGGATGCACCCTAGAGACGAGTGCAAGGTGGCATTCATGATAGAGCTCTCCAGTTATTGTTACAAGGTGATGCCCTTCAGATTGAAGAATGTTGGAGCAACCTACCAGAGACAGATGGACAGGATACTCACCCCATGATGGGGTGAAACGTGAAGGCATACGTCGCTGACCTGGTGGAACTATTCAACACCATAGCAAGGTACAAGTTGAAACTGAACCCAGAAAAGTGCATGTTTGGGATCGAAGTAGGAAAATTCTTGGCGTTCATGATGATAGAACGTGGGATAGAAGCAAACCCTGAGAAGTGCGCGGCCATCATGGCCATGAGAAGCCCGGTCTCAGTAAAGGAGGTACAACAATTGACAGGTCGGATGGTTGCCCTGCCTCGGTTTGTTTCAGCAGGAGGGGACAGGGGCTATCCTTATTTCTAGTGCTTGAAGAGGAACAATCGGTTCGTATGGACCGGCGAGTGTGAGGAATCCTTCCTCAAGCTGAATGAGTATCTGGCCAATCCCCCAGTACTGTGCAAGCCATTGCTAGGTGCTCCACTCCGCCTGTACTTCGCCATCACGGAGCGGGCCATCAGTTTAATCCTCGTCCAGTAGCCGGACCAGGTGTAGAAACCCATTTACTTTGTCAGTAAGCTCTTGCACGGACCTGAGGTGTGCTACTAGGCCATAGAGAAGGCAACGCTAGCTGTAGTATTTTCAGCATGGAGGATCCAACATTATTTTCACAATTTCACTATCATTGTGATGACGGACCTCCCCATTCGCAAGGTCCTGCAGAAACCTGATGTAGCAAGGAGGACGGTCCGCTGGGCAGTTGAGTTATCTGAATTCGAGGTACAATTTGAGCCCAGAGGGCCAATCAAGGGCTAAGTTTATGCTGATTTTGTGGTGGAACTGTCCTCAGAAGCCACGCAGCATGTAAGGACCTGAAATTTATTGGAATGAAAGAGTATGTTTTAAGTAAATTCTAAGTATGTTTATCTAAGTTAAAAAGGAAGGAAAGTGTAGTCTAGAAAAAAAACTATAAGAGTTCCTTGTTTATACATCATCGCCGGTCGCCTAGACTACACGTCATCGCCTGGGCACGAGGCATGCAGGCATCGCGCGGGCGCGAGGGGCATGCGGGCATCGCGCGGGCGCGAGGCACGCGGGCATTGCCAGGGCGCGATGCATGTGGACGTGGCCAAGGCGCGAGAGTTATGAGGGCGTCGCCAGGGAAGACATCGGTTGTCTCACAGAGGAAGACATCGGTCGTTCGCCAGGACGAGGTCATCGGTGGATCGTCTTCGCGCGAGGTCATCGGTGGTAGTCTTCGCGCGAGGTCATCGGTGGTAGTCTTCGCGCGAGGTCATCGGTGGATCGTCTTCGCGCGAGGTCATCGGTGGTAGTCTTCGCGCGAGGTCATCGGTGGTAGTCTTCGCGCGAGGTCATCGGTGGATCGTCTTCGCGCGAGAGGTCATCAGTGGTTTCTCTTCGAGCTGGTAGTCATCGGCGAAAGGTCATCGCGCGACGTTGAGTTACACCCAGAGAACGTGGGCCCCAGACTCCCAGCAAGAGATGTTCTGCGCGTGCGCCACGTAGACAAAAGGTGGTTCAGAATAGTGACCTCATAGCGTAGCCTGCGCAGAGGCATGCTTAGTAGTACTGTTCAGGGAAGCGTGCACGCAAACTTCCCTGCAGAGTAGGTGGTGGCAGCTGCTTTTGGAGGGATAAGTTGGTTTAAGTTACAAAAATCCACTGCTGAGAGAAAAGGAAAACGTTGTTGTAGTCGAAGAGAGAAAGAGTGAGTTCCCTCCTCCGCGTTGCGATTTCAGCCTCTCCACACAAGAGTACGACGAGAAGAAACACCATTGGAGCACTTGGGTAGTCCTCTGCAAGTTCTTCAGACCAGACGCGAAAAACAGAGCCAAGGTATTCTGCAAGCTTCGTTGGATTTCGAAGCTCCTGGTGGTTGCGCAAGTCCAGGTAAGGGAAGCTAGACCTCTTTTTCCATGCAAGCCACAGTGTAGCTATCTCTGAAGTGAGGGCGACGTGGTCGCCATGTTTGCTTTCATCTGCGTAAAATGCTCTGTTTGTGTGCTTGGGCGACGTGGTCGCCGGTTTTATATACAGTTTTCGAAACACCCTGTTTTTGAACTAGATCGCCGGTTTTGGCGCTGTTTTGCGAACTCCTTGTGTTTGATGTTGTTTTGAGAACTGCTTGAGATTTACATGAGATATTCGAAAATATGAATCCTTTGAAATGGCTATTGCTGTGATTGAAATCATTCTTTTAAGTGTGGCATGATGTCTTTGAATGCTGTGAATGTGGGATCGAGGCATAGTATTTTCAGGAAAGAAAATACCGTGTAAGATCTTGTGGTAGGTGCATTGATCGGTGATTCCTAAGGGGATATCCTGACTCTGCTGAGGTAATGGAATCACGTAGAGGAAGTTACTCAGTTGTTGAGAGTCGAAGGAGGTCTATATGATGGGCGTCTCGTGTGAAAAAGAACGAGCTCCGTCTGTCCTATGGATTAACCCTGTCATACCAGGAGAACTATGGTAACATTGAGATGATATATGCGCATGCTGTGTGGATTCACAGCGACCCTGTGTGGATTTCACAGTGGTGTGGTATGACAGGTGCAGATCTCTGAGTCTAATCAACGCACGAGTCAATCCGGAAGTAGTGTCAAGTGTCTTGTGTGGTGAGTCAGTGGAAAGTCTGACATGTGAAATGAGAAACTTGAATATTGATAGACACTTGATGCTGTATTGTGAAATGGAATGACTATGGGTGAATGTTGTGAAGTTTGTGATTTTGGGCGATCAGCTGAATGCTATGAGCAGCTCTACGTTTTACATGGATATTTTGGAACTTGGTTTACTTGGATTTTCATGTTCTTGATTTAAACTTCTTTTAAATTATCTAGCTTACCCTTTTATCTGTTATTGTGGTTGTTTTCTCAAAACTGTGATGATCGTGTAATTGTTACACGGGAGCAGATGATCTTCCAGGAAGAAGAGCTCCTTAGTGAGTGATTGCCGAGGAGGAGATCGCCGATTTTCTTCTGTCTATATCGGGTGATCGCCTGTTTCTGCCTCTATCGGGTGATCGCCTGTTTTTTTTCTGTCCTGATAGGTGATCGGCTGTTTTGGCTCCTCCGATAGGAGATCGGTTTCTTCCGATAGGAGATCGCCTGCTTTGTTTTTTTTTACTGTATTTTGTTTATGTTTCTGGAAAATTTGACCGAATTTGTATTAAACTCCCTAAGAGGAGCAACTTCATTTCATATATATATTATTTTGTTCATAGAATCTATTTGTTACCTTTATTTTCATTATATACATTTGTATAGTATTTTGGCGGTATGTTACATTAATGGTATCAGAGCAGTTCGCCTTAGGATGACCTGAGGGCTGTGGATCCATTGTGTTTCTTCTGCTCATAAAATTTATTTGAGTTTTAAATAACCACTATAGTGGAAGGTTTTCGAACGTTTTAGTTTTGAACTCTTGCGTGTGCTTGGGTGAACGTGTGCCTAACTGAAAATCTTAGTATTAAGAATAAGAAGGTCTTGATAAAGTGGTGAGGGTGCACACTCATAACTGGATCAAGATAATTCTTAATCTTAATTCCAAAGGTTTGATGTTTAGCCTACATTGAATTCTGGTGTGATTTTTGAGTGTTCTTGAATTTGACTGAGGTGGTAGTTTGGACTGATGTTTGCACACCAGTAACTGTTCTGGTGTTTTGTGTGAAGTTATAAGTGTTATGATTCTGTTGATGAACTCAAATTCTAGATGACTTTGAGATGCTGACCTTTGTAAGGTCTAGCTGTTACCCCTTGAATGAATTGATTCTTATCGATTTCATTCTTATAGTTGTAGGGAATATAGAAGTCAATAGATTCAGAAGATGGCACGTAGACCTGCTACCCCACCCCAACCTTCCTCAGAGATGAGTCAGATCGCCAAGGCCATCGAGATGATGGCGACTGCCATTCAGCAGCAGAATGCGGCGATGGCTCAGAACCATCAAGCCACAATGCAGCACTGGGAAACTGCCCGATCTGCTGAGACAAACTCCCACGTCGGTCAGCCCCAAGAACAGATGGGACTGGCCGAGTTTATGAGGCACAACCCACCTAAGTTCAGTGGGAATGCTACCCCTGACCAGGCAGATCAGTGGGTCAGGGAGGTGGAGAAAATCTTTAGGGCGACCTCCTGCCCTGAAGAGAAGAAGCTGTTGTTTGCCACGTATCTGCTATCAGGAGAAGCTGAGTTCTGGTGGATGGGAGCTCAGCAGATGATGGAGGCCCGAGGGGATGTTCTGGATTGGGAGAGCTTCAGGGTGAAGTTCTTGGAGAAATACTTCCCAGACAGCGCCAAGTTTGCAAGGGAAGCTGAGTTCTTAAAGTTGGAGCAGGGGGACATGTCAGTAAACGCCTATGCTGCCCGTTTTGAGTACCTCGCCCGGTTCTATACCCAGGCGACCTCCGAGGCCTGGAGGTGTAGGAAGTTCGAGGAAGGGCTGAAGCATGGGCTGAAGAAGACCATAGCCCCGATGTGCATCAGGGAGTTCCACGCCTTAGTGGAGAAGGCGAAGATGGTGGAGACCCTGGAAAAGGGTGAGTCTCGGGTGATCAGGTCACACCCAGGAGGTCCTTCCAGTGGGAGAGCTAAGGCACAGCACCCACAAAGCAAACCCTATGCGAGACCTCCATCACATCGGGCAGGAGCAGCACCTCCCCAGTTCCAACAGCAACAACCTTGGAAACCTAAGTGTCTTCACTGTGGTGGACCACACGCCTCCAATGCTTGTTTTAAGAAGATTTCAGAGAGGAGATGTTTCGTCTGCCAAAGGACAGGGCACGTTGCTAGAGAGTGCCCTAGCAGGAATGGGGCGACCCAACCCAGTGGCTCCCAACAGTTGAGAAACGAGGGCGGCAGACCTCAGGCAGCAGGGAGGGTGTTCGCCATGTCTGGAGCAGAGGCAGCTCAGTCAGGTAACCTCATCCAAGGTGTTTGTTTTATTGCTGGTAGAGGTGTAAGGGCCTTGTTTGATTCTGGAGCGACACACTCCTTTGTGTCAAGCCTGTGTGTAGCCGAGTTGGGCCTCCTAGTGAAGGAGTTACCTTTCGAGCTGTTGGTCTCTACACCTGCGTCAGGACAGGTGTCGACCTCTACAGTGTGCCCTGAATGTCCAGTGATTGTAGAAGGACGCAGATTCAAGGTGAACTTGATCTGCCTACCTCTTCAGGACTTGGATGTCATCCTGGGAATGGATTGGTTAGCTGCCAATCACGTTCTCATAGACTGTGGTAGGCAGAAAGTAGCGTTTCCAGACCCCCAAGAATCGGATGTGTTAACAGTTCAACAAGGGCGATCAGCGTTGGAAGAAGGGGCGAGGTGCTTCGTGGTGCTCGCCCGGTTGGAAGTGGAGAATAAAGGGGACGTAAACAGGATACAAGTGGTGAAAGATTTCACAGATGTATTCCCAGAAGAGGTGCCTGGGTTACCCCCTAAGAGAGAAGTGGAATTCTCTATTGACTTGGTACCTGGAGCTGGACCAGTGTCAATGGCACCTTACAGGATGGCGCCAGCCGAGTTAGTGGAGTTAAAGAAGCAAGTGGAAGAGTTGCTGGAGAAGCAGTTCATCAGACCCAGCGTATCTCCATGGGGAGCTCCAGTGCTCCTAGTCAAGAAGAAGGATGGAGGGTCTCGGCTGTGTATAGACTACAGGCAATTGAACAAATTGACCATCAAGAACAAGTACCCCCTACCTCGGATTGATGATTTGATGGACCAAATTCATGGGGCCTCGGTGTTCTCCAAGATTGACCTGAGATCGGGGTATCACCAAATCTTGGTAAAAGCTGAAGATGTTCAGAAGACAGCTTTTAGGTCTCGATATGGGCACTACGAGTATGTAGTGATGCCATTTGGAGTCACCAATGCTCCAGCTCTATTCATGGACTACATGAATAGGATCTTTCGCCCTTTCTTGGATAAGTTTGTGGTGGTCTTCATAGATGACATCCTCATTTATTCAAGGACCGAGGAAGAGCATGAGGAACACCTGAGGACAGTATTGGAAATACTGAGGGAGAAGCAGCTCTATGCCAAGTTCTCTAAGTGTGAGTTCTGGCTAAGGGAAGTCAACTTCTTAGGACACGTGATATCTGCCCAGGGGATCTCGGTAGATCCAGCCAAGGTAGAGGCAGTGCTGCAATGGGAACGTCCTAAGACAGTGACTGAGATAAGGAGCTTTGTGGGGTTGGCGGGCTACTATCGGAGGTTTATTGAGGATTTTTCCAAAGTAGTGGCTCCTTTAACACAATTGACCCGCAAGGACCAACCCTTTGCTTGGACCGACCGATGTGAGCAGAGCTTCAGGGAACTAAAGGAGAGGTTGACCAGTGCTCCAGTGCTGGTGATTCCAGAAGTAGGAAGACCTTTTGATGTCTTCTGTGATGCCTCACATCAAGGCTTGGGATGCGTCTTGATGCAAGAGAAGAGAGTGGTTGCATATGCTTCAAGGCAACTCAAGGTGCATGAGAGAAACTACCCTACTCATGATTTGGAGTTGGCAGCGGTAGTGTTTGCCTTGAAGATCTGGAGGCATTATCTTTATGGAGCTCGGTTCCAGGTATTCAGTGACCACAAGAGCTTGAAGTACCTGTTCGATCAGAAGGAACTAAACATGAGACAAAGAAGGTGGATGGAATTCCTAAAGGACTACGACTTTCAACTCATGTATCACCCAGGGAAGGCCAATGTAGTGGCAGATGCCTTGAGTAGGAAGTCTATACAAGTCGCCACCATGATGATGGAAGAGCAGAAACTGATCGAGCAGTTCAGAGACTTAAACCTTGGAGTGGAATTTCACGTGAATCACATTAGTTGTAGTAAGCTGACTATAACTAATGACTTCCTTGGGATGTTGAAGGATAAACAATTGGAGGACCCTAGCCTGAAGCGCACTGTGGGGTCACTAGGGACAGATCAGGCGAGAGGCTTTGAGATGGGCGATGATGGGATCTTGAGGTTTGATGGCAGAATTTACATACTTGCAAATGATGAGTTGAAGAAGATGATCCTAGAGGAAGGTCATAAGAGCCGCCTCAACCTCCACCCAGGCATGAACAAGATGTACCATGACTTGAAGGAGTCATTTTGGTGGCCGGGCATGAAGAGGGACATCGCCCAGTATGTGGCAACCTGCTTAACGTGTCAAAAAGCGAAGGTAGAGCATCAAAGACCTGGCGGGCTGTTGAAGCAACTGGATATCCCTGAGTGGAAATGGGACAGCATCGCCATGGATTTTGTCACCCATTTACCCAGATCGGTAAAGGGTCATGATGCAATCTGGGTCATCATTGATAGGCTGACGAAGAGTGCCCACTTTCTCCCAGTAAATATGAAGATGCCCATGGCCAAGTTGGCACAGCTGTACATCAAGGAGATTGTGAGGTTGCATGGAGTGCCTTCCAGCATCATTTCAGATAGAGATCCCAGGTTCACTTCACGGTTTTGGCAGACCTTGCAAGAGTGTTTGGGAACTAAGTTGAGGATGAGCTCTGCATATCATCCCCAAACAGATGGTCAGTCAGAGAGGACGATCCAATCTTTGGAAGACCTGCTGAGGGCATGCGTCTTGGACCAATTGGGAAGTTGGGAGGAGGTGTTGCCACTAGTGGAGTTTACCTATAACAATAGCTACCACGCCAGCATTGGGATGGCACCATATGAAGCCCTGTATGGGAGGAAATGCAGAACTCCCTTATGTTGGTACCAGGAGGGCGAGGCAGTCTTGGTTGGGCCAGAGTTGATTCAGCAGACGACCGAGAAGGTAAAGCAGATACAAAACAGAATGAAAGCCTCTCAGAGTAGGCAGAAGTCCTATGCAGATCAGAGGAGAAAGCCTTTGGAGTTTGCTGCTGGAGATCACGTGTTCATGAAAGTGACACCAACCAAGGGTGTAGGGCGGGCGATCAGGTCAAAGAAGTTGTCCCCTAAGTTCGTGGGACCATATCAGATCTTGAGAAGGATTGGCCCAGTGGCGTATGAGATCGCCCTACCTCCCCATCTGGCGAATCTGCACAACGTCTTTCACGTGTCACAGCTGAGGAAGTACATGGCAGACCCTAGTCATGTGCTGGGTGTAGACGACGTGCAGATTAGGGATGACTTGTCCTTTGAAGCCAAACCAGTCAGGATTGACGATCGGCAATGTAAACAGCTCAGGGGCAAGACCATCGACATGGTGAAAGTGGTGTGGGATGAGAAATCGGGGGATTCTACTTGGGAGTTAGAAGAACCCATGAGGGAGGCTTATCCATACCTCTTTTCCTTGTAATCCAATTTTCGGGGACGAAAATTTTTTGTTGTTGGGGAGAATGTAAGGACCTGAAATTTATTGGAATGAAAGAGTATGTTTTAAGTAAATTCTAAGTATGTTTATCTAAGTTAAAAAGGAAGGAAAGTGTAGTCTAGAAAAAAAACTATAAGAGTTCCTTGTTTATACATCATCGCCGGTCGCCTAGACTACACGTCATCGCCTGGGCACGAGGCATGCAGGCATCGCGCGGGCGCGAGGGGCATGCGGGCATCGCGCGGGCGCGAGGCACGCGGGCATTGCCAGGGCGCGATGCATGTGGACGTGGCCAAGGCGCGAGAGTTATGAGGGCGTCGCCAGGGAAGACATCGGTTGTCTCACAGAGGAAGACATCGGTCGTTCGCCAGGACGAGGTCATCGGTGGATCGTCTTCGCGCGAGGTCATCGGTGGTAGTCTTCGCGCGAGGTCATCGGTGGTAGTCTTCGCGCGAGGTCATCGGTGGTAGTCTTCGCGCGAGGTCATCGGTGGTAGTCTTCGCGCGAGGTCATCGGTGGATCGTCTTCGCGCGAGGTCATCGGTGGTAGTCTTCGCGCGAGGTCATCGGTGGTAGTCTTCGCGCGAGGTCATCGGTGGATCGTCTTCGCGCGAGAGGTCATCAGTGGTTTCTCTTCGAGCTGGTAGTCATCGGCGAAAGGTCATCGCGCGACGTTGAGTTACACCCAGAGAACGTGGGCCCCAGACTCCCAGCAAGAGATGTTCTGCGCGCGCGCCACGTAGACAAAAGGTGGTTCAGAATAGTGACCTCATAACGTAGCCTGCGCAGAGGCATGCTTAGTAGTACTGTTCAGGGAAGTGTGCACGCAAACTTCCCTGCAGAGTAGGTGGTGGCAGCTGCTTTTGGAGGGATAAGTTGGTTTAAGTTACAAAAATCCACTGCTGAGAGAAAAGGAAAACGTTGTTGTAGTCGAAGAGAGAAAGAGTGAGTTCCCTCCTCCGCGTTGCGATTTCAGCCTCTCCACACAAGAGTACGACGAGAAGCAACACCATTGGAGCACTTGGGTAGTCCTCTGCAAGTTCTTCAGACCAGACGCGAAAAACAGAGCCAAGGTATTCTGCAAGCTTCGTTGGATTTCGAAGCTCCTGGTGGTTGCGCAAGTCCAGGTAAGGGAAGCTAGACCTCTTTTTCCATGCAAGCCACAGTGTAGCTATCTCTGAAGTGAGGGCGACGTGGTCGCCATGTTTGCTTTCATCTGCGTAAAATGCTCTGTTTGTGTGCTTGGGCGACGTGGTCGCCGGTTTTATATACAGTTTTCGAAACACCCTGTTTTTGAACTAGATCGCCGGTTTTGGCGCTGTTTTGCGAACTCCTTGTGTTTGATGTTGTTTTGAGAACTGCTTGAGATTTACATGAGATATTCGAAAATATGAATCCTTTGAAATGGCTATTGCTGTGATTGAAATCATTCTTTTAAGTGTGGCATGATGTCTTTGAATGCTGTGAATGTGGGATCGAGGCATAGTATTTTCAGGAAAGAAAATACCGTGTAAGATCTTGTGGTAGGTGCATTGATCGGTGATTCCTAAGGGGATATCCTGACTCTGCTGAGGTAATGGAATCACGTAGAGGAAGTTACTCAGTTGTTGAGAGTCGAAGGAGGTCTATATGATGGGCGTCTCGTGTGAAAAAGAACGAGCTCCGTCTGTCCTATGGATTAACCCTGTCATACCAGGAGAACTATGGTAACATTGAGATGATATATGCGCATGCTGTGTGGATTCACAGCGACCCTGTGTGGATTTCACAGTGGTGTGGTATGACAGGTGCAGATCTCTGAGTCTAATCAACGCACGAGTCAATCCGGAAGTAGTGTCAAGTGTCTTGTGTGGTGAGTCAGTGGAAAGTCTGACATGTGAAATGAGAAACTTGAATATTGATAGACACTTGATGCTGTATTGTGAAATGGAATGACTATGGGTGAATGTTGTGAAGTTTGTGATTTTGGGCGATCAGCTGAATGCTATGAGCAGCTCTACGTTTTACATGGATATTTTGGAACTTGGTTTACTTGGATTTTCATGTTCTTGATTTAAACTTCTTTTAAATTATCTAGCTTACCCTTTTATCTGTTATTGTGGTTGTTTTCTCAAAACTGTGATGATCGTGTAATTGTTACACGGGAGCAGATGATCTTCCAGGAAGAAGAGCTCCTTAGTGAGTGATTGCCGAGGAGGAGATCGCCGGTTTTCTTCTGTCTATATCGGGTGATCGCCTGTTTCTGCCTCTATCGGGTGATCGCCTGTTTTTTTTCTGTCCTGATAGGTGATCGGCTGTTTTGGCTCCTCCGATAGGAGATCGGTTTCTTCTGATAGGAGATCGCCTGCTTTGTTTTTTTTTACTGTATTTTGTTTATGTTTCTGGAAAATTTGACCGAATTTGTATTAAACTCCCTAAGAGGAGCAACTTCATTTCATATATATATTATTTTGTTCATAGAATCTATTTGTTACCTTTATTTTCATTATATACATTTGTATAGTATTTTGGCGGGATGTTACACAGCAGGGAGAGGCAAACTTTAGGTGGGTCCTCTTAGTAGATAGGTCATCAAACTAGCAGGACTGCGATGCCGGAGTGATATTGGAGGGACCAGATGGGGTCCTAATCGAACAGGCCCTGTGTTTTGCCTTCAAGGCCAGTAACAACCAGGCAGAATATGAGGCCTTGATCGCAGGAATGCTGCTAGCTAAGGAAATGGGTGCGGAATGTCTGTTGGCCAAGAGTGATTCGTTGCTGATAACAGGACAGGTGACAGGTGAGTACCAGGCCAAGAACCCCCAGATGGCCACTTACCTCGAGTATATGGAACTCCTAAAGAGAACCTTCACTGCGTTCGAATTGCTACATGTTCCCCGAGAATAGAATGCCAGTCATATAGGAGACTCTTAGAGCACCTCAAACAACCACAGAGAGCATGGGTGACGTCCAAATGATAGGCGTTTTAGAAGAGAGGAAAAGAAGTCACAGATCACTAACCCAAGAGACGCTAAAGACACCCCGCATAAGCACATATGGACCACCAGGAGAAAGATTGCAGTAGGTTCACCTAGTCGAAGAAGGGGAAACTTGGATGACACCCTACCGATGTTACCTAGCTAACGAAGTGCTTCCCATGGACCCAGCGGAGGCCAGAATTGTGAAGAAGAACGCAACCCGCTACATTTTGATCGATGGTAACTTATTTAGGCATGGTTATACCCATCCTATCCTGACCTGTGTAAGCGGAGAGCAGTGCACCTGTATCATATTTAAGCTCCATGAAGGCATATGCGGGAGTCACATTGGTGGCTGAGCTCTATCGTCAAAAGTCGTTAGAGCTTGATATTACTGGCCAACGATGAGACAAGATTGCATGAGGTACGCACAGCAATGCAAGAAGTGCCAGCAGCATGCCTGATGTGAGTTGATTTTAGATTCATTATATTTGTGACACTTTTAAGAATTAGGATAAAGATTCTTAGCAATTTAAGGTGAGTCACCTAAGGAAAATTCCCACTGGACATTAACTTAACAAGTGTTTAGTAGATGTGAAGGTTCATTTCCAAAGGTCCAAGGTTAAAACACAATTAGAGAGATATGAATGGATGACAATTAAGGTGCAGAATCCATATTTGAATGGTGCAAAACAAAGCTGGAAACAGAATTGAAATTAAGCACAAAAACAGAATTGAAACAACACACAAATTCAAGGAAGCTTAAGGAATCATCAATGGAGACAATGCCTTCCAAAATGATGAACCAAACTCAACTATGAGTGTTATATCCTTGTACTCAACAATTGATATAGGAAGAACACAAAAACAAAACAGAATTGGAAAGGAAAACAGAATTACTGAATAGAAACACAAATTGAAACAAAAGAATCGATTGAAATTGAAGAACAAGGCATAGAATCAAAAACTACCGATTGAAATGACTATGGAAGATGAAAGAAGATGAAACTTATGTGGTTGTAGCCATGGATTGGGAATGGACACGCCACTTGGAGGTGATGATCCAAGATAAGTGCAGATTTGCCGCCACTTGAGAGCTCCCAAAGCTTCACAAGATGAGACAAGGAAGAGGAGAACAAGTCTCACAAAATTCACTCACAATTTGAGTATACTATTCTAATTTCCATGTTATTTTACATGAGCATAGCACCTCTATTTATAGTGTGAGAGGGCTGAAATTAAAGTGGGAAAATTCAAATGAGAAGCATTTGAATTTGGAGCGAAAACACATGTCACAAGGGAGGTGTGACTTGATTTCTACTTTGGCACCTCCTAAAACTACACCTACACCTACTTCTTATGTCACGTGGAAGGTGTGACTTGTTTTTGTACATTAGCACCCCTTATTTTAATATCTACACCTTCCTTTAATGTTCTACTAAAAACTACACAAAAGAAATTACAAAAGAGATACATCCATTGATGTTTATTTCCCAAAGCTTTAGCCTTGCTCATATTGATGCTCATGGATTGGGCTTGGGCCCCCACTTGACTTGGGCTTCTTGGCTTGGGCTTCTTGGGCTTGGGCCCTCTTTATTTATACTACTACTTGGATTATTCAAGAGAACCCAATTATTTACAAAAATGTTCTACTCTTTAAGAAGACTAGTAAGAAGAACTTCAAGTGCTTTGGAATATGGCCCTTTCTTCTTTTTGTGAAGTCTTCTTTTGATTGTTGAGATAACTCTTTATATATAGCATCTTTGGTCATCCTTAAGTGGTCTTGACTTGCATCAATGCCGACTAGCACAATGTGCCACCAGAGGAATTAAGGCTGATCCACAGCCCATGGCCTTTCCACACCTGAGGGATTGACATCCTGGGGCCTTTCCCCTTAGCAATTCGACAGATGAAGTACCTTGTGGTGGACATAGAGTATTTTACCAAATGAATCGAGGTTGAACCAGTGGCACAAATCACAGCTCACAAAGTCCAATACTTTGTGTGGAAGAATATAGTTTGTCGTTTTGGGGTCCCGAAACAATTGGTGTTTGACAATGGCACCCAGTTCGCAAGCCAGCAGTTAGGCAAGTTGTGCATAGAGCTTGGCATCAAGCAGGTATTTGTGTCAGTCGTGCACCCCCAGACTAATGGGCAAGTCGAATCAACCAACAGAGTCTTACTTAGGGACCTGAAAAGGAGGTTAGAAAACGCTAAAGGAACTTGGGCAGAGGAAGTTCCCATGATTGTGTGGGCGTATCACACGACCCCACAGTCCACTACCAAAGAGACACTCTTTAGCCTGGTGTATGGGTCAGATGCTATGATTCCTGTTCTTGCCGGTTGACTCTACGACAATCACGCGCCTCCTTTCCACACCTTGGATTATGTTGTGCTGTCTCGAAACAACCTGCACCTGCAAGATTGAAAAGGGTGCCCTAGAGGCTGTTTGCACTCTGACGCTCAAGTCAAAAAACTAGGACAAGCACACCAAGTGTATTCAGTATCTGTGTTTAGGTCTAGAAACTGCGTACCTTTGTCAAGCGTTTTACTACCCTTTATACAGTCTAGGGTTTCCTCTGCGCCGCTACCCATATTTAGGGTTTACAGGAATATCCTTGCGCCGCTATCACTCAGACTTAGAGTAATCTAGCGCGTAAGGTTTCCTTAACTGGAGTGTAAGTTCTAACAAGATGGCCACCTGGGTACCCCCTCGTGCACCTAATCTTTGGGGCCACCTGTCCTGGGAGCGCCTTCACTGTTCACATGTCATCCATGTAGCTTCACTGGGAAACCCTAATCCTGATGAGTACTCAACCCCTCAGAACTCTGCACCTGTAAGGATCTAGATAATTATTTGGAATAGAAGAAGTATAATTTTAATGAATTCTGAATATGTTATTACTTAAAACGAAAAAAGCTTGTAATGGAAATTTCATGGTGGTCACACCTCGAATGTCGCCCAAGGTCTGAGGGCGGCGTGGTAGAGGTCGGTCGGTGGACCATAGTGGGTTCCAGAAATCACATGTAAGGAGGTGTGATTTGAACCTTAGGAGCGCCATGCATGCAGAATAACTACGGGACTTTACGCTTGGACATAAGGGATTTACCTTCGTGTTGCATGCTTAGGCACGTAAGGATTGAGTACTGAGCTGCCCTCGGGCAGGAGAAGCTACCGACGTCACCGAGCCATGTGGAGGTGATAACACAGGCTTGGAGTAGTGCTAGGACGAGCTCTCAACAGGGTATGACGATGTGGCATCAGTCGACAGAAGCAAGGCGATGTGTCCTCGCCACATCAAGGACGATGAGAGATCGCCAGGGCGAGAGACACGCGGGCATCGCCAGGGCGAGAGACACGCGGGCATCGCCAGGGCGAGAGACACGCAGGAATCGCCAGGGCGAGAGACACGCGGGCATCGCCAGGGCGAGAGACACGCGGGGATCACTAAAGCGAGAGACAGACGGTCATCGCCAGGATGAGGGACACATCGGTCATCTTCCAGGGAGAGACATCGGTCGTCTTCCAGGGAGAGACATCGGTCGTCCACCAGGATGAGACATTAGTGGATGGTAATCGCGCGAGGTCGTGTTCCACACAGATGAGGTGGGGCCCAGGCTCCCAGCATGAGCGTCTTGCATGCGCGACACGTAGACAGAAAGGGTGTTTCAGAATAGTTAGCGTCAGAGAGTTGGTATGCGCAGAAACCCACGTGGTCATACTGTTCAAGGAAGTGTGCACGCAAGCTTTCCTGCAGAGTGGGCGGGGGGCAGCGCCATTTCTGGGCAAGTTGGCTTAGATTCAAAACTCACTCTTGAGAGGCAGTGGACGTTGCTGTGGTTCGAGAGTGATTGAGTGAGTTAGCTTTGGTTCCCTGTTTCTTTCCTCTCCTTCTCCCTGCGTTCATACGTCCTAGCGAACCAGTTGAAGATCGGCGACTACCCTGGATTCCTGACGTTGTGCTTTGCAAGTTCTCCCGTCAGGACGCTAGAACAGAGTATGTCGTTTTACTCTGTTTTTCGAGTCGAATCTGAGCTAGAGAGGGTTGCCTCTGCATAGGCGTTGTCGGCGACTCCCTTAGCTCCAGAAATTGTCTCTGTTAGCGTAGAAAATGAGTAGTATAGTCAGTTTTGTGATAAAGGCTCCATGGTGCAAATTAGGACATCTTTAAGCTTCGGTGGGTTTTGGAGCTCTTAGTGATTTTGCGCACGTTCAGGTAAGGGAAGCTAGCATTTTCGTTTATAAAAACTTTAGGCGAGTAGGTTCTGAAGTGAGGGCGACGTGGTCGCCCGTTTCATATTCTTTTTCACGATGCTCTGTTTTTATGTGTGGGGCGACGTGATCGCCGGTTTTAATGTTGATTTCGAACTCCCCTGTTTTAGTGTCGTTTGAAACTGTTTGAGATTGAAATGTGAAATGCGTGTGATATTCGAAAATTTGAACTTTGGTGTGATTGTTGCTGTGATTGGGATTGTTTAAGAAAAGATTCAAAATATTATATGATGCAGTTATGCTTTTACGTGTGATATGATGTACTGGATGAATGTGAAATTATAATCAAGACATAGTATTTTCAGGAAAGGAAATACCGTGTTGAGATTGGTTATGAGGTGTATTGATCAGTGAGTATCCTGTGAATGACACGATCCTGACTCTGCTGATATAATGGAATCACATAGATGAAGTTATTCAGTTGTTGAGAGTTGAAGGAGGTTCATATGTATGGGTAAGTGGTTTGAAAGATAACTAACTTGACCTGTTATATGAATTAACCCTGTCATATCGTGAGAGTAATGATATTGAGATTATGTTTATGCGCATGGCTGTGTGGATTTCACAGCGACCTTGTGTGGATTTCACAGTGGTGTGGTATGACAGGTGCAGGTCTCTGGATGCTAAGTTCAACGCACGAGTCTTCCGGAAGTAGAGTCATGTGTCTATGTGTTATGAGTCAGTGGAAAGTCTGACATGTGAACCATGAGTATTGAATGTATTGGATAGACACTTGACGAGTTTGTGGAATATGGGGATATTGATGGTTGAAATTGATATAGATTATGAATGGTGTGAAGATTTATGCTTTCTATTGATATAAAGTTTCATATTTAAAGTTTTAAAAATATCTAGCTTACCCCTGTGTTTGGTTTTGTGTTTGCTTTCTTAAAACTGTGATGATCGTGTATATTTGCACGGGAGCAGATGAGGTTGCAGGTAGTAGAGCTCCTCAGTGAGCATTTTCTGGAGGAGGAGATCGCCGGTTTTTGAATACTGTTGTTTTGTTTTATTTTGAAAACTCCTGTATGGAGATGTATTAAAACTTCCTCGAAAAGGGATATTATTTTGAGGCACATTTGTATTAATGGATGAATTATATTATGTATATATCTATGTTAAATTTTGATATTATTGTTTCACCTTTATTTTATTATATAAAAATGAACAATATTTTGAGGGGCGTTACATTAATGGTATCAGAGCAGTTCGTCCTTAGGATGACCTGAGGAGAGTGGGTTCATTGTGTTTCTTCTGCTATTGGAGTCTTAATCAAAGCTATAGTGAAAGGTTTTCAAATGTTTTCTGATTGAAATCTTGTTTGTGCTTTAGTAGATATAGGCTCTAAATGAAAAATTTTAGTATTAAGAGTGAAAGGATCTTGATAAAGTAGTGAGGGTGCACACTCATAACTGAATCGAGATGTTCTCAATCTTAATTCTAAAAGTTTGATGTTGAGCATATATCCACTTCTAGTGTGTTTTATCCCAATTATTAAGTGTGGTGATATTTGATTGGTAGTTTTGTACCCATGACTGTTCGGTGTTATGCTTTCTATTTTGAGCATTATGATTCTGTTGATGAACTCAAATTCTAAATGACTTTGAGATGCTGACCTTTGTAAGGTCTAGATGTTACCTCCTGAATGAATTGATTTCTTATCGATCTCATTCTTATAGTTGTAGGGAATATAGAAACCAATAGTTTCAAAATCTGAAACGAAGAAAGATGGCTCGTAGACCTCCTACCCCTCCCCAACCTTCTTCGGAAATGAGCCAGATTGCCAAGGCTATTGAGATGATGGCAACTGCCATCCAACAACAGAATGCAGCAATGGCTCAGAATCATCAAGCTGCAATGCACCATTGGGAAACTGCTCGGTCGGCTGAAACAGCTTCCCACGTCAGTCAGCCTCAGGAACAGATGGGACTGACCGAGTTCATGAGGCACAACCCACCCAAGTTCAGTGGGAATGCTACCCCTGATCAAGCAGATCAGTGGGTCAGGGAGTTGGAGAAAATCTCTAGGGCGATCTCTTGCCCTGAAGAGAAGAAATTGGTGTTCGCCACCTATCTGCTATCTGGAGAAGCCGAGTTCTGGTGGATGGGAGCTCAGCAGATGATGGAAGCCAGAGCTGAAGTGTTAGACTGGGAGAGCTTCAGGGTGAGGTTTCTGGAAAAATACTTCCCAGATAGTGCAAAGTTTGCGAAGGAAGCAGAATTCCTCAGATTGGAGCAAGGGGAGATGTCAGTGAATGCTTATGCTGCTCGGTTTGAGTACCTTGCCCGATTCTATACCCAGGCGACCTCTGAGGCTTGGAGGTGTAGGAAGTTTGAAGAGGGACTGAAGCATGGGCTGAAGAGGACCATAGCCCCTATGTGCATCAGGGAATTTCACGCCTTAGTAGAGAAGGCGAAGATGGTGGAGACTCTGGAAAAGGGTGATTCTCGGGTGATCAGGTCACACCCAGGGGGTTCTTCTAGTGGGAAGGCCAAAGTGCAGCACCCATAAAGCAAGCCCTATCGAGACCTCCACCACATCGGGCAGGAACAGCGTCATCCCAGTTGCAACAGTAACAACCTTGGAAACCCAAATGTTTCCATTGTGGTGGACCACACACATCCAATGTGTGCTTCAAGAGGAATTCAGAGAGAAGGTGTTACACCTGCCAAAAGACGGGGCACGTTGCTAGAGAGTGCCCTAACAGGAATGGGGCGACTCAACCCAGTGGTTCTCAGCAGTTGAGGAATGAAGGCAGCAGACCTCAGGCAACAGGGAGAGTGTTTGCCATGACAGGAGCAGAGGCGTCTCAGTCAGGTAACCTAGTGCAAGGTGTTTGTTTTATAGCTGGTAGAGGTGTAAAAGCCTTGTTTGATTCTGGAGCGACACACTCCTTTGTGTCAAGCCTGTGTGTAGCCGAGTTGGGCCTTCTAGTGAAGAAGTTACCGTTTGAACTGTTGGTCTCTACACCTGCGTCAGGACAGGTGTTGACCTCTACAGTTTGCTCTGAATGTCCAGTGATAGTAGAGGGACGCAGGTTCAAAGTAAACTTGATCTGCCTACCTCTTCAGGACCTGGATGTTATCCTGGGAATGGATTGGCTATCTGCCAATCATGTTCTCATAGACTGCGGTAGTCAGAAAATAGCGTTTCCAGACCTCCAAGAGTCAGATGTGATATCTGCTCAGCATGGGTGGTCGGAGTTGGAAAAAGGGGCGAGGTGCTTCGTGATCCTAGCTCGGTTGGAAGTGAAGAATGAAGAGGACGTAAGCAGGATACATGTGGTGAAAGATTTCATGGATGTATTTGCAGAAGAAATACCTAGATTACCTCCTAAGAGAGAAGTGGAATTCTCTATTGATTTGGTACCTGGAGGTGGACCAATGTCAATGGCACCTTACAGGATGGCTCCAGCCGAGTTGGTAGAATTAAAGAAGCAAGTGGAAGAGTTGTTGGAGAAACAATTCATCAGACCCAGTGTATCTCCATGGGGGGCTCCAGTGCTTCTAGTTAAGAAAAAAGATGGAGGGTCTCGGCTGTGTATAGATTACAAGCAGTTGAACAAGTTGACCATCAAGAACAAGTATCCTCTACCTAGAATTGATGATTTGATGGATCAATTACATGGGGCCTCGGTGTTCTCAAAGATTGATCTGAGATCGGGGTACCACCAAATTTTGGTAAGAGCTGAAGATGTTCAAAAGACAGCATTTAGGTCTCGTTATGGGCACTATGAGTATGTGGTGATGCCGTTTGGAGTAACAAATGCTCCAGCTCTGTTCATGGATTTCATGAATAGAATTTTTCGTCCTTTCTTGGATAAGTTTGTGGTAGTCTTCATAGACGACATACTCATTTATTCAAGGACCGAGGAAGAACATGAAGAACATCTGAAGACAGTATTGGAGATTCTGAGGGAGAAGCAATTGTATGCCAAGTTCTCTAAGTGTGAGTTCTGGTTGAAGGAAGTCAACTTCTTAGGACATGTAATATCTGCCCAGGGGATCTCGGTGGATCCAGCCAAAGTGGAGGTAGTGCTTCAGTGGGAACGTCCTAAGACAGTTACTGAGATAAGGAGTTTTGTGGGTTTAGCAGGCTACTATCGGAGGTTCATTGAAGATTTTTCCAAGGTAGTAGCTTCTTTGACTCAGTTAACTCGCGAAGATCAACCTTTTGCTTGGACTGAAAAGTGTGAGCAGAGTTTCATGGGGCTGAAGAAGAGGTTGACTAGCGCCCCAGTGTTAGTGATCCCGGATGTGGGAAATCCTTTTGATGTTTACTGTGATGCTTCACATCAAGGTTTGGGATGTGTGTTGATGCAAGAGAAAAGAGTGGTTGCACATGCTTCAAGGCAACTCAAAGTTCACGAGAGGAACTATCCTACCCATGACTTAGAGTTGGCGGCTGTGGTGTTTGCCTTGAAGATTTGGAGGCATTATTTGTATGGAGCTCGGTTTCAGGTGTTTAGTGACCATAAAAGCCTGAAATATCTGTTTGATCAGAAGGAGTTAAATATGAGACAAAGAAGATGGGTGGAGTTCCTAAAAGATTATGACTTCCAACTGATATATCATCCAGGGAAGGCCAATGTAGTGGCAGATGCCTTGAGTAGGAAATCAATACAAGTATCAACCATGATGATTGAAGAGCAGAAATTGATTGAGCAGTTTAGAGATTTAAAGTTTGGAGTGGAATTTCATGTAAATCATATTAGTTGTAGTAAGTTAACTATAACTAATGATTTCATTGGAATGATAAAGGATAAGCAATTAGAGGATCCTAGCCTGAAGCGTATTGTAGAATTTCTAGGCACCGATCAGGCTAAAGGCTTTGCGATGGGCGATGATGGAATCTTGAGATTTAATGGCAGAATTTGCATACCTGCAAATGAAGATTTGAAGAAGAAGATCCTAGAAGAAGGCCACAAGAGTTACCTTAGTCTGCACCCAGGTATGAATAAGATGTACCAGGATTTAAAAGAGTCATTTTGGTGGTCGGGCATGAAGAAGGAGATAGCTCAGTATGTTGCTACCTGCTTGACATGTCAGAAGGCGAAGGTAGAACATCAAAGGCCTGGCGGTTTGTTGCAGTAATTGGATATCCCTGAATGGAAATGGGACAGCATCGCCATGGATTTTGTTACCCATTTACCTAGATCGGTAAGGGGTCATGATGCAATCTGGGTCATCATTGATCGGCTGACGAAGAGTGCTCACTTTCTTCCAGTGAATATGAGGATGCCTATGGCCAAGTTGGCACAGCTGTACATCAGAGAAATTGTGAGGTTGCATGGAGTGCCTTCTAGCATTGTTTCGGATAGAGATCCCAGGTTCACTTCACGGTTTTGGCAGACCTTACAAGATTGCTTGGGAACTAAGTTGAGAATGAGCTCGGCATATCATCCTCAAACAGATGGACAGTCAGAGAGAACGATCCAGTCCTTGGAAGATCTGCTGAGGACGTGTGTCTTAGATCAATTGGGAAGTTGGGATGAGGTGTTGCCGCTGGTGGAGTTTACTTATAATAACAGTTACCACGCCAGTATTGGGATGGCACCATATGAAGCCCTGTATGGGAGGAAATGCAGAACTCCCTTATGTTGGTACCAGGAGGGCGAAGCAGTCTTGGTTGGGCCAGAGTTGATTCAGTAGACAACCGAGAAGGTGAAACAGATACAAGGCAGAATGAAAGCTTCTCAAAGCCGGCAGAAATCCTATGCAGATCAGAGGAGAAGACCTTTGGAGTTTACTGCTGGGGATCATGTGTTTATGAGAGTGACGCCAACCAAGGGTGTAGGACGAGCTATCAGATCAAGGAAGCTGTCTCCTAAGTTTGTTGGACCATATCAAATCTTAAGGAAGATAGGTCCTGTAGCTTATGAGATTGCTCTACCTCCCCAATTAGCAAATCTGCATAATGTCTTTCACGTGTCACAGCTAAGGAAGTATCTTGCAGACCCTAGTCACGTGTTGGAAGTGGACAATGTGCAGATCAGGGATGACTTGTCGTTTGAAGCGAAACCAGTCAGGATTGACGATCAGCAGAGTAAGCAGCTCAGAGGCAAGACCATCAACATGGTAAAGGTGGTGTGGGATGACAGATCGGGTGATTCAACTTGGGAATTAGAAGAAAACATGAGAGAAGACTATCCCTACCTCTTTTCCTTGTAATTCAATTTTCGGGGACGAAAATTTTTCTTGTTGGGGAGATTGTAAGGATCTAGATAATTATTTGGAATAGAAGAAGTATAATTTTAATGAATTCTGAATATGTTATTACTTAAAACGAAAAGAGCTTGTAATGGAAATTTCATGGTGGTCAGACCTCGAATGTCGCCCAAGGTCTGAGGGCGGCGTGTAACATCCCGCCAAAACCTTTTCATAATTATATAAAAAAAAATGAAATAGAGATAAAATAATAATGCTGAAGTGAACAAAATTGCATATACGAAATGAAGTTCTCTCCTCGCAGGGAGTTTAATACAAGGTCGGTCGGTTTTCCAAAAACGTAAACTAAATACAACAGAATAAATAAAAACAGGCGATTCCCCAACAAGACAGGCGATCTCCCATCAGGAAAGGGCGATCTCCTATCAAAGAGGGCGATCTCCTATCAGACAACATAAAAAGGGGTGATCGCCTAGCGGAAATATAAATGGGCGATCTCCTCCCGGCGCCCACTCACTGAGGAGCTCGACCACCTGCAACTTCGTCTGCTCCCGTGCAAAAATACACGATCATCACAGTTTAAGAGAAAACAGCCACAGAGCAATACAAAATAAAGGGGTAAGCTAAATGTTTTAAAAGCTTTTAAATCAATGGTAAACATAAAACTTCACGCCATTCATGATCCATATCAATTACCACCATTAACATTCTCATATCCCATAACTCGTCAAGTGTCTATTTGCTACTTTCGGTATTCAAGATTCACACGTCAGACTTTCCACTGACTCACAATGCATAGACACATGACTCTACTTCCGGAAGACTCGTGCGTTGAACTTAGCATCTAGAGACCTGCACCTGTCATACTTCATTGGCTGAAATGTTTCCACAGCCATGCGCATCAACACAATCTCGATCTCAATTCCATCACTCTCACAGTATGACAGGGTTAATCCATATAACAGGCCGAGCTCGTTCTTTTTCACACGACTCACCCATTCATATGAACCTCCTTCGACTCTCACCAACTGAATAACTTCCTCTATATGATTCCATTGTCTCAGCAGAGTCAGGATCGCCTCATTCACAGGATGCTCACAGATCAATACACTTCATAACCAAATCTCAACACGGTATTTCCTTTCCTGAAAATACTATGTCTTGATCCCACATTCAAGACATTCCACACAACATATAACGCTTAAATGAACGATTTCAATCACAGCAAAAACTGTAAGGACCTGTAAAAATTGAATTGGAATAATAAGGGTTATATTTCAAAGGAATTCTGTGTATGTTTTATTCAAAATAAAAAGGAAGGAAAGTTAAGTTTAGAAAGGTATGAGATCGCCAGGGCGCGAGGACGTCGCCAGGGCGCGAGGACGTCGCCAGGGCGCGAGGACGTCGCCAGGGCGCGAGGACGTCGCCAGGGCGCGCGAGGCATGTGGACGTCGCCAGGGCGCGAGGCATGCAGGCATCGCGCGGACGCGAGAGGCATACAGGCATCGCGCGGGCGCGAGAGGCATGCGGGCATCGCGCGGGCGCGAGAGGCTTGCGGGCGTCGCCAGGGCGCGCGAGGTATGTGGGCGTGGCCAAGGCGCGAGAGTTATGAGGGCGTCGCCAGGGAAGACATCGGTCGTCTCCCAGAGGAAGACATCGGTCGTCTCCCAGAGGAAGACATCGGTCGTCTCCCAGAGGAAGACATCGGTCGTCTCCCAGAGGAAGACATCGGTCGTTCGCCAGGATGAGTCAGCGTTGGAAAGTTGTCGCGATGGCGAGCCTCACACAGATAAAGTGGGACCCAGACTCTCAGCATGAAACATCCTGCACGCGCGCCACGTAGACAAAAAGGATGATTCAGAGTGGTGACATCAGAATGTTGGCATGCGCAGGAGACACTCGCGGTCGTACTGTTCAGAGCAGTGGCTGGCATGCACAAGCGACAACAGTGGCAGTACTGTTCAGGGCAGTGGTTCTCAGACTTCTCTGCAGAGTGGATGGTGGCAGCTGCTTTTGGTGGATAAGTTGGTTTAAGATGCAGAAAACCCACTGCTGAGAGAAAGAAACGTTGCAGCCTTCAAAGAGAGAAAGAGTGAGTTACCTCCCTTCTCCTCCAATTGTCTCCTTCGCGCTGCGATTCTAGCATCTTCACGCAAGAGTACGACGAGAGGCAGCCACCATTAGAGCACCTGGGAGGTTCTCTGCAAGTCCTTCAACCAGACGCAAAAACAGAGCCAAGGCGTTGTTCAAGCTTCGTTGGGATTCGGAGCTCCTGGTGTTTTGCGCAAGTCCAGGTAAGGGAAGCTAGACTTCATCTTAAATACAAGCCATAGATTAGCTGTTTCTGAAGTAAGGGCGACGTGGTCACCGGTTTTCGTTTTCATCTTCGTGAATGCTCTGTTTCTATGTGTTTGGGCGACGTGGTCGCCGGTTTTATATACAGACTTTGAAATACCCCGTTTCGAAACAGATCGCCGGTTTTGGCGTTGTTTGCGAAACTCTCTGTTTTTGGTGTTGCTTTGAAACTGTCTGAGACTTAAAGGTGATATTCGAAAATCTGAACCTTTGGAATGATTGTTGCTGTGATTAAATCATTTATTTGAGTGGGATGATGTCTTGAATGCTGTGAATGTGAGACCGAGGCATAGTATTTTCAGGAAAGGAAATACCGTGTAAGATCGTATGTAATGTGTATTGACCTGGGGCTTGTCTAGAAGGAGATATCCTGACTCTGCTGATATAATGGAATCACGTAGATGAAGTTATTCAGTTGTGGAGAGTCGAAGGAGGTTCATATGTATGGGTGAGTTGTTCAAAAGGGAACGAGCTCGGCCTGTTATATGAATTAACCTTGTCATACCGGGAGAGTTAATGACATTGAGACTTTATGCGCATAGCTGTGTGGATTCACAGCGACCCTGTGTGGATTTCACAGTGGTATGGTATGACAGGTGCAAATCTCTGGGCCTGAGTCAACGCACGAGTAAATCCGGAAGTAGTGTCAAGTGTCTTGTGTGCTGAGTCAGTGGTGGTCTGACATGTGAAATGAGGAACTTGAAATTGATAGACACTTGTTACAGTTGTGAAATAGAATGACTCTGGAAAATATTGTGAAGAGTGTGATTTCTGGATGATCAGGTGAAGAGTATGAGAAACTTGATAACTTTACGTGAATATCTTGAAAATTGTTTACCTTGATTTTATTTTAAGTATCCTTATTTAAACTCTTTTTAAATGTCTAGCTTACCCTGTGTTTTCCTTTGTGTTGTGGTCTTTTCTTAAACCTGTAATGATCGTGTATAATTTACACGGGAGCAGATGATGTTGCAGGAAGTAGAGCTCTTTAGAAAATTGTCGCTGGAAGGAGATCGCCTGTTTTCTTTTCTGTTGGGTGATCGCCCCTCTTGCTGCTTTATAATAGGAGATCGCCTTTATGAAAGGAGATCGCCCTTCTTATAGGAGATCGCCCTTTCTGCCAGGAGATCGCCTATCTGTTTTTTTTGTATTGTATTTCGTTTACGTTTTTAATGGAGAAGTGATCATTTGTATTAAACTCCCTGTGAGGAGAAACTTATTTATTTTATATAAAGATTTTGCTCACTTCAATCTATTTGTCACCTTTATTTTCGTTTTATATTTATTTTCAAAGTAATTTGGCGGGATGTTACAAAAACTCATTCCAAGGTTCAGATTTTCGAATATCACATTTAAATCTCAAACAGTTTCAAACAGCACCAAAACAGGGGAGTTCGAAAAACAACGCCAAAACCGGCGATCTGGTTCAAAAACAAGGTATTTCGAAGTCTGTATTTAAAACCGGCGACCACGTCGCCCAAACACATAGAACAGAGCATTCACGAAGATGAAAACGAAACCGGCGACCACGTCGCCCTCACTTCAGAAACAGCTAATCTATGGCTTGTATTGAAAATGAAGGCTAGCTTCCCTTACCTGGACTAGCGCAAAACTCCAAGAGCTCCGAAACCCAACGAAGCTTAAAGATGCTTTCACTCTGTTTTAGTGTCCCGGTCTGGAGAACTTGCAGAGAACCTCCCAAGTGCTCTAAGGGCAGTCGTTGCTCGTCGTACTGGTGCTTGGGGAATGCCTGAATCGCAGCGTGAAGGAGAGGAAGGAGAAGGAGCCAACTCTAACTCTCTAAATCACTTTCTAACCACCAACGTCTCTTACCTCTCAGGAGTGAGTTTAAATCTAAGCCAACTTGCCTAGGAATGCCGCTGCCTCCACCCACTCTGCAGGAAAGGTTGCGTGTATGCTTCCCTGAACAGTACGACTACGCATGCCTCTGCGCAGGCTAACACTCTGAGGTCACTATTCTGAACCACCCTTTTTGTCTATGTGTCGCGCGTGCAGTACGTCTGATGCTGAGAGCCTGGGTCCCACCTTATCTGTGTGCAACTCGACATCGCGCGATAACCTTTCACCGATGACCACCGGCGCGAAGACTATCCACCGATGACCTCTCGCGCGAAGACTATCCACCGAGGTCTCATCCTGGAGAACGACCGATGTCACTCCCTGGGAGGCGACCGATGTGCCTCTCATACCGGCGATGACTGATTGCCTCATCCCGGTGATGACTGCTTCCTCACACTGGCAGACAACTGATGTGTCACCCCTGGAGGACCACCGATGTCTCACGCTGGCAGACAACCGATGTCCCACCCTGGAGGACCACCGATGTCTCACGCTGGCGGACAACCGATGTCCCACCCTGGAGGATCACCGATGTTTCACCCTGGCAGACCACCGATGTCTCTCCCATCCTGGTTGATGACCGATGTTTCTCTCATGCTGTTGGCGATCTCTTATCGCCTTTGTGTGTGACGAGAACATCACCTTACTCTGCTCACCGATATCACATCGTCACACCTTGCTGAAGGTTCATCCTCCCATTATGTTACGTCCAAGGTATCACTTCCAGATGACTTGGTGACGTCGGTAGCTTCACATTTCCAAGAGTAGATAGGACTGCTCCTCGTGCTCCCATGCATGCACACTAAGGATGACTTCTTATGCTCAAGCATAGAGCTTTGCATGCACAGCGTATCTAAGGCTTAACCCTCACCTTGATACGCGTGGTTGTCGGAACCCACTCTAGTTGATCCAGTATCTTGACCACATACTGAGTGCACTTTCGGCGATCATGTGCACCATAGGCGGCAGGCGATCATGTGCAACCTACTCGACAGGCGATCATGTACTAACCAGGCGATCTCATAGGAGACTTCTTAACTACACTTTTCTTCCTTTACTCTTCTTGATCCACATGTCTTCCTCGAGCACATCCACGTGATTACCTCACGATAAAGTCATCGCACCTGACTACTTGGTTATTACAATGGTCAGCCGACCGACCTCGACCAGCTGACCCCAGACCTTGGGCGACGTCCGAGGGCCGACTACTACGAAACTTCATTTACCAGCTCTTTGTATTTTAAATAATAACATCTTCTGAAATTATTTAAGTCTAACACTTTTATTCCAATTAAAGTTTCTAGGTCCTTACATTCTCCCCAACAAGAAAAATTTTCGTCCTCGAAAATTGAATTACAAGGAAAAGAGGTGGGGATACGCTTCTCTCATGGTTTTCTTCGAATTCCCATGGTGAATCACCCGATCTGCACGTCGTCCACTTCCAACTGGTGACTAGGGTCTGCAAGATACTTCCTTAGCTGTGATACGTGAAATACATTATGCAGGTTTGCTAATTGGGAAGGTGGGGCGATCTCATAAGCCACTGGACTGATCCCCCTTAGAATCTGATATGGCCCAACAAACTTAGGGGACAGCTTCTTTGATCTTATAGCTCGTCCTACACCCTTGGCTGGTGTCCCCCCTCATAAAGACATGATCCCCAGCAGCAAACTCCAGAGGTCTTCTCCTCTGATCTGCCTAAGACATCTGCCGACTTTTGGGAACCTTTCATTCTGCCCTGTATCAGTTTCACCCTCTCGGTTGTCTGCTGAACCAACTCTTACTACTCCAATACTTCATCAAATTCCATTTTACATCCCTGCATATGGAATATGCTGCTCCATTGAGCGCCAACTCCAGCATTCACACCCTACTTCCAACCTTGAAGACTTGGTCGAGTAAGTCCAGAACTAGGCCCTTAACAGAGCCAGGACTAGCCCCTTTTGAGAAAAGCGAGCAAGATCCTTCATCGGAAGGAAAGGGGACAGCTGCCCACTACTCATGCCCCCTAGCTAATTCAAACTGGGATCCGAACTATTCGTCTAGGAATCAACTTCTGCATCTTGATCAAAACCATCCATTGACTTCCCAACTGCTGATCTAATTCTCACGCTCCATAAAGGGACACCTTTTGTCCACCTCTATGCTACATAATTCTGTACCTTATAAAGACAAAGTTCCTGTTGCTGTTACTTTCTAAATCATTATTATGACTCCTTTTGCCAACTCGGCTTCCTGCTCCCATTACGACCTCCTTCCCTTCTACATTCACAGGCCGATCTGCATCCTCATTGGTCAAATTCAAAAGGCTTACGGCTTCGGAAGCCTTTTATCTCAACCCACCATTTTCCATAATCATCTTTCAAATCACGATCAACAAAACAGCATCAAATCTGCGTGAAGCTCAAGCTAGAACCATCTCATGCTGTTTCATCGACATGAACATCTTCCAAGCTTCAAAAGAAAAAAATTTCATTCTTTCATTCTTGGAACTTAACCCTGGTACTTCCCATGGATACACATGCTTAAGCTTTAAACCCCCAACATACTGCTTATTTACTCTCCATAACTTATACGTAGCTGAAACTAAACCTTGGTACCACTAAATCTAACTTACACTTGCTTCTTTAATTCCCTCTACTATCACTGGGCATTCAGAGCAAACTAGGGAGGTCAAAACCTGTTTTGAAGCAGGTGTAGAGGCCAACCGTTCAAACGACAGCTCCTCCACTAGAAGGCCCAGTTCGGTTGCACACCGATTTGACACAAAAGAGTGTGTCTCTCCAGAATCAAACAAAACTTCTAACGTATCTACCAGCTATAAACAAGTATCTTGTACTAGGTTACCTGACTGAGATGCTTCCGCTCCAGACATGGCAAACACTCTCCCTCCTGCCTGAGGTCTGCTGCCTTTGTTCCTCAACTGCTGGGAACCAACGGGTTGAGTCATCCTTTTTCTGTTAGGACAATCTCTAGAAATGTGCCCCATCTTTTGGCATGTGAAACACCTGGGTCTCCATGTTTGTTGTTGCTGAAACTGGGGCGGCGCTGCTCCTGCCCTATGCTGGGGAGGTCTCGCATAAGGCTCATTCTGCTGCTGCTGAACCTTTACCTTCCCACTGGAGGAACCCCCTGGGTGAGACCTGATCACCCGCGAATCACCCTTTTCCAGAGTCTCTACCATCTTCATCTTCTCCACTAAGGCGTGAAATTCCCTGATGCACATCGGGGCTGTGGTCCTCTTCAGCCCATGCCTCAGTCCTTCTTCAAATTTCCTACACCTCCAAGCCTCGGAGGTAGCTTGGGTATAAAACCGGGCGAGGTACTCAAACCGAGCAGCATAAGCATTCACTGACATCTCTCCCTGCTCCAATCTGAGGAATTCAGCTTCCTTGGCAAACCTTGCACTATCTGGGAAGTACTTTTCCAGAAACTTCACCCTGAAGCTCTCCCAGTCCATCACTTCCTCTCGGGCTTCCATCATCTGCTGAGTTCCCATCCACCAGAACTCAGCTTCTCCAGACAGAAGATATGTGGCGAATACCAGCTTCTTATCTTCAGGGCAGGAGGTCGCCCTGAAGATTTTCTCTAACCCCCTGACCCACTGATCTGCTTGATCAGGGGTAGCGTTCCCACTGAACTTAGGTGGGTTGTGCCTGAGGAACTCGGTCAGTCCCATCTGCTCCTGAGGTTGACTAACGTGAGAGGCTGTCTCAGCCGACCGAGCAGTCTCCCAGTGGTGCATCGCAGCTTGATGATTCTAAGCCATTGCTGCATTCTATTGTTGGATGGCAGTTGCCATCATCTCAATGGCCTTGGCGATCTAGCCCATCTCCGAAGAAGGTTGGGGGGAGGTAGGAGGTCTACGTGCCATCTCTCTTCGTTCTCAGATTTGAAACCACTAGTTTCTATATTCCCTACAACTATAAGAATGAAATCGATAAGAAATCAATTCATTCAAGGGGTAAAAGCTAGACCTTACAAAGGTCAGCATCTCAAAGTCATCTAGAATTTGAGTTTATCAGCCGATCATGATACTTATAACATCAAGCATAACACCAGAACAGCTACTGGTATAAGACTATCAATCCAAACAACCACTTTCAATCAATTACTAAAAACACTCAATAATATGAAATAATCCACACCAGAATTCAATATATGCTAAACATCAAACCTTTAGAATTAAGATTGAGAATCATCTCGATCCAATTACGAGTGTGCACCCTCACTACTTTATCAAGATCTTCTCATTCTTAATACTAAGATTTTCAGTTAGGGCATACATTCACTAAAGCACACACAAATTTTCAATACAAAAGCGTTTTGAAAATCTTTCACTATAGTTGTTATTTAAAACTCAAATAAATTTTATGAGCAGAAGAAACACAATGGATCCACAGCCCTCAGGTCATCCTAAGGACGAACTGCTCTGATACCATTAATGTAACATCCCGCCAAAACCTTTTCATAATTATATAAAAAAAAATGAAATAGAGATAAAATAATAATGTTGAAGTGAACAAAATTGCATATATGAAATGAAGTTCTCTCCTCGCAGGGAGTTTAATACAAGGTCGGTCGGTTTTCCAAAAACGTAAACTAAATACAACAGAATAAATAAAAACAGGCGATTCCCCAACAAGACAGGCGATCTCCCATCAGGAAAGGGCGATCTCCTATCAAAGAGGGCGATCTCCTATCAGACAACATAAAAAGGGGTGATCGCCTAGCGGAAATATAAATGGGCGATCTCCTCCCGGCACCCACTCACTGAGGAGCTCGACCACCTGCAACTTCGTCTGCTCCCGTGCAAAAATACACGATCATCACAGTTTAAGAGAAAACAGCCACAGAGCAATACAAAATAAAGGGGTAAGCTAAATGTTTTAAAAGCTTTTAAATCAATGGTAAACATAAAACTTCACGCCATTCATGATCCATATCAATTACCACCATTAACATTCTCATATCCCATAACTCGTCAAGTGTCTATTTTCTACTTTCGGTATTCAAGATTCACACGTCAGACTTTCCACTGACTCACAATGCATAGACACATGACTCTACTTCCGGAAGACTCGTGCGTTGAACTTAGCATCTACAGACCTGCACCTGTCATACTTCATTGGCTGAAATGTTTCCACAGCCATGCGCATCAACACAATCTCGATCTCAATTCCATCACTCTCACAGTATGACAGGGTTAATCCATATAACAGGCCGAGCTCGTTCTTTTTCACACGACTCACCCATTCATATGAACCTCCTTCGACTCTCACCAACTGAATAACTTCCTCTATATGATTCCATTATCTCAGCAGAGTCAGGATCGCCTCATTCACAGGATGCTCACAGATCAATACACTTCATAACCAAATCTCAACACGGTATTTCCTTTCCTGAAAATACTATGTCTTGATCCCACATTCAAGACATTCCACACAACATATAACGCTTAAATGAACGATTTCAATCACAGCAAAAACTCATTCCAAGGTTCAGATTTTCGAATATCACATTTAAATCTCAAACAGTTTCAAACAGCACCAAAACAGGGGAGTTCGAAAAACAACGCCAAAACCGGCGATCTGGTTCAAAAACAAGGTATTTCGAAGTCTGTATTTAAAACCGGCGACCACGTCGCCCAAACACATAGAACAGAGCATTCACGAAGATGAAAACGAAACCGGCGACCACGTCGCCCTCACTTCAGAAACAGCTAATCTATGGCTTGTATTGAAAATGAAGGCTAGCTTCCCTTACCTGGACTAGCGCAAAACTCCAAGAGCTCCGAAACCCAACGAAGCTTAAAGATGCTTTCACTCTGTTTTAGTGTCCCGGTCTGGAGAACTTGCAAAGAACCTCCCAAGTGCTCTAAGGGCAGTCGTTGCTCGTCGTACTGGTGCTTGGGGAATGCCTGAATCGCAGCGTGAAGGAGAGGAAGGAGAAGGAGCCAACTCTAACTCTCTAAATCACTTTCTAACCACCAACGTCTCTTACCTCTGAGGAGTGAGTTTAAATCTAAGCCAACTTGCCCAGGAATGCCGCTGCCTCCACCCACTCTGCAGGAAAGGTTGCGTGTATGCTTCCATGAACAGTACGACTACGCATGCCTCTGCGCAGGCTAACACTCTGAGGTCACTATTCTGAACCACCCTTTTTGTCTATGTGTCGCGCGTGCAGTACGTCTGATGCTGAGAGCCTGGGTCCCACCTTATCTGTGTGCAACTCGACATCGCGCGATAACCTTTCACCGATGACCACCGGCGCGAAGACTATCCACCGATGACCTCTCGCGCGAAGGCTATCCACCGATGACCTCTCGCGCGAAGACTATCCACCGAGGTCTCATCCTGGAGAACGACCGATGTCACTCCCTGGGAGGCGACCGATGTGCCTCTCATACCGGCGATGACTGATTGCCTCATCCCGGTGATGACTGCTTCCTCACACTGGCAGACAACCGATGTGTCACCCCTGGAGGACCACCGATGTCTCACGCTGGCAGACAACCGATGTCCCACCCTGGAGGACCACCGATGTCTCACGCTGGCGGACAACCGATGTCCCACCCTGGAGGATCACCGATGTCTCAGCCTAGCAGACCACCGATGTCTCTCCCATCCTGGTTGATGACCGATGTTTCTCTCATGCTGTTGGCGATCTCTTATCGCCTTTGTGTGTGACGAGAACATCGCCTTACTCTGCTCACCGATGTCACATCGTCACACCTTGCTGAAGGTTCATCCTCCCATTATGTTACGTCCAAGGTATCACTTCCAGATGACTTGGTGACGTCGGTAGCTTCACATTTCCAAGAGTAGATAGGACTGCTCCTCGTGCTCCCATGCATGCACACTAAGGATGACTTCTTATGCTCAAGCATAGAGCTTTGCATGCACAGCGTATCTAAGGCTTAACCCTCACCTTGATACGCGTGGTTGTCGGAACCCACTCTAGTTGATCCAGTATCTTGACCACATACTGAGTGCACTTTCGGCGATCATGTGCACCATAGGCGGCAGGCGATCATGTGCAACCTACTCGACAAGCGATCATGTACTAACCAGGCGATCTCATAGGAGACTTCTTAACTACACTTTTCTTCCTTTACTCTTCTTGATCCACATGTCTTCCTCGAGCACATCCACGTGATTACCTCACGATAAAGTCATCGCACCTGACTACTTGGTTATTACAATGGTCAGCCGACCGACCTCGACCAGCTGACCCCAGACCTTGGGCGACGTCCGAGGGCCGACTACTACGAAACTTCATTTACCAGCTCTTTGTATTTTAAATAATAACATCTTCTGAAATTATTTAAGTCTAACACTTTTATTGTGTACCGACCAGTGCTCGGACACCGAGAACAGGTAGTAAAGGGCGAACCACGTCAGATGGGTCCCACAGCATAGGCCAAAGCCACGTGAGGAATGGACCCCATTAAAGAGTGATCAGTCATCGGTGTGTTCCCTCAGAGTAGGGTGATCAGTCGTCGGTGTGTTCCCCTGAGATAAGGGTGATTAGTCATCAGCATTTTCCCGTAGGGAAGGGTGAGTAGTCGTCAGATCACCAGGATGGGCTGAGGTGTCATCGTCACTCAGCAGGTCGAGGAGTCCTCGGCAACAGAGTGTGGTGAGGTGACATCGGCCTTGGGTGGAGACGAGGTGACATCGGCCTTGGGGGAAGACCAGCTATCAGTAAACATGCCCAGAGGTAAGGAGAGGCCTGGATCACGAAGTGCCTATGCGGGTAGCAGGGAGAGCACAGTTGGGTGTAGAGTCCTGAGGGGACAAGTACTCACCAGAGCTAGGGTTTTCCCAGTGAAGCTACATGCATGGCACGTAAACAGTGAAGGCACTCCCAGAACAGGTGGCCCCAGAGACTAGGTGCACAAGGAGGCACCCAGGTGGTCACCCTGTGAGAGTTTGCACTCCAGAGAAGGAAACCTTATGTGCTAGATTACCCTAAGATTGGGTGATAGCGGCGCAAGGGTATTCCAGTAAATCCTAAATATGGCTAGTAGCGCAGTGAACCCTAATTAGGGTTAGCGGCGCTGTAAACCCTAGACTATATAAGGGACAGTAAAATACTTCACAGAGGTACGGAGTTTCTAGACCTAAACACAGAGAAACTCAATACAATTGGTGTTGCTTGCCCTACACTGACTTGAGCGTCGGAGTGCAAACGGCCTCTAGGGCGCCCCCTTTCTCTTTTGCAGGTGCGGATTGCTTCGAGAGAACCAAGCACATATCAACGTGAGGAAGGAGGCGTGTGTGTGTCGTGAGTCAACCGACAGGCGGGTCAACCGGCAAGAACATTTGGCGCCCACCGTGGGGCAGGAGTAAAACGAAGGTCCCATACAGAAGAACGAGAGTAGAAATCGCAGAGAATGAGGAATACCAGACATGGATCTGTTCCGCCGAATGGAGCCGACGGCGTTACCATGCAACAAATCATGGAAACGATGCGCGCCCTCCAAGAGACGGTGGCAGAGTCCAGGGCGCAACAGGCGCGGATGCAGGAGGACCTGGCCGCCTCTCAGGCCAGGAATGAGGAGTTGTACAAGGCAAATGAGGAGATGCGCTCGAGTCTGCACCACATGCAGCAAGCTGGGGGTCGCGTGGGAGAGGATCAGGCTCCACTGACGCCCCCAAGGGCCTTCCCTATGCCTTTCTCCCCTGAGATCATGAACACAGTGGTGCCTCCCAACCTGGTGGGAGTGAAGGCATCGTTCACGGGGAAGGAAGATCCAGAAGCGCATCTGATAGCCTTCCACACCCAGATGATGTTGTCTGGAGGCTCAGACGCTGTGTACTGCAAGGTGTTTATGAGTACGCTGAGTGGAGTAGCTATGGAGTGGTTCGTGAGCCTGCCAGAGGGCCACGTCACCTCCTTCCAGCAGTTTTCGAAGCTGTTCACAGAGCAGTACATCGTCAACAGAGCGCCACCGATGGTGTCCTACGACCTGTTCGACGTGCGCCAGTACCAGGGGGAGTTGTTGAAGGACTACCTCAACCGTTTTGGTGCGCAGGTAGTAAGGTTGCCCAGCAAAGACGAGGACATGTTGGTGCATGCATTCAAGAAAGGTGTGCTGCCAGGTCTTTTCAGTGAATCGCTCATCAGAGACCACCCTGCCACCTTCACTGAGATTCGGTGACGCGCGGTGGCGCATATTGTAGCAGAGACGCAGGTCTCTGAGAAGAAAAGCAGTGCTGCACCGCCCAAGCCGCGCGAAGGACAGGGGAAGCAGCAGCGACACGCATGGGTGCATGAGGCCAGAGAAGGGAAGAAAGCGCAGGGCAGGTCTCGCCCCTACACACCCAGGAAGGATCAGGCCAGGGGGCGTGCAAGGGAGAACAATACACCCCCCAGGTATGATTTCATGATAGAGTTGGCGGAGCTGATTGCAATTCCCGCTGTAGCTGCAAGACTCCGAGTACCAGAGAAAACTGACAAGGTGCTTGGAAGTAGGAAGGATGATTGGTGTGAATTCCATCAGGCTTATGGACACACACTCTACACCTGCCTGGCGCTGGGGCATCAACATGCTGAGTTGGTGAAAACAGGTTTCCTAACCGATTACCTGAGGGAGCCGCAAGGTGATCACGCTTCGGGGTCCCAAGCAGGTGACCAGCAGCATGAGATCCCTGTGCACGGGGAAATCAGGTGATGGAGGGAGCTACGCTAAGGGAGCTACGCTAAGGGGGCTCCCATGTAGCTCGGGGGGAAGCTGAAGCAGAGGGCATGATCGCTACTCGTGAGATCGGTCATCGCCAATGAAAGGAGACCCAACATATATACACCCAGTTAAGATGTAAAGTAGATGTGTTCTCGCGCTATACACTGTAAACAGTTGAATACACCAGGGGGCACTCTTTTCCCTAAGGAGGGTTTTTAACGAGGCCATCCAATAAAAAAAAGACTTTAGTACATAAAGTGTGTGTTTTCCAGTTTAAAGTTCCCCTTGCCCCAAGCACAAGTGCAGGTGATAAGTGGTCAGTACCAAGTGACCACCACCTACAGATCAGCGCCTAGACAAGCGCCTGGGAGCAGAGTGCGAGAGGTCATCGGTGGTTATTCATCGCACGATCAGTCATCGCCCCATGAAAGCACGATCACTCATCGGCGCATGGTCATCGGGGTCTTGCCAACATGTGTTAAGCTGGGACCCAAGCTCCCAGCGAGAGCGTTACGCATGCACCTCGCATGATTCCAGAAGAAGAGCTCCTCGCTGGTGGGAACGTGCATGAAACAGTGTGATGAGGCCATGCAGGCAGGATGCGCCTGGAGAGTGCGCTCAGACTAGCCATGTAAGGACCTGAAAAATTAAATTGGAATAAAAGAGTTATATTTTAAATGAATTCTAAGTATGTTTTTATTTAGAATAGAAAGGGAGGAAAAAGTTAAGTTTAGAAGGCTACGAAGTCGCCGGTCGCCTGCTACACATGAGCGCCAGGTGGACATCGCGCGGGCGCGAGAGGCATGCAGGCATCGCGCGAGAGGCATGCAGGCATCGCGCGGGCGCGAGAGGCATGCAGGCATTGCGCGGGCGTGAGAGGCATGCAGGCATCGCGCGGGCGCGAGAGGCATGCAGGCATCGTGCGGGCGCGAGAGGCATGCAGGCATCGCGCGGGCGCGAGAGGCATGCAGGCATCGCGCGGGCGTGAGAGGCATGCAGGCATCGCGCGGGCGCGAGAGGCATGCAGGCATCGCGCGGGCGCGAGAGGCATGCGGGCATCGCGCGGGCGCGAGAGGCATGCGGGCATCGCGCGGGCGTGAGGCACGCGGGCATTGCCAGGGCGCGAGGCATGTGGACGTGGCCAAGGCGCGAGAGTTATGAGGGCGTCGCCAGGGAAGACATCGGTTGTCTCCCAGAGGAAGACATCGGTCGTCTTCCAGAGCGAAGGAGACATCGGTCGTTCGCCAGGATGAGTCAGCAGTGGAAAGTTATCGCGCGACGTCGAGTTTCACACAGAGAAGGTAAGACCCAGACTCCCAGCATGAAGCGTAGTGCACGCACGCCACGTAGACAAAAAGGGTGGTTCAGAGTGGTGACATCAGAATGTTGGCATGCGCGGGAGACACTCGCGGTCGTACTGTTCAGAGCAGTGGCTGGCATGCACAAGCGACAACAGTGGCAGTACTGTTCAGAGCAGTGGTTGGCATGCACCAGAGACAACAGTGGTCGTACTGTTCAGGGCAGTGGTTCTCAGACTTCTCTGCAGAGTGGGTGGTGGCAGCTGCTTTTGGTGGATAAGTTGGTTTAAGATGCAGAAAACCCACTGCGAGGAGGAAAAGAACGTTACACAGACTCAAGAGTGTTAGAGTGAGTGCAAACTTCCTCCCTCCCTTCTTCCCTTCCTTGCGTTGAGACTCAGGCAACCTCCAGCATCAGTGCGACACGCGACGTTGCCCTTAGAGCACCTAAGAGGTTCTCTGCAAGTTCTACAGACCAGGCGCTGAAAACAGAGACAAGGCGGGGTTCAAGCTTCGTTGGGTTTCGGAGCCCCTGGTGTTTGCGCAAGTCCAGGTAAGGGAAGCTAGACTTCATTTTCAATACAAGCCATAGTTTAGCTATTTTTTGAAGTGAGGGCGACGTGGTCGCCGGTTTTCGTTTTCATCCTTGTAAAATGTTCTGTGCTATGTGTTGGGCGACGTGGTCGCCGGTTTTAAATGCAGACTTCGAAATACCCTGTTTTTGAACCAGGTCGCCGGTTTTGGCGTTGTTTGCGAAACTCTCTTTTTTTGGGTGTTGTTTTGAAATTACTTGAGATTTAAATGAAATATTCGAAGATCTGAACCTTGAAATGATTCGTTGCTGTGACTTGAATCAATTACTCGAGTGGTATGATGTTTTTGAATGCTGTGAATGTGGGATCGAGGCATAGTATTTTCAGGAAAGAAAATACCGTGTAAGATCTTGTAGTAGGTGCATTGATCGGTGATTCCTAAGGGGATATCCTGACTCTGCTGAGGTAATGGAATCACGTAGAGGAAGTTACTCAGTTGTTGAGAGTCGAAGGAGGTCTATATGATGGGCGTCTCGTGTGAAAAAGAACGAGCTCCGCCTGTCCTATGGATTAACCCTGTCATGCTTGGAGGGTGATGATATTGAGATTCATTCTACGCTTGTGAATGTGTGTGATTTCACGGCGACCCTGTGAATGTGTGTGATTTCACAGTGGGCAGTATGACAGGTGCAGATCTCTGAGTCTAATCAACGCACGAGTCAATCCGGAAGTAGTGTCAAGTGTCTTGTGTGATGAGTCAGTGGTGGTCTGACGTGAGAAATGAGAAACATTGAATTGATAGACACTTGATGCAGTTTTGTGAAATAGAATGACTCTTGAGAATACTGTGAAATGTGTGATTTTTGGGTGATCAGGTGAAGAGTATGAGAAACTTGATAACTTTACGTGAATATCTTGAAATTGTTTACCTTGATTTTATTTTAAGTATCCTTATTTGAACTCTTTTTAAATGTCTAGCTTACCCTGTGTTTTCGTTTGTGTTGTGGCCTTTTCTTAAACCTGTAATGATCGTGTATAATTTACACGGGAGCAGATGATGTTGCAGGAAGTAGAGCTCTTTAGAAAATTGTCGCTGGAAGGAGATCGCCTGTTTTCTTTTCGGTTGGGTGATCGCCCCTCTTGCTGCTTTATAATAGGAGATCGCCTTTATGAAAGGAGATCGCCCTTCTTATAGGAGATCGCCTATATGAAAGGAGATCGCCCTTCTTATAGGAGATCGCCCTTTTTGCCAGGAGATCGCCTATCTGTCTTTTGTATTGTATTTCGTTTACGTTTTTAATGGAGAAGTGATCGTTTGTATTAAACTCCCTGTGAGGAGAAACTTATTTATTTTATATAAAGATTTTGCTCACTTCAATCTATTTGTCACCTTTATTTTCGTTTTATATTTATTTTCAAAGAAATTTGGCGGGATGTTACAAGCCACGCCAGGTGCTCTCCTGGGAGCATGCACCCACTCAGAAAACATTGGAGAAAAGTCCTTTTCCTCTGTTTCCTACAGCAAGGTTGAGGCGAGAGGAAAAGTCCTCTTCCTTTGCTTCTTACAGCAAGGTTGAGGCGAGAGAAAAGCCCTCTTCCTTTGCTTCTTACAGCAAGGTTGAGGCAAGAGATAAGTCCTTTTCCTCTGCTTCCTACAACAAGGTTGAGGCGAGAGAAAAGCCCTCTTCCTTTGCTTCTTACAGCAAGGTTGAGGCAAGAGATAAGTCCTTTTCCTCTGCTTCTTACAGCAAGGTTGAGGCGAGAGGAAAGTCCTCTTCCCTCGACTCTTACAGCGAGGTTGAGGCGAGATAGAACCTGTCACTTGGGGTTAGAGGTCTCGTGAGTGGAGAGGTAGGTTCGTAGAGAACACCTCCACTTCGAATGAGAACTTACAATGTGAAAGAAGGGTTCGCCCAGAGAAATCCTCCTCGCCTGTGAGCGATGTGAGGTAAGTTGGAACCTGTCACTTGGAGTTAGAGGTCTCGTGAGTGGAGAGGTAGGTTCGTAGAGAACACCTCCATTCCGAGTGAGAACTTCCAATGTGAACAGAAGGGTTCGCCCAGATAAATCCTCCTCGCCTATGAGCGATGTGAGGTCAGTTAAGTCCTCCCTCGCCTGTGAGTGATGCGAGGCAAGATCGAACCTGTCACTTGGGGGTTAGAGGTCTCGCAAGCGGGAAGGTAGGTTCGTCAAGAACACCTCCCCTTCGAGTGAGAACGCCCAACGTGAACAGCCAGGCTCACCAGTTAAGTCCTCCCTCGCCTGTGAGCGATGCGAGGCAAGATTGAACCTGTCACTTGGGGTTAGAGGTCTCGTAAGCGGGAAGGTAGGTTCGTCGAGAACACCTCCCCTTCGAGTGAGAACACCCAATGTGAACAACAAAGTTCACCAGAGAAGAAAGTCCTCACCCTCGACTTTGTACAGCGAGGTGCAGGCAGAGAAAGTCCTCTTCCTCTGCTTTTTACAGTAAGGTTGAGGCGAGAAGAAAGTCCTCACCCTCGACTTTGTACAGCGAGGTGCAGGCAGAGAAAGTCCTCTTCCTCTGCTTTTTACAACAAGGTTGAGGCGAGAAGAAAGTCCTCACCCTCGACTTTGTACAGCGAGGCTGAGGCGAGATAAGAAAGTCCTCACCTCGACTTTGTGCAGCGAGGATGGGGCGAGATAAGAAAGACCTCACCCTCGACTTTGTACAGCGAGGCCGAGGCGAGATCAGAAAGACCTCACCTCGACTTTGTACAGTGAGGCTGAGGCGAGAGGAGAAAGACCTCACCTCGACTTCTGACAGCGAGGCTGAGGCAAGAAAAGTCATCGAGAAGCACTTTTCTTCCCCAAAACACAAGCATCATCTTTGGCGTTCAGGCCCTCTATGTGCTTAGCGCTGGAGTAACAGAGAAGTAAAGCAGAGCCTGAAGCGCGATGACTGATCGGTGGTGCACCAACATGCTAGTCGGTGGTCGGTGGTAGAAGCAAGTTGTGCTGCGAGAAGCCGAAGCATTTAGGCCTTTCAAGTCAGTCGTCCAGCATGAAGTTATGCATAAAGTTGTTAAAGACAATGTTGAATCACATGCAGAGAGTTAAAAATGGAAAGGGACATGCAGCTGGAGCAAAGATTTCATTCATATTGAAGTCAATGCAGTGAGCCTTTACAGCTAAAAGGTTTATACAAGTTATGAAGCAAAAAAAGAAATTACGCAGAAAAGAAGAAGTTGCAAAGGGAGAAGCTCAAGGAGGAGGAATGATCTTGTCATCGATCACTTAGTCTCTTCGCTGAGAACGAGTTCACAGCTCGAGACTGGGGGGCTTGTGATCCGGTCGGTCAGCTAATGACGTCAGCAGCAGAGGACCACGTGGACCATTCAAAGGGTGACACGTGGTAGAAGATAGCAGGTGAATCAGAGGGGAGATCACTCAGAACGGTGATCGGTGGTCAGTTGCTAAAGTGACCACCACCAGCAGATCAGTGCCTAGATGAGCGCCTGACAGTAGAGCGCGAGAAGCAATGAAACACTGATCAGTCATCGGTGCAAGGTCATCAGGAAGAAGGGTGATTAACACCTCTTTGTCGAGAAAGAAGTCCTCAATTCGAACAGAGAGCTCACCAATGAAGTCCTCAGAGGGTAAGAGATGTGGGCGATGACAACGTGGTGAGATGTCCCTTCAGCGCGCTACTCATGTCCTTACGCGCAGAGCCACGTAGGTCGCCCGGGCCAATGACTTAGTCTCTTCGCTGAAACAAGTTAACAGCTTGAGACTGGGGGGCTTGTGTACCGACCAGTCCTCGGACACCGAGAACAGGTAGTAAAGGGCGAACCACGTCAGATGGGTCCCACAGCATGGGCCAAAGCCACGTGAGGAATGGACCCCATTAAAGAGTGATCAGTCATCGGTGTGTTCCCTCAGAGTAGGGTGATCAGTCGTCGGTGTGTTCCCCTGAGATAAGGGTGATTAGTCATCAGCATTTTCCCGTAGGGAAGGGTGAGTAGTCGTCAGATCACCAGGATGGGCTGAGGTGTCATCGTCACTCAGCAGGTCGAGGAGTCCTCGGCAACAGAGTGTGGTGAGGTGACATCGGCCTTGGGTGGAGACGAGGTGACATCGGCCTTGGGGGAAGACCAGCTATCAGTAAACATGCCCAGAGGTAAGGAGAGGCCTGGATCACGAAGTGCCTATGCGGGTAGCAGGGAGAGCACAATTGGGTGTAGAGTCCTGAGGGGACAAGTACTCACCAGAGCTAGGGTTTTCCCAGTGAAGCTACATGCATGGCACGTAAACAGTGAAGGCACTCCCAGAACAGGTGGCCCCAGAGACTAGGTGCAAGGGTATTCCAGTAAATCCTAAATATGGCTAGTAGCGCAGTGAACCCTAATTAGGGTTAGCGGCGCTGTAAACCCTAGACTATATAAGGGACAGTAAAATACTTCACAGAGGTACGGAGTTTCTAGACCTAAACACAGAGAAACTCAATACAATTGGTGTTGCTTGCCCTACACTGACTTGAGCGTCGGAGTGCAAACGGCCTCTAGGGCGCCCCCTTTCTCTTTTGCAGGTGCAGATTGCTTCGAGAGAACCAAGCACATATCAACGTGAGGAAGGAGGCGTGTGTGTGTCGTGAGTCAACCGACAGGCGGGTCAACCGGCAAGAACATATTCCAATTAAAGTTTGTAGGTCCTTACACGGCGTGGTAGAGGTCGGTCGGTGGACCATGGTGGGTTCCAGAAATCACATGTAGGGAGGTGTGATTTGAACCTTAGGAGCGCCATGCATGCAGAATAACTACGGGACTTTACGCTTGGACATAAGGGATTTACCTTAGTGTTGCATGCTTAGGCACCTAAGGATTGAGTACTGAGCTGCCCTTGGGCAGGAGAAGCTACCGACGTCACCGAGCCATGTGAGGGTGATAACACAGGCTTGGAGTAGTGCTAGGACGAGCTCTCAACAGGGTATGACGATGTGGCATCAATCGACAGAAGCAAGGCGATGTGTCCTCGCCACATCAAGGACGATGAGAGATCGCCAGGGCGAGAGACACGCGGGCATCGCCAGGGCGAGAGACACGCGGGCATCGCCAGGGCGAGAGACACGCGGGCATCGCCAGGGCGAGAGAGACGCGGGCATCGCCAGGGCGAGAGACACACGGGCATCGCCAGGGCGAGAGACACGCGGGCATCGCCAGGGCAAGAGACACGCGGGCATCGCCAGGGCGAGAGACACGCGGGGATTGCCAGGGCGAGAGACACGCGGGCATCGCCAGAGTGAGAGACAGACGGTCATCGCCAGGATGAGGGACACATCGGTCGTCTTCCAGGGAGAGACATCGGTCATCTTCCAGGGAGAGACATCGGTCGTCCGCCAGGATGAGACATCGGTGGATGGTAATCGCGCGAGGTCGTGTTCCACACAGATGAGGTGGGGCCCAGGCTCCCAGCATGAGCGTCTTGCATGCGCGACACGTAGACAGAAAGGGTGTTTCAGAATAGTTAGCATCAGAGAGTTGGTATGCGCAGAAACCCACGTGGTCATACTGTTCAAGGAAGTGTGCACGCAAGCTTTCCTGCAGAGTGGGCGGGGGGCAGCAGCATTTTTGGGCAAGTTGGCTTAGATTCAAAACTCACTCCTGAGAGGCAGTGGACGTTGCTGTGATTCGAGAGTGATTGAGTGAGTTAGCTTTGGTTCCCTGTTTCTTTCCTCTCCTTCTCCCTACGTTCATACGTCCTAGCGAACCAGTTGAAGATCGGCGACTACCCTGGATTCCTGACGTTGTGCTCTGCAAGTTCTCCCGTCAGGACGCTAGAACAGAGTAAGTCGTTTTACTCTATTTTTCGAGTCGAATCTGAGCTAGAGAGGGTTGCCTCTGCATAGGCGTTGTCGGCGACTCCCTTGGCTCCAGAAATCGTCTCTGTTAGCGTAGAAAATGAGTAGTAAAGTCAGTTTTGTGATAAAGGCTCCATGGTGCAGGTTAGGACATCTTTAAGCTTCGGTGGGTTTTGGAGCTCTTAGTGATTTTGCGCAAGTTCAGGTAAGGGAAGCTAGCATTTTCGTTTATAAAAACTTTAGGCGAGTAGGTTCTGAAGTGAGGGCGACGTGGTCGCCCGTTTCATATTCTTTTTCACGATGCTCTGTTTTTATGTGTGGGGCGACGTGATCGCCGGTTTTAATGTTGATTTCGAACTCCCCTGTTTTAGTGTCGTTTGAAACTGTTTGAGATTGAAATGTGAAATGCGTGTGATATTCGAAAATTTGAACTTTGGTGTGATTGTTGCTGTGATTGGGATTGTTTAAGAAAAGATTCAAAATATTATATGATGCAGTTATGCTTTTACGTGTGATATGATGTACTGGATGAATGTGAAATTATAATCAAGACATAGTATTTTCAGGAAAGGAAATACCGTGTTGAGATTGGTTATGAGGTGTATTGATCAGTGAGTATCCTGTGAATGACACGATCCTGACTCTGCTGATATAATGGAATCACATAGATGAAGTTATTCAGTTGTTGAGAGTTGAAGGAGGTTCATATGTATGGGTAAGTGGTTTGAAAGATAACTAACTTGACCTGTTATATGAATTAACCCTGTCATACCGTGAGAGTGATGATATTGAGATTATGTTTATGCGCATGGCTGTGTGGATTTCACAGCGACCCTGTATGGACTTCACAGTGGTGTGGTATGACAGGTGCAGGTCTCTGGATGCTAAGTTCAACGCACGAGTCTTCCGGAAGTAGAGTCATGTGTCTATGTGTTATGAGTCAGTGGAAAGTCTGACATGTGAACCATGAGTATTGAATGTATTGGATAGACACTTGATGAGTTTGTGGAATATGGGGATATTGATGGTTGAAATTGATATAGATTATGAATGGTGTGAAGATTTATGCTTTCTATTGATATAAAGTTTCATATTTAAAGTTTTAAAAATATCTAGCTTACCCCTGTGTTTGGTTTTGTGTTTGCTTTCTTAAAACTGTGATGATCGTGTATATTTGCACGGGAGCAGATGAGGTTGCAGGTAGTAGAGCTCCTCAGTGAGCATTTTCTGGAGGAGGAGATCGCCGGTTTTTGAATACTGTTGTTTTGTTTTATTTTGAAAACTCCTGTATGGAGATGTATTAAAACTTCCTCGAAAAGGGATATTATTTTGAGGCACATTTGTATTAATGGATGAATTATATTATGTATATATCTATGTTAAATTTTGATATTATTGTTTCACCTTTATTTTATTATATAAAAATGAACAATATTTTGGGGGGCGTTACAGCACCTAACTGTGCTTTCCCTGCCACACGCATAGGCACTTCGTGACTTAGGCCTCTCCCTTCCTTTGGGCATTCTGCTGATGACTGGTCTTATCTCGGGACCCACCTTAGATGTTCTAATTCTATTGTTCGAAACATCCAAGATCGATGTCACATTGTCGCACCCAGTTACCGAGGACTCATCACCCTGTTGAGTGATGAGGGCACCTCAGTTCACTCTGGTGGTCGACATGCTAATGACTAATCATCCCATTAGTCCCTACTACCTGCGGGACCCAGCCCACGTGGCTCTGGCCCATGCTGTGGTACCCAGCTGACGTGGCTCAAAATTACTAGCTGTTATCGGTGTCCGAGGACTAATCGGTACAATTCCCGTAGAAATCTAGGAGAGCTCGCCTCACTTTCAGAACTTTCTGGCAGAAGAATCTAACGAGGAAAGAAGAGTAAACTTAGATCTGTTAGACGAGGTCAGAGAGGAGGCTCGCATCAAATCTAAAGCTTTAAAGAGAAAGATAGAGCACAAGCACAAGTCCAAGTTGAGACCTCGGCAATTCCAGGTGGCTGACTTGGTGATGCGGAAGGCTCACCCCTACCAGCTGGATAATAAGTTGTCTCCTAAGTGGACTAGTCCATTCCGTGTGACAGTGGTCCTTGGCAACGGAGCATACAGGTTAGAGAACTTAGACGGTGGGGCAATCCCCCGCACATGGAATGGAGCTAACCTCAAATTCTATTTTAGTTAACTACTCTGTATTCAGTTTTTTATACAAACCCACAAAGCCTCCAAAACCAAGTCCACAAGAAGATGACCACAAATGCCAACTATAAAGGGTCATCTCAACAAGCAAAGGAAGACCTCTTAAATAGGAGGAATGGACAAGGTCCAGAGCACTTGAAGTTCTTCCTATTAGTCGTCTTAGATATTTAGAAAAATTTTGTAAATAAATTGGGCTCAAATGAGGGGTCCAAATAGTAGAAATAAGGTAGAATAAAATGCCTTTAGCATAGTAGGGGGTGTGGGTAGCATTCTTGCTTGTTCCTAGCCCATTTGAAGGCATTTTGACCTAATTTCTAGAAGGATAAGCCAAGAATACGGGATTGACTTAGTCAAACCCTATGGCTGCCCACTTTTTTCCCTTTTCCCATTCTACCCTTTAAGCTTGCTTTCCAAGGCTCCTAAATCTATAAATAGGGAGGCCTACCTCATGTATTCACAAGTTGAAAATTAGAGTAAAGTTACTATACACAAATTCTTGTGTGAATTGTGAGTGAGTGAGCTCCTCCAAAATTGGTCTTATCTTATGAGTTTTGAGAGCTCTCTGTAAGGACCTGTAAAATTGAATTGGAATAAAAAGGTATATATTTTAAATGAATTCTAAGTATGCTTTTATTTAAAATAAAAAGGAAGGAAAGTGTAGTTTAGAAGACTATGAGATCGCCGGTCGTCTACTACACATGATCGTCAGGGCGCGAGAGGCATGCGGGCATCGCCAGGGCGCGAGGCATGTGGACGTCGCCAGGGCGCGAGAGGCATGCGGGCATCGCCAGGGTGCGAGGCATGTGGACGTCACCAGGGCGCGAGAGGCATGCGGACAACGCTGGGGCGCGAGAGGCATGCGGGCGTCGTCGGGGCGCGAGGCATGCAGGCATCGCCGGGTCGCGAGAGGCATGCGGGCGTCGCCAGGGATAGACATTGGTCGTCTCCCAGAGAGAGACATCGGTCGTCTCCCAGAGAGAGACATCGGTCGTCTCCCAGAGAGAGACATCGGTCGTCTTCCAGGGAGAGACATCGGTCGTTTGCCAGTATGAGACCTTAGTGGATAGTCATCGCGCGAGCGGTCATCGGTGGAAGGTTATCGCGCGATGTCGAGTTTCACACAGATAAAGTGGGACCCAGACTCCCAGCATGAAACGTCCTGCACGCGCGCCACGTAGACAAAAAAAAGGGTGGTTCAGAATAGTGACATCAGAATGTTGGCATGCGCAAGAGACACTCGCGGTCGTACTGTTCAGGGCAGTGGTTGGCATGCACAAGAGACAACAGTGGTCGTACTGTTCAGGGCAGTGGTTGGCAGGCGCAAGAGCCAACCGTGGCCGTACTGTTCAGTGAAATAGTACACTCAGGCTTTCCTGCAGAAGGGGTGGCAGCAGCAGCATACGTGGACAGGTAGGCTTGGATTCAAAAGCCCACTGCGGCAAGGCAAAGAACGTTACAGAGACTCGAGAGTGAAAGAGTGAGTGCATCTTCATCCCTCTCTTTTCTCTCCTTCGCGCTGCGATACAGGCAACCTCAAGCACCAGTGCAACCAGCGACGACTGCCCTTAGAGCACCTGGGAGGTTCTCTGCAAGTTGCAAGTTCTACAAACCAGACGCTGAAAACAGAGCTAAGGCATCCTTTAAGCTCGGTGGGTTTTGGAGCTCTTGGTGTTTTGCACAAGTCCAGGTAAGGGAAGCTAGCCTTATTTCCAACGAAAATCCTTATATTCGATGATTAAGATGATGGGGGCGACGTGGTCGCCGGTTTTTCAACTGTTAGTGTACAACCCTCTGTTTTTGAACGAGATCGCCAGTTTTGGCGTTGTTTTTCGAACTCCCCTGTTTTGTGTTGTTTGAAGCTGTTTGAGATTTAAATGTGATATTCGAAAATATGAACCATGAAATGATTGTTGTTGTGATTGGAATTATTCATTTAAGTGTTATATGATGTGTGGAATGTCGTGAATGTGGGATCAAGACATAGTATTTTCAGGAAAGGAAATACCGTGTTGAGATTTGGTTATGAAGTGTATTGATCTGTGAGTATCCTGTGAATGAGGCGATCCTGACTCTGCTAAGATAATGGAATCACATAGAGGAAGTTATCAAGTTGGTGAGAGTCGAAGGAGGTTCATATGAATGGGTGAGTCGTGTGAAAAAGAATGAGCTCGGCCTGTTATATGGATTAACCCCGTCATACTGTGAGAGTGATGAATTGAGAACGAGTTCGTGTTGATGCGCATGGCTGTGGAAACATTACAGCAATGAAGTATGACAGGTGCATGTCTCTGGATGCTAAGTTCAACGCACGAGTCTTCCGGAAGTAGTGTCAAGTGTCTTGTGTGATAAGTCAGTGGGAGTCTGACGTGTGAAATGAGAAACATTGTATTGATAGACACTTGATGAATTTTGTGATTTTAACGACCTTTGAGGAATTGTGCAATATGTGTTTTAATTGATGGTTTACGTGGGTGTCTTTAATTTGTTTCATCTTGATTTTTAAAGTATAATATCTAAACTCTCTCCCAAATGTCTAGCTTACCCTGTGGTGTTTCTTTTGGTGTTGTGTTTGGCTCTTTCTTAAACCTGTGATGATCGTGTATAATTTACACGGGAGCAGATGATGTTGCTGGAAGCAAAGCTCCTCAGTGAGTGGTCGCAGGAAGGAGATCGCCTGTTTCTACTTCTGTTAGGCGATCACCCTTTTGCTGTCTTCTGATAGGAGATCGCCCTCTTCTGATAGGAGATCGGCCTCTTCCGATAGGAGATCGCCTGCCTTGCTATTTTACTGTATTTTATTTGAGTTTAAGTTTTTTGGAAAATTTGACCGATTATGTATTAAACTCTTTGTGAGGAGAAAACTTCATTACATATATATAATTTGGTTCTCTTCAATCTATTTGTCACCTTTATTTTCATTATATAAATATGAATAGTATTTTGGCGGGATGTTACACTCTCAAGTGGCGGCATCCTTCACTTATCTTGGAGTCATTTCACCATCCAAGTGGCATGCAACCATTCTCAATTCCATTTTCTCATAAGCTTCCTTTTCCTTCATCTTTTCCTTCCATTTTCATTTCATCTATTCATAAACATGTTCTTATTTTGCTTCATTATGTCTATTCGGTTTTTATATGTTGCTCTTGTTTTCCTTATGTAATTCTACACCATACCTTGTCATCATCATCACCTTATAATTGTGTTTTCCTTTTGCCTTTGTGAAATGAACCTTCACATCTACTTAACCACTTGGTTAAGTTAATGTCCAGTGGGAATTTTCCTTAGGTTCTCACCTTAATCATCCTAAAATCTCAATCCTAATTAAAGTGCCACCATAAAATGCTAAATCATAAAATTAACTCACATCATGTGGTTATCAGAGCTTAGGTTCTTATGCTTAATCTTTTGAGTTCATTTGGCACTTTACATTGAAGCAATTTAAATTATAGCACCTTTAAATTCAAGTACCTTTAATTTCTTGTCATTTATTTTCTTGCTTTTATTTTCCAGCCCTTTATTTAGTGCAGATTTTTTTTTCCAGCACCTTATATTCATAGCATTTTTTCGTTTTGAATATGTTCCTTCTTATACCTTTCTTTGATCTTGCTTTTTACTTTGAGTCTTATGTTCCTTAGTGTTCTAGGTGTCCTTGTTTTTGCTTCTACTTACTTGCTTTTAATTTTGAAAGTTTGCAAAGTCTTTAGATATTTGTTTTAGTAGAGGTTGATTTTAGAGTTCCAAATGTAAGGACCTGTACTTTTGAATTGGAATAAAAAGAGTTATATTTTAAATGAATTCTATGTATGTTTTATTTAAAATAAAAAGGAAGGAAAGTGTAGCCTAGTAGTGCATGATCGCCGGTCGCCTGCTACACATGAGCACCAGGGCGCGAGGCATGTGGACGTCGCCAGGGCGCGAGGCATGCAGGCATCGCGCGGGCGAGAGGCATGCGGGCATTACCAGGGCACGAGGCATGAGGGCGTCGCCAGGGATAGACATCGGTCGTCTCCCAGAGGGAGACATCGGTCGTCTTCCAGGGCGAGGGAGACATCGGTCGTTCTCCAGGATGAGTCAGCGGTGGAAAGTTGTCGCGCGATGACGAGCTTCACATAGATAAAGTGGGACCCAGACTCCCAGCATGAAACGTCCTGCACGCGCGCCACGTAGACAAAAAGGGTGGTTCAGAGTGGTGACATCAGAATGTTGGCATGCGCAGGAGACACTCGCGGTCGTACTGTTCAGGGCAATGGTTGGCATGCACCAGTGACAACAGTGGTCGTACTGTTCAGGGCAGTGGTTGGCATGCACAAGAGACAACAATGGTTGTACTGTTCAGGGCAGTGGTTGTCACGCTTTCCTGCAGAAGGGGTGGCAGCAGCAGCATACGTGGACAGGTAGGCTTGGATTCAAAAGCCACTACGGGAAGGCAAAGAGCGTTACAGACTCAAGAGTGTTAGAGTGAGTGCAAACTTCCTCCCTCCCTTCTTCTCTCCTTTGCGTTGTGACTCAAGCCACTTCAAGCATCAGTGCGACAAGCGACGTTTGCCCTCAGAGCACCTAAGAGGTTCTCTGCAAGTTCTACAAACCAGGCACTGAAAACAGAGCTAAGGCATCCTTCAAGCTCGGTGGGTTTTGAGCTCTCGGTGTTTTGCGCAAGTCCAGGTAAGGGGAGCTAGCCTTCATTTTCAATACAAGCCATAGATTAGCTGTTTCTGAAGTGAGGGCGACGTGGTCGCCAGTTTCCTGTTTCTTTTCGCAATGCTCTGTTCTATGTGGTTGGGCGACGTGGTCGCCGGTTTTAAATACGGATTTCGAACTCCCCTGTTTTTGGTATTGTTTGAAGCTGTTTGAGATTTAAATGTGAAATACATGTGATATTCGAAAATCTAAACCTTTGAAATGACTGTTGCTGTGGTTGGAATCATTCTTTTGAGTGGTATGATGTGTGGAATGTCGTGAATGTGGATCAAGACATAGTATTTTCAGGAAAGGAAATGCCGTGTTGAGATTTGGTTGTGAAGTGTATTGATCTGTGTGTATTCTGTGAATGAGGCGATCCTGACTCTGCTGAGGTAATGGAATCATATAGAGGAAGTTACTCAGTTGGTGAGAGTCGAAGGAGGTTCATATGAATGGGTGAGTCGTGTGAAAAAGAACGAGCTCGGCCTGTCTTATGGATTAACCCTGTCATACTGTGAGAGTGATGAATTGAGATCGTGATTGTGTTGATGCGCATGGCTGTGGAAACATTCCAGCCAATGAAGTATGACAGGTGCATGTCTCTGGATGCTAGGTTCAACGCACGAGTCTTCCGGAAGTGGTGTCAAGTGTCTTGTGTGATGAGTCAGTGAAGTCTGACGTGAGAAATGAGAAACTTTGAATTGATAGACACTTGATATATGTTGTGATTTTAATGACCTTCGAGGAATCGTGCAATATGTGTTTAATTGATGGTTTACGTGGGTATCTTGAATTTGTTTTACCTTGATTTTAAAGTTCATATCTAACTCTTTTTAAATGTCTAGCTTACCCTGTGTTTCTTTTGTGTTGTGTTTGGCCTTTTCTTAAACCTGTAATGATCGTGTATAATTTACACGGGAGCAGATGATGTTGCAGGAAGTGGAGCTCCTTAGTGAATTGTCGCTGGAAGGAGATCGCCTGTTTTCTATATCTGTTGGGCGATCATCCCTTTTGCTGCTTTCTGATAGGAGATCGCCTTTATGATAGGAGATCGCCCTTCTAATAGGAGATTGCCCTTCTGTCAGGAGATCGCCTATCTTTCTATTGTATTGTATTTTGTTTACGTTTTAATGGAAAAGTGATCGTATTTGTATTAAACTCCCTGTGAGGAGAAACTTTATTTACATATATATAATTTTGTTCACTTCAATCTATTTGTTACTTTTATTTTCATTATATAAATATGAATAGTATTTTGGCGGGATGTTACACCAAACATATGATTTCAAGTGTTCAATTATATTGAATCCACCACAAAAAATTTTGTGCAAATTGAATGTTCTTGAAAATTGTCATGATGCAATCTATGGATCTTTCTTTCCATAATTCAATTTAAGTATAAAAAAAAAAAGCAAAACAGTACCAAAAACAGTATAAAACAGATTGGTACTGCACCTATACCTCTCATTTGCACATTAAATTCACCTTCAAATTTGGATTCAACTTGATTGGCAAATTGTTATCTACTTTGTGGAATTTTTGATCCATTTGCTTTTACAAATTCTAGAGCAACATCTTCTTTCTTGATTAAAAGTTTAGTGAGTTTCTTTGAGTCTTCTTTTGTGCTTTTCTTGATTGTCTTTTATTCTCAAGTTTTGTCATATATCTCTCTTTCCATCTTTGGTTTTGCTTTTCTTGTTTAAGTTTTTCTTGCTTGTCTTCTTGTTTCCTTCAACTTTTGTTTCGGTTTCATCTTTCTTGAGTGATTGAGGCTTTGTCCTTTTTCATTTGAGGGTTTTCATCAATCAAGAAAGACCTTTGAGGAGTGGGAAAAATTTCTTGAGTGCTTTGAGTGTTTTCCTCCAAACCGCAAGCTTGAGCTTGTTTTTCCACTAACTTTGCTTTCCTGATTGTTTGTTCTTTGTGTTTTTGTGTTTGATTGTTGTGATGGCTCCTATTTCAAGTGCTGCATCTTCCAAACCGCATGCCTATCACAAAGATCAACTTTTGGGAGAACTTGTGGAGGTCAAAAAACAACTTAGCCAATTTGCCAAAAGATTGCAAAAACTAGAAGAAGCTAATGCAAGGAAAAATCAACAGGACAAATGGAGTTTGCACAATTTTACCAAAAGGCACCATCAACACCAACCACAACCACAACATTCTTTTAATTTTGTTAAGTTACCTAGTTTTAGTGGGTCCAATGACCCTTCTTTGTATTTAGATTGGGAAGCTAAGGTTGAACATCTCTTTCATGTGTATAAGGTCCCTGAGGACCAAAAGGTTAGGTTAGCTTCCTTAGTTTTCTTAGACTATGCCAACCAATGGTGGCACAAACTTGTAATGGACATTGGGCTAAACAAGAGGCCAACCGTGGTCTCTTGGTATGATTTAAAGGCATGCATGCGCGCGAGGTTTGTTCCTCCTCCTTATAGGAAGAAATACTTGTTGAAGTTCCAAAGGCTTCATCAAGTGTAACATCCCGCCAAATCTTTTTCGTAATTATAAAATGAAATTAATATTGAAGTGAACATGTGTATATATATGTAATGAAGTTTCTCCTCACAGGGAGTTTAATACATAATCGGTCAGTTTTCCAAAAACTTAAACAAAATACAGTAAAATAGAAAGACAGGCGATCTCCTAACAGAACAAGGTGATCTCCTATCAGAAAACGGCAATCTCCTATCAGAAAACAGAAAAAGGGTGATCGCCCAACAGAAATAGAAACAGGCAATCTCCTTCCGGCGACCACTCACTGAGGAGCTCTACTTCCTGCAACGTCATCTGCTCCCGTGTAAATTATACACGATCATCACAGTTTTAAGAAAAAGCCAAACACAACACCAAAAACACAGGGTAAGCTAGATATTTGAAAGAGAATTTAAATATGAAACTTTAAAATCAAGACAAAACAAATTTAAGACACCCACGTAAAAACCATCAATTTTCTCATTCCCTTCACATGACCATCAAGAAATCACACATTTCACAATTTCTTCAAGAGTCTTTCAATTCACATAATTCATCAAGTGTCTATCAATTTCAAAGTTTCTCATTTCTTACGTCAGACTTCCACTGATTCAACACACATAGACACATACCACACCACTGTAAAGTCCACACAGGACAGCTAGTAAAGTCCACACAGGACAGCAAGTAAAGTCCACACAGGACACTTGACACTACTTTCGGAAGACTCGTGCATTGACTAGACTCAGAGATCTGCACCTGTCATACTACACTGCTGTAAAGTTTCCACAGCTATGCGCATCAACACAATCTCGATCTCAATTTCATCACTCTCACAGTATGACAGGGTGAATCCACACAACAGGTCAAGTAGTTATCTTTCAAACACTTACCCATACGTGTGAACCTCCATCGACTCTCAACGCCTGAATAACTTCATCTATATGAATTCATTATCTCAGGAGAGTCAGGATATCTCATTATAGAAATCACCGATCAATGCACATCCTACACGATCTTACACGGTATTTTCTTTCCTCAAAATACTATGCCTTGATCCCACATTCACAACATTCAACACATCATATAACACTTAAATGAATGATTCCAATCACAACAACAATCATTCCATGGTTCAGATTTTCGAATATCACATTTAAATTTCAAACAGTTTCAAACAACACAAAAACAGAGGAGTTCGAAAAACAACGCCGAAACCGGCGATCTCGTCCAAAAACAGGGAATTATGCAATAACAGTTGAAAAACCGGCGACCACGTCGCCCCATCATCTCAATCATCTAATATAAGGTTTTCGTTGGAAATAAGGCTAGCTTCCCTTACCTGGACTTGCGCAAAACACCAAGAGTTCCAAAACCCACCGAGCTTAAAGGTGCCTTAGCTCTGTTTTAACGTCCGGTCTGGAGAACTTGCAGAGAACCTCCCAGGTGCTCTAATGGTAGTCGTCGCTCGTCGTACTGGTGCTTGAGGGTGCCTGAATCGTAGCGCGAAGGAGAGAAAAGAGAAAGATGAAGGTGAACCCACTCTGCACTCTTGAACCACAGCAACGTTCTCTGCCCTCAGAAGTGAGTTTTTGAATCTAAACCAACTTGTCCACAAAAGCCGCTGCCACCACCCACTCTGCAGGGAAGCTTGCGTGTACGCTTCCCTGAACAGTACGACTACGCGTGCCTCTGCGCAGGCCAACACTCTGATGTCACTATTCTGAACCACCCTTTTTGTCTACGTGTCGCGCGTGCAGGACGTCTCATGCTGGGAGCCTGGGTCCCACCTTATCTGTGTGAAACTCGACATCGCGCGATAACCTTCCACCGATGACCTCTCGCGCGATGACTATCCACCGATGTCTCATCCTGGCGGATGACCGATGTCTCATCCTGGCGGATGACCGATGTCTCTCCCTGGGAGACGACCGATGTGCCTCTCATCCTGGCGATGACCGTCTGTCTCTCATACCGGCGATGACTGACGTGCCTCATCCCGGTGATGACTGATTCCTCATCCTGGCAGACAACCGATGTCTCATCCTGGAGGACCACCGATGTCTCACCGTGGCAGACAACCGATGTCTCACCCTGGAGGACCACCGATGTCTCACCCTGGCAGACCACCGATGTGTCTCCCATCCTGGTGGATGACCGATGTTCCTCTCATCCTGTTGGCGATCTCTTATCGCCCTTGTGGGTGACGAGAACACATCGCCTTACTCTGGTCACCGATGTCACATCGTCACACCTTGCTGAAGGTTCTTCATCCCACTATGTTACGTCTAAGGTATCACCTCCACATGGCTTGGTGACGTCGGTAGCTTCACCTTTCCAAGAATAGACCAGCACTACTCCTCGTGCGCCCATGCATGCAACACTAAGGATGATTTCTTATGCTCAAGCATAGAGCTTCGCACGCCCAGCGTATCTAAGGCTTAACCCACACCTTGATACGCGTGGTTTTTGGAACCCACTATGGTTAATCCAGCACCTTGACCACATACTAAGTGCACATTCGGCGATCATGTACACCATAGGCGATTATGTGCCAGAGAGGTCAGAGATCGCCTCCGTCTTCAATAACGGCGATCTCGTAGAAGACTTCTTAGCTACACTTTTCTTCCTTTACTCTTCTTGATCCACATGTCAGCCGACCGACCTCTACCAGCTGACCCCAGACCTTGGGCGACGTCCGATGTCCGACTACAACGAAACTTCTATTACCAACTCTTTGTATTTTAAATAATAACATCCTCTGAAATTATTTAAATATAACACTTTTATTCCAATTAAAGTTTCTAGGTCCTTACATCAAGGACATAGGATGGTAGATGAATATTTTAAAGATTTCAAAGATATGCATGATAATGAAGAGTCAAAGATAAAAAGGTTTGTGAGTGGTTTGCAAAAAGAAATTAAAGATCTTGTAGAATTAAGTGAGTACTCCTCTGATCCGGTCGGTCATCGGTAGTCGATGACGTCAGCAGCAGATGACCACGTGGACCATTCACAGGGTGACACGTGGGATAAGTTAGCAGGAGAATCAGGGAGGAGATCACTCAGAACGGTGATCGGTGGTCACTTACCGAGTGACCACCACCCGTAGATCAATACCTAGATGAGCGCCTGGAAGCAGAGCGCGAGAAGTAATGAAGCACTGATCAGTCATCGGTGCATGGTCATCGAGGTTTCTTGCTACACGCAGTTAAACTAGGACCTAGGCTCCCAGCGAGAGCATTACGCATGCACCTCGCATGATTCCAAACCAGAAGAAGAAGAGCTGATCACCAGTAGGGTCGTGCATGAGGATGGTATAAGGGAGCTAGTAAACTGGTCAATGATCAGTGACTCTCTTAACCCATTACGTGCATGGCACTGTGCGGTGAGGTCATGCATGCAGGATGCAGCGCCTGGTGAGTGTGTTTAGACCAGCCACACCCGGTGCTCTCTTGGGAGCATGCGACTCACTCAGAGGAAAGAAACGCGCTAAGTTACTCCGCAAGGGAATAACTTAGGCGCACAGAGAAAAGCACAAAGGCCCTTCAGGTGTGACACGTGTACGGTTAGATGCAAGTTGCATGCCTCCATGTGTCACCATCTGAGAGAGAGGCACGACCCAGGTATAAAAGCACTCCACGTCATGTAAGTTACACGATTTTTGATAGTTTTTACAATTACACACATTTCTGGGTCATTGTGAGCATGTTTTACACATGTTGCACAGTGATAACAGAATTCAGTTAGAGAGAGAGAAAGTGGATCTGAGAGGACACACGAGTCTCATAGAGAGATTCAGAGAGAGTTTTTGGTGGTTTTGTTACCTGACTTGAGCGTCGGAGTGCACACGGCCGCTAGAGGCGTCGTCTGTGTTGTTTTGCAGGCATTGTTTGGAGTTCTAGAGAAGGTTCTTGGAGCGTTCTTGTAGGACACACAGTTGCAAAAGGCTAGGTGAAGGAGTGACGAGGCACATCCTCCACATTCGAGTCAGAGGCAGGTTCATCCTCTTTAATGAAAGTGGTTCACCTAGCCATCAAGGTAGAATCACACCTTTTGAAGAAAACAACTTTAAAACATACTCACAGTGATGGTTTCTACAAATCTTCTGGGAAGGATACAAACAAAATTTCTACAAATATTTCTCCTTCCAATTTTTCAAACAAACCCACTTCTACCCACAAAGTTTCTAAACATACTCCTTCTACTTCTCCACCTAAGTCACCCACAAAAACTTCAAAAATAAAATGTTTTAAATGTTTAAGTTTTGGGCACATAGCTGCCAATTGTCCAAATAAATGAACCATAATGTTACACAAGGTAAAACCAGACCAACTAAAAACAAAATCCAAAAGTGGAAATGAAAGCGAAAAAGAAGGCCAAGATACCATGGGTCTCATCACTTCACCTCCAAGGTGTTTTCCTTCCTTCTCTTTTTCATTACCTAAAAATTCTAAATACTTGATATTTTTGCTTAGGAAGTTTAGGGATGATACTCCAAACCCTCCTAAAGGTTCTCACCTTATAAGAGGATTTTTCACAAAACATTTCATCCCCAAATATTCTTTTCAAACATGTCTTGTAGCTAGAATTCCCACATATCATCTCCCTAACATTAATCACCATAAGTTTACTTCACCCCTACCATATCCATCTAATGTGAACAAACTTACGGTGTTCCGTGCAGGACTACTAAATTCGTGGACGAATTCTTTCGAAACTGGGGAGCATGATACAAACCCACAAAGACTCCAAAACCAAGTCCACAAGAAGATGACTAAGAATGCCAACTACAAAGGGTCATCTCAACAAGCAAAGGAAGACCTCTTCAATAGGAGGAATGGACAAGGTCCAGAGCACTTGAAGTTCTTCCTATTAGTCGTCTTACATATTTAGAAAAATTTTGTAAATAAATTGGGCTCAAATGAGGGGTCCAAATAGTAGAAATAAGGTAGAATAAAATGCCTTTAGCATAGTAGGGGGTGTGGGTAGCATTCTTGCTTGTTCCTAGCCCATTTGAAGGCATTTTGACCTAATTTCTAGAAGGATAAGCCAAGAATACGGGATTGACTTAGTCAAACCCTATGGCTGCCCACTTTTTTCCCTTTTCCCATTCTACCCTTTAAGCTTGCTTTCCAAGGCTCCTAAATCTATAAATAGGGAGGCCTACCTCATGTATTCACAAGTTGAAAATTAGAGTAAAGTTACTATACACAAATTCTTGTGTGAATTGTGAGTGAGTGAGCTCCTCCAAAATTGGTCTTATCTTGTGAGTTTTGAGAGCTCTCAAGTGCCACCATAAAATGCTAAATCATAAAATCAACTCACATTAGGTTCCCCTTGTACTGGGTTTTGGCAAAGCCTAGGGGTGTCCCAGACTTGCAACAACCTGGGGTTCCCTCCCTCCGTGGACGTCTTCCTCCACTTTTTTGAGGCGAAGAGCCCCAGGAAGAGGCTTTGGGTGAGCCTCAAGGGGGTGGCAGGGAGAGTTCTGCTAACTCTCTTATAGTAATCCTACAAGGGCTTCAAAGGGAAGTTCTTTAGGGTTTGCTGCAGCTCCTACGACTCCACCATACTCGACGGGTTCCCCTTGTACTGGGTGGAGAAGCTGAAATTCAAGAAACCCCGGGGACTCGAGGAGCTGACACCCTTTGATCGCGACCTGTGCCAACTCCTTTCCAGCTTGGGGGTGGTGTTTAACACTGCTCAGCTGATTAGGCACGAGTATGATGTTGAAACTCTCAGCATCTACATTGGTATTTGCTTTACTTCTCCTTGCATCTGCCTGTATTTGCATAGTAACTGTGTGTCACTTCTCATTACTTGTTGTTTGTTGCAGATAAGGTTTTGGATGCTGAGAAAAAGAAGAGGCTGGCCGATCTGCTGGGTCGCTGCACAGCAAGTGGCTTATGCCCTGCTGGCCCTTCTTCTCCCGTCGCTGCTGCCCCAGGCCTTACCTCTGAAAGCAAACAAAAGAGGGTAGCTGTGGTGGTCATCTCTGAAGACAAGGACACCTGCCCAGGCCTCATCTTCAAAAGAAACAGGGTGAAGGTTGCTGCAGCGACCTCTTCTGACTTAGAGGGGCAACCTCTATCCTTCAGGGAGCACCCCCCCTAACGCCTCCTCTCCTCCCGAGCCACTCCTGGCGATCGAAGGTTGGGGGAAAAATGCTCCCCAGGCTGATCAAGCAGCTCCTGCCCCTGAACTTCTCACCCTCCTCCAGCATACCCTCGCGCATCTTCCTGCCAAAGAAGCGATAGAGGCTTTGGACAGGGGTTCACTAAGGGACCGCCTGAGTCATGGCCTTGGTGAGTTTCTTGCCGCCTCCAGCATTCTGCTGATCCTGGACGATGCAGAAATGGAGCTAAGGGAGGAGGTGGCCCAACTGAGGAGGGAGTTAGAGCAGAAGGAGTTGGAGCTTCAAGTCCACATGGCTGCCAAGCGCGGGACTGCTCTGAACCAAGAGTTGAGCAGTCTTCGCCAATTAGAGAAAGAAACCAAGAAGCTCCTCTTCACCAAGGGGCAGGAGGCCCTCCAGCTTGAGGCTGTAAGGACCTGTAAAATTGAATTGGAATAAAAGTGATATATTTAAATAATTTCAGAAGATGTTATTATTTAAAATACAAAGAGCTGGAAAATGAAGTTTCGTAGTAGTCGGACCTCGGATGTCGCCCAAGATCTGGGGTCAGCTGGTAGAGGTCGGTCGGCTGACATGTAGATCAAGAAGAGTAAAGGAGGAAATGTGTAGCTAAGAAGTCTCCTACGAGATCGCCGTTATTGAAGATGGAGGCGATCTCCGACTCCTCTGGCACATAATCGCCTGTCGCCTAGAGGAGACATGAACGCCAATCGCCTAGAGTGTACGTGATCGGCGGGAATGCACGTAGTATGTGGTCAAGATACTGAATCAACCAGAGTGGGTTCCAACAACCACGCGTATCAAGGTGTGGGTTAAGCCTTAGATACGCTGTGCATGCGAAGCTCTACGCTTGAGCAAAAGAGATCACCCTTAGTGTTGCATGCAAGGGCGCGCGAGGCGTGTGGACGTCGCCAGGGCGCGCGAGGCGTGTGGACGTCGCCAGGGCACGCGAGGCATGTGGACGTCACCAGGGCGCGCGAGGCGTGTGGACGTCGCCAGGGCGCGCGAGACATGAGGCATCGTCAAGGCACGGGAGGCGTGCGGGCATCGCCAGGGCATGATGCATGTGGACGTGGCCAAGGCGCGAGAGTTATGAGGGCGTCGCCAGGGAATACATCGGTTGTCTCCCAGAGGAAGACATCGGTCGTTCGCCAGGAAGATGTCATCGGTGGTAGTCTTCGCGCGAGGTCATCGGTGGATCGTCTTCGCGCGAGAGGTCATCAGTGGTTTCTCATCGAGCTGGTAGTCATCGGCGAAAGGTCATCGCGCGACGTTGAGTTACACCCAGAGAACGTGGGCCCCAGACTCCCAGCAAGAGATGTTCTGCACGCGCGCCACGTAGACAAAAGAGTGGTTCAGAATAGTGACCTCAGAGCGTAGCCTGCGCAGAGGCACGCTTAGTAGTACTGTTCAGGGAAGCGTGCACGCAAACTTCCCTGCAGAGTAGGTGGTGGCAGCTGCTTTTGGAGGGATAAGTTGGTTTAAGTTACAAAAATCCACTGCTGAGAGAAAAGGAAAACATTGTTGTATTCGACGAGAGAAAAAGTGAGTTCTTCCCTTCTCCTCCAGTTACCTCCTCCGCGTTGCGATTGCAGCATCTCCACACAAGAGTACGACGAGAAGCAACACCATTGGAGCACCTGGGAAAGTTCTCTGCAACTCCTTCAAAACCAGACTCAAGAATAGAGCCAAGGCATTCTTCAAACTCTGTTGGATTTCGAAGCACCTGGTGGTTGCGCAAGTCCAGGTAAGGGAAGCTAGACCTCTTTTTCCATACAAGCCATAGTGTAGCTATCGCTGAAGTGAGGGCGACGTGGTCACCATTTTTGTTTTCATCTGCGTAAAATGCTCTGTTTGTGTGCTTGGGCGACGTGGTCGCCGGTTTTATATACAGTCTTCGAAACACCCTGTTTTTGAACTAGATCGCCGGTTTGGGCGCTGTTTTACGAACTCCCCTGTTTTTGGTGTTGTTTGAAACTGTTTGGGATTTAAATACAATATATATGTGATATTCGAAAGTTTGAAACGCTGAAATGGTTGTTGCTGTGATTTGAAATATTCCTTTGTATGGCATGACGTCTTGAATGCTGTGAATGTGGGATCGAGGCATAGTATTTTCAGGAAAGAAAATACCGTGTAAGATCTTGTAGTAGGTGCATTGATCGGTGATTCCTAAGGGGATATCCTGACTCTGCTGAGGTAATGGAATCACGTAGAGGAAGTTACTCAGTTGTTGAGAGTCGAAGGAGGTCTATATGATGGGCGTCTCGTGTGAAAAAGAACGAGCTCCGCCTGTCCTATGGATTAACCCTGTCATACCAGGAGAACTAATGACATTGAGATGATATATGCGCATGCTGTGTGGATTCACAGCGACCCTGTGTGGATTTCACAGTGGTGTGGTATGACAGGTGCAGATCTCTGAGTCTAATCAACGCACGAGTCAATCCGGAAGTAGTGTTAAGTGTCTTGTGTGGTGAGTCAGTGGAAAGTCTGACAGGTGAAATGAGAAATATTGATAGTTTATAGACACTTGATGCAGTATTGTGAAATGGAATGACTATGGGTGAATGTTGTGAAATGTGTGATTTTGGGCGATCAGGTGAATGGTATGAGCAACTCTACGTTTTACATGGATATTTTGAAACTTGTTTTACTTTGAATTTCATGTTCATGATTTAAACTCTCTTTAAAATATCTAGCTTACCCTGCGTATTTTGGTTCTGTGGTTTTCTCTTAAAACTGTGATGATCGTGTATTTTACACGGGAGCAGATGATCTTCCAGGAAGTAGAGCTCCTTAGTGAGTGATCGCCGAGGAGGAGGTCGCCGGTTTTCTGTCTCTATCGGGTGATCGCCTGTTTCTGCCTCTATCGGGTGATCGCCTGTTTTTTTTTTGTCCTGTTAGGTGATCGGCTGTTTTGGCTCCTCTGATAGGAGATCGGTCTCGTCCGATAGGAGATCGGTTTCTTCCGATAGGAGATCGCCTGCTTTGTTTTTTTTTACTGTATTTTGTTTATGTTTCTGGAAAATTTGACCGAATTTGTATTAAACTCCCTAAGAGGAGCAACTTCATTTCATATATATAATATTTTGTTCATAGAATCTATTTGTCACCTTTACTTTCATTTTATATTTATTTCAAAGTAATTTGGAGGGATGTTACAGAGGCCGAAATCCTCCCCCTCCACAACAAAGTCATTGATCTGGAGGAACAGTTGGAGGGGGCCCAAGCAAAGGTGGCCAAGCTGGAGGAGAGGGCCACAAACCAAGAAGTCTAGCTGGGCAAGGTTGAGGAAGAGCTTGCCCAACAACTCGAGCTGTTCAAGAAGACTGAGGCAGAGCTAAATGAAGATGCCGCCGACGCCTACGGGGAGGGTTTTGGCTATGCCCTTGCTCAGGTTACCTACGCGCATCCTGATATGGACCTCTCGCCCTTCTTTGTATCTATGCAGGTAGTCTACAGGAAAATGGTGCCTAGATAGGTTTCTTGAGCAGTCATATATCCATGGCTGGACTTCTTGTAATCACTTTTTTGTAATTGCTCTTCCAATCTAATAATAATATTTAACTTTGTACATACAACTTGTCTTGACACACTTGCATTGGCGCTTCATGTCTTCTTTGCATACTTGCATCTTTGGTACTCAGTGGTTGCTTGGACACTTTAGCGTACTTAGCCAACAACTTCGACTCCTCGCAATGTAGCACGCTTAACTCTGATAGGAGGTGATGAGCGTAATTCCTCTTTAAGATAAGAGACCACACCATGGGCGAGCCTTGGCGAGTGGACTACATCATCTCACTAACCTCCCCTTGCACCACGTCAAAGAGGATTTAAGTGATGGACCCCCCCATTCAACCCTAGTTTAACCCTGGTGTTCTAACTCGAGTGGGGGGCATCCTCTGCGAGCCCCTCTCTTCCACTTTGAGACTTCTAACACATAGGCTATTCCTTGGCTGACCTCTCATCGCCCATAGGCATGTGTGGGTCTGACTGGCAAATCCTGCTGTTCAACTTGGGTGCTTTCACTCGAGGGGAAAGTGTCCTTTATGAACCCTCCCTTTACCCCTTCGAGACTTCTAGCACTGATCTGTATCCGCCTTGCTTTATGTTCACCAGACCTCTCCTTGCTCAAGACAAGGAAGGATTTCGCTGGTACGAGTCGTCCTTGGTGTTCTCACTCGAATGGGGAGGCGTTCTCTGTGAACCTTCCTTTCCCGCTTCTGAGACTTCTAACCTAAGCTGACGAGTCTTAACTGACCTCTCGTCACCTATAGGCAAGGGGGGATTTAACTGGCGAACCCTTCTGTTCAACTTAGGTGTTCTCACTCGAGGAGGAGGTGTTCTTTATGAACTTACCTTCCCACTTTCGAGACCTCTAACCCAAAGTGACAGAAGGGAAAAAAGAGTGTCCCCTAAACTGTGTACAATGTTACATTTTAACTGAAACAAAACTTAAGGTGAGTCGCATTCCATGTACAAGGAATCGGCCCACCTTCTATAGTCTCGAGTCTGTACGCCCCGTTTCCCAGGGCCTCTATCACTTTAAAGGGACCAGTCCACTTGGGGGACAGCTTGTTCTCGATCTGGTAGGGAGATGCCTTTCGCATCACCAAGTCAGCGACCTGGAACTACCGAGCTCTCAACTTGGAACTGTGCTTGAGCTCAACCCTTCTCTTCAATGCTTCAGCTTTGATTCCCGCTTCTTCCCTTACTTCATCTAAGAGGTCAAGGTTCACCTTTCTTTCTTCATTGGATTCCTCCACCACAAAATTCTGGAAGTGTGGCGAGCTCTCCAGGATCTCAACAAGAATCATAGTGTCCGAACCATACACCAAGCTGAAGGGTGTCTCCTTGGTTGTGGACTGAGGAGTAGTATGGTAAGCCCACACAATTCTAGGAACTTCCTCAGCCCAAGTCCCCTTGGCTTTCTCCAGCCTTCTCTTCAACCCTCTGAGTAAGACTTGGTTGGATGACTTGACCTATCCATTAGTCTGAGGATGCTCGACTGATGCAAACACCTGTTTGATTCCCAACTCTGTGCATAACTTCCCCAGCTGTTGGCTTGCAAACTGAATGCCATTATCAGACACTAACTGCTTGGGTACGCCAAAACGACATACTATATTCTTCCACACAAAATGCTGGATCTTATGGGTTATGATTTGTGCTATTGGCTCAGCCTCTATCTACTTAGTAAAGTATTCTATGGCGACCATGAGATACTTCATCTACCGCACAACCAAAGGGAAGGGTCCCAAAATATCAATTCCCCATGTGTGGAATGGCCAAGGGCTATATATCGACCTGAGCTCTTCTGGCGGCCCCTTGTGCCAATCAGCATGTAGTTGACACTGCTTGCATTGCTGCGCATACTTCGTGCAATCTTCCCTCATGGTTGGCTAGTAGTACCCCGCACGAATGGCCAGAGCACGACCTCTAATGTGACTTCCACATATTCCTTCATGTAGCTCCACCATTATCCACGTGCACTGCTCACCATGTACGCACACTAGGATAGCGTGGGTGAACCCATGCCTGTACAACTCCCCATTAATGAGTGTATACTTGGTCGAGTTCTTCTTTATCTTCCTCGCCTCCGTTGGCTCCATTGGCAACATCCCATCAGCCAAGTAGCACTTGTAAGGCGTCATCCATGTTTCTCCCCTCTGCACCAAGCAAAGTTGCGATGACACCTCCTCTAATGCCGAATACGTGTTGACCCTTGGCTTCTTCAATGTCTCTTAGGTCAACGACCGATGAATCCTTTTCCCACCATCTAACTTGCTAATCTAATGGACTCCTACCAGATTGTCAGCCGTATAGGTGCGAGGTGTCCTCAGGGACTCCTTGATGACCGTCCTCTGTCTGCCCCCTTTGCCCGAGCTTGCGAGTTTTGCTAACAAGTCGGCTCGGGCATTCTGATCTCTGGCAACATGCACCAACTCGAAAGCTACAAATGAACTCTTCAACACTTGGACATACTCTAGGCAGGAAGCCATCTGAGGGTCTTTGGCCTGGTACTCTCCCGCCACTTGGCCCGTGACCAATAGGGAGTCACTTTTTGCTAGAAGACTCTGTGCACCCATCTCCTTGCCCAACAGCATTCCAGCGATTAGAGTCTCATACTCTTCCTGATTGTTGTTGGCCTTGAAGGCAAACTGTAGAGCCTGCTCAATCAATAGCCCCTTTGGTTCTTCCAAGATCACCCCAGCTTCGCTGCCTTATTGATTAGAAGACCAATCTACCGAGAACACCCATCTGAAGTCAGGCTCATCCTGTTGGGCTTCCATCGAGGACATCTCAGCTACAAAATCAGCATAAATTTGGCCTTTGATTGGACCTCTGGGTTCATACTGTATGTCAAACTCTGACAACTCTACTGCCTAACACACCATCCTTCCTGCTACATCTGGCTTCTGCAAAACCTTATGAATGGGCATGTCTGTCATCACCACCACTGTAAAGCTCTAGAAGTAATGGCGAAGCCTTCTAGCAAAGAACACCACGGCTAGGGCTTCCTTCTCCAGGGCTTGGTATCTCACCTCAGGCCCTTGCAACACTTTGCTTATGAAGTAGATGGGCTTCTGGACTTGATCTTGCTCCTGAACAAGGACTGAGCTCATTGCCTTCTTAGTGACTGCGAAATATAAGCACAGCGAGATGCCAAGCTGAGGTTTGCACAACACCGGTGGGCTGGCTAGGTATTCTTTCAGCTTGAGGAATGCTTCCTCACACTCCTTGGTACACAAGAACCTTCTATTCCTCCTTAAGCACTGAAAATAGGTGTTCCTGCCGGTTGACTCTCCCGTCAGTTGACTTCTACAATCGCTCGCGCCTTCTTTCTCCCTCCCTGGTTTGAACAGCTGAACTTGCAAAGAAACAAAGGTGGGCGCCCTAGCGGTCGTTTGCACTCCGATGCTCAAGTCAAGATTAGTGCAAGAAACATTAAAGTATAGCACAGAGTTCTAGTCTCAAATGCTGCATACCTTTGGGAATGCTTTGCTACCTGTTTTATAGCCCTTTTAGGGTTCCTGCCGCGCCTATCCTTGTGTCCCTGCGCTGCCTCTTAGCGAATCTAGGGTTACCTTTCTGGGACTCCATCATATAATCTCCCTGCGGCAGCCTTCCATTCTTGGAGTGCAACTCTCGTGGCAACCTTCCTTTCCTAGAGTGATTAACTTAAGCGTGGGCGCTAGGCATACACTGTAACCCTAGCGCCGCGCGACCGAATCTTATGTCTTAAATTAATACTCACGTGCCTCTTATGTGTTTCTTTCTTTTAAGGAAAGATCCTCTATACCCAAACCTTACGTAACATGAAAACCCTGCGTGCGTGACATATCCTCGAACCTGACTCATGTTCTTACACGTGTGATTCTGTGGGCCCCTTTATGGGTCCCATCGTGCCGACCTGATGGGTTGTTCTTCATGACCATTTTTTCTTCTTGAAATATGAGGTAAAAAGGTGGTGGAAGCTATGGATGATATGGGTCAAGGATGGCTCATATAGAGCTATGGGTTCCTTGTAGGTGCATGAAAGGTATGGAGAGTGATAGGTTAGGCCAAATCACTTGGAGGAAGGTGAAGATGAAGATCAAAGTGTCTAACTTATAGAGACTAGACAAAGAGTAGAAGCTAGCATAATTTTGGCAGCATTTACTCATATAAATTGATCTTGAAAATACATGAGGTAGGCCTCCTTATTTATAGATTTAGGAGCCTTGGTGAGCAAGCTTAAAGGGTAGGGATGGAAATACAAAAAGTGGGGGCTGCCTAGGGTATTGACTTTAGTCAAACCACACCATCATCCTAATATTCTAGAAGATAGGTCAAAAATGCAACATTTGATAGTACACCCCTCCTTCTTTTGCTAAAGGCACCTATTTGCTAGCACACCCCTCCTTCTATTGCTAAGGGCACCTTTTTGATAGCACACCCCTAAGTGAGCAAGTTTTGCTTTCTACACTACACTAATCTACTAAGCTACCCCTAATAGGCCTCCAAGTAGCATGTACAAGGTCTTCTCCCTCCCATCCGTGGCTTGACTCATTTGGGCGTGAATGTGCTTGGCCATGGACCTTGTGAGAGGTCCTAGACGGTCTAGGCTCCCTCCTAGACACTCCTCATGTAGCTCCCCCTTGTCTTGTGTTAGACGCTCTCCATGTGGTTCTAGATGGTTTAGTCTTCGCCCTTGGCTTTCATGGTGGGGTGAGCTTGGCCTCTCTCCATCACGACCTCTCGCTCAGTGGCCGACATCAGAGGTCTGGCCACTACACAAGCCCCCCACGCTCGAGCTGGGACTTGCTCCAGCGAAGAGCCTTACAACTCACTCGGTCGACCCCTGCAACATGGGCCCACGCGTCCTTGTTACTCCTGAGTGATTTGACGCGTGTTGTATCGAGAAGTGATACTTTTGTGCATTTTCCCTGGAGTGTACACGTGGCAATCTTTAGCGGGTAGGATGGCTTGACGCTTCATGTTCTCTTTTTACGTTACTTCCTTGCTTTCTACGCTCCCTATTGTTTCATTCCCCCTCATTTTCTCTTTTGAAAGTATCTCCTCTGCGAACTGTTCTTCGAGCGCGTACCACTCCTCTTAAACTTCAACCTTTCATCCTTTCATTAACCAAAGGTACGTTCTTTTGGCCTCCTCTACCTTCATTTCGTTACTACGACATTTTTTGTTTGCCTGTAACTATCTGGGATTGCCTGTTAGATTCTCGCTTTCGTTTCGCTTTTGCCCTACCTTACTATTCTGCCGCGTTTCTTGAGACGCAATATCCTTTCCCTCTTTCTGAGTTTCTCCTTCTTTTTGTTGTCTTCCCTTGTGTTTTAGCCTTTGAAATGGACCAGCCTTCCTCCTCTCACTCGGGGTCTGAATCGGACTCCCCCCAATCTCCTGCCCGACAAGTAGTTCTAGTGCTCCACTCAGACTACTATCAACTCCTGTACCCCTGGGCCCCTGAAGGGCTTCTCAAGGAATCCTCTGACTTCACTTCCTCCGAGTCCATCATCACCTATAGGAAGGATGAGGTGCGAAGCAAGAGCAGCCACGCTAATCGCGTCTTCGGGAAAGACCACGATAAACACGTTGGGGTAGTCCCCTGCACCGCGGGCGAACCTGTGTGTTGCAACGAGTCCTTGGGGCAAGAGGCCCCCTTTTACTTTATTTACTCCACTGTCTTCAATAGGGCATGCCTTTGCTTACCCCTCAGTGGCTTCGAGAGGCGCTGCTGACGGAGATGAACGTGGCCCTAGCCCAGCTTCACCCAAATGGTTCGCCATCCTCTACAACTACTTTGGGCGGCTTCCCTTCGTAGATTCCTTCTTATACTTTTTTGAAGCCAAGAGCCCTGGGAAGAACCTATGGGTCAGCATAAACGAGGTTGCTGGGAGAGCCCTCCTGACCCTCTTCCAACAGTCCTACAAGGGGTTCAAGGGCAAGTTCCTGAAGATCCGCTGCCTGCCCTCTGACCATACCCTCCTAGACGGGTTCCCGCTCTACTGGGTGGAGAAGCCCATTCTGGCTAAACCCAGGGCCCTAGCAAACTTGTACCCGCAAGATAGGGAGGTGTGTGAATTCCTGTCTAGCCTCTAGGCAGTGTTCAACACCGCCAAGGTCATCCAACACGAATACCTGCCTAAGAGCTTGTGGGAGTGCATAGGTAGGGCCTTAGGCCATCTTCTCTGCCATTCTTCATTCTCTCTTAACTATTCTGATTTGGTGTAGTTTCTTCTGTTATAGTGCTTGTGCTCATTGTCTTGATTATGTGTTTGTTGCAGAGATGACTATCGAGGCTGAGCGAAGAAGACAATTGGCGACGCACACCCTGAAAAAGAAGAGCGGCGCTGGCCCATCCCAATCTGTCCAGGAGGAGGCCCTTCCTTCAACTAACGACCTGGCCCTCGACGCCGCACCCCTGGCTGCCGCGGTCGCCATAGAGACCACTGCCCCTCCCCAAATCACGGCTGCTGAGGCTGCTCATTCGGACAACGAGGGACCTGCTCCGGTCTGGTATTCAAACGAAAGCGCACACAAGACGCCGTGGCAGTTCTGATGGATATCAAGGAAGAGAGGATTTCACTAATGGAGGAAGAGGCCATCCACCAAAACATTTAAAGTTTTTCTTATTAGTCTTTTTAAAAGATGAGGCCCAAGCCCAAAGCCCAAGCCCAAAAAGGCCAAGCCCAAGAAGCCCAAGTCCAACCCATGAGAAGCAAGGCCAAGCATTAAATAAAAGAGCATCATTTGTATTTCTTTTGTATAAGTTGTAGGAGGTGTGGATATTAAATATAGGAGTGTGAATATGAAAAATAAAGTCACATTGTACATGTGACTTAGGAGAGTAGGTGTAAGTGTAGTTTTTAGGAGGTGTCATAGTAGAAAAAGGTCACACCTCCCATGTGACTTGTTTTAGTGGGAATTTCAAAAAAGTTTCTTTTGAATTTTCCCACCTATTTTTCAGCACCCTCACACTATAAATAAAGGTGTGGGCTCTTGTAAAAGGAAGGTTGGAATTTTGATATAGAGAAACTCTACTCAATTTGAGAGAGAATTGTGAGAACTTGTTTCTCCTTCAACCTTGCTTCATCTTGAGTGCTTTTGGTTCCCTCAAGTGGCGGCATAGCTCACTTATCTTGAAGCTTTCACACTTCAAGTGGCATGGATCATCAAACCAAAGCTCATCTTCCACATAAGTCATTTCTTCTCCATCTTTTCATTCCATTTCATGTCTTAGTTACTTGCTTAGCTATTTTGTTCTGTGCATTTAGTTTTAATTGCAACTCTGTTTGGTACTTTTTAATTCCTTTGCTGTATTGTTCTTCCTCAATTCTTGTGTCTTATTCGGTCAAAATTGTTTTCCAGCACATTCTATTCGGTTCATTGGTTTTCAAACTCATTTTAATCGGTTCAATTGATAGTAAATGGAGCTTCCATGTGAGTTTGGTTTTTGGTGCAAGATTTGGTGAGTTCTTGAAACATAGAACCTTGATCCACTTCTACAAAAGTGCCTAACCTTTGCCAACTCAAGTTGATTCCATAAAATATCAAAGAATTATGTTATTGTGGCTACTGGAATCACATCAAAATCCCTCGTCTGGTTCAGAGGGAGAGGGTCCACGGGTCGCCTTAGGTGTTTCTTCCTCCCCCCGCGTCGCCATGGAGCAGGGAGAAAGCGTCCCAGCGGAAGGGCAGCTGAGCCCCCTACCTCCCTGGCGCCATTTCTGCAGTGCACCTTGAAGTCCTCCCAAGAGATCGAGGAGGTGGAGAGCCTGGAGGTAGGGCCGCTGATGGACCAGGTGGCCTGGGGCTTTGGCAAGGCTCTCGAGAGTGCCAACCTTCTTTTTACAAAAATGATGAAGGCACACCAGGAAGCCGAGCACGGGGCAGCGGCTGCTATAGGGGTGGAACGTCGTATCACGAGCCTCACCCTGGAGGTGGCCGAGCTGCGAAAGTCAGACAAAGAGGTCAGGGACCTCCTGTTCTCTAAGTCTCAGGAGTTGCGAGCCCACGCAAAGTGCAACGACTTTCGCATGGCCATGGAGGACCTGAAGGGTGAGGCGAGTTGCCAAGAGGAAACCATTGCTGATCTAAAAGAAGAACTGGCGCGACGTGATGACGACCTGGCCCAGCGGGAGGTTGAGCTGGTCAGGGTGAAGGAGGAGGCCCCTGAACTGAAGGCGGAGATGGCCCGAAGGGAGGAGCGCTACCAGAAGTCCATGGAGGAACTTGGCAACGAGGCAACTGAAGCCTATAGTGCTAGGTTTGGTGATGCCATGGCCCAGGTTGCCTGCGAGCATTCGGGGGTGGACCTCTCCCAAACTGGCCTAGACAAAGTCATCCGAGATGGGCAGCTAGTGGATGCTCCTGCTGACCCTTGAGGCTTCCCTTCTCTTTCCTTTTGCTTTGCTCAAACGGCCTTTTTGTAATACATTTTTGAACTTAATGAATTTATACTTCCGCACCTTCGTCTTCTTTACTAGCTTTATGTCTTTACACATGGCTAAATACTTCAACTTACGGTGCACTTAACATTCTTCTCACCTTCTATTTTCGCCTCTTGGGTTTCTTCATCTATGCATGTTTCTTTCATAACGGTTTTCTTTCTGCCGACCTCGACTGTCGAGCCAAGGGAGACCTCTTCCTTGTCAACCTCAACTGATAAGTCAAGGAAGACCTCGTCTCTGTCGACCTCAACTGATAAGTCAAGGAAGACCTCGTCTCTATCGACCTCGACTGATAAGCCAAGGAAGACCTCTTTCTTGTCTTACTCTTTGCTGCTCCTACTGAAAAATTCACTCTGTTTTTGACCCTGCAGAAATCGAGGAAAAGGACAGGGAAAAGGGGTGTTGCGAACCATACTATTCTTCTCCTTTCTTTGTCAAAGTAGAAGAGGCTCATTTAACTTCCCTCAACCTCGCTATTTAAAAGTCGAGGGCGAGGTCTAACTTGCCTCATCCTTGCTATCAGAGGGAGAGGACTTTCACTATGAACCATACTATTCTTCTCCTTTCTTTGTCAAGGTAGAAGAGGCTCATTTAACTTCCCTCGACCTCGCTGTTTAAAAGTCGAGGGCGAGGTCTAACTTGCCTCATCCTTGCTATCAGAGGGAGAGGACTTTCACTATGAACCATACTATTCTTCTCCTTTCTTTATCGAGGTTGAAGAGGTTCATTTAACTTCCCTTGACCTCGCACCGCCTTCTAATGTTTCCAACCTGTATGCCCCGTTCCCAAGGGCCTTTGTTACTCGAAACAGGCCTCTCCACTTGGGAGATAGCTTGTTTTCCAACTGGTAGGAGTGGGCCTTCCACATTACAAGATCGGCTACTTGGAACTGCCGAGGTCTCAACTTTGACTTGTATTGGCGTTCTACTCTCCTCTTTAATGCTTCAGACTTCATCTAGTAAGTCTAGATTCACCATTCTTTCTTCGTTTGATTCTTCTGCCACAAAATTCTGGAATCGAGGTGAGCTTTCAAGTATCTCTACCGGGATCATGCATCTGACCCATATACCAGGCTGAAGGGCGTCTCTTTAGTGGTGGACTGAGGGGTGGTGTAATATGCCCACACAATCCTGGGGACCTCCTCTGCCCAAGTCCCTTTAGCCTTCTCAAGCCTCCTCTTTAGGCCTCTAAGCAGGACCCTGTTGGCCGACTCGACCTGCCTATTTGTCTGGGGGTGCTCGACTGACGCGAACACCTGTTTGATGCCGAGCTCTGAGCACAACTTTCCCAATTGCTGACTTGCAAACTGGGTACCATTATCAGATACTAGACGCCTTGGGATTCCAAAACGACACACGATATTCTTCCAAACGAAATGCTGGACCTTGTGCGCTGTAATTTGTGCCACTGGTTCAGCTTCGATCCATTTGGTGAAGTATTCTATGGCCACCACCAGATATTTCATCTGTCTGATCGCGAGTGGGAAAGGTTCCAGGATGTTGATCCCCCACGTGTGGAAAGGCCACGGGCTATGGAGGGTTTACAGCATTTCTGGTGGCGCGCGATTCCAATCCGCGTGCTCTTGACACTTCTTACACCTCTGTGCGTACCTTATGCAGTCTTCTCTGATTGTGGGCCAATAAAACCATGCGCGGATGGCCTTGGGTGCTAGGGCTCGTCCCCCGATGTGGCTTCCGCATATTCCTTCATGAAGCTCTGCTATTATGCGAGTGCACTGTGCCCCACTTACACATATCAAAAGAGGATGGGAATAACCATGTCTAAATAGGTTTCCGTCAATCAACGTGTAGCGGGGTGCATTCTTCTTCACAACTTTTGCTTCTGCAGGGTCTAACGGAAGTGTCTCGTCTGCTAGGTAACTGGTCTTCATATATTAGATCAGAACTGACCTTCCTCTCAATCCGAATCGGCTAGCTCGTGCTATCAATATATCATCACTCCCATGCATACAATAGCTACTATTAGGCGTCATTCAAGTCTCTCCTTCTTCCACCAAGCAAACCTGCGATGATATTTCCACTGGCAGGCCATAAGAACTTATGACAGGTGCTTTCAACGTTTCTTGAGTCAGCGACCTATGACTCCTTCCTCCTTCCTGCACAACGTTTACCATTTGCACATCCGTGGGCTATCCCGCAGCTATTCAAGGTGCTCTTAACCTTTCCTGTATTACAGTCCTATGTCTGCCCCCCTTGCCTGAGCTGGCGAGTTTTGCTAACAAGTCAGCTCTGGCATTTTGCTCCCGTGGTACATGTAACAGGTCGAACTCTAGAAATGTGCCTTTCAATAACTGTACGTAGCTGAGATAAGGAGCCAGCTGTGGATCCTTGGCTTGGTACTCTCCAGTGACTTGTTTTGTGACCAAGAGCGAGTCGCTTTTCGCCAGCAGGCATCCCGTGCCCATTTCCTTTTCTAATAACATCCCCGCTATCAAGGCTTCATACTGCGCCTGGTTGTTGCTGGCTTTGAAGGCAAAACGTAGAGCCTGTTCTATCAAGACTCCATCTGGACCTTCGAGTATGACCCTGGTGCCGCTGCCCTGCAGGTTGGACGAACAGTCAACCGAAAGGACCCATTTAAACCCTATCTCACTCCGAGGTGGAGCTGCCGAGGTGAGCTCGGCTACAAAGTTAGCGTAGACCTGACCCTTGATGGGGCCCCTGGGTTCTTATCGAATCTTGAACTCGGACAGCTCTACTGTCCAACGAACCATGCGTCCTGCTACATCAGGCTTTTGTAGGACCTTGCGGATGGGGAGGTCTGTCATTACTGTGACATCCCGCCAAAATACTATACAAATGTATATAATGAAAATAAAGGTAACAAATAGATTCTATGAACAAAATATTATATATATGAAATGAAGTTGCTCCTCTTAGGGAGTTTAATACAAATTCGGTCAAATTTTCCAGAAACATAAACAAAATACAGTAAAAAAAAAAAACAAAGCAGGCGATCTCCTATCGGAAGAAACCAATCTCCTATCGGACGAGACCGATCTCCTATCAGAGGAGCCAAAACAGCCGATCACCTATCAGGACAGAAAAAAACAGGCGATCACCCGATAGAGACAGAAAAACGGCGATCTCCTCCTCGGCGATCACTCACTAAGGAGCTCTACTTCCTGGAAGATCATCTGCTCCCGTGTAAAATACACGATCATCACAGTTTTAAAAGAAAACCACAGAACCAAAATACGCAGGGTAAGCTAGATATTTTAAAGAGAGTTTAAATCATGAACATGACAATCAAAGTAAAACAAGTTTCAAAATATCCATGTAAAACGTAGAGTTGCTCATATCATTCACCTGATCGCCCAAAATCACACATTTCACAACATTCACCCATAGTCATTCCATTTCACAATACTGCATCAAGTGTCTATCAAGATATCAATGTTTCTCATTTCACACGTCAGACTTTCCACTGACTCACCACACAAGACACTTGACACTACTTCCGGATTGACTCGTGCGTTGATTAGACTCAGAGATCTGCACCTGTCATACCACACCACTGTGAAATCCACACAGGGTCGCTGTGAATCCACCCAGCATGCGCATATATCATCTCAATGTTACCATAGTTCTCCTGGTATGACAGGGTTAATCCATAGGACAGACGGAGCTCGTTCTTTTCCACACGAGACGCCCATCATATAGACCTCCTTCGACTCTCAACAACTGAGTAACTTCCTCTACGTGATTCCATTACCTCAGCAGAGTCAGGATATCCCCTTAGGAATCACCGATCAATGCACCTACCACAAGATCTTACACGGTATTTTCTTTCCTGAAAATACTATGCCTCGATCCCACATTCACAACATTCAAAGACATCATGCCACACTTAAAAGAATGATTTCAATCACAGCAATAGCCATTTCAAAGGATTCATATTTTCGAATATCTCATGTAAATCTCAAGCAGTTCTCAAAACAACATCAAACACAAGGAGTTCGCAAAACAGCGCCAAAACCGGCGATCTAGTTCAAAATATGGTATTTCGAAGGCTGTATATTAAAACAGGCGACCACGTCGCCCAAGCACACAACACAGAGCATTTCACGAAGACGAAAGCGAAAACGGCGACCACGTCGCCCACACTTCAGAAATGGTTCAACTATGGCTCGTAGTAAAGATGAAGGCTAGCTTCCCTTACCTGGACTTGCGCCAAACACCAGGAGCTCCGAAACCCAACGAAGCTTGAACGACGCCTTGGCTCTGTTTTTGCGTCTGGTTGAAGGACTTGCAGAGAACCTCCCAAGTGCTCTAATGGTGCTGCCTCTCGTCGTACTCTCGTGTGAAGGTGCTAGAATCGCAGCATGAAGGAGAGAATGGAGGAGAAGGGAGATAAACGCACCCTTTAGCTCTGGAACCATAGCAACGTTTCTTTTTTTCTTCCTCAGAAATGGGTTTTTGCATCTTAAGCTGACTTCTCCACAAAAACCGCTGCCACCACCCACTCTGCAGGGAGTTTGCGTGTACGCTTCGCTGAACAGTACACCTAAGCGTGCCTCTGCGCAGGCTACGCTCTGAGGTCACTATTCTGAACCACTCTTTTGTCTACGTGGCGCGCGTGCAGAACATCTCTTGCTGGGAGTCTGGGGCCCACGTTCTCTGGGTGTAACTCAACGTCGCGCGATGCCCTTTCGCCGATGACTACCAGCTCGAAGAGAATCCACCGATGACCTCGCGCGAAGACTACCACCGATGACCTCGCGCGAAGACTACCACCGATGACATCTTCCTGGCGAACGACCGACCGATGTCTTCCTCTGGGAGACAACCGATGTCTTCCCTGGCGACGCCCTCATAACTCTCGCGCCTTGGCCACGTCCACATGCATCGCGCCCTGGCAATGCCCGCGTGCCTCGCGCCCGCGCGATGCCCGCATGCCCCTCGCACCCGCGCGATGCCTGCATGCCTCTCGCGCCCGCGCGATGCCTGCATGCCTCTCGCGCCCGCGCGATGCCTGCATGCCTCTCACGCTCTGACGATGCCTCATGCCTCGCGCGCCCTGGCGACGTCCACACGCCTCGCGCGCCCTGCATGCAACACTAAGGGTGATCTCTTTTGCTCAAGCGTAGAGCTTCGCATGCACAGCGTATCTAAGGCTTAACCCACACCTTGATACGCGTGGTTGTTGGAACCCACTCTGGTTGATTCAGTATCTTGACCACATACTACGTGCATTCCCGCCGATCACGTACACTCTAGGCGATTGGCGCTCATGTCTCCTCTAGGCGACAGGCGATTATGTGCCAGAGGAGTCGGAGATCGCCTCCATCTTCAATAACGGCGATCTCGTAGGAGACTTCTTAGCTACACATTTCCTCCTTTACTCTTCTTGATCTACATGTCAGCCGACCGACCTCTACCAGCTGACCCCAGATCTTGGGCGACGTCCGAGGTCCGACTACTACGAAACTTCATTTACCAGCTCTTTGTATTTTAAATAATAACATCTTCTGAAATTATTTAAATATACCACTTTTATTCCAATTCAATTTTACAGGTCCTTACATTCTCCCCAACAAGAAAAATTTTCGTCCTCGAAAATTGAATTATAAGGGAAGGAGGTAGGGATATGCTTCTCTCATGTTTTCTTCAAACTCCCCCTGGTGAATCACCCGATCTTCACGTCGTCCGCTTCCAACACGTGACTAGGGTCTGCAAGATACTTCCTTAGCCGTGATACGTGAAATACATTATGCAGGTTTGCTGAATGGGGAGGTGGGGCGATCTCATAAACCACTGGACTGATCCCCCCCCTTAGAATCTGATATGGCCCAACAAACTTAGGGGACAGCTTCTTTGATCTGATCGCCCATCCTACACCCTTGGCTGGTGTCCTCCCTCATAAAGACATGATCCCCAGCAGCAAACTCCAAAGGTCTTCTCCTCTGATCTGCATAGGACATCTGTCGACTTTGAGAAACTTTCATTCTGCCCTGTATCAGTTTCGCCCTCTCGGTTGTCTGCTGAGCCAACTCTTCCTACTCCAATACTTCATCGAATTCCATTTTTACATTCCTGCTTATGGAATATGCTGCCCCAATGAGCGCCAACTCCAGTACTCACACTCTACTTCCAACCCTGAAGACTTGGTCGAGCAAGTCCAGAACTAGGCCCTTAACAGAACCAGGACTAGCCCCTTTTGAGAAAAGTGAGCAAGATCCCTTCATCGGAAGGAAAAAGGACAGCTGGCTACTGCTCATGCCTCCTAGTCCATTCAAACTAGTATCCAAAATATCCTTCTAGGAATCAACTTCCGCTTCTTGATCAAAACCATCCATCGACTTCCCACTGCTGATCTAATTCTCACGCTCCCTACAGGAATACCTTTGGTTCACCACTATGCTACATAATTCTGCACCCTATAACGACAAAGTTCTTGTTGCTGTTACTTTCTAAATCATCCTTATGACTTCTTTTGCCAACTCGGCTTCCTGTCCCCATCATTTCCTCCTTGTCCAATGTATACATTGGATGCATCGATTTGGGCTCAGGTGCCCATCTGAAAAGGCATACAAGAACGAACACACCATATCTCTCAACCACAATCATGTAAGTAGTGGAGCCGATTGGAAAGTTTCCTCTGCATTCAGAATTTCTTGCTTAAGGACAACTCTATTCCTCTTCTCCAAGATACAACAGACTATTGCCACCCACATTTCCTTCCACACCTGATTTTACTTGGATGACATACGTATAAGATAGAAGTTCTCAAGGTGGGACCTCAAACCCTTATGTCGAACCAATAGAACACTTATCCACTTGAAGCACATAGACCAGCCACGTTGCTTTAACGTTAAAGTTAGTGGCTCACGCATCCTCCTGAAATCTCACATCCCCTCCGCCTCCAACTTTCCAACAATGACTTTTTGGAACTAACCATCATCTTCACCCTCCTCGCACACCTTACGTACATCTCTCTACCACCACGATTGATATTTCGAATGAGCTCGGCTCCTCCCAAGTTCCGAGTCATATTTGGGTACAAGAATATCTTTCCATTTCCCTTTCTCATCACTCCTCATCCACCATTTCCATACTCATCTTCCAAATCACGGTTCACAAAACAGCATCCATTCTGCGTGAAGCTTTCTCTCTTCTCCCAGTAACTTCTCTACTTGGTATTTTTCAGCAAATTTCTCTGACTAATTGAACTTTAGACATAAATACAATATCTCCTCTTTCCTTTTAAGCTTGTGGTTAAGCTAGAGTCATCTCATGCTGTTTCATCGACATAAACATCTCCCAAGCTTCAAATAAAAGAACGTTCATTCTTTCATTTTTGGAACTTAACCCCGGTACTTCCCATGGATACACATGCTTAAGCCCTTAAACCCTCAACATTCAGCTTATATACTCTCCATAACTTACATGTAGCTGAAACTAAACCTTGGTGCACTAAATCTAACTTACACTTCCTTCTTTAATTCCATCAACTCAGCTGGAGTCATCGACACAGGTCCAGCCCCAGGTACCAAAACAATAGAGAGTTCCACCCCTCTCTTAGGAGGTAATCCAGGTATTTCTTCTGGAAATACTTCCATGAAATCTTTCACCAAGGTATCTTGCTTACGTCCTCTTCATTCTTCACTTCCAACCGAGCTAGGATCACGAAGCACCTCGCCCCCCTTTTCCCAACTCCGACCACCCATGCTGAGCAGATATCACCTCTGACTCTTGGAGGTTTGGAACCGCTAACTTCTGATTACCGCAGACTATGAGAACGTGATTGGCAGCTAGCCAATCCATTCCCAGGATAACATCCAGATCCTGAAGAGGTAGGCAGATCAAGTTTACTTTGAATCTGCGTCCCTCTACCATCACTGGACATTCAGGGCAAACTGTAGAGGTCAACACCTGTCTTGATACAGGTGTAGAGACCAACAGTTCAAACGGTACTCCTTCACTAAAAGGCCCAACTCGGCTACACATAAGCTTGACACAAAGGAGTGTGTCGCTACAGAATCAATCAAAATTCTAACGCATCTACCAGCTATAGAGCAACACTCTGTACTAAGTTACCTGACTGAGATGCCTCCGCTCCAGACATGGCAACCACTCTCTCTGCTGCCTGAGGTCGACTGCCTCCATTCCACAACTGTTGGGATCCACTGGGTTGAGTCATCCTATTCTGGGTAGGACAATCTCTAGCAATGTGTCCCGTCCTTTGACAGGCAAAACATCTTCTCTCTGAATCTCTCTTGGGGCACACTTTGACTGTGTGGGGTCCACCACAGTGGAAACATTTAAGTTTCCAGGGTTGTTGCTGCTGAAACTGGGGCGGTGCTGCTTCTGCCCTATGCTGTGGGGGTCTCGAATAAGGCTTGCTTTGTGGGTGCTGCACCTTGGCCTTCCCACTGGAGGGACTCCCTGGTTGCGATTTGATTACTCTGGAACCACCCTTCTCCAGGGTCTCCACCCTCTTTGCCTTTTCCACTAAGGCATGGAATTCCCTGATCCACTGATCTGGTTGGTTCGGAGAAACGTTCCCACGGAACTGGGTTGGGTTGTGCCTCATGAACTCGGTCATCCCCATCTGCTCCCGAGGCTGATTGACCCGGGAAGCTGTTGCAGCCGATCCAGCAGTTTCCCAATGATTCATTACAGCCTGATGAATCTGGGCCATTACCGTATTCTGCTGCTGGATGGCAGTTGCCATCATCTCCATGGCCCTGGCGATCTGACCCATCTCTGAAGAAGGTTGGGGAGGGGTAGAAGGTCTACGTGCCATCTCCTTCGTTTTCAGATTTTGAAACTATAAGATTCCTATATTTCCCTACAACTAAAAGAATGAGATCGATAAGAAATCAATTCATTCAAGGGGGTAACAGCTAGACCTTACAAAGGTCAGCATCTCAAAATCATTAAGAATTTGAGCTCATCAACAGAATCATAATGCTTATAACATCAAGCATAACACCAGCACAACTACTGGTATGCAGTCATCAATCCAATCAACCATTTTCAATCATTACAAAGACACTCAAGAAAATGAAATAGCTCACACCAGAATTCAATATATGCCAAACATCAACCCTTTGGAATTAAGATTGAGACTCATCTTGATCCAGTTATGAGTGTGCACCCTCACTACTTCATCAAGACCTTCTCATTCTTAATACTAAGGTTTTCAATTAGAACATATATTCACCAAAGCACACACAAAATTTCAATACAAAAACGTTTGAAAACCTTTCACTATAGTTATTATTTTAAACTCAAATAACTTTCATGAGCAGAAGAAACACAATGGATCCACAGCCCTCAGGTCATCCTAAGGACGAACTGCTCTGATACCATTAATGTGACATCCCGCCAAAATACTATACAAATGTATATAATGAAAATAAAGGTAACAAATAGATTCTATGAACAAAATATTATATATATGAAATGAAGTTGCTCCTCTTAGGGAGTTTAATACAAATTCGGTCAAATTTTCCAGAAACATAAACAAAATACAGTAAAAAAAAAAAACAAAGCAGGCGATCTCCTATCGGAAGAAACCAATCTCCTATCGGACGAGACCGATCTCCTATCAGAGGAGCCAAAACAGCCGATCACCTATCAGGACAGAAAAAAACAGGCGATCACCCGATAGAGACAGAAAAACGGCGATCTCCTCCTCGGCGATCACTCACTAAGGAGCTCTACTTCCTGGAAGATCATCTGCTCCCGTGTAAAATACACGATCATCACAGTTTTAAAAGAAAACCACAGAACCAAAATACGCAGGGTAAGCTAGATATTTTAAAGAGAGTTTAAATCATGAACATGACAATCAAAGTAAAACAAGTTTCAAAATATCCATGTAAAACGTAGAGTTGCTCATATCATTCACCTGATCGCCCAAAATCACACATTTCACAACATTCACCCATAGTCATTCCATTTCACAATACTGCATCAAGTGTCTATCAAGATATCAATGTTTCTCATTTCACACGTCAGACTTTCCACTGACTCACCACACAAGACACTTGACACTACTTCCGGATTGACTCGTGCGTTGATTAGACTCAGAGATCTGCACCTGTCATACCACACCACTGTGAAATCCACACAGGGTCGCTGTGAATCCACCCAGCATGCGCATATATCATCTCAATGTTACCATAGTTCTCCTGGTATGACAGGGTTAATCCATAGGACAGACGGAGCTCGTTCTTTTCCACACGAGACGCCCATCATATAGACCTCCTTCGACTCTCAACAACTGAGTAACTTCCTCTACGTGATTCCATTACCTCAGCAGAGTCAGGATATCCCCTTAGGAATCACCGATCAATGCACCTACCACAAGATCTTACACGGTATTTTCTTTCCTGAAAATACTATGCCTCGATCCCACATTCACAACATTCAAAGACATCATGCCACACTTAAAAGAATGATTTCAATCACAGCAATAGCCATTTCAAAGGATTCATATTTTCGAATATCTCATGTAAATCTCAAGCAGTTCTCAAAACAACATCAAACACAAGGAGTTCGCAAAACAGCGCCAAAACCGGCGATCTAGTTCAAAATATGGTATTTCGAAGGCTGTATATTAAAACAGGCGACCACGTCGCCCAAGCACACAACACAGAGCATTTCACGAAGACGAAAGCGAAAACGGCGACCACGTCGCCCACACTTCAGAAATGGTTCAACTATGGCTCGTAGTAAAGATGAAGGCTAGCTTCCCTTACCTGGACTTGCGCCAAACACCAGGAGCTCCGAAACCCAACGAAGCTTGAACGACGCCTTGGCTCTGTTTTTGCGTCTGGTTGAAGGACTTGCAGAGAACCTCCCAGGTGCTCTAATGGTGCTGCCTCTCGTCGTACTCTCGTGTGAAGGTGCTAGAATCGCAGCATGAAGGAGAGAATGGAGGAGAAGGGAGATAAACGCACCCTTTAGCTCTGGAACCATAGCAACGTTTCTTTTTTTCTTCCTCAGAAATGGGTTTTTGCATCTTAAGCTGACTTCTCCACAAAAACCGCTGCCACCACCCACTCTGCAGGGAGTTTGCGTGTACGCTTCGCTGAACAGTACACCTAAGCGTGCCTCTGCGCAGGCTACGCTCTGAGGTCACTATTCTGAACCACTCTTTTGTCTACGTGGCGCGCGTGCAGAACATCTCTTGCTGGGAGTCTGGGGCCCACGTTCTCTGGGTGTAACTCAACGTCGCGCGATGCCCTTTCGCCGATGACTACCAGCTCGAAGAGAATCCACCGATGACCTCGCGCGAAGACTACCACCGATGACCTCGCGCGAAGACTACCACCGATGACATCTTCCTGGCGAACGACCGATGTCTTCCTCTGGGAGACAACCGATGTCTTCCCTGGCGACGCCCTCATAACTCTCGCGCCTTGGCCACGTCCACATGCATCGCGCCCTGGCAATGCCCGCGTGCCTCGCGCCCGCGCGATGCCCGCATGCCCCTCGCACCCGCGCGATGCCTGCATGCCTCTCGCGCCCGCGCGATGCCTGCATGCCTCTCGCGCCCGCGCGATGCCTGCATGCCTCTCACGCTCTGACGATGCCTCATGCCTCGCGCGCCCTGGCGACGTCCACACGCCTCGCGCGCCCTGCATGCAACACTAAGGGTGATCTCTTTTGCTCAAGCGTAGAGCTTCGCATGCACAGCGTATCTAAGGCTTAACCCACACCTTGATACGCGTGGTTGTTGGAACCCACTCTGGTTGATTCAGTATCTTGACCACATACTACGTGCATTCCCGCCGATCACGTACACTCTAGGCGATTGGCGCTCATGTCTCCTCTAGGCGACAGGCGATTATGTGCCAGAGGAGTCGGAGATCGCCTCCATCTTCAATAACGGCGATCTCGTAGGAGACTTCTTAGCTACACATTTCCTCCTTTACTCTTCTTGATCTACATGTCAACCGACCGACCTCTACCAGCTGACCCCAGATCTTGGGCGACGTCCGAGGTCCGACTACTACGAAACTTCATTTACCAGCTCTTTGTATTTTAAATAATAACATCTTCTGAAATTATTTAAATATACCACTTTTATTCCAATTCAATTTTACAGGTCCTTACAATTACTATGATAGTAAAACAGTGGAAGTAATGACGCAGCCTTCTTAATGAGAATACCACTGCTAGGGCCACCTTTTCGATGGCCTGGTACCGTACCTCAAGCCCCTGAAGGACCTTGGTGACAAAATAGATAGGCCTTTGTACCTGCTCCTGATCCTGGACGAGGACCGAGCTGATCGCTTGATCTGTGATTGCGAAGTAGAGGCAAAGTGGGATGCCTGACACCGGCTTACACAACACTGGAGGGGTAGCTAGGTACTCCTTTAATTTGAGGAAAGCCTCCTCGCATTCGCTGGTCCACGAGAATCTGTTATTTCGCTTGAGGCACTGGAAGTAAGGATACCCTTTTTCTCCTCCTGCAGAGACGAAACGTGAGAGGGCAGCCATTCGAATTGTCAATTGTTGGACTTCCTTGACTGTGGCTGGGCTCCTCATTGCCATGATGGCTGCGCACTTCTCTGGATTGGCCTCTATCCCTCACTCTGTAAGTAAGAACCCTGGAAACTTTCCTGCCTCCACCCCGAACACGCATTTCTCAGGATTCAACTTTAAATTGTACCTAGAGATGGTGCAGAAGAGTTCCTCCAAATCAATCACATTTTGACTCCTCTCTCGGGATGTAACCACCATGTCATCTACGTACGCCTGGATGTTTCGACCCAACATTGGGGGGAGTATGGGGTCCATTAACCTTTGGTACGTCGCCCCTGCGTTCTTCAGTCCAAAGGGCATCACCTTGTAGCAGTAGCTCGACAGTTCCGTCATGAATGCTGTTTTCTCCTCGTCACGGAGGTGCATCCGTATCTGGTTGTACCCCGAGAAGGCGTCCAGAAAGTTGATTAGCTTACAGCCTGACGCGTTGTCGACCAAAGAGTCGATACTGGGCAGTGGGTATGAGTCCTTGGGAATGGCTTTGTTGAGGTCCATGAAATCCACACACATTCTCCACTTGTCACTTGCCTTCTTTACTAGTACTACATTGGCCAGCCACTCAGGGTACTGAATTTCCCTGATGTGGCCCGCCTTTAGCAGTTTCTGGGTCTCTTCTCTGATGACCTGCCATCTTTCTTCGTTAAACTTCTGACGTCTCTGGCGCACTGGGCAGATCTGGGGGTCCAAGGTTAGGTGGTGGCATAGGAAGTCGGGATCAATCCCTGGCATGTCGGTTGCAGACCATGCAAAGTGTAAGGACCTGTAAAATTGAATTGGAATAAAAAGGGTTATATATTAAAAGAATTCTATGTATGTTTTATTTAAAATAAAAAGGGAGGAAAAGTTAAGTTAGAAGGCTATGAGATCGCCGGTCGCCTGCTACACATGAGCGTCAGGTGGACGTCGCCAGGGCGCGAGGCATGCAGGCATCGCGCGGGCGCGAGAGGCATGCAGGCATCGCGCGGGCGCGAGAGGCATGCGCATCGCGCGGGCGCGAGAGGCATGCGCATCGCGCGGGCGCGAGAGGCATGCAGGCATCGCGCGGGCGCGAGAGGCATGCGGGCATCGCGCGGGCGCGAGGCATGCGGGCATTGCCAGAGCGCGAGGCACGTGGACGTGGCCAAGGCGCGAGAGGCATGCGGGCTTTGCCAGGGGGAGACATCGGTCGTCCACCAGGAGATGTCATCGGTGGATAGCCTTCGCGCGAGAGGTCATCGGTGGATAGCCTTCGCGCGAGAGGTCATCGGTGGATAGCCTTCGCGCGAGAGGTCATCGGTGGATAGTCTTCGCGCGAGATGTCATTCGGTGGATTGTTTTCGCGCGAGGGGTCATCGACGAAAGATTATCGCGCGATGTCGAATTGCACACAGAGGGGGTAAGACCCAGACTCCCAGCAGGAAGCGTAGTGCACGCACGCCACGTAGACAAAAAGGGTGGTTCAGAATAGTGACATCAGAATGTTGGCATGCGCAGGGGACACTCGCGGTCGTACTGTTCAGAGCAGTGGCTGGCATGCACAAGCGACAACAGTGGCAGTACTGTTCAGAGCAGTGGTTGGCATGCACCAGAGACAACAGTGGTCGTACTGTTCAGGGCAGTGGTTCTCAGACTTCTCTGCAGAGTGGGTGGTGGCAGCTGCTTTTGGTGGATAAGTTGGTTTAAGATGCAGAAAACCCACTGCTGAGAGGAAGAAACGTTGCAGCCTTCAAAGAGAGAAAGAGTGAGTTACCTCCCTTCTCCTCCAGTTGCCTCCTTCGCGCTGCGATTCTAGCACCTTCACACGAGAGTACGACGAGCGACAGCCACCATTAGAGCACCTGGGCAGTTCTCTGCAAGTCCTTCGACCAGACGCAAAAACAGAGCCAAGGCGTTCTTCAAGCTTTGTTGGGTTTCGGAACTCTAGGTGTTTGCGCAAGTCCAGGTAAGGGAAGCTAGACCTCTTTTCCATACAAGCCATAGTTTAGCTATTTCTGAAGTAAGGGCGACGTGGTCGCCGGTTTCGTTTTCATCTTTGTAAAATGCTCTGTTTCATGTGTTTGGGCGACGTGGTCGCCGGTTCTTAAATGCAGACTTCGAAATATTCTGTTTTTGAACTAGATCGCCGGTTTGGGCGCTGTTTTACGAACTCCCCTGTTTTTGGTGTTGCTTCGAAACTGTTTGAGGCTTAAATGTGATATTCGAAAATCTGAACCTTGAAATGATTGTTGCTGTAATTTGAATCATTTATTTGAGTGTGGGTTGATGTCTTGAATGCTGTGAATGTGGGATCGAGGCATAGTATTTTCAGGAAAGAAAATACCGTGTAAGATCGTTAGGATGTGCATTGATCGGTGATGTGTATAATGGGATTATCCTGACTCTCCTGAGATAATGGATTCATATAGATGAGGTTATTCAGGCGTTGAGAGTCGAAGGAGGTTCATATGCATGGGTGAGTCGTGTGAAACAGAACGAGCTCGACCTGTCATATGGATTAACCCTGTCATACTGTGAGAATGGTGAACTTGAGATTGAGATTGTGTTGATGCGCATAGCTGGTAAACATTACAGCTTGTATGACAGGTGCAGAATCTCTGAGTCTAGTCAATGCACGAGTCTTCCGGAAGTAGTGTCAAGTGTCTTGTGTGTTGAGTCAGTGGTGGTCTGACGTGAGAAATGAGAAACATTGAATTGATAGACACTTGATGCAGTTTTGTGAAATAGAATGACTCTTGAGAATATTGTGAAATGTGTGATTTCTGGGTGATCAGGTGAAGAGTATGAGAAACTTGATAACTTTACGTGAATATCTTGAAATTGTTTACCTTGATTTTATTTTAAGTACCCTTATTTAAACTCTTTTTAAATGTCTAGCTTACCCTGTGTTTTCGTTTGTGTTGTGGCCTTTTCTTAAACCTGTAATGATCGTGTATAATTTACACGGGAGCAGATGATGTTGCAGGAAGTAGAGCTCTTTAGAAAATTGTCGCTGGAAGGAGATCGCCTGTTTTCTTTTCTGTTGGGTGATTGCCCCTCTTGCTGCTTTATGATAGGAGATCGCCTTTATGAAAGGAGATCGCCCTTCTTAGAGGAGATCGCCTATATGAAAGGAGATCGCCCTTCTTATAGGAGATCGCCCTTTTTGCCAGGAGGTCGCCTATCTGTCTTTTGTATTGTATTTCGTTTACGTTTTTAATGGAGAAGTGATCGTTTGTATTAAACTCCCTGTGAGGAGAAACTTCTTTATTTTATATAAAGATTTTGCTCACTTCAATCTATTTGTCACTTTATTTTCGTTTTATATTTATTTTCAAAGAAATTTGGCGGGATGTTACACAAAGGAGCTCAGGTGTTGTGACAGAACAGCTGCTATCTGGTCCTGATCCCCCTGGCTCAAAGCTTTGCCGAGCTTGAAGGTCTTACCCTCGATCACTCGTTCCAGCACCTCTCCCGCGGGCTCTGGTCTTCTGTCAGGGACGACCTATTCTGAGTCGGAGTGCTCCCCAGCAGGTGAGTGGAACATTACTGAGCACACCCTCCTCTTTGTTTTGAGGCTATTTTCGTAACACTTCCTGGCTGTTTTTTGGTCAGATTTGATGGTGATGACCGTCCCCTCTAGGGAGGGCAGCTTCATCTTCATGTGCATTGACGAGGGTACCGCTCCTAACCTGTTTAATGTTGGCCTACCCAACAAAATGTTGTAGGCTGAAGGGGCATTGACTACGAGGTACCTGATGTCCACAGTGCAAGATATCTGACCATCCGTGAACGTCGTCCTTAATTCAATGTGCCCCCTAACCTTGACTTGGTCTCCTGCGAACCCATATAGGCAGTCGTCGTATGGCCTCTGCTTATCAGGAGACAGGTGTAGCTTCTGGAAGGTGGACCAAAACATCACGTCTGCAGAGCTCCCCTGGTCCACAAGGACCTGGTGGACCCTTCTGCCGACGATGACTACAGAGATCACAATCGGGTCATTGTCGTGGGGTACCACGTCCAGCCGATCCTCCTTCGTGAAGGTCAGGTCGAGCTCTGGGAACTGATCAACCTCTACTTCCTCCACTGTCATGACCTCTCTAGCATATCTTCTTCTTTGGGAGGCAGTGCATCCTCCTACTGAGAATCCTCTAGCGATGGTGTTGATTTCCCCATGAATGGGTACTTCGTGCCCTTGGTCCCCTATCGGGGCTGCTACCACCATGTCTCTCTGTGATTCCTGCAGGTAAGGTGTCAAAAAACCGTTTCTTACCAAATCATCCAGCTGATACCCCAATGCGAGGCAATTGCCCAAGGGGTGACTGTGCGCCTGGTGGAAATCACACCACTGGTTTTTACGGGGGCCCAACTGCTTATTAGACTTTGGGGGAGCCTTTAACCTACCTGCCACCTCTGGGAGCGTTATGAGTTCCTTGAGCCCGATTCTGAAGCTGTGCCTGGTGGGCTTGGGCCTCTTGGATTCGTAAGGCGCGGTCCTCGCCTTCTTCTCAACGGTGGTGGCAAGGACCCTTTGGGGTTGAGCACGTCCTGCCGTGCGAGGTTTGGTCAGATCAATCCTTGCACGCTTCTCTGCTACACGTTCTTCTGCCGTGATGTGAGCGACCGCCCTGCACTGAATCTCATCGAATGTCCTTGCTGGACACCGTATCAGAGTGTCACTAAAAGGTCCTGGGAGGATCCCTCTCTCAAAGGCATGCACAATCATGGCCTCGTCTTTGGTCTGCAATTTTACCACCAATGCTCCAAACTGGTTGAGGAAGTCTTTCAACGGCTCCTCCTGGAATTGCTTCACATCATTGAGGTCAAAAGCCACGGGGGTCCGTGCTCGATTGACAATGAATTGCTTCTTGAACAACTCCAAAAACTGCTCAAATGACATGATGCACCCGTATGAGAGCCCCACGAACCAATTCAATGTCGTTCCTACAAAAGTACCCATGAACAACTTACAATGCATGGCGTCTGTGCCCCCCGAGATCTTCATCTGGGTGTGGAAGGCCGTTATGTGGGCTTCTGGGTCTTCCACGCCTGTGAAGGTAATTTTTGGGATCACGAAAGACGCAGGTATCACAGTCTCCATGATTTCTCGCGAGAAGGGCATCGGACGGGCCCTAACTGGGGGTGTGGCTCCTTGCTCCGCCGCAGCCCGTTCTCCTATCCCCCTTCTCAATTCTTCGTTCGCCCTACGTAACTCCTCATTAGCCGCCAATGAAGCGTTCAGGTCTGCCCGAAACTGATCCTGCCTAAGGGCCTGGTCAGCGTGGGATGCAGCAAACGCTTGCTGGAGATTGCGGATGGTCTCCATGAGTTCCTGGATGGTGGCCGTATGATCACCCTTATCTCTTCTTGAACCACCTTGCCTCGTGCTCCTCATGTTGATTGATTCTACTATGGATGGGACCTAGTTTTAATGGGCCCCACGGTGGGTGCCAAAATGTTCCTGCCGGTTGACTCTCTCGTCAATTGACTTCTACTATCGCTCGCGCCTTCTCTCTCCCTCCCTAGTTTGAACAGCTGAACCTGCAAAGAAAGAAAGGTGGGCGCCCTAGTGGTCGTTTGCACTCCGACGCTCAAGTCAAGATTAGGGCAAGAAACATTAAAGTATAGCAAAGAGTTCTAGTCTCAAATACTGTGTACCTTTGGGAATGCTTTGCTACCTATTTTATAGCCCTTCTAGGGTTCCTGCTGCGCCTATCCTTGTGTCCCTGTGCTGCATCTTAGCGAATCTAGGGTTACCTTTCTGGGACTTCATTATATAATCTCCATGCGTGTCTTGCGGCAGCCTTCCATTTTTGGAGTGCAACCCTCGTGGCAACCTTCCTTTCTTGGAGTGATTAACTTAAGCGTGGGCGCTAGGACATACAATGTAACCCTAGCGCCGTGCAACCGAATCTTATGTCTTAAATTAATACTCACATGCCTTTTATGTGTTTCTTTCTTTTAAGGACAGATGCTCTATGCCCAAACCTTACATCACATGAAAACCCTGCGTGCGTGACATATCCTCGAACCTGACTCATGTTCTTACACATGTGATTTTGTGGGCCCCTCTATGGGTCCCATCGTGACGACCTCTCCTGTGCCGACCTCTCGCTCAGTGGCCGACGTCCGAGGTCTGGCGACTACAATAGGGGTGACCTTTATCTCCCCCAGCTGATACAAATCTGGAGAGAGCACCCATCCGACCTGTCAACTACTGAACCTCCTTTACTTACATTGGGCTCCTCATAGCGAGGATTGCAACTCATTTGTCTGGATTAGCCTCTATCCCATGTCCAGTGAGCAAGAAGCCTAGAAACTTGCCTTCTTCCACCCCAAAAACGCACTTCTCTGGGTTCAGCTTCAGCCTGTACTTAGCTATTGTAGTGCATAGCTCCTCCAAATCAGCAACGTGCTGATCCTTCACCTGTGATGTCACCACTATATTATCTACGTAGGCTTGCACATTGCGTCGTATCATGGGCGTAAGGACCTTGTTCATCAGCTTTTGGTAAAGGGCACCTGCATTCTTCAACCCAAATGGCATGACTATATAACAGTAGCTCGGTCATGAACGTTGTCTTGCACTCATCCATGGGATGCATCTTGATTTGGTTGTAACCAGAAAAAGCATCCAAGAAACTGAGCAACTTGCAGCTTGAGACGCTATCCACCAATGCATCAATACTTGGCAAAGGATAAGAGTCTTTTCGGCATGCCTTGTTGAGGTCGGTGAAGTCTACACACATCCTCCACTTCCCATTGGCCTTCTTTACCAACACAACATTCGCTAGCCATTCAGGATATTGAATTTCCCGTATATGACCAGCCTTGAGCAACTTCTGCATCTCTTCCTTAATCACCTGTCTCCTCTCTTCATTGAATTTCCTTCTCCTCTAACAGACAGGTCTGACCTAGGGATTCAGCGCCAGACGATGATACAAAAAATTAGGGTCGATGCCTGGCATGTCTGAGGCAGACCAAGCGATGGCATCTAAGTTCCGCTCTTGACTCCCAGCACTTGGTCCTGTGTATCTTGGCACAGGGATTTGCCAAGCTTGAATATCTTTCCTCCAATCTCTTTCTCTATTACATCTTCTGCTGGTTCAGGTCGCCTATCTCGGGCGACCTCTACTCGTGTAACTCCGACTCCTCCTCGGGGCAGGTCAGCAACGGCGCACTCTCTTCTTGGTGGTTGGGTGGTCACTGTGCACACTCCTCTTCTTGTTTTGAGGCTATTTTCATAACACTTCTTTGCCTCTTTCTTATCTGACCTGATGGTGATCACCGCTCCTTCCATCAAAGGCAACTTCATCTTCATGTGCCTTGTCGACGCCACCGCCCTCAGTCTGTTCAGGCTGGCCTGCCCAGCAACATATTGTAAGCTGATGGGGCATTCACGACAAGATAACTGATGTTCTCTGTACGGGAGGCCACTCCATTAGTGAAGGTGGTCCTTAGTCCTATATGTCCCCGCACTTTAACCTGGTCTCCAGCAAACCCATATAAGCAACTGGTATAAGGTCTTAACTGGTCTGAAGACAACTGCAGTTTGTTGAAGGTCGACCAGAACATCACATCGGCTGAACTTCCTTGATCAACAAGGACCCGATGCACCCTTCTTCCCATGATAACCACCGATATCACCACTGGATCATTGTCATGAGGGACAACATCCAGGCGATCTGCCTTCGTAAATGTGAGGTCAACCTCTGGGAAGTGGTCCTCCTCATGTGCCTCAACCGCCATTACTGACCGTGCATATTTCTTGCGTTGCGATGAGGTGCACCCTCCTCCTGAGAATCCACCTGAGATGGTGTGGATCTTGCCATGTATGGGCACCTCGTGCCCCTAGTCAGCTCTTGGGATTACTACCACCTCGCCCCCTTGTGACTCCCACAGGTAGTTGTTCAAGAAACCACTCTTGACCAACTCATCCAACTGATGACCGAGGGCCAAACAGTTGTGATGGGATGGCCAAACGCCAGGTGGAACTCACACCATGCGTTCTTATTGGGCCCCAGCCTCTTGTCTGTCTTTTGGGGCACCTTATACCTTTCCGCTACGTTAGGAATAGCGATCAACTCCTTCAGCTCTACTAGGAAGTTATGTTTGGGGGGCACATCCTCCTTCGCCGTGCCCTGGTTTGGGGCTTCCTGGCCTCGTAGGGTTTTTGCTTACCCTGCGCCCTCTTCTCTGTCGCCGTCTTGTGCACTATAACGCCCCTCAAAGTCTTTTCATATTTATATAATAAAATAAGCGTAGACATTAATTTATAAAAAAATCAACATATGTATATATATTGAAAATACATCATCCCATACATTGTATCTCAAAAAGAAACGTCCCTCTTATGGGGGTTTTAATACATTCCATCAACTGTTTCGAAATAGAACCAAAATACAGCATAAAAAGAAAACAGGCGATCTCCTAACAGAAACAGAAAACAGGCGATCTCCTTCCGGCGACCTCTCACTGAGGAGCTCTACTTCCTGCAACATCATCTGCTCCCGTGTAAAATACACGATCATCACAGTTTTAAGAAAAACAGCCACAGAACAAAAACGCAGGGTAAGCTAGCTATTCTAAAACTTGAAGTACGAAACTTTAAAATCAATATAAAACAGATTTAAAACTCCCACGTAAAATCCATCAATTTTCCCATTCATTTCACACACTTCACAATTTCATCAAGTGTTATTTGTTTCACATAAACCATCAAGTGTCTATCAAATTTCAATAATTCTCTTTCTCACGTCAGACTTCCACTGACTCACCACACATAGACACATACCACACCACTGTAAAGTCCACACAGGACAGCTAGTGAAGTCCACACAGGACAGCTAATGAAGTCCACACAGGACAGCTAATGAAGTCCACACAGGACAGCAAGTGAAGTCCACACAGGACAGCTAATGAAGTCCACACAGGACAGCAAGTGAAGTCCACACAGGACAGCTAATGAAGTCCACACAGGACAGCAAGATATCATCAATTCACCCAATGCACCATACAACACTTAAATGAACGATTCCAACCACAGTAACAATCGTATCAAGGTTCAGATTTTTCAATATCACATGCATTTCACATATCAATCTCAAACAAGTTCAAAGTGACACTAAAACAGGGGATTTTGAAAACAACATTAAAACCGGCGATCACGTCGCCCCACACATAAAAACAGAGCATCGTGAAAAAGAATATGAAACCGGCGACCACGTCGCCCTCACTTCAGAACCTACTCGCCTAAAATTTTTATAAACGAAAATGCTAGCTTCCCTTACCTGGACTAGCGTAAACTTCACTAAGACCTCCAACCCAACGAGATTCAAGGATGCCTTAACTCTGTTTTAGCGCTTTGAGCAGAAAACTTGCAGAGCACAACGTCAGGAATCCAGGGTAGTCGTCGATCTTCAACTGGTTCGCTAGGACGTATGAACGCAGGGAGAAGGAGAGGAAAGGAACAGGGAACCAACGCTAACTCTCTCAATCACTCTCGAACCACAGCAACGTCCACTGCCTCTCAGGAGTGAGTTTTGAATCTAAACCAACTTGCCCAGAAATGTCGCTGCCACCACCCACTCTGCAGGAAAGCTTGCGTGCACACTTCCATTGAACAGTATGACCACGTGGGTTTCTGCGCATACCAACTCTCTGATGCTAACTATTCTGAAACACCCATTTTGTCTACGTGTCGCGCATGCAAGACGTCTCATGCTGGGAGCCTGGGTCCCACCTTATCTGTGTGAAACACGACATCGCGCGATAACCTTCCACCGATGACTGCTCGCGCGATGACTATCCACCGATGTCTCATCCTGGCGGACGACCGATGTCTCTCCCTGGAAGACGACCAATGTCTCTCCCTGAGAGTCGACCGATGTCTCTCCCTGGAAGACGACCGATGCATCCCTCATCCTGGCGATGACCGCATGTCTCTCGCCCTGGCGATGCCCGCATGTCTCTCGCCCTGGCGATGCCCGCATGTCTCTCGCCCTGGCAATGACTAATGACACATCGCCACGCCTTGGTGAAGGTTCTTCATCCCACTATGTTACGTCCAAGGTATCACCTCCACATGGCTTGGTGACGTGGTAGCTTCACATTTCCAAGAATAGATCAGCACTACTCCTCGTGCGCCCATGCATGCAACACTAAGGACGATTTCTTATGCTCAAGCATAGAGCTTCGCATGCACAGCGTATCTAAGGCTTAACCCACACCTTGATACGCGTGGTTTTTGGAACCCACTATGGTTGATCCAGCATCTTGACCACATACTAAGTGCACTTTCGGCGATCATGTACACCATAGGCGATTGGCGATCATGTGTACTCTAGGCGACAGGCGATTATGTGCCAGAGAAGTCGGAGATTGCCTCCGTCTTCAACAACGGCGATCTCGTCGACTTCTAAGCTACACTTTTCTTCCTTTACTCTTCTTGATCCACATGTCTTCCTCGAGCACACCCACGTGATTACCTCACGATAAAGTCATCGCACCTGACTACTTGGTCAATACAATGGTCAGCCGACCGACCTTTACCAGCTGACCCCAGACCTTGGGCGACGTCCGAGGTCCGACTACTACGAAACTTCTATTACCAGCTCTTTGTATTTTAAATAATAACATCTTCTGAAATTATTTAAATATAACACCTTTATTCCAATTAAAGTTTCTAGGTCCTTACAGACCCACATAGGTTGTGGACGACTGGGTACTCGCGATCGTGAGGGGGCCACGCTATCGCGTTTCTCCTTGAGTTCCCCTTCAGCCGCGATGTGAGTGATGGCGCGGCGCCTGATATCGCCAAAAGTCTTAGGGTGACTCTGATGAGTGATTCACTGAAGGGTCCTGGCAGTATTCCCTTCTTGAAGGCATGCACCACCATATCCTCGTCCTTGGTGTGCAGCCTCACTACCATCGCTCCAAATCGGTTTAAATAATCCCTTAGGGACTCTTCTTGATACTGCCTTACATCGAAAAGGTCATATGACACTGGCGGGGGAATCTGATTGACAATGTACTGCTCCTTGAATAGCGTGGAAAATTGCACAAAGGACATTATGTATGCCTGAGGTAGGCTGATGAACCATTCCAGCGCTGTCCCCATCAACCTGGTCATGAAGAGTTTGCAATGCATCGCATCCGAACCTCCTGACAGCATCATCTGAGTGTGGAATGCTGTGAGATGCACCTCTGGGTCCTCCACCCCCGTGAACACAGGTTTAGGGCCCACGAAGGTGGCTGGGACCACCGTGTTCATGATTGCCTGTGAGAAGGGCATTGGGAACGCCCTAGGTGGTGTAGGCGGGGCTCGATCATCCACCACGTGATCCCCTGTTTGCTACAAATTACGTAGATTCATGCACAATTCCTCATTCGCCCTGTGTAACTCTTCGTTCCTGGCCTATGATTCGGCTAGGTCCATCTGCATACGTGCCTGATCCGCCCTAGACTCTGCCATCGTCTCCTGAAGGGCGCACATTGTTTCCATGAGTTGTTGCATGGTGATGCCTTCACCCCATTTGGTGGGACAGATCCTTGTCTGGTATTCCTCATGTCGCTAGATTCTCCTCTTTTTGCTTGTGTATGGGACCTTGTTTTATTTCGGCCCCACGATGGGTGCCAAATGTTCTTACTGGTTGACTATCCTGTCGGTTGACTCTACGACAATCACACGCCTCCTTCCCTCTCCTTAGGTTACACTTCGCTGTGTTGAAACAACCTGCACCTGCAAGATAGAAAGGGAGCGCCCTAGAGGCCACTTGCACTCCGACGCTCAAGTCAAAAACTAGGGCAAGCACACCAAATGTATTGAGTATCTTAGTTTAGGTCTAGAAACTACGTACCTTTGTGAAGTGTTTTACTACCCTTTATATAGTCTAGGGTTTCCTCTACGTCGCTACCCATATTTTGGGTTTACAAGAATACCCTTGCCCTGCTATCACCCAGACTTAGGGTAATCTTGTGCGTAAGGCTTCCCTTAACTAGAGTGCAAGTTCTAAAAGGATGGCCACTTGGGTACCCCCTCATGCACCTAATCTTTGGAGCCACCTGTCCTGGGAGTGCCTTCACTGTTCACGTGCCATGCATGTAGCTTCACTTGGAAACCTTAATCCTGATGGACACTCAACCCTTCAAGACTCTACACTTAACTGTGCTTTCCCTGCCACACGCATGGATGCTTCGTGACTTAAGCCTCCCCCTACCTCTAGGCATTTTACTGAAAACTGGTCTTCTCTCGGGACCCACCTTAGATGTTCTAGCTCTTTTGTTCAAAATACCCAAGACCAATGTCACCTCGTCACACCCTGTTGCCAAGGACTCATCACCCCGTTGTGTGACGAGGACACATCGTTCCACTTTGGTGATCGACGCGCTGATGACTAATCAGCCCACTAGTCCATACTATCTATGGGACCCAGTCCACATGGCTCACCATTACTAGCTGTTCTCGGTGTCTGAGGACTGGTCAGTACAGTAAATATTTGTAAATAAATATAGAATTAGCCTTAGGAATATGCCAAAGAGGGAAACCAAAGAAACCTCTAAATGTAAGGCATTGTTTGGATGATTTTTGTAAAAGAGTGGAAAATGACACTTCCAACTCCTTCCATTTTTAGGCGCTAGATAGAAGGAACTAGAAGTGTCTTTTCCAACTCCTTTCCTTGTAAACCAAACCGGTCACCCTTGTAAGGATCTAGATAATTATTTGGAATAGAAGAAGTATAATTTTAATGAATTCTGAATATGTTATTACTTAAAACGAAAAGAGCTTGTAATGGAAATTTCATGGTGGTCAGACCTCAGATGTCGCCCAAGGTCTGAGGGCGGCGTGGTAGAGGTCGGTCGGTGGACCATAGTGGGTTCCAGAAATCACATGTAGGGAGGTGTGATTTGAACCTTAGGAGCGCCATGCATGCAGAATAACTACGGGACTTTACGCTTGGACATAAGGGATTTACCTTAGTGTTGCATGCTTAGGCACGTAAGGATTGAGTACTGAGCTGCCCTCGGGTAGGAGAAGCTACCGACGTCACCGAGCCATGTGGGGGTGATAACACAGGCGTGGAGTAGTGGTAGGACGAGCCCTCAACAGGGTGTGACGATGTGGCATCAGTCGACAGAAGCAAGGCGATGTGTCCTCGCCACATCAAGGACGATGAGAGATTGCCAGGGCGAGAGACACGCGGGCATCGCCAAGGCGGGAGACACGCGGGCATCGCCAGGACGAGAGACACGCGGGCATCGCCAGGGCGAGAGACACGCGGGGATCGCCAGGGCGAGAGACACGCGGGCATCGCTAGGGCGAGAGACAGACAGTCATCGCCAGGATGAGGGACGTATCAGTCGACTTCCAGGGGGAGACATTGGTCGTCTTCTAGGGAGGGACATCGGTCGTCTTCCAGGGAGAGACATCGGTCGTCTTCCAGGGAGAGACGTCGTTCGTCCGCCAGGATGAGACATCGGTGGATGGTCATCACGCGAGGTCGTGTTCCACATAGATGAGGTGGGGCCCAGGCTCCCAGCATGAGACGTCCTGCATGTGCGACACGTAGACAAAAAGGGTGTTTCAGAATAGTTAGCATCAGAGAGTTGGTATGCGCAGAAACCCACGTGGTCATACTGTTCAAGGAAGTGTGCACTCAAGGTTGCTCAGAGAGTGGGTAATGGCAGTGAAGGCTAAAGAGCCGTTCGACCTTAAGAGCTGAGGGAATCAGCTCATTTAGTTCCCCTTTCTCCTTTCTCCTCCACTTGAAGACGTAGCTATCCTCACGTACCAGTGCTATGATCGGCGACTGCCTTTGTCCTTCTGGGAAGTCTCTGCAAGTTCTCCCGTCAGGACGCTAGAACAGAGTAAGTCTTTTTACTCTGTTTTTCGAGTCGAATCTGAGCTTGAGAGGGTTGCCTCTGCATAGGCGTTGCCGGCGACTCCCTTAGCTCCAGAAATCGTCTCTGTTAGCGTAGAAAATGAGTAGTATAGTCAGTTTTGTGATAAAGGCTCCATGGTGCAGGTTAGGACATCTTTAAGCTTCGGTGGGTTTTGGAGCTCTTAGTGATTTTGCGCAAGTTCAGGTAAGGGAAGCTAGCATTTTCGTTTATAAAAAACTTTAGGCGAGTAGGTTCTGAAGTGAGGGCGACGTGGTCGCCGGTTTCATATTCTTCTTCACGATGCTCTGTTTTTATGTGTGGGGCGACGTGATCGCCGGTTTTAATGTTGATTTCGAACTCCCCTGTTTTACTGTCGTTTGAAAACTGTTTGAGATTGAAATGTGAAATGCGTATGATATTCGAAAATCTGAACTTTGGTGTGATTGTTTCTGTGATTGTGATTGTTTAAGAAAAGATTCAAAATATTATATGATGCAGTTGTGCTTTTACGTGTGATATGATGTACTGGATGAATGTGAAATTGTGATCAAGACATAGTATTTTCAGGAAAGGAAATACCGTGTTGAGATTGGTTATGAGGTGTATTGATCAGTGAGTATCCTGTGAATGACACGATCCTGAATCTGCTGATATGATGGAATCGCATAGATGAAGTCATTCAGTTGGTGAGAGTCGAAGGAGGTCCATATGTGTGGGTAAGTCGTTTGAAAGATAACTGACTTGACCTGTTATATGGATTAACCCTGTCATACTGAGAGAGTGAGGATATTGAGATTGAGATCGAGATTATGTTGATGCGCATAGCTGTGGGAACTTTACAGCAATGTAGTATGACAGGTGCAGGTCTCTGGATGCTAAGTTCAACGCACGAGTCTTCCGGAAGTAGAGTCATGTGTCTATGTGTTATGAGTCAGTGGAAAGTCTGACATGTGAACCTTGAGTATTGAATGTATTGAATAGACACTTGACGAGTTTGTGGAATATGGGGATGTTGATGGTTGAAATTGATATAGATTATGAATGGTGTGAAGATTTATGCTTTCTATTGATATATATTTAAAGTTTTTAAAAACATCTAGCTTACCCTTTTGTTTTGTATCGTGGTTGTTTTTCTTAAACCTGTGATGATCGTGTATATTTGCACGGGAGCAGATGAGGTTGCAGGTAGTAGAGCTCCTCAGTGAGCATTTTCTGGAGGAGGAGATCGCCGATTTTTGAATGCTGTTGTTTTGTTTTATTTTGAAAACTCCTGTATGGAGATGTATTAAAACTTCCTCGAAAAGGGATATTATTTTGAGTTATTGTGAGAGAGAGTTGTGAGCTTTGTCTTTTCCTTCTCCTTCCATGTCTTATCTTGTGAGCTTCAGAGACTCTCAAGTGGCGGCACCACCGACTCATCTTGGAAGAGCCATCCTCCAAGTGGCGTGAACATATCTCCAAAAAGGCTACAACCACATAAGTCATTTCTATTCATCTTCTAAAAATACCCATTTGTGTTTTCTCGTAGTTTTTCCATTTTTAATCGGTTCAATCTTTTCCATGAGTTGTTTCCTTTCATTTGCTGCCATTGTTCTACACTTTGTTCGGTTTATTTCCTTGTTTTCTTTCTGTTTTAATTTCGTCCAAACCATGGGTTTCCACATACATGTGTTGTTCTTGTTTTCCATCCATGTGTTTTATTCTTTGATGAGTTCTTTGTGATTTTCTAATTCCTATTGAATTTCAATCGGTAATTTCATTTGTTCTTGGTATTCTTATGTTGTTTTTTTGTGTTGCCTTTGAAGTTTGGTACTGTTCTTGATTTACCCATTCATATTCCATTGTTATCTTACACTACAAGTTACCTATTCGTTTGTTTTTAGTATGAACCTTTGTTTTCTTGAGTAGAAACTCAATTAATTGTTCTTTAGAATTTTGATCCTAATTCTTGAAAGTGTCATGAATACAATGAAACCTACATCAACTTAACCCAAAACAAGAAAGGTTCATACGAGACTCACATCAGAGAGAGACTTAAGTATGACCTTGTGCCCATGAAAGTTAAAAGAAATTTTGTTGGTAAAACCACCATGAAAAACTTTTCTATCATATTGCCATGGCCTACCCAAAAGAACATGTGTTGCTTCCATTGGGACAACATCACACAAGAGCTCATCTTTGTATTTACCGATGGAAAAAGCAATGAGGACTTGTTTGTTAACTATGATTTCTCCAACCTCACTTAACCATTGTAGTTTGTAGGGCTTTGTATGAGAGATAGTAGACAATCCAAGCTTATCTACTACTCTTGTACTAGCCACATTAGTGCAACTTCCCCCATCCACTATCAAAGAACACAACTTATCATTAATGAGACATCTTGTATGGAAAATATTTTCTCTTTGTCTTTCAACAAAGGGTTTTAAAACTTGGTCAAGCATTCGTCTCACTACTAATAAGTCGCCTTCAAGTGGACTTTCACTTTCATGCTCACTTGGGGACCTAGGAGGTGTGGAAGGTCTAGAGGAATCTGAACTATGCTCACTCACAACCACCCCATCACGCATCATCATATTCCTTTTGGAAGGACAATTAGTCGCTGTATGACCATAGCCTAAACATTTAAAGCACTTTTTACTTGAAGATTTAGTTGGTGATTTAGGAGTAGAAGTTGAAGGCATCTCTAGTTTTGAAAGTAGAATCTTTTGAAGGAAATTTTGAAAAATATTTTCCTTTGTTTTTCCAAGATGAATTGTAAAAGCCATCACTATGAGTATGTTTAAAAGAATTTTTCCTTGCAAGTTGAGATTCTACCTTGATGGCAAGGTGAACCAAATTTTCTAAAGAAGAATACTCATTAAGTTCTACAACATCTTGGATATCCCTTCTAAGACCATGAACAAATCTAGCCATTTTAGCTTCATCACTTTCATGCATAGCAACTTTGATGAAAAGCGTTTCAAGTTCTTTAAAACAACTATCCACACTAAGCGTGCCTTGGTGAAGCCATTGGAGCTTCAACAATAGGTCTTTCTTAAAGTGTGGAGGCACAAATCTAGCACGCATGCAAACTTTTAAATCATCCCAAGAGACCATGGGTAGTCTCTTGTTTAGCCCAATGTCCATGAGAGTTTTGTGCCACCATTGCATGGCATAGTCCATAAATTCTAGGGAGGCTAGCTTAACCTTTTGGTCTTCTTGGACCTCATGTACAAAAAATAGTTGTTCTACCTTAGCCTCCCATCCTAAATACACATTAGGATCTCCTTCACCACTAAAACTAGGTAATTTTACATAAGGCATAAAGGCTTAGCCACATTTTGGCGCCTATCTTCATGATTGTGATGCATCCTCCAATTGGTTTCTTCATGATATCCATAAGAACTTTTAAAAGACATTGAGGTATGCCTATGATGATGATGTTGTCTTCTCTCACGGTTGTGATGATGATCTTCACGATCCAACTCCAATCTTTGGAGCCTTGCCTCCATTTGTCTTATCACCTCATCCTTTTGTGCAAGTGTTAGTTTAGCATCCTTTAATCCATCAATTAGGTATGCTTTTTGAGGTGAGTGAGGCTTAGATGATTCTTCACTAGAAATATTAGCCATGATAAAATGAAACACAAATACACAAAGAAGAAACAATTATAGAAAACAAAGTTAGAAAAACAAGGTGAAAAGCAAATATAGCTTGCGGCAATGATGTAAAATCACTCAAACCACTCCAAGAAAATATATTCTTCCTTTACCAAGCCTCTCCTATGGATTGGATGAGCCTCAAGTGAAAGATGCCAAAGCAAACCACACTTACTCAAGGACAATCACCACAAAACTTTGAGGAAACAAGAAAAGACAAGCAATAAAAGGTATAAACAAGAAAGCTAAACCAAAGTGGAAGTAAAGATATGACAAAACTTTGTGTTCTTGCCGGTTGACTCTACGACGCTCACACGCCTCCTTTCCTCACCTTGAATTATGCTTCGCTGTCTCGAAACAACCTGCACCTGCAAGATAGAAAGGGGCACCCTAGAGGCCATTTGCACTCCGACGCTCAAGTCAAAAACTAGGGCAAGCACACCAAGTGTATTTAGTATCTGTGTTAGGTCTAGAAACTACGTACCTTTGTGAAGTATTTTACTATCCTTTATATAGTCTAGGGTTTTTCTATGCCGCTAACCATATTCAGGGTTTACAGGAATACCCTTGCGCCGCTATCACCTAGACTTAGGGTAATCTAGCACGTAAGGTTTCCTTAACTGGAGTGCCAATACTAACAGGATGGCCACCTGGGTACCCCCTCGTGCACCTAATCTATGGGGCCACCTGTCTTGGGAGCGCCTCCACTATTCACGTCCCATGCATGTAGCTTGACTGGGAAACCCTAGTTCTGATGAGTACTCAACCCTTCAGGACTCTGCACCTAACTGTGCTTTCCCTGCCACACGCATAGGCACTTCGTGACTTAGACCTCTCCTTACCTCTGGGTATTTTACTGATAACTGGTCTTCCCTTGATGAAAACCAAGCCCACAAGGTGATGATCAAGGATGCTAAAGAATATAAAGAGAAGTCACCCCAAAGTAGAGACCTCACCATATGGAGAATGGGACAAAGACCAGAGCACCTAAAGTTCTTCCTGCTGGTCTTCTTAATGATTAGAAAATATTGTAAACAATTTGGGCTCACTTTGGGGGTCCAAATAACAAAATATAGGCTAGAATAAGGTGCCTTTAGTATAATAGGGGGTGTAGTTAGCATTTTAGGATGTTATTGGCTCTTTTGGAAGGCTTTTTGACCTAGTTTCTAGAAGGACAAGCCAAGGATGCGGGTTTGACTTAGTCAAACCCTAAGGCTGCCCATTTTTTCACTCTTCCCATCCTACCCCTTATGCTTGCCCTCCCAGGCTCCTTCACCTATAAATAAGGAGGCCTACCTCATGTATTTTCAAGTTGAATTTAGAGTAAAGTTACTATACACAATTTGTGTTAGAATTTGTGAGCTTTGTCTCCTTACACCATTGTCTTATCTTGTGAGGATTAGAGAGCTCTCAAGTAGCGGCATTCCTCACTCATCTTGGAGCAAACCACCATCCAAGTGGCGTGATCCTTGTAACGCCCCTCAAAATATTGTTCATTTTTATATAATAAAATAAAGGTGAAACAATAATATCAAAATTTAACATAGATATATACATAATATAATTCATCCATTAATACAAATGTGCCTCAAAATAATATCCTTTTTCGAGGAAGTTTTAATACATCTCCATACAGGAGTTTTCAAAATAAAACAAAAACTACAAAATTCAAAACCGGCGATCTCCTCCTCCAGAAAATGCTCACTGAGGAGCTCTACTACCTGCAACCTCATCTGCTCCCGTGTAATTACACGATCATCACAGTTTTAAGAAAGCAAACACAAAACCAAACACAGGGGTAAGCTAGATATTTTTAAAACTTTAAATATGAAACTTTATATCAATAGAAAGCATAAATCTTCACACCATTCATAATCTATGTCAATTTCAACCATCAATATCCCCATATTCCACAAACTCGTCAAGTGTCTATCCAATACATTCAATACTCATGGTTCACATGTCAGACTTTCCACTGACTCATAACACATAGACACATGACTCTACTTCCGGAAGACTCGTGCGTTGAACTTATCATCCAGAGACCTGCACCTGTCATACTTCATTGCTGTAATGTTCCCACAGCCATGCGCATCAACACAATCTCGATCTCAATTTCATCACTCTCACAGTATGACAGGGTTAATCCATATAACAGGTCAAGTCAGTTATCTTTCAACGACTTACCCATACATATGGACCTCCTTCGACTCTCACCAACTGAATGACTTCATCTATGTGATTCCATCATATCAGCAGATTCAGGATCGTGTCATTCACAGGATACTCACTGATCAATACACCTCATAACCAATCTCAACACAGTATTTCCTTTCCTGAAAATACTATGTCTTGATCACAATTTCACATTCATCCAGTACATCATATCACACGTAAAAGCACAACTGCATCATATAATATTTTGAATCTTTTCTTAAACAATCACAATCACAGAAACAATCACACCAAAGTTCAGATTTTCGAATATCATACGCATTTCACATTTCAATCTCAAACAGTTTTCAAACGACAGTAAAACAGGGGAGTTCGAAATCAACATTAAAACCGGCGATCACGTCGCCCCACACATAAAAACAGAGCATTGTGAAGAAGAACATGAAACCGGCGACCACGTCGCCCTCACTTCAGAACCTACTCGCCTAAAGTTTTTTATAAACGAGATTCAAGGATGCCTTAACCCGCACCATGGAGTCTTAGTCACAAAACTAGCTATACCACACATTTCTACGTTAACAGAGACGATTCCTGAAGCCAAGAGAGCTGCATGCAACACCTATGCAGAGGCAACCCTCTCAAGTGCAGGATCGACTCGAAGAACAGAGCGAAACGACTTACTCTGTTTTAGCGTCCGGTTTGGAGAACTTGCAGAGAACCTCCCAGGTGCTCTATGGTAGTCGCCGATAGCCAACTGGTGCGCTAGGACGTCTGAACGTATGGAGAAGGAGAGGAAAGAAACAGGGAACCAAAGTTAACTCACTCAATCACTCTCGAACCACAGCAACGTCCACTGCCTCTCAGGGGTGAGTTTTTAAATCTAAGCCAACTTGCCCAGAAATGCCGCTGCCCCCCGCCCACTCTGCAGGAAAGCTTGCGTGCACACTTCCTTGAACAGTATGACCACGTGGGTTTCTGCGCATACCAACTCTCTGATGCTAACTATTCTGAAACACCCTTTTTGTCTACGTGTCGCGCATGCAGGACGTCTCATGCTGGGAGCCTGGGTCCCACCTTATCTGTGTGAAACACGACATCGCGCGATAACCTTCCACCGATGACTGCTCGCGCGATGACTATCCACCGATGTCTCATCCTGGCGGACGAACGATGTCTCTCCCTGGAAGACGACCGATGTCTCTCCCTGGAAGACGACCGATGTCTCTCCCTGGAAGACGACCGATGTCTCTCCCTGGAAGACGACCGATGTCTCTCCTCGGAAGACGACAGATGTCTATCCCTGGCGATGGCCGCATGTCTCTCGCCCTAGCGATGCCCGCGTGTCTCTCACCCTGGCGATGCCCGCGTGTCTCTCGCCCTGGCGATGCCCGCGTGTCTCTCGCCCTGGCGATGCCCGCATGTCTCTCGCCCTGGGGATGCCCACATGTCTCTCGCCCTGGCGATGCCCGCATGTCTCTCGCCCTGGCGATGCCCGCATGTCTCTCGCCCTGGCGATGCCCGCATGTCTCACGTCCCGGCGATGACTGATGACACATCGCCACGCCTTGCTGAAGGTTCTTCATCCCACTATGTTACGTCCAAGGTATCACCTCCACATGACTTGGTGACGTCGGTAGCTTCACATTTCCAAGAATAGATCAGCACTACTCCTCGTGCGCCCATGCAATGCAACACTAAGGACGATTTCTTATGCTCAAGCATAGAGCTTCGCATGCACAGCGTATCTAAGGCTTAACCCACACCTTGATACGCGTGGTTTTTGGAACCCACTATGGTTGATCCAGTATCTTGACCACATACTAAGTGCACTTTCGGCGATCATGTACACCATAGGCGATTGGCGATCATGTGTACTCTAGGCGACAGGCGATTATGTACCAGAGAAGTCGGAGGTCGCCTCCATCTTCAACAACAGCGATCTCGTAGACTTCTAAGCTACACTTTCCTTCCTTTATATTTTAAATAAAAACATACTTAGAATTCACTTAAAATATATCACTTTCATTCCAATAAAATTTTCTAGGTCCTTACATTCTCCCCAACAAGAAAAATTTTCGTCCTCGAAAATTGAATTACAAGGAAAAGAGGTATGGATAGGCTTCTCTCATGGTTCCTTCTAAATCCCAAGTTGAATCACCCGATCTGTCATCCCACACCACCTTTACCATGTTGATGGTCTTGCCTCTGAGCTGCTTACTCTGCTGATCGTCAATCTTGACTGGTTTCGCTTCAAACGACAAGTCATCCCTGATCTGCACATCATCCACTTCCAACACGTGACTAGGGTCTGCAAGATACTTCCTTAGCTGTGACACGTGAAAGAAATTATGCAGATTTGCTAATTGGGGAGGTAGAGCAATCTCATAACCTACAAGACCTATCTTCCTTAAGATCTGATATGGTCCAACAAACTTAGGAGACAGCTTCCTTGATCTGATAGCTCGTCCTACACCCTTGGTTGGCATCACTCTCATAAACACATGATCCCCAGCAGCAAACTCCAAAGGTCTTCTCCTCTGATCTGCATAGGATTTCTGCCGGCTTTGAGAAGCTTTCATTCTGCCTTGTATTTGTTTCACCTTCTCGGTTGTCTGCTGAATCAACTCTGGCCCAACCAAGACTGCTTCGCCCTCCTGGTACCAACATAAGGGAGTTCTGCATTTCCTCCCATACAGGGCTTCATATGGTGCCATCCCAATACTGGCGTGGTAACTATTATTATAAGTAAACTCCACCAGCAGCAACACCTCATCCCAACTTCCCAATTGATCCAAGACACACGTCCTCAGCAGATCTTCCAAGGACTGGATCGTTCTCTCTGACTGTCCATCTGTTTGAGGATGATATGCCGAGCTCATTCTCAACTTGGTTCCCAAGAAATCCTGTAAGGTCTGCCAAAATCGTGAAGTGAACCTGGGATCTCTATCCGAAATAATGCTGGAAGGCACTCCATGCAACCTCACAATTTCTCTGATGTACAGCTGTGCCAACTTGGCCATAGGCATCCTCATATTCACTGGAAGAAAGTGAGCACTCTTCGTCAGCCGATCAATGATGACCCAGAGTGCATCATGACCCCTTACCGATCTGGGTAAATGGGTAACAAAATCCATGGCGATGCTGTCCCATTTCCATTCAGGGATATCCAATTGCTGTAACAAACCGCCAGGTCTTTGATGCTCTACCTTTGCCTTCTGACACGTCAAGCAGGTAGTAACATACTGGGCGATGTCTCTCTTCATGCCCGACCACCAAAATGACTCCTTCAAGTCATGGTACATCTTGTTCATGCCTGGATGTAGGCTAAGGCAACTCCGGTGACCTTTCTCCAGGATCATCTTCTTCAACTCTTCATTTGCAGGTATGCAAATTCTGCCATTAAATCTCAAGATCCCATCATCGCCCATCACAAAGTCTTTAGCCTGATCGGTCCCTAGTGACTCCACAGTACGCTTCAGACTAGGGTCCTCCAACTGCTTATCCTTTATCACTCCAAGGAAGTCATTAGTTATAGCCAGCTTACTACAACTAATGTGATTTACATGAAATTCCACTCCAAAGTTTAAATCTCTAAACTGCTCAATCAATTTCTGCTCTTCAATCATCATGGTTGATACTTGTATTGATTTCCTACTCAAGGCATCTGCCACTACATTGGCCTTCCCTGGATGATATATCAGTTGGAAGTCATAATCTTTTAGGAACTCCATCCATCTTCTTTGTCTCATATTTAACTCCTTCTGATCAAACAGATATTTCAAGCTTTTGTGGTCACTAAACACCTGAAATCGAGCTCCATACAAATAATGCCTCCAAATCTTCAAGGCAAACACCACAGCCGCCAACTCTAAGTCATGGGTAGGATAGTTCCTCTGGTGAACTTTGAGTTGCCTTGAAGCATATGCAACCACTCTTTTCTCTTGCATCAACACACATCCCAAACCTTGATGTGAAGCATCACAGTAAACATCAAAAGGATTTCCCACATCCGGGATCACTAACACTGGGGCGCTAGTCAACCTCCTCTTCAGCCCCATGAAACTCTGCTCACACTTTTTAGTCCAAGCAAAAGGTTGATCTTTGCGAGTTAACTGATTCAAAGGAGCTACTACCTTGGAAAAATCTTCAATGAACCTCTGATAGTAGCCTGCTAAACCCACAAAACTCCTTATCTCAGTAACTGTCTTAGGACATTCCCACTGAAGCACTGCCTCCACTTTGGCTGGATCCACCGAGATCCCCTGGGCAGATATTACATGTCCTAAGAAGTTGACTTCCTTCAACCAGAACTCACACTTAGAGAACTTGGCATACAATTGCTTCTCCCTCAGGATCTCCAATACTGTCTTCAGATGTTCTTCATGTTCTTCCTCGGTCCTTGAATAAATGAGTATGTCGTGGTCAAATTCTCTCCAACCTGGGGGGCATGATGAAAACCAAGCCCACAAGGTGATGATCAAGGATGCTAAAGAATATAAAGAGAAGTCACCTCAAAGTAGAGACCTCACCAGATGGAGAATGGGACAAAGACCAGAGCTCCTAAAGTTCTTCATGCTGGTCTTCTTAATGATTAGAAAATATTGTAAATAATTTGGGCTCACTTTGGGGGTCCAAATAGCAAATATAGGCTAGAATAAGGTGCCTTTAGTATAATAGGGGGTGTAGTTAGCATTTTAGGATGTTATTGGCCCTTTTGGAAGGCTTTTTGACCTAGTTTCTAGAAGGACAAGCCAAGGATGCGTGTTTGACTTAGTCAAACCCTAAGGCTGCCCATTTTTTCACTCTTCCCATCCTACCCCTTATGCTTGCTCTCCAAGGCTCCTTCACCTATAAATAAGGAGGCCTACCTCATGTATTTTCATGTTGAATTTAGAGTAAAGTTACTATACACAATTTGTGTTAGAATTTGTGAGCTTTGTCTCCTTACACCATTGTCTTATCTTGGGAGAATTAGAGAGCTCTCAAGTGGCAGCATTCCTCACTCATCTTGGAGCAAACCACCATCCAAGTGGTGTGATCCTTCTCTAGCTTCATCCTCCTAAGCTTCCTTTTCCTTCATCTTTTCCTTCCATTATCATTCCATCTATTCATAAACATGTTCTTATTTTGCTTCATTATGTCTATTCGGTTTTTATATGTTGCTCTTGTTTTCCTTATGTAATTCCACACCATAACTTGTCGTCATCATCACCTTATAATTGTGTTTTCCTTTTGCCTTTGTGAAATAAACCTTCACATCTACTTAACCACTTGGTTAAGTTAATGTCCAGTGGGAATTTTCCTTAGGTTCTCACCTTAATCATCCTAAAATCTCAATCCTAATTAAAGTGCACCATAAAGTAGATGTGCTAGTTCTGTTATTCGAAACATGCAAGGTCGATGTCACCTCATCACACCCAGCTACCGATGACTCATCACCCTGCTGAGTGACGAGGACACCTCAGTTCACTCTAGTAGTCGACATGCTGATGACTAATCATCCCATTAGTCCCTATTACCTGTGGGACCCAGACCACGTGGCTCTGGCCCATGCTATGGGACCCAGCTAACGTGGCTCATCTTTACTAGCTGTTCTCGGTGTTTGAGGACTGGTCGGTACACAAGCCCCCCAGTCTCGAGCTGTTAACTTGTTCAGCGAAGAGACTAAGTCATCGGCTCGGGCGACCTAAGTGGCACTGAGCGAAAGGACATGAACAGCACACTGAAGGGACATCTCACCAACCCCTTCTTAATATGTAGACACGTGTCTAGATCAATGATTAGGGTTTCTTAACGTTAGCGCTTCCTTGCCTACGTTAAACCCTTTCAAAACCCCGCTCCTCTACACTGTTTCATCACTTTTCACTCAAGCCTCCATACTTTCTAACTTCTCTCGTACGCTTCTGTTCTACTCCAACCTTTGCAACTCCTCATCTTCGCTTACTCAAAAGGTATGGTTTTTAATCTTTTTCTCACCTTTGTTTTATGATTTCGCTACCCTTTTCATGCCATATCTGCGCTGGGTCTGTTTATGATTTCTGCATTTTAGGGTTTCTCTTCTTCTTTCTGGTTTTCACTCTTCTTCTGTGAGTCTTTTTCTGCCATTGTTCACGCCATCACTTTCTTCTAAACCCTTTTTTCCTTCTTCCTGCCTCTCATTTGTTTTAGATTCGAGATGGCCAGAACCAAAACCACCTCCAACCCTCCTCCAGCCGTTGACTACAGGGCCCTCTACCCCTGGGCCCTGAGGATCTCCTTGCTGAGACTTCCCAACTCACCTCTAGTGAAGAATGGAGGAAACACAAAGACGACGAAAACGAGATTAAAGGGCGTGTCTTTGGCAGAGAGAGCGACGCGTACATATCGATTCGACCCTGTACTGAGGGCGAACCTGTCTGCTCTGATGATCGATGCAACAACGGGGAGCCCTTTTTCTTCTTCTACGCCACCGTCTTTAAATGAATCAAAGTTCATCTGCCCTTCACTGGCTATGAGAGGGCTCTGCTCACTGAACTGAATGTGGCACCTGCCCAGCTGCACCCCAACAGCTGCGCCTTCATCAGGGCGTTCTCAATCCTCTGCAACAACCTAGGGTTCACTCCCTCGGTGGATGTATTCTTGTACTTCTTCGAGGCGAAGAGCCCTGGGAAGAGGCTCTGGGTAAGCCTCAACGGGGTGGCGGGGAGGGTTCTACTAACCCTCTTCCAGAAGTCCTACAAAGGCTTCAAGGGGAAGTTCTTCCGGGTCTGCTGCAGCTCCTACGACTCCACCATGCTCGATGGGTTCCCCTTATACTGGGTGGAGAAGCTGAAATTCAAGAAACCCAGAGGACTCAAGGAGCTGACACCCTTCGACCGCGACTTGTGCCAACTCCTGGCCAGTTGGGGGGTAGTATTCAACACTGCCCAGCTGATCAGGCACGAGTATGATGCTAAGACCCTCAGCATCTACATTGGTATTTCCTTGCTTTCTTTACCATCTGCGTGTATCTGTATTTAAAAACTGTATGTCTCTTATCATGACCTTGTTGTTTGTTGCAGATATGGTGCTGGACGCTGGTAAAAAGAAGAGGTTGGCTGATCTGCTGAGCCGCCGCTCAGTAGGTGGCTCATGCCCTGCCGGTCCTTCTTCCCCCGCCGTGGCTGCCCCAGGCCCAACCTCCGAAAGTAAGCACAAGAGGAGAGTTGCGGTGGTAATCTCTGAGGATGAGGATACCTGTTCAGGCCTCGTCTTCAAGAGAAATAGGGTGGAGGTTGCTGCTGTGACCTCTTCTGCAATAGAGGGGCAACCTCCATCTTTTAGGGAGCATCCTCCCAGCGCCTCCTCTCCCCCCGAGCCACTCCTGGCACTCAGGGGTGGAGGAGAGAATGCTCCCCCAGCCAACCAAGCACCTCCTGCCCTAGAACTGCCTCCCCTTCTCCAAGAAACTCTTTCGCACCTGCCAGCCAAAGAGGTGATGCAGGCCCTCGACAAGGACTCACTAAGGACTCACATTAGCCACAACCTTGGTGAGTTCATCGCCGCCTCCAGCGCCTTGCTATTTCATGCTGATGCGGGGCTGAAGGAGAGGGTGGCCCAACTGGAGAGGGTGGCCCAACTGGAGAGGGTGGCCCAACTGGAGAGGGAGCTAGAACTTCAAGCCCAACTGGCTGGCAAACGCGAGGCTGCTCTGAACCAGGAACTGAGAAGTCTCCGCCAGTCAGAGAAAGAAACCAAGAAACTCCTCTTCTCCAAGGGGCAAGAGGCCCTTCAGCTTGAAGCAAAGATTCTCCCCCTCCGCAACAAAATCATAGACCTGGAGGAACAATTGGAGGGGCCCAAGCGAAAATGACCAAGCTGGAGGATAGGGCGACCACCCAAGAGGTTCAGCTGGGCAAAGTTGAGGAAGAGCTTGCCCAACAAACTGAGCTTCTTAAGAAGACCGAGGCCGAACTTACTGAAGACGTCGCTGACGCCTACGAGGAGGGGTTTGGCGATGCCCTTGCTCAGTTTGGCTGTGCGCATCTTGAGATGGACCTCTCGCCATTCTCTGTGTCAAAGCAGGTAGTCGACGGGCAAATAGTGCCCAGATAGGTCTCTTGAGCAGCTATATACTGTGGCAGGACCTCTTGTAATTACCTTTGTAATTATTCTTCCAATCTAATAAAGTATTTAACTTTGTGTATATAATTTGTCTTGACCAACTTGCTTATCTTGTACTCAATGGTTGCTTGGACACCTTAGCGTACTTAGCTTATAGCTTCGACTCCTTGTAATGTAGCACGCTTGACTCTGATGAGAGGCGACGAATGTAATTCCCCTTTAGGATAAGAGACCATACTGTAGCCGAGCCCTGGCAAGTTGACTTGATGCAAGTCAAGACCACTTAAGGATGACCAAAGATGCTATATATAAAGGGTCATCTTAACAATCAAAAGAAGACTTCACAAAAATAAGAAAGGGCCATATTCCAAAGCACTTGAAGTTCTTCTTACTAGTCTTCTTAAAGAGTAGAACATTTTTGTAAATAATTGGGTTCTCTTGAAGAATCCAAGTAGTGGTATAAATAAAGAGGGCCCAAGCCCAAGAAGCCCAAGCCCAAAAAGCCCAAGCCAAGAAGCCCAAGTCAAGTGGGGCCCAAGCCCAATCCATGAGCATCAATAGGAGCAAGGCTAAAGCTTTGGGAAATAAGCATGAATGGATGTATCTCTTTTGTAATTTCTTTTGTGTAGTTTTTAGTAGAACATTAAAGGAAGGTGTAGATATTAAAATAAGGGGTGCTAATGTACAAAAACAAGTCACACCTTCCATGTGACATAAAAAGTAGGTGTAGGTGTAGTTTTAGGAGGTGCCAAAGTAGAAATCAAGTCACACCTCCCTTGTGACATGTGTTTTGGCTCCAAATTCAAATGCTTCTCATTTGAATTTTCCCACTTTAATTTCAGCCCTCTCACACTATAAATAGAGGTGCTATGCTCATGTAAAATAAGATTGAAATTAGAAGAAAAGTTACTATACTCAAATTTGTGTGAGTGTGAGAATTGCTTTCTCCTTTCTAGTCTCATCTTGTGAGTTTTGGGAGCTCTCAAGTGGCGGCAAATCTGCACTTATCTTGGATCATCACCTCCAAGTGGCGTGTCCATTCCCAATCCATGGCTACAACCACATAAGTTTCATCTTCTTTCATCTTCCATTGTCATTTCAATCGGTAGTTTTGATTCTATGTCTTGTTCTTGAATTTCAATCTTATTTTACATGAGCATAGCACCTCTATTTATAGTGTGAGAGGGCTGAAATTAAAGTGGGAAAATTCAAATGAGAAGCATTTGAATTTGGAGCCAAAACACATGTCACAAGGGAGGTGTGACTTGATTTCTACTTTGGCACCTCCTAAAACTACACCTACACCTACTTTTTATGTCACATGGAAGGTGTGACTTGTTTTTGTACATTAGCACCCCTTATTTTAATATCTACACCTTCCTTTAATGTTCTACTAAAAACTACACAAAAGAAATTACAAAAGAGATACATCCATTCATGCTTATTTCCCAAAGCTTTAGCCTTGCTCCTATTGATGCTCATGGATTGGGCTTGGGCCCCACTTGACTTGGGCTTCTTGGCTTGGGCTTCTTGGGCTTGGGCTTCTTGGGTTTGGGCTTCTTGGGCTTGGGCCCTCTTTATTTATACTACTACTTGGATTCTTCAAGAGAACCCAATTATTTACAAAAATGTTCTACTCTTTAAGAAGACTAGTAAGAAGAACTTCAAGTGCTTTGGAATATGGCCCTTTCTTATTTTTGTGAAGTCTTCTTTTGATTGTTGAGATGACCCTTTATATATAGCATCTTTGGTCATCCTTAAGTGGTCTTGACTTGCATCAGCCAAGCACATCTAGCCAAGGAAGCCAAGGCCCAAACCAAGAAGACCGTCTAGACCAAGAGGAGCGTCTAGCTCCAGGAAGTGAGCGTCTAGAACGTGAAGGAGGGAGGCTATCCATGGAGCTAGACCGTCTAGGACCTCTCACAAGATCCATGGCTAAACATATCCAAGCACACATAGAAGAAGCCACGGATGGAAGAGAGAGATCCTTGTACATGTTTCATAAAGGCCCAAAGGGGGAGGGGGTGCTTAGTAGATTAGTGTAGTGTAGAAAGCAAAACTTGCTCACTTAGGGGTGTGCTATCAAAAAGGTGCCCTTAGCAATAGAAGGAGGGGTGTGCTAGCAAATAGGTGCCTTTAGCAAAAGAAGGAGGGGTGTACTATCAAATGTTGCATTTTTGACCTATCTTCTAGAATATTAGGATGATGGTGTGGTTTGACTAAAGTCAATACCCTAGGCAGCCCCACTTTTTGTATTTCCATCCCTACCCTTTAAGCTTGCTCACCAAGGCTCCTAAATCTATAAATAAGGAGGCCTACCTCATGTATTTTCAAGTTTATTTGAGTAATGTTATGCTGCCATTTTTTGTGCACAAGCTTTACTCCTCCTAGAAATCTAGGCTATAAACTTCAATCCTTTCACCTTCTCCCTTGAGCTGGCCGAACCACTCAACCCATACTCACCATGCACCTTCAAGACCAACACAACTCCTAGGAGGGTCTTGTTTCACTCATCCATTGCTTCCGCTCCATCTATTTCTACTTTGATTCAAGAAGAACACATGAAAATGCCATCAGAACTCACCTCACATCGCTCATAGGCGAGGGAGGATTTCGCTGGTGAACCTTTCTGTTCAACTTAGCGTTCTCACTCGAAGAGGAGGTGTTCCTTACGAACCTACCTTCCCACTTACGAGACTTCTAACCCCAAGTGACAGGTTCGAACTGACCTCACATCATTCATAGCCGAGGGAGGATTTCACTGGTGAACCTTTCTGTTCAACTTGGCGTTCTCACTCGAAGAGGAGGTGTTCCTTATGAACCTACCTTCCCACTTACGAGACTTCTAACCCCAAGTGACAGGTTTGAACTGACCTCACATCATTCATAGGCGAGGGAGGATTTCGCTGGTGAACCTTTCTGTTCAACTTGGCGTTCTCAGTCGAAGAGGAGGTGTTCCTTACGAACCTACCTTCCCACAATCGAGACTTCTAACCCCAAGTGACAGGTTCTAGCTGCATTGTACAAACACATTCAAGAATATATCTAAACTGAAAATTTTATTGGGTGACCTCATTAAAAACCCTTAGAAGGGAAAAAAGAGTGTCCCCTAAACTGTGTACAATGTTACATGGTCTTAACTGAAATAAAACTTCAGGTGAGTCGCATTCCATGTTCGAGGAATCAGACCACCTTCTAGAGTCTCAAGCCTATACGCTCCATTCCCCAAGGCCTCTGTCACTCTAAAGGGACCAGTCCACTTAGGGGATAGCTTGTTCTCTATCTGGTAGGGAGATGGCTTCCGCATGACTAGGTCGGTGACCTAGAACTGTCGAGCTCTCAACTTGGAACTGTGCTTGAGCTCAACCCTTCTCTTCAATGCTTCGGCTTTGATTCCTGCCTCTTCCCTCACTTCATCCAAGAGATCTAAATTCACCTTCCTTTCTTCGTTGGATTCCTCAGCCACAAAGTTCTGGAAACGTGGTGAACTCTCCTGGATCTCTACAGGGATCATGGCGTCTGAACCGTACACCAAGCTGAAAGGGGTCTCCTTGGTGGTGGACTGAGGAGTGGTATGGTAGGCCCACACAATTCTGGGAACCTCCTTAGCCCAAGTCCCCTTGGCCTTCTCCAACCTTCTCTTCAGTCCTCTAAGTAGGACTCAATTGGCCGACTCAACCTGCCCATTGGTCTGAGGATGCTTGACTGATGCGAACACCTGCTTGATTCCCAACTCTGTGCATAGCTTCCCCAACTGTTGGCTTGCAAACTGGGTGCCATTATCAGATACCAAGCGCTTGGGTACACCAAAGTAGCACACTATATTCTTCCACACGAAGTGCTGGATCTTGTGGGCTGTGATTTGTGCTACTGGTTCAGCCTCGATCCACTTCGTGAAGTATTCTATGGCGACCACAAGCTACTTCATCTGCCGCACAGCCAAAGGAAAGGGCCCCAGGATATCAATTCCCCATGTGTGGAATGGCCAGGGGCTGTATATAGATTTGAGCTCCTCTGGAGGCGCCTTGTGCCAATCTGTGTGTAGCTGACACTGTTTGCACTGCTGTGCATACCTCGTGCAATCTTCCCTCATGGTTGGCCAGTAATACCCTGCTCGAATGGCCTTAGATGCCAAAGCACGACCTCCTATGTGGCTCCCACATATTCCTTCATGGAGCTCTGCCATTATACGCACACACTGCTCACCATGCACGCACACCAGAATAGGGTGTGTGAACCCATGCTTGTACAGCTCCCCATCAATGAGTGTGTACTTGGTTGAGTTCTTCTTTACTTTCCTCGCCTCTACTGGCTCCATTGGCAACATCCCATCAGCTAACTATCGCTTATAGGGCGTCATTCACGTTTCCCCACTCTGCAACAAGCAGACTTGTGACGACGCCTCCTCCAATGCCACATACGCATTGACCCTTAGCTTCTTCAAAGTTTCCTGGGTCAACAACCGATGACTCCTCCTCCTACCGTCTATCTGGTTGATCTGGTGGACTCCTACTAAGTTGTCAGCTGTGTAGGTACGAGGTGCCCTCAGGGTCTCCTGGATGACCGTCCTCTGCCTTCCCCCCTTGCCCGAGCTTGTGAGTTTTGCTAACAAGTCAGCTTGGGCATTCTTATCTCTGGGCACATGCACCAATTCAAAAGCTGCAAAGGAACTCTTCAACACCTGCACATACTTTAGGTAGGAGGCCATCTGAGGATCTTTGGCCTGGTACTCTCCCGCCACCTGACCTGTGACCAATAGGGAGTCACTCTTTGCCAAAAGGCTTTGTGCCCCCATCTCCTTAGCCAACAGCATTCCAGCAATGAAGGCCTCATATCCGGCCTGGTTGTTGCTGACCTTGAAGGCAAACCGTAGGGCTTGCTCAATCAACAGCCCCTTTGGTCCTTCCAAGATCACCCCAGCCCACTACCTTGCTGATTGGAAGACCCATCTACCGAGAGCACCCATCTGAAGTCAGGTCCATCCTACTGGGTTTCTGCCGAGGATGTAACGCCCCTCAATTTCTACTCATACATATAAAATAATTAAAAAAAACGATAGAACAATAATATCAAATTAACATTTGTATATATAATAAAATACATCCATTCCATACATTGTATCTCAAAAGAACATCCCTTGTCTAGGGGTTTTAATACATATTCATCAAAAGTTTCAAAATAACTGAAACAGAGCAGAAAAACCTAAATCTATCCCATCCTCCAGCACGCTCACTGAGGAGGTCTGTCACCTGCCACCTTGTCTGCTCTCGTGTAAATTAACACGATCATCACAGGTTTAAGAAAACAAAACACAAAACAAAACACAGGGTAAGCTAGATATTTTAAAAACTTTAAATATGAAACTTAATATCATCATAAACCATCATTTTTCTTTTTCACACAATTCACAATTTCATCAAGTGTCTATCATTTCACATAACCATCAAGTGTCTACCGACAATTTCAATATTCCTCTTTCTCATGTCAGACTTCTACTGACTCATAACACGTAGACACTTGACTCTACTTCCGGAAGACTCGTGCGTTGAACTTAGCATCCAGAGACCTGCACCTGTCATACTATATCACTGTGAATCCACACAGTGTCGCTGTGAATCCACACAGCTATGCGCATATACAATCTCAATATCATCACTCTCCTAGCATGACAGGGTTAATTCATATAATAGGTCAAGTTAGTTATCTTTCAAACAACTTACCCATACATATGAACCTCCTTCGACTCTCACCAACTGAATAATTTCATCTATGTGATTCCATTATCTCAGTAGAGTCAAGATCGTCTCATTCACAGGATACTCACAGATCAATACACCCTCATAACACTCATCTTCTGAGTTAACAGAGACTAACTCTGAAGCCAAAAGAGTCGTACGCAAAGCCTATGCAGAGGCAACTCTCTCAAGTTCAGAAGCGACTTCAAAAACAGAGCACGACGAACTTACTCTATTTTAAGGCTTTGATCGGAAACTTGCATAGATACTTGCCCGGAGCCCAGGGGCAGTCGCCGATCGTTAAACGGGTGCTTGATGGTGTTGGAAATGTCAACTGGTAGCGAAGATGCCCGAACGTGGAGAGAAGGAGAGAAAGGAAACAAGGAACCAAAACTCAACTCACACGATTTCTCTCTACCCAAACAGCGTTCGAACATTGCCTATTAGAAGTGGATTTTGAAGTTAAACCACCTTGCCCAGGAATGCCGCTACCACCACCCACTCTGATTGCGTGCAAGTTTCCTCTGATAGGATGGCCACGTGGACACCTTTGTATCCCCAAAACTCTGGAGCCACCTACCCTACGTACTCTCTGTTGCCAACTACTCTGGGGACCCTTACTGTCTACGTGTCGCGCCTGCAAAACGCCTTCACTGGAAGCCTGGGTCCCAGCTTATCTGCGTATAACAGGACCCCCCGATGACCAGGAAATGATGACTAATCTTGCGTTCTGAGTGCACCGATGACTGATCGCGCTCTGAGTGCACTGATGACTGATCCCGCTCTGAGTGCACCGATGGCTAATTGCGCTTTGAGTGCACTGATGACTAATGTCTCTCTCATCCTGGAGATGACCGATGTGTCTCTCATCCTGGCGATCTCTCATCATGGTCGATGACCGATGTCTCTCTCCTCCTGGCGATCTCTCATCGCCCTTGTGTGTGACGAGGACACATCGTCTCACTCTGGTTACCGATGTCACATGGTCACACCCTGCTGAGGGTTCATCGACTCACTACTCCACGTCTGTGGTATCACCCCCACATGGCTTGGTGACGTCGGTAGTTTCTCCTGCCCGAGGACAGTTCGGTACAAACCTCTCCCTTGCCAATGCATGTAACAATAAGGGTAAATCTCTTATGCCAAAGCATAGGGTTTCGCAGTTATCCCACATGCATGGTGCATCTGAGGTTCAAATCACACCTTGATACATGTGATTTCTGGCACCCACTATGGTCCACCGACCGACCTCTACCATACTGACCTCAGACCTCTTGGGCGACATCCGAGGTCTGACTACTATGAATTTTCTATTATATGTTCTTTTCATTTCAAATAATAACATATTCAGAAATCATTTAAAATATACCACTTCTATTCCAAATAAATTTCTAGATCCTTACAGAGGACATCTCGGCTACAAAGTCAGCGTATACCTAGCCTTTGATCAGGCCTTTGGGCTCATACTGTATGTCGAACTAAGACAATTCCACTGCCCATCGTACCATCCTCTCTGCTACATTTGGCTTCTACAAGACCTTCCGGATGGGTAGGTCTTGTAAGGACCCAGAAAATTTTATTGGAATAAAAGTGGTATATTTAAATAATTTCAGAAGAAGTTATTATTTAAAATACAAAGAGCTGGTAAATGAAGTTTCGTAGTAGCTGGACCTCGGAAGTCGCCCAAGATCTGGGGTCAGCTGGTAGAAGTCGGTCGGATGATGTGTGGATCAAGAAGAGTACAGGAAGAAAAGTTAAGTTTAGAAGGCTATGAGGTCGCCGGACGCCTGCTACACATGAGCGCCAGGTGGACTTTGCCAGGGCGCGAGGCATGCAGGCATCGCGCGGGCGCGAGAGGCATGCAGGCATCGCGCGGGCGCGAGAGGCATGCAGGCATCGCGCGGGCGCGAGAGGCATGCAGGCATCGCGCGGGCGCGAGGGGCATGCAGGCATCGCGCGGGCGCGAGAGGCATGCAGGCATCGCGCGGGCGCGAGGCATGCGGGCATTGCCAGGGTGCGAGGCATGTGGACATGGCCAAGGCGCGAGAGTTATGAGGGCGTCGCCAGGGAAGACATCGATCGTCTCCCAGAGGAAGACATCGGTCGTCTTCCAGGGCGAAGGAGACATCGGTCGCTCGCCAGGATGAGTCAGCAGTGGAAAGTTATCGCGCGACGTCGGGTTTCACACAGAGTAAAGTGGGACCCAGACTCTCAGCATGAAACGTCCTACACGCGCGCCACGTAGACAAAAAGGATGATTCAGAGTGGTGACATCAGAATGTTGGCATGCGCAGGAGACACTCGCGGTCGTACTGTTCAGAGCAGTGGCTGGCATGCACAAGCGACAACAGTGGCAGTACTGTTCAGAGCAGTGGTTCTCAGACTTCTCTGCAGAGTGGGTGGTGGCAGCTGCTTTTGGTGGATAAGTTGGTTTAAGATGCAGAAAACCCACTGCTGAGAGAAAGAAACGTTGCAGCCTTCAAGGAGAGAAAGAGTGAGTTACCTCCCTTCTCCTCCAGTTGCCTCCTTCGCGCTGCGATTCTAGCACCTTCACACGAGAGTACGACGAGCGACAGCCACCATTAGAGCACCTGGGCAGTCCTCTGCAAGTCCTTCAACCAGACGCAAAAACAGAGCTAAGGCATCCTTCAAGCTCGGTGGGTTTTGAGCTCTCGGTGTTTTGCGCAAGTCCAGGTAAGGGAAGCTAGACTTCATTTTCAATGAAAGACGTAGATTAGCTGTTTCTGAAGTGACAGCGACGTGGTCGCCGGTTTTCGTTTTCATCCTTGTAAAATGCTCTGTGCTATGTGTTGGGCGACGTGGTCGCCGGTTTTAAATGCAGACTTCGAAATACCCTGTTTTTGAACCAGGTCGCCGGTTTTGGCGTTGTTTGCGAAACTCTCTGTTTTTGATGTTGCTTTGAAACGGTATGAGATTTAAATGAGATATTCGAAAATAAGAACCTTGGATTGAGTTTTGTTGTGATTGAAATCATTCCTTTAAGTGTTATGTGATGTGTTGGATGTGGTGAATGTGGATCGAGGCATAGTATTTTCAGGAAAGAAAATACCGTGTAAGATCGTGTAAGATGTGCATTGATCGGTGATGTCTATAATGGGATTATCCTGACTCTCCTGAGATAATGGATTCATATAGATGAGGTTATTCAGGCGTTGAGAGTCGAAGGAGGTTCATATGTATGGGTGAGTCGTGTGAAACAGAACGAGCTCGGCCTGTCATATGGATTAACCCTGTCATACTGTGAGAATGGTGAACTTGAGATCGAGAATGTGTTGATGCGCATAGCTGTGGAAACATTACAACAGCTTGTATGACAGGTGCAGAATCTCTGAGTCTAGTCAATGCACGAGTCTTCCGGAAGTAGTGTCAAGTGTCTTGTGTGCTGAGTCAGTGGTGGTCTGACATGTGAAATGAGGAACTTGAAATTGATAGACACTTGGTACAGTTGTGAAATAGAATGACTCTTGTGAATATTGTGAAATGTGTGATTTCTGGGCGATCAGGTGAAGAGTATTGAGAAAATCTATAGCTTTACGTGAATATCTTGAAAATTGTTTACCTTGATTTTATTTTAAGTATCCTTATTTAAACTCTTTTTAAATGTCTAGCTTACCCTGTGTTTTCGTTTGTGTTGTGGCCTTTTCTTAAACCTGTAATGATCGTGTATAATTTACACGGGAGCAGATGACGTTGCAGGAAGTAGAGCTCTTTAGAAAATTGTCACTGGAAGGAGATCGCCTGTTTTCTTTTCTGTTGGGTGATCGCCCCTCTTGCTGCTTTATAATAGGAGATCGCCTTTAGGAAAGGAGATCGCCCTTCTTATAGGAGATCGCCCTTTTTGCCAGGAGATCGCCTATCTGTCTTTTGTATTGTATTTCGTTTACGTTTTTAGTGGAGAAGTGATCGTTTGTATTAAACTCCCTGTGAGGAGAAACTTATTTATTTTATATAAAGATTTTGCTCACTTCAATCTATTTGTCACCTTTATTTTCGTTTTATATTTATTTTCAAAGAGATTTGGCGGGATGTTACATTAATGGTATCAGAGCAGTTCGTCCTTAGGATGACCTGAGGGCTGTGGATCCATTGTGTTTCTTCTGCTCATGAAAGTTATTTGAGTTTAAAATAATAACTATAGTGAAAGGTTTTCAAACGTTTTTGTATTGAAATTTTGTGTGTGCTTTGGTGAATATATGTTCTAACTGAAAATCTTAGTATTAAGAATGAGAAGGTCTTGATAAAGTAGTGAGGGTGCACACTCATAACTGGATCGAGATGAGTCTCAATCTTAATTCCAAAGGTTTGATGTTTAGCATATATTGAATTCTGGTGTGAGCTATTTCATTTTCTTGAGTGTCTTTGTAATGATTGAAAATGGTTGATTGGATTGATGACTGCATACCAGTAGTTGTTCTGGTATTATGCTTGATGTTATAAGCATTATGATTCTGTTGATGAGCTCAAATTCTTAATGACTTTGAGATGCTGACCTTTGTAAGGTCTAGATGTTACCTCCTGAATGAATTGATTTTTAATCGATCTCATTCTTGTAGTTGTAGGGAATATAGAAACCCATAGTTTCAAAATCTGAAAACGAGGAAAGATGGCGCGTAAACCTCCTACCCCTCCCCGGCCTTCTTCAGAGATGGGTCAGATCGCCAGGGCCATAGAGATGATGGTGTAACATCCCACCAAATACATTTCATATTTATATAATATAAATGAAGATAAACAAGTATTTTGAAATAAACATAATCATATATATATATAATGGAGTTTCTCCTCATCGGGAGTTTAATACACAAACTGTGAATCTTTCCAAAAGCACTTAACCAAAAAAAAACAACAAAAGACAAATCGGGCGATATGCTAAAAAAAAAAAAGGGCGATCTCCTAGTCAATCAGGTGATCTCCTATCAGCCAGGCGATCTCCTATCAGACCGGCGATCTCCTATCAGACCGGCGATCTCACTTTCCTGCAACGTCATCTGCTCCCGTGTAAATCATACACGATCATCACAAGTTTTAAGAAGAACATCCACAAACGAAAACGCAGGGTAAGCTAGACAGTTTTAAAAGAGAATTTAGATATGAACTTTAAAATCAAGATAAATTAATTTAAGGCACCCACGTAAAAACATCAGCTTTCTCATTCTTCCCACATACCATCAAGTAAAAACCCACATTTCACAATTCCTCAAGAGTAGTTCATATCACACAGTGCAGCAAGTGTCTATCCACATACAGTGTTCCTCATTTCTCACGTCAGGTTTTCCACTGACTCACAATACATAGACACAAGACACTAATTCCGGAATACTCGTGCATTGATTAGACTCAGAGATCTGCACCTGCCATATTGCCCACTGTGGAATCTCTCACATCCACAGGGTCGCCGTGAAATCTCTCACATTCATCAGCGTATAATGAATCTCACACATCACCATACAGCATGACAGGGTTAATCCACGCGAAACAGGTCGGTTTGTTCTCTTTCAAACAACCCACCCATACAGGTGAACCTCCTTCGACTCTCAACAACTGAGTAACTTCCTCTACGTGAGTCCATTACCTCAGCAGAGTCAGGATATCTCGTTCTTAATCACCGATCAATGCACCTACTACAAGATCTTACACGGTATTTTCTTTCCTGAAAATACTATGCCTCGACCTCACACTCACCACATCCAACACATCATACCATTCAAATAAATCATTCAAATCACATCAACAACCATTTCAAAGCTTCAGATCTTCGAATACCTCATGTAAATCTCAAGTAGTTTCAAAACAGTATCAAAAACAGAGGAGTTCGTAAAACAGCGCCAAAACCGGCGATCTAGTTCAAAAACAGAGTGTTTCGAAGATTGTATATAAAACCGGCGACCTCGTCGCCCAAGCACACAAACAGAGCATTTTACGCAGATGAAAACGAAAATGGCTACCACGTCGCCCTCACTTCAGAAGATAGCTAAACTATGGCTCGTATGGAAAAGAGGTCTAGCTTCCCTTACCTGGACTTGCGCAAACACCAGGAGTTCCGAAATCCAACGAAGCTTGAAGAACGCTTTGACTCTGTTCTTGTGTCTGGTTTTGAAGAGCTTGCAGAGAACCACCCAAGTGCTCCAAGGGCAAACGTCGAACTGGTGCTTGAGGATGCCTGGAAAACGCAGCGCGAAGGGGAGAAAGGAGGAGGATGGAGATAGTCTCGCTCTTTCATTCTTGGGTCACTTGTAACGCTCTTTGCCTCCTCTCAGTGGGTTTTGATCCCAACCATACCTGTCCTCGTATACTGCTGCCCTCCCCTTTTTCTGCAAAAGCCTGGGCGTACGTTCCTCTGAACAGTACGACCCCGGTTGTCTTTTGTGCATGCAAACCACTGCTCTGAACAGTACTGCCACTGTTTGTCGCTTGTGCATGCCAGCCACTGCTCTGAACAGTACGACCGTGAGTGTCTCCCGCGCATGCCAACATTCTGATGTCACTATTCTGAACCACCCTTTTCGTCTACGTGGCGCGCGTGCAGAACGTCTCATGCTGGATGTCTGGGTCCCACGTTCTCTGTGTATAACTTAACGTAGCGCGATGACCTTTCGCGCGAAGACTCTCGACCGATGACCTCTCGCGCGAAGACTCTCGACCGATGACCTCTCGCGCGAAGACTCTCGACCGATGACCTCTCGCGCGAAGACTCTCGACCGATGACCTCTCGACCGATGACCTCTCGCGCGAAGACTATCGACCGATGACCTCTCGCGCGAAGACTCTCGACCGATGACCTCTCGCGCGAAGACTCTCGACCGATGACCTCTCGCGCCCGCGCGATGTCCACCTGGCGCTCATGTGTAGCAGACGACCGGCGACCTCGTAGCCTTCTAAACTTAACTTTTTCCTCCCTTTCTATTCTAAATAAAAACATACTTAGAATTTATTTAAAATATAACTCTTTTATTCCAATAAATTTTTCAGGTCCTTACATTCTCCCCAACAAGAAAATTTTTCGTCCTCGAAAATTGGATTACAAGGAAAAGAGGTATGGATAAGCCTCCCTCATGGGTTCTTCTAACTCCCAAGTAGAATCCCCCGATTTCTCATCCCACACCACTTTCACCATGTCGATGGTCTTACCTCTGAGCTGTTTACATTGCCGATCGTCAATCTTGACTGGTTTTGCTTCAAAGGACAAGTCATCCCTAATCTGCACGTCGTCTACATCCAGCACATGACTAGGGTCTGCCATGTACTTCCTCAGCTGTGACACGTGAAACACATTGTGCAGATTCGCCAGATGGGGAGGTAGGGCGATCTCATACGCCACTGGGCCAATCCTTCTTAAGATCTGATATGGTCCCACGAACTTAGGGGACAACTTCTTCGACCTGATCGCCCGCCCTACACCCTTGGTTGGTGTCACTTTCATGAACACGTGATCTCCAGCAGCAAACTCCAAAGGCTTTCTCCTCTGATCTGCATAGGATTTCTGCCTACTCTGAGAGGCTTTCATTCTGCTTTGTGTAAGGACCTGAGATTTATTGAAATGAATGAGTATGTTAAGTAAATTCTATGTATGTTTTATCTAAGTTAAAAAGGAAGGAAAGTGTAGTCTAGGAAAAACGATAAGAGTTTCTTGTTTATACATCATCGCCGGTCGCCTAGACCACACGTCATCGCCTGGGCGCGAGGCATGCAGGCGTCACCAGAGAAGAGAGACATCGGTCGCTCGCGCGAGAGGTCATCAGCGGGTTGTCATCGCGCGATAGCTCATCAGCGGGTTGTCATCGCGCGATAGCTCATCAGCGGGTTGTCATCGCGCGATAGCTCATCAGCGGGTTGTCATCGCGCGATAGCTCATCAGCGGGTTGTCATCGCGCGATAGCTCATCAGTGGGTGTCATCGCGCGATAGCTCATCCGCGGGTTGTCATCGCGCGATAGCTCATCCGCGGGTTGTCATCGCGCGATAGCTCATCGGTTGTTAGCCTTCGCGCGAGAGGTCATCGGTTGTTAGCCTTCGCGCCTGTGGTCATCGGTGAAAAGGTCATCGCGCTACGTTAAGTTATACACAGAGAACGTGGGACCCAGACTCCCAGCAAGAGACGTTCTGCACGCGCGCCACGTAGACAAAAGGTGGTTCAGAATAGTGACCTCATAGCGTAGCCTGCGCAGAGGCACGCTCAGTAGTACTGTGCAGGGAAGCGTACACGCAAACTTCCCTGCAGAGTGGGTGGTGGCAGCTGCTTTTGGAGGGATAAAAGGGGTTTAAGTTGCAGAAATCCACACCTGAGAGAAAGAAAGCATTGTTGTACTCGAAGAGAGAAAGAGTGAGTTTCCTCCTCCGCGTTGCGATTTCAGCATCTCCACACAAGAGTACGACGAGAAGGAACACCATTGGAGCACTTGAGCAGTTCTCTGCAAGATCTTCAAAACAGAGCCAAGGCATTCTTCAAGCTTCGTTGGATTTCGAAGCTCCTGGTGTTTGCGCAAGTCCAGGTAAGGGAAGCTAGACCTCTTTTCCATACGAGCCATAGTTTAACTATCTTCTGAAGTGAGGGCGACGTGGTCGCCATTTTCGTTTTCATCTGCGTAAAATGCTCTGTTTGTGTGCTTGGGCGACGAGGTCGCCGGTTTTATATACAGTTTTCGAAATACCTTGTTTTTGAACCAGGTCGCCGGTTTTGGCGCTGTTTTGCGAACTCCTTGTGTTTGATGTTGTTTTGAGAACTGCTTGAGATTTACATGAGATATTCGAAAATATGAATCCTTTGAAATGGCTATTGCTGTGATTGAAATCATTTCTTTGAGTATGGTATGATGTGTTGAATGTTGTGAATGTGGGGTCGAGGCATAGTATTTTCAGGAAAGGAAATACCGTGTAAGACCATGTTAGATGTGCATTGATCGGTGATTATGAACGAGATATCCTGACTCTGCTGATAATGGAATCACATAGAGGAAGTTACTCAGTTGGGAGAGTCGAAGGAGGTTCACCTGTATGGGTGGGTTGTTTGAAAGAGAACATACCGACCTGTATTGCGTGGATTTACCTTGTCATACTGTATGGTGATGTGTTGAGATTCATCATATGCCTGTGAATGTGTGAGATTTCACGGCGACCCTGTGGATGTGCGAGATTCCACAGTGGGCAGTGTGACAGGTGCACATCTCCGAGTCTAATCAATGCATGAGTCAATCCGGAAGTAGTGTCAAGTGTCTTGTGTGGTGAGTCAGTGGAAAGTCTGACATGTGAAATGGTGAAATGAGAAACTGGAATACTGATAGACACTTGATGCTGTGGTGTGAAATGGAATGACTATGGGAAATGTTTGTGAATTTGTGAATTTGGGCGATTAGTTGAATGCTATGAGTAGCTCTACGTTTACTTGGATATTTTGGAAACTTGGTTTACTTGGGTTTTTTCATATGCATGATTTAAACTCCTTTCATATTATCTAGCTTACCCTTTTATCTGTCATTTTGGTTGCCTTCTCAAAACTGTGATGATCGTGTAATTGTTACGCGGGAGCAGAAGACCTTCCAGGAAGAAGAGCTCCCTAAAGGGGTGGTCGCCGAGGGCAGAGATCGCCCATTTCCACCTCTCGGTGGTGATCGCCGGATTTTGCCCTACTATCAGATCGCCTGTTTTGAGGTCGCCTGTTATGAGATCGCCGATTTTATGTCTGGCTAGCAAGTCGCCCATTTTTGGGGACTTCTGGTGATCGCCGTTTTGAAGTTGGAGATCGCCGTTTTCTTTTGAGACCGCCTGTCTTACTGCATTTCTTTTATTTTCGTAAAATCTTGCAAACATTTGATTTGGTTATGTATTAAACTCCCTAAGAGGAGCAACTTCATTTCAAATATATATATTATCATGTTATTTCTCTTCAATATTATTTGGTTACATTTAATTTCATTATACCTGTATGTATGTATTACTTTGGCGGGATGTTACATTAATGGTATCAGAGCAGTTCGTCCTTAGGATGACCTGAGGGCTGTGGATCCATTGTGTTTCTTCTGCTCATAAAAGTTATTTGAGTTTTTAAATAACAACTATAGTGAAAGGTTTTCAAACGTTTTGCATTGAAAAGTTTGTGTGTGCTTCTGTGCTTTAGTGAACGTATGCTTTAGCTGAAAATCTTAGTATTAAGGGTGAGAAGATCTTGATGAAGTAATGAGGGTGCACACTCATAACTGGATCGAGATGATTCTCAATCTTAATTCCAAAGATTTGATGTTTAGTATACATTGAACGCTGGTGTGATCTAGTTTAGCTTATTGAGTGTTTTTGCAATTGACTGAAAATGGTTGTTTGATCTGATGGTGATGATATCAGTAGCTGTTCTAATACCTTGCTTGAGATTCTAAGTATTACGAGTATGTTGATAAACTCAAATTCTTTATGATTTTGAGATGCTGACCTTTGTAAGGTCTAGCTGTTACCCCCCTTGAATGAATTGATTCTTATCGGTTTCATTCTTATAGTTGTAGGGATTATAGAAGCCTATAGATTCAGAATTCAGAGCGAAGAAGATGGCACGTAGACCTGCTACCCCACCCCAACCTTCCTCAGAAATGAGTCAAATCGCCAAGGCCATTGAGATGATGGCGACTGCCATTCAGCAGCAGAACGCCGCAATGGCCCAGAACCATCAAGCCACAATGCAGCACTGGGAAACTGCCCGATCTGCTGAGACAAACTCCCACGTTGGTCAGCCCCAGGAACAGATGGGATTAGCTGAGTTCATGAGGCACAACCCACCTAAGTTCAGTGGGAACGCTACCCCTGACCAGGCAGATCAGTGGGTCAGGGAGTTGGAGAAAATCTTTAGGGCGACCTCCTGCCCTGAAGAGAAGAAGCTGCTGTTCGCCACTTATCTGCTATCAGGAGAAGCAGAGTTCTGGTGGATGGGAGCTCAGCAAATGATGGAGGCACGGGAGGATGTTCTGGATTGGGAGAGCTTCAGGGTGAAGTTCTTAGAGAAGTACTTCCCAGACAGCGCCAAGTTTGCAAGAGAGGCTGAGTTCCTGAAGTTGGAGCAGGGGGACATGACTATAAACGCATATGCTGCCCGTTTCGAGTACCTCGCCCGGTTTTATACCCAGGCGACCTCCGAGGCCTGGAGGTGTAGGAAGTTCGAGGAAGGACTGAAGCATGGGCTGAAGAAGACCATAGCACCGATGTGCATCAGGGAGTTCCACGCCTTAGTGGAGAAGGCAAAGATGGTGGAGACCCTGGAAAAGGGTGAGTCTAGGGTGATCAGGTCACACCCAGGAGGTCCTTCCAGTGGGAGAGCTAAGGCACAGCACCCACAAAGCAAGCCATATGCTAGGCCTTCACCACATCGGGTGGGAACAGCTTCATCCCGGTTCCAACAGCAACAACCTGGGAAACTTAAATGTTTCCATTGCGGTGGACCCCATACAGCCAGCGTGTGCCCCAAGAGGGATCCAGAGAGGAGATGTTTTGTCTGCCAAAAGACGGGGCATTTTGCTAGAGAATGCCCTAACCAGAATAGGGCGACCCAGCCCAGTGGCTCTCAGCAGACGAGGAACGAGGGCAGCAGACCTCAGGCAGCAGGGAGGGTGTTCGCCATGTCTGGAGCAGAGGCAACTCAGTCAGGTAACCTCATCCAAGGTGTTTGTTTTATTGCTGGTAGAGGTGTAAGGGCTTTGTTTGATTCTGGAGCGACACACTCCTTTGTGTCAAGCCTGTGTGTAGCTGAGTTGGGTCTCCTAGTGAAGGAGTTACCTTTTGAGCTGTTGGTCTCTACACCTGCGTCAGGACAGGTGTCGACCTCTACAGTGTGCCCTGAATGTCCAGTGATTGTAGAAGGACGTAGATTCAAGGTGAACTTGATCTGCCTACCTCTTCAGGACCTGGATGTCATCCTAGGAATGGATTGGTTAACTGCCAATCACGTCCTCATAGACTGTGGTAGGCAGAAGGTAGCGTTTCCAGACCCCCATGAAGCGGATGTGTTAACAGTTCAACAAGGGCGATCAGCATTGGAAGAAGGGGCGAGGTGCTTCGTGGTGCTCGCCCGGTTGGAAGTGGAGAATAAAGGGGACGTAAACGAGATCCAAGTGGTGAGAGACTTCACCGATGTGTTCCCAGAGGAGGTGCCTGGATTACCCCCTAAGAGAAAAGTGGAATTCTCTATTGACTTGGTACCTGGAGCTGGACCAGTGTCAATGGCACCTTACAGGATGGCACCAGCCGAGTTGGAGGAGTTAAAGAAGCAATTGGAAGAGTTGCTGGAGAAGCAGTTCATCAGACCCAGCGTATCTCCATGGGGAGCTCCAGTGCTCCTAGTCAAGAAGAAGGATGGAGGGTCTCGGTTGTGCATAGACTACAGGCAATTGAACAAATTGACCATCAAGAACAAGTACCCCCTACCTCGGATTGATGATTTGATGGACCAAATTCATGGGGCCTCGGTGTTCTCCAAGATTGACCTGAGATCGGGGTATCACCAAATCTTGGTAAAAGCTGAAGATGTTCAGAAGACAGCTTTTAGGTCTAGATATGGGCACTACGAGTATGTAGTGATGCCATTTGGAGTCACCAATGCTCCAGCTCTATTCATGGACTATATGAATAGGATCTTTCGCCCTTTCTTGGATAAGTTTGTGGTGGTCTTCATAGATGACATCCTCATTTATTCAAAGACCGAGGAAGAGCATGAGGAACACCTAAGGGCAGTATTGGAAATACTGAGGGAGAAGCAGCTCTATGCCAAGTTCTCCAAGTGTGAGTTCTGGCTAAGGGAAGTCAACTTCTTAGGACACGTGATATCTGCCCAAGGGATCTCGGTAGATCCAGCCAAGGTAGAGGCAGTGCTACAATGGGAACGTCCTAAGACAGTGACTGAGATAAGGAGCTTTGTGGGGTTGGCGGGCTACTATCGGAGGTTTATTGAGGATTTTTCCAAGGTAGTGGCTCCTTTGACACAGCTGACTCGCAAGGACCAACCCTTTGCTTGGACCGACCGATGTGAGCAGAGCTTCAGGGAGCTAAAGGAGAGGTTGACCAGTGCTCCAGTGCTGGTGATCCCCGAGATAGGAAGACCTTTTGACGTCTTCTGTGATGCCTCACATCAAGGCTTGGGATGCGTCTTGATGCAAGAGAAGAGGGTGGTTGCATATGCTTCAAGGCAACTCAAGGTGCATGAGAGAAACTACCCTACTCATGATTTGGAGTTGGCAGCGGTAGTGTTTGCCTTGAAGATCTGGAGGCATTATCTATATGGAGCTCGGTTCCAGGTGTTCAGTGACCACAAGAGCTTGAAGTACCTGTTCGATCAGAGGGAGCTAAACATGAGACAAAGAAGGTGGATGGAATTCCTAAAGGACTACGACTTTCAACTCATGTATCACCCAGGGAAGGCCAATGTAGTGGCAGATGCCTTGAGTAGGAAGTCTATACAAGTCGCCACCATGATGATGGAAGAGCAGAAGCTGATCGAGCAGTTCAGGGACTTAAACCTGGGAGTAGAGTTCCACGTGAATCACATTAGTTGTAGTAAGCTGACTATAACTAATGACTTCCTTGTGATGTTGAAGGACAAACAATTGGAGGACCCTAGCCTGAAGCGCACTATGGAGTCACTAGGGACAGATCAGGCGAGAGGCTTTGAGATGGGCGAGGATGGGATCTTGAGGTTTGATGGCAGGATCTGCATACCTACAAATGACGAGTTGAAGGAGATGATCCTAGAGGAAGGCCATAAGAGTCGCCTTAACCTCCACCCAGGCATGAACAAGATGTACCATGACTTGAAGGAGTCATTTTGGTGGTCAGGCATGAAGAGGGACGTCGCCCAGTACGTGGCAACCTGCTTAACGTGTCAAAAGGCGAAGGTGGAACACCAAAGACCTGGCGGGCTGTTGCAGCAACTGGATATCCCTGAGTGGAAATGGGACAGCATCGCCATGGATTTTGTCACCCATTTACCCAGATCAGTAAAGGGTCATGATGCAATCTGGGTCATCATTGATAGACTGACGAAGAGTGCCCACTTCCTCCCAGTAAATATGAAGATGCCCATGGCCAAGTTGGCACAGCTGTACATCAAGGAGGTTGTGAGGTTGCATGGAGTGCCTTCCAGCATCATTTCAGATAGGGATCCCAGGTTCACTTCACGGTTTTGGCAGACCTTGCAAGAGTGTTTGGGAACCAAGTTGAGGATGAGCTCTGCATATCATCCCCAAACAGATGGTCAGTCAGAGAGGACAATCCAATCTTTGGAAGATCTGCTGAGGGCATGCGTTTTAGATCAATTGGGAGGTTGGACGGAGGTGTTGCCACTAGTGGAGTTCACCTATAACAATAGCTACCACGCCAGCATTGGGATGGCGCCATATGAAGCCCTGTATGGGAGGAAATGCAGAACTCCATTATGTTGGTACCAGGAGGGCGAGGCAGTCTTGGTTGGACCAGAGTTGATTCAGCAGACGACCGAGAAGGTGAAGCTGATACAAAGCAGGATGAAAGCCTCTCAGAGTAGGCAGAAGTCCTATGCAGATCAGAGGAGGAAGCCTTTGGAGTTTGCTGCTGGAGATCACGTGTTCATGAAAGTGACACCAACCAAGGGTGTAGGGCGGGCGATCAGGCCAAAGAAGTTGTCCCCCAAATTCGTGGGACCATATCAGATCTTGAGAAGGATTGGCCCTGTGGCGTATGAAATCGCCCTACCTCCCCATCTGGCAAATCTGCACAATGTGTTTCACGTGTCACAGCTGAGGAAGTACATGGCAGACCCTAGTCATGTGCTGGATGTAGACGACGTGCAGATTAGGGATGACTTGTCCTTTGAAGCCAAACCAGTTAGGATTGACGATCGGCAGTGTAAACAGCTCAGGGGCAAGACCATCAACATGGTGAAAGTGGTGTGGGATGAGAAATCGGGGGATTCTACTTGGGAATTAGAAGAACCCATGAGGGAGGCTTATCCATACCTCTTTTCCTTGTAATCCAATTTTCGAGGACGAAAATTTTTGTTGTTGGGGAGAATGTAAGGACCTGAGATTTATTGAAATGAATGAGTATGTTAAGTAAATTCTATGTATGTTTTATCTAAGTTAAAAAGGAAGGAAAGTGTAGTCTAGGAAAAACGATAAGAGTTTCTTGTTTATACATCATCGCCGGTCGCCTAGACCACACGTCATCGCCTGGGCGCGAGGCATGCAGGCGTCACCAGAGAAGAGAGACATCGGTCGCTCGCGCGAGAGGTCATCAGCGGGTTGTCATCGCGCGATAGCTCATCAGCGGGTTGTCATCGCGCGATAGCTCATCAGCGGGTTGTCATCGCGCGATAGCTCATCAGCGGGTTGTCATCGCGCGATAGCTCATCAGCGGGTTGTCATCGCGCGATAGCTCATCAGTGGGTGTCATCGCGCGATAGCTCATCCGCGGGTTGTCATCGCGCGATAGCTCATCCGCGGGTTGTCATCGCGCGATAGCTCATCGGTTGTTAGCCTTCGCGCGAGAGGTCATCGGTTGTTAGCCTTCGCGCCTGTGGTCATCGGTGAAAAGGTCATCGCGCTACGTTAAGTTATACACAGAGAACGTGGGACCCAGACTCCCAGCAAGAGACGTTCTGCACGCGCGCCACGTAGACAAAAGGTGGTTCAGAATAGTGACCTCATAGCGTAGCCTGCGCAGAGGCACGCTCAGTAGTACTGTGCAGGGAAGCGTACACGCAAACTTCCCTGCAGAGTGGGTGGTGGCAGCTGCTTTTGGAGGGATAAAAGGGGTTTAAGTTGCAGAAATCCACACCTGAGAGAAAGAAAGCATTGTTGTACTCGAAGAGAGAAAGAGTGAGTTTCCTCCTCCGCGTTGCGATTTCAGCATCTCCACACAAGAGTACGACGAGAAGGAACACCATTGGAGCACTTGAGCAGTTCTCTGCAAGATCTTCAAAACAGAGCCAAGGCATTCTTCAAGCTTCGTTGGATTTCGAAGCTCCTGGTGTTTGCGCAAGTCCAGGTAAGGGAAGCTAGACCTCTTTTCCATACGAGCCATAGTTTAACTATCTTCTGAAGTGAGGGCGACGTGGTCGCCATTTTCGTTTTCATCTGCGTAAAATGCTCTGTTTGTGTGCTTGGGCGACGAGGTCGCCGGTTTTATATACAGTTTTCGAAATACCTTGTTTTTGAACCAGGTCGCCGGTTTTGGCGCTGTTTTGCGAACTCCTTGTGTTTGATGTTGTTTTGAGAACTGCTTGAGATTTACATGAGATATTCGAAAATATGAATCCTTTGAAATGGCTATTGCTGTGATTGAAATCATTTCTTTGAGTATGGTATGATGTGTTGAATGTTGTGAATGTGGGGTCGAGGCATAGTATTTTCAGGAAAGGAAATACCGTGTAAGACCATGTTAGATGTGCATTGATCGGTGATTATGAACGAGATATCCTGACTCTGCTGATAATGGAATCACATAGAGGAAGTTACTCAGTTGGGAGAGTCGAAGGAGGTTCACCTGTATGGGTGGGTTGTTTGAAAGAGAACATACCGACCTGTATTGCGTGGATTTACCTTGTCATACTGTATGGTGATGTGTTGAGATTCATCATATGCCTGTGAATGTGTGAGATTTCACGGCGACCCTGTGGATGTGCGAGATTCCACAGTGGGCAGTGTGACAGGTGCACATCTCCGAGTCTAATCAATGCATGAGTCAATCCGGAAGTAGTGTCAAGTGTCTTGTGTGGTGAGTCAGTGGAAAGTCTGACATGTGAAATGGTGAAATGAGAAACTGGAATACTGATAGACACTTGATGCTGTGGTGTGAAATGGAATGACTATGGGAAATGTTTGTGAATTTGTGAATTTGGGCGATTAGTTGAATGCTATGAGTAGCTCTACGTTTACTTGGATATTTTGGAAACTTGGTTTACTTGGGTTTTTTCATATGCATGATTTAAACTCCTTTCATATTATCTAGCTTACCCTTTTATCTGTCATTTTGGTTGCCTTCTCAAAACTGTGATGATCGTGTAATTGTTACGCGGGAGCAGAAGACCTTCCAGGAAGAAGAGCTCCCTAAAGGGGTGGTCGCCGAGGGCAGAGATCGCCCATTTCCACCTCTCGGTGGTGATCGCCGGATTTTGCCCTACTATCAGATCGCCTGTTTTGAGGTCGCCTGTTATGAGATCGCCGATTTTATGTCTGGCTAGCAAGTCGCCCATTTTTGGGGACTTCTGGTGATCGCCGTTTTGAAGTTGGAGATCGCCGTTTTCTTTTGAGACCGCCTGTCTTACTGCATTTCTTTTATTTTCGTAAAATCTTGCAAACATTTGATTTGGTTATGTATTAAACTCCCTAAGAGGAGCAACTTCATTTCAAATATATATATTATCATGTTATTTCTCTTCAATATTATTTGGTTACATTTAATTTCATTATACCTGTATGTATGTATTACTTTGGCGGGATGTTACACTTTGTATCTGCTTCACCTTCTCGGTCGTCTGCTGAATCAACTCTGGCCCAACCAAGACTGCCTCGCCCTCCTGGTACCAACATAAGGGAGTTCTGCATTTCCTCCCATACAGGGCTTCATATGGTGCCATCCCAATGCTGGCGTGGTAGCTATTGTTATAGGTAAACTCCACTAGTGGCAACACCTCCTCCCAACCTCCCAATTGATCCAAAACGCATGCCCTCAGCAGATCTTCCAAAGATTGGATCGTCCTCTCTGACTGACCATCTGTTTGGGGATGATATGCAGAGCTCATCCTCAACTTGGTTCCCAAACACTCTTGCAAGGTCTGCCAAAACCGTGAAGTGAACCTGGGATCCCTATCTGAAATGATGCTGGAAGGCACTCCATGCAACCTCACAATCTCCTTGATGTACAGCTGTGCCAACTTGGCCATGGGCATCTTCATATTTACTGGGAGGAAGTGGGCACTCTTCGTCAGCCTATCAATGATGACCCAGATTGCATCATGACCCTTTACCGATCTGGGTAAATGGGTGACAAAATCCATGGCAATGCTGTCCCACTTCCACTCGGGGATATCCAGTTGCTGCAACAGTCCGCCAGGTTTTTGATGCTCCACCTTCGCCTTTTGACACGTTAAGCAGGTTGCCACGTACTGGGCGACGTCCCTCTTCATGCCTGACCACCAAAATGACTCCTTCAAGTCATGGTACATCTTGTTCATGCCTGGGTGGAGGTTAAGGCGACTCTTATGACCTTCCTCTAGGATCATCTTCTTCAACTCATCATTTGCGGGTATGCAAATCCTGCCATCAAACCTCAAGATCCCATCATCGCCCATCTCAAAGCCTCTCACCTGATCTGTTCCTAGCGACTCCATAGTGCGCTTCAGGCTAGGGTCCTCCAATTGCTTATCCTTCAACATTCCCAGGAAGTCATTAGTTATAGTCAGCTTACTACAACTAATGTGATTCACGTGAAACTCTACTCCCAGGTTTAAGTCCCTGAACTGCTCGATCAGTTTCTGCTCTTCCATCATCATGGTGGCGACTTGTATAGACTTCCTACTCAAGGCATCTGCCACTACATTGGCCTTCCCTGGGTGATACATGAGTTGAAAGTCGTAGTCCTTTAGGAATTCCATCCACCTTCTTTGTCTCATGTTTAGCTCCTTCTGATCGAACAGGTACTTCAAGCTCTTGTGGTCACTGAACACCTGGAACCGAGCTCCATACAGATAATGCCTCCAGATCTTCAAGGCAAACACTACCGCTGCCAACTCCAAATCATGAGTAGGGTAGTTTCTCTCATGCACCTTGAGTTGCCTTGAAGCATATGCAACCACCCTCTTCTCTTGCATCAAGACGCATCCCAAGCCTTGATGTGAGGCATCACAGAAGACATCAAAAGGTCTTCCTACTTCTGGAATCACCAGCACTGGAGCACTGGTCAACCTCTCCTTTAGTTCCCTGAAGCTCTGCTCACATCGGTCGGTCCAAGCAAAGGGTTGGTCCTTGCGGGTCAGTTGTGTTAAAGGAGCCACAACTTTGGAAAAATCCTCAATGAACCTCCGATAGTAGCCCGCCAACCCCACAAAGCTCCTTATCTCAGTCACTGTCTTAGGACGTTCCCATTGCAGCACTGCCTCTACCTTGGCTGGATCTACCGAGATCCCCTGGGCAGATATCACGTGTCCTAAGAAGTTGACTTCCCTTAGCCAGAACTCACACTTAGAGAACTTGGCATAGAGCTGCTTCTCCCTCAGTATTTCCAATACTGTCCTCAGGTGTTCCTCATGCTCTTCCTCGGTCCTTGAATAAATGAGGATGTCATCTATGAAGACCACCACAAACTTGTCCAAGAAAGGGCGAAAAATCCTATTCATGTAGTCCATGAATAGAGCTGGAGCATTGGTGACTCCAAATGGCATCACTACATACTCGTAGTGCCCATATCTAGACCTAAAAGCTGTCTTCTGAACATCTTCAGCTTTTACCAAGATTTGGTGATACCCCGATCTCAGGTCAATCTTGGAGAACACCGAGGCCCCCTGAATCTGGTCCATCAAATCGTCAATCCGAGGTAGGGGGTACTTGTTCTTGATGGTCAATTTGTTCAATTGCCTGTAGTCTATACACAACCGAGACCCTCCATCCTTCTTCTTGACTAGGAGCACTGGAGCTCCCCACGGAGATACACTGGGCCTGATGAACTGTTTCTCCAGCAGCTCTTCCAACTGCTTCTTTAACTCTACTAACTCGGCTGGTGCCATCCTGTAAGGTGCCATTGATATTGGTCCAGCTCCAGGTACCAAGTCAATAGAGAATTCCAATTCTCTCTTAGGGGGTAACCCAGGCACCTCTTCTGGAAATACATCCGTGAAATCCCTCACCACGTGTATTCTGCTTACGTCCCCTTCATTCCTCACTTCCAACCGAGCTAGCATCACGAAGCACCTCGCCCCTTCCTCCAACTCTGATCGCCCTCTTTGAACTGGCCACACCTCTGATTCTTGGGGGTCTGGAAATGCTACCTCCTGCCTACCACAGTCTATGAGAACATGATTGGCAGCTAGCCAATCCATTCCCAGGATAACATCCAGGTCCTGAAGAGGTAGGCAGATCAAGTTCACTTTGAATCTACGTCCCTCTACTATCACTGGACATTCAGGGCAAACTGTGGAGGTCAACACCTGTCCTGACGCAGGTGTAGAGACCAACAGTTCGAAGGGTAACTCTCTCACCACAAGGCCCAACTCGGCTACACACATGCTTGACACAAAGGAGTGTGTCGCTCCAGAATCAAACAAAGTTTTTACACCTCTACCAGCTATAAAGCAAACATTCTGCACAAGGTTACCTGATTGGGACGCCTCAGCTCCTGACATGGCAAACACCCTCCCGGTTGCCTGAGGTCTGTTGCCTTCGTTCCTCATCTGCTGGGAACCATTGGGTTGAGTCATTCTGTGCTGAGTAGGACAATACTTGGCAACGTGCCCCGTCTTCTGGCAGGTAAAGCATCTCCTCTCTGAGTCTTTCTTGGGGCACACATTGGCTGCGTGTGGCCCACCGCAAAGGAAGCATTGAAATTTCCTGGTTTGTTGCTGATGAGACTGGGGTGGTGCTGCTCTCGCCCTATGCTGTGGAGGCCTCGCGTAGGGCTTAAACTGCTGTTGCTGTACCCTTGCCTTCCCATTGGAGGGACCGCCTGGGTGGGACCTGCTCACCCGAGACTCACCCTTCTCTAGAGTCTCCACCATTTTCGCCTTCTCCACTAAGGCATGAAATTCTCTAATGCACATCGGGGCTATGGTCCTCTTCAGCCCATGCTTCAGTCCTTCTTCGAATTTCCTACACCTCCAAGCCTCAGAGGTGGCTTGGGTATAAAACCTGGCGAGGTACTCGAACCGAGCAGCATAGGCATTCACAGACATATCCCCCTGCTCCAACCTCAGGAACTCAGCTTCCTTCGCAAATCTTGCGCTGTCTGGGAAGTACTTCTCCAAGAACCTCACTCTGAAGCTTTCCCAATCCATCACTTCCTCTCGGGCCTCCATCATCTGTTGAGTTCCCATCCACCAGAACTCAGCTTCCCCAGACAGGAGGTATGTGGCAAACACCAGCTTCTTGTCTTCAGGGCAGGAAGTCGCCCTGAATATCTTCTCTAACCCCCTGACCCACTGATCTGCTTGATCAGGGGTAACGTTCCCACTGAACTTAGGTGGGTTGTGCCTGAGGAACTCAGTCAGTCCCATATGCTCCTGAGGCTGACCGACGTCGGGGTTTGTTGCGGCCGATCTGGCGGTCTCCCACTGTTGCATTGTAGCTTGGTGATTTTGAGACATCGCCGCATTCTGCTGCTGGATGGCACTTGCCATCATCTCGATGGCCTTGGCAATCTGACCCATTTCAGAAGAAGGTTGGGGAGGGGTAGAGGGTCTACGTGCCATCTCTCTTGTTTCGGATCTTGAAGCTATGAGTTTTCTATATTCCCTACAACTACAGGAATGAGATTGATAAGAAATCAATTCATTCAGGAGGTAATAACTAGACCTTACAAAGGTCAGCATCTCAAAGTCATCAAGAATTTGAGCTTAACAACATACTCGTAATACTTAGAATCTCAAGCAAGGTATTAGAACAGCTACTGATATCATCACCATCAGTTCAAACAACCATTTTCAGTCAATTGCAGAAACACTCAATAAGCTAAACTAGATCACACCAGCATTCAATGTATACTAAACATCAAATCTTTGGAATTAAGATTGAGAATCATCTCGATCCAGTTATGAGTGTGCACCCTCATTACTTCATCAAGATCTTCTCACCCTTAATACTAAGATTTTCAGCTAGAGTATACGTTCACTAAAGCACAGAAGCACACACAAACTTTTCAATACAAAACGTTTGAAAACCTTTCACTATAGTTGTTATTTAAAAACTCAAATAACTTTTATGAGCAGAAGAAACACAATGGATCCACAGCCCTCAGGTCATCCTAAGGACGAACTGCTCTGATACCATTAATGTAACATCCCACCAAATACATTTCATATTTATATAATATAAATGAAGATAAACAAGTATTTTGAAATAAACATAATCATATATATATATAATGGAGTTTCTCCTCATCGGGAGTTTAATACACAAACTGTGAATCTTTCCAAAAGCACTTAACCAAAAAAAAACAACAAAAGACAAATCGGGCGATATGCTAAAAAAAAAAAGGGCGATCTCCTAGTCAATCAGGTGATCTCCTATCAGCCAGGCGATCTCCTATCAGACCGGCGATCTCCTATCAGACCGGCGATCTCACTTTCCTGCAACGTCATCTGCTCCCGTGTAAATCATACACGATCATCACAAGTTTTAAGAAGAACATCCACAAACGAAAACGCAGGGTAAGCTAGACAGTTTTAAAAGAGAATTTAGATATGAACTTTAAAATCAAGATAAATTAATTTAAGGCACCCACGTAAAAACATCAGCTTTCTCATTCTTCCCACATACCATCAAGTAAAAACCCACATTTCACAATTCCTCAAGAGTAGTTCATATCACACAGTGCAGCAAGTGTCTATCCACATACAGTGTTCCTCATTTCTCACGTCAGGTTTTCCACTGACTCACAATACATAGACACAAGACACTAATTCCGGAATACTCGTGCATTGATTAGACTCAGAGATCTGCACCTGCCATATTGCCCACTGTGGAATCTCTCACATCCACAGGGTCGCCGTGAAATCTCTCACATTCATCAGCGTATAATGAATCTCACACATCACCATACAGCATGACAGGGTTAATCCACGCGAAACAGGTCGGTTTGTTCTCTTTCAAACAACCCACCCATACAGGTGAACCTCCTTCGACTCTCAACAACTGAGTAACTTCCTCTACGTGAGTCCATTACCTCAGCAGAGTCAGGATATCTCGTTCTTAATCACCGATCAATGCACCTACTACAAGATCTTACACGGTATTTTCTTTCCTGAAAATACTATGCCTCGACCTCACACTCACCACATCCAACACATCATACCATTCAAATAAATCATTCAAATCACATCAACAACCATTTCAAAGCTTCAGATCTTCGAATACCTCATGTAAATCTCAAGTAGTTTCAAAACAGTATCAAAAACAGAGGAGTTCGTAAAACAGCGCCAAAACCGGCGATCTAGTTCAAAAACAGAGTGTTTCGAAGATTGTATATAAAACCGGCGACCTCGTCGCCCAAGCACACAAACAGAGCATTTTACGCAGATGAAAACGAAAATGGCGACCACGTCGCCCTCACTTCAGAAGATAGCTAAACTATGGCTCGTATGGAAAAGAGGTCTAGCTTCCCTTACCTGGACTTGCGCAAACACCAGGAGTTCCGAAATCCAACGAAGCTTGAAGAACGCTTTGACTCTGTTCTTGTGTCTGGTTTTGAAGAGCTTGCAGAGAACCACCCAAGTGCTCCAAGGGCAAACGTCGAACTGGTGCTTGAGGATGCCTGGAAAACGCAGCGCGAAGGGGAGAAAGGAGGAGGATGGAGATAGTCTCGCTCTTTCACTCTTGGGTCACTTGTAACGCTCTTTGCCTCCTCTCAGTGGGTTTTGATCCCAACCATACCTGTCCTCGTATACTGCTGCCCTCCCCTTTTTCTGCAAAAGCCTGGGCGTACGTTCCTCTGAACAGTACGACCCCGGTTGTCTTTTGTGCATGCAAACCACTGCTCTGAACAGTACTGCCACTGTTTGTCGCTTGTGCATGCCAGCCACTGCTCTGAACAGTACGACCGTGAGTGTCTCCCGCGCATGCCAACATTCTGATGTCACTATTCTGAACCACCCTTTTCGTCTACGTGGCGCGCGTGCAGAACGTCTCATGCTGGATGTCTGGGTCCCACGTTCTCTGTGTATAACTTAACGTAGCGCGATGACCTTTCGCGCGAAGACTCTCGACCGATGACCTCTCGCGCGAAGACTCTCGACCGATGACCTCTCGCGCGAAGACTCTCGACCGATGACCTCTCGCGCGAAGACTCTCGACCGATGACCTCTCGACCGATGACCTCTCGCGCGAAGACTATCGACCGATGACCTCTCGCGCGAAGACTCTCGACCGATGACCTCTCGCGCGAAGACTCTCGACCGATGACCTCTCGCGCCCGCGCGATGTCCACCTGGCGCTCATGTGTAGCAGACGACCGGCGACCTCGTAGCCTTCTAAACTTAACTTTTTCCTCCCTTTCTATTCTAAATAAAAACATACTTAGAATTTATTTAAAATATAACTCTTTTATTCCAATAAATTTTTCAGGTCCTTACAGATGGCAACTGCCATCCAACAGCAGAATACAGTAATGGCCCAGATTCATCAGGCTGTAATGAATCATTTGGAAACTGCTGGATCGGCTGCAACAGCTTCCCATGTCAATCAGCCTCGGGAGCAGGTGGGGATGACCGAGTTCATGAGGCACAACCCAACCCAGTTCCGTGGGAACGTTTCTCAGAACCAACCAGATCAGTGGATCAGGGAGTTCCATGCCTTAGTGGAGAAGGCAAAGAGGGTGGAGACCCTGGAGAGGGGTGGTTCCAGAGTAATCAGATCACAACCAGGGGGTCCCTCCAGTGGGAAGGCCAAGGTGCAGCACCCACAAAGCAAGCCTTATTCGAGACCCCCACAGCTTAGGGCAGAAGCAGCACCGCCCCAGTTTCAGCAGCAACAACCCTGGAAACTTAAATGTTTCCACTGTGGTGGACCACACACAGCCAAGGTGTGCCCCAAGAGAGATTCAGATAGAAGATGTTTTGCTTGTCAAAAGACGGGACACGTTGCTAGAGATTGTCCTACCCAGAATAGGATGACTCAACCCAGTAGATCCCAACAGTTGAGGAATGGAGGCAGTCGACCTCAGGCAGCAGGGAGAGTGTTTGCCATGTCTGGAGCGGAAGCATCTCAGTCAGGTAACTTAGTACAGAGTGTTGCTCTATAGCTGGTAGATGCGTTAGAATTTTGTTTGATCCTGGAGTGACACACTCCTTTGTGTCTAGCCTGTGTGTAGCCGAGTTGGGCCTTCTAGTGAAGGAATTACCGTTTGAACTGTTGGTCTCTACACTTGCGTCAGGACAGGTGTTGACCTCTACAGTTTGCCTCGAATGTCCAGTGATGGTAGAGGGACGCAGATTCAAAGTAAACTTGATCTGCCTACCTCTTCAGGATCTGGATGTTATCCTGGGAATGGATTGGCTAGCTGCCAATCACGTTCTCATAGTCTGCGGTAATCAGAAGTTAGCGTTTCTAGATCTCCAAGAGCCAGATGGCGAGGTGCTTCGTGATGCTAGCTCGGTTGGAAGTGGAAAAAAAAATGAAGAGGACGTAAGCAAGATACCTTGGTGAAAGATTTCATGGATGTATTTCCAGAAGAGATATATGGATTACCTCCTAAGAGAGAGGTGGAACTCTCTATTGTTTTGGTACCTGGAGCTGGACCAGTGTCAATGGCTCCAGCTGAGTTGATGGAATTAAAGAAGGAAGTGTAAGTTAGATTTAGTGTACCAAGGTTTAGTTCCAGCTACATATAAGTTATGGAGAGTATATAAGCAGAATGTTGAGGGTTTAAGGACTTAAGCACGTGTATCCAGGGGAAGTACCGGAGTTAAGTTCCAAGAATGAAAGAATGAATTTTCTTCTATTTGAAGCTTGGGAGATGTATTGTGTCGATGAAACAGCATGAGGTGACGTTAGCTTAACCACAAGCTTAAAAGGAAAGAGGAGATATTGTATTTGTGTCTAAAGTTCTTTTGGCCAGAGGAAGTTGCTGAAGAATACCAAGTAGAGAAGTTACTGGGAGAAGAGAGAAAGCTTCACGCAGAATGGATGCTGTTTTGTGGATCGTGATTTGGAAGATGCGTATGAAAATGGTGGATGAGGAGTGATGAGAAAGGGAAATGGAAAGATATTCTTGTATCCAAATATGACTCGGAACTTGAGAGAAGCCGAGCTCATTCGAAATATCAATCGTGGTGGTGGAGAGATGTACGTAAGGTGTGCGAGGAGGGTGAAGATGATGGTTAGTTCCAAAAGTCATTGTTTGGAAAGTTGGAGGCGGAGGGGATGTGAGATTTCAGGAGGATGCGTGGGCCACTAACTTTAACTTTAAAGCAACGTGGCTGGTCTATGTGCTTCAAGTGGATAAGTGTTCTACTTGTTCGACTTAAGGATTTGAGGTCCCACCTTGAGAACTTTTACCTTATACGTATGTCATCCAAGTAGAATCAGGTGTGGAAGGGAATGTGGGTGGCAATAGTCTGTTGTATCTTAGAGAAGAGGAGTAGAGTTGTCCTTAAGCAAGAAATCCTGGATGCAGAGGAAATTTTCCAATCGGCTCCACTACTTACATGGTTGTGGTTGAGATATATGGTGCGTTCGTTCTTGTATACCTTTTCAGATAGGCACCTGAACCCAAATCAATGCATCTATACATTGAACAAGGAGGAAATGATGGGAACAGGAAGCCGAGTTGGCAAAAGAAGTCATGATGGTGATTTAGAAAGTAACAGCAACAAGAACTTTGTCTTTATAAGGTGCAGAATTATGTGGTATAGTGGTGAACCAAAGGTGTTCCTTTAGGGAGCGTGAGATTTAGATCAGCAGTTGGGAAGTCGATGGATGGTTTTGATCAAGATGCGGAAGTTGATTCCTAGAAGGATATTTCGGATCCTAGTTTGAATTGGCTGGGGGACATGAGCAGTAGTCAGAGGTCCTCTTTCCTTCCGATGAAGGGATCTTGCTCACTTTTCTCTACAGGGGGCTAGTCCTGGTTCTGTTAAGGGCTTAGTTCTGGACTTACTCGATCAAGTCTTCAGAGTTGGAAGTAGAGTGTGAGTACCGGAGTTGGCGCTCAATGGAGCAGCATATTCCACATGCAGGGATGGAGAATGGAATTTGATGAAGAATTGGAGTAGTAAGGGTTGGTTCAACAGACAACCGAGAAGGTGAAACTGATGCAAGGCAGAATGAAAGCTTCTCAAAGTCGACAGATGTCATATGCAGATCAGAGGAGAAGACCTTTGGGGTTTGTTGCTGGAGATCATGTCCTTATGAGGGTGACACCAGCCAAGGGTGTAGGACGAGCTATCAGATCAAAGAAGCTGCCCCCTAAGTTTGTTGAGCCATACCAGATCCTGAGGAGGATCGGTCCAATAGCTTGAGATCGCCCCACCTCCCCATTTCGCAAACCTGCATAATGTATTTCACGTATCACAGCTAAGGAAGTATCTTGCAGACCTAGTCACGTATTAAAAAGTGGACGACGTGCGGATCGGGTGATTCAACATGGGAAATAGAAGAAACCACGAGAGAAGCCCATCCATACCTCCTTTCCTTATAATTCAATTTTCGGGGACGAAAATTTTTCTTGTTGGGGAGATTGTAAGGACCCAGAAAATTTTATTGGAATAAAAGTGGTATATTTAAATAATTTCAGAAGAAGTTATTATTTAAAATACAAAGAGCTGGTAAATGAAGTTTCGTAGTAGCTGGACCTCGGAAGTCGCCCAAGATCTGGGGTCAGCTGGTAGAAGTCGGTCGGATGATGTGTGGATCAAGAAGAGTACAGGAAGAAAAGTTAAGTTTAGAAGGCTATGAGGTCGCCGGACGCCTGCTACACATGAGCGCCAGGTGGACGTCGCCAGGGCGCGAGGCATGCAGGCATCGCGCGGGCGCGAGAGGCATGCAGGCATCGCGCGGGCGCGAGAGGCATGCAGGCATCGCGCGGGCGCGAGGGGCATGCAGGCATCGCGCGGGCGCGAGAGGCATGCAGGCATCGCGCGGGCGCGAGGCATGCGGGCATTGCCAGGGCGCGAGGCATGTGGACGTGGCCAAGGCGCGAGAGTTATGAGGGCGTCGCCAGGGAAGACATCGGTCGTCTCCCAGAGGAAGACATCGGTCGTCTTCCAGGGCGAAGGAGACATCGGTCGCTCGCCAGGATGAGTCAGCAGTGGAAAGTTATCGCGCGACGTCGGGTTTCACACAGAGTAAAGTGGGACCCAGACTCTCAGCATGAAACGTCCTGCACGCGCGCCACGTAGACAAAAAGGATGATTCAGAGTGGTGACATCAGAATGTTGGCATGCGCAGGAGACACTCGCGGTCGTACTGTTCAGAGCAGTGGCTGGCATGCACAAGCTACAACAGTGGCAGTACTGTTCAGAGCAGTGGTTCTCAGACTTCTCTGCAGAGTGGGTGGTGGCAGCTGCTTTTGGTGGATAAGTTGGTTTAAGATGCAGAAAACCCACTGCTGAGAGAAAGAAACGTTGCAGCCTTCAAGGAGAGAAAGAGTGAGTTACCTCCCTTCTCCTCCAGTTGCCTCCTTCGCGCTGCGATTCTAGCACCTTCACACGAGAGTACGACGAGCGACAGCTACCATTAGAGCACCTGGGCAGTCCTCTGCAAGTCCTTCAACCAGACGCAAAAACAGAGCTAAGGCATCCTTCAAGCTCGGTGGGTTTTGAGCTCTCGGTGTTTTGCGCAAGTCCAGGTAAGGGAAGCTAGACTTCATTTTCAATGAAAGACGTAGATTAGCTGTTTCTGAAGTGAGGGCGACGTGGTCGCCGGTTTTCGTTTTCATCCTTGTAAAATGCTCTGTGCTATGTGTTGGGCGACGTGGTCGCCGGTTTTAAATGCAGACTTCGAAATACCCTGTTTTTGAACCAGGTCGCCGGTTTTGGCGTTGTTTGCGAAACTCTCTGTTTTTGATGTTGCTTTGAAACGGTATGAGATTTAAATGAGATATTCGAAAATAAGAACCTTGGATTGAGTTTTGCTGTGATTGAAATCATTCCTTTAAGTGTTATGTGATGTGTTGGATGTGGTGAATGTGGATCGAGGCATAGTATTTTCAGGAAAGAAAATACCGTGTAAGATCGTGTAGGATGTGCATTGATCGGTGATGTCTATAATGGGATTATCCTGACTCTCCTGAGATAATGGATTCATATAGATGAGGTTATTCAGGCGTTGAGAGTCGAAGGAGGTTCATATGTATGGGTGAGTCGTGTGAAACAGAACGAGCTCGGCCTGTCATATGGATTAACCCTGTCATACTGTGAGAATGGTGAACTTGAGATCGAGAATGTGTTGATGCGCATAGCTGTGGAAACATTACAACAGCTTGTATGACAGGTGCAGAATCTCTGAGTCTAGTCAATGCACGAGTCTTCCGGAAGTAGTGTCAAGTGTCTTGTGTGCTGAGTCAGTGGTGGTCTGACATGTGAAATGAGGAACTTGAAATTGATAGACACTTGGTACAGTTGTGAAATAGAATGACTCTTGTGAATATTGTGAAATGTGTGATTTCTGGGCGATCAGGTGAAGAGTATTGAGAAAATCTATAGCTTTACGTGAATATCTTGAAAATTGTTTACCTTGATTTTATTTTAAGTATCCTTATTTAAACTCTTTTTAAATGTCTAGCTTACCCTGTGTTTTCGTTTGTGTTGTGGCCTTTTCTTAAACCTGTAATGATCGTGTATAATTTACACGGGAGCAGATGATGTTGCAGGAAGTAGAGCTCTTTAGAAAATTGTCACTGGAAGGAGATCGCCTGTTTTCTTTTCTGTTGGGTGATCGCCCCTCTTGCTGCTTTATAATAGGAGATCGCCTTTAGGAAAGGAGATCGCCCTTCTTATAGGAGATCGCCCTTTTTGCCAGGAGATCGCCTATCTGTCTTTTGTATTGTATTTCGTTTACGTTTTTAGTGGAGAAGTGATCGTTTGTATTAAACTCCCTGTGAGGAGAAACTTATTTATTTTATATAAAGATTTTGCTCACTTCAATCTATTTGTCACCTTTATTTTCGTTTTATATTTATTTTCAAAGAGATTTGGCGGGATGTTACAGGTCTGTCATCACCACCACTACTAAGCTCTGGAAGTAATGGTGAAGCCTACGTGCAGAGAACACCACGGCCAATGCCGCCTTTTCTATGGCCTGGTATCTCACCTCAGGCCCTTGCAGGACTTTGCTGACAAAATATATAGGTCTTTGGCTCTGATCTTGCTTCTGCACCAAAAATGAACTCACTGCTTTCTCAGTGACTGCGAAGTACAAACGCAACGGGGTGCTGACCTGTGGTTTGAACAACATTGGAGGGCTGGCCAGATAGTGTTTCAGCTTGAGGAACGCTTCTTCACACTCCCTGGTCCACAAGAACCTGTTGTTCCTCCTCAAGCACTGAAAATAAGGGTGGCCCTTATCACCCCCAGCTGACCCAAACCTGGAAAGAGCAGCCATCTGACCTGTCAATTGCTGCACTTCCTTGACCGACGTCGGGCTTCTCATGGCTAAGATCGCCATGCATTTGTCTGGGTTGGCCTCAATTCCTCGTTTGGTGAGCAAGAAACCGAGGAACTTTCCTGCTTCCACCCCAAAGACACACTTCTCTAGATTAAGCTTCAACACGTACTTAGCTATGATAGTGAATAGCTCTTCCAAATCGACAACATGCTGATCCCTCACCTAGGATGTCACCACCATATCATCTACGTAGGCCTGCACGTTGCGTCCTATCATGGGTGCAAGGACCTTGTCCATCAGCCTTTGGTAGGTAGCACCTGCATTCTTCAGCCCAAATGGCATGACCGTGTAGCAGTAGCAGAACAACTCAGTCATAAACACTGTCTTGCTCTCGTCCATTGGGTGCATCTTGATCTAGTTATAGCCGGAAAAAGCATCCAAGAAACTAAGTAGCTTGCAGCATGAGGCGTTGTCTACCAGCGCATCAATATTTGGCAAAGGATAAGAATCCTTTGGACATGCCTTATTGAGGTCAGTGAAGTTAATACACATCCTCCACTTCCCATTGGCCTTCTTTACCAACACCACATTCGATAGGCACTCAGGGTATTGGATTTCTTGTATGTGGCCAGCCTTGAGCAGCTTTTGTGTCTCTTCCCTGATCACATGTCTCCTCTCTTCATTGAATTTTCTCCTCCTCTGACGAACAGGTCTGACTTGGGGATTTAACGCAAGGCGATGACACAAGAAGTCTGGGTCAATGCCTGGCATATCTGAGGCAGACCAAGCAAAAGCATCCAGATGCCGCTCTATGACACCTGCTACTTGGTCCTGCATATCCTGGCATGGGATTTGCCAAGTTTGAACATTTTGCCTCCAATCTTTCTCTCCACCACCTCCTCCGCTGGTTCGGGTCGTCTCTCTTGGGCGATCTCTGCTCGTGCAACCCCGAATTCTCCTCGGAATCGGTTAGTATCGGCGCACTCTCCACCAGGTGGTTGGGTGGTAACTGCGCACACTACCCTTCTCGTCTTGAGGCTGTTCTCGTAGCACTTCTTAGCCTCCTTCTGATCTGACCTAATGGTGATCACCACACCTTCCATCGAGGGCAACTTCATCTTCATGTGCCTCGTCGACACCACCGCTCCTAATCTGTTCAAAGCTGGCCTGCCCAACAACATGTTGTATGCTGATGGGGCATTCACAGCCAGATACTTGATGTTCTCGGTGCGGGAGGCCACCCCATCAGTGAAAGTGGTCCTCAGTTCTATGTATCCTCGCACCTCTACCTGGTCTCCTGCGAACCCATATAGGCAGCCAGTGTATGGCCTTAGCTGATTTGGGGACAATTGCAACTTGTTGAAAGTCAACCAGAACATCACATCAGTCGAACTTCCTTGATCGACGAGGACCTGATGCACCCTTCTCCCCATGGTAACCATCGATATCACCACTGGGTCATTGTCATGGGGAACAACGTCGAGGCGATCTGCCTTCGTGAATGTGAGGTCGATATCTGGGAAGTGGTCTTCCTCACATGCTTCCACTGCCATCACCGATCGTGCATACTTCTTACGTTGCGACGAGGTGCACCCTCCCCCTGAGAACCCACCTGAAATGGTATGGATCTCTCTATGTATGGGCACCTCGTGCCCCTGATTAGCCCTCGGTACGACTACCACCTCTCCCCCTTGTGACTTCCGCAGGTAATCATTCAAGAAGCCGCTCTTGACCAACTCATCTAGCTGATGGCCTAGGGCCAAACAGTTTCGAATAGGATGGCCAAACGCCTGAGGGAACTCACACCATGCGCTCTTGTTGGGCCCCAGTCTCTTGTCTGTCTTTGAGGACAACTTTAGCCTTTCTACCACATTAGGAATGGCAATCAACTCTTTGAGCTCCACCAAGAAGTTATGCCTGGGGGGCACATCCTCCTTAGCACGTGTCCTAGTCTGGGGCTTCTTGGCCTCGTAGGGCTTCTGCTTTCCCTGAGCTCTCTTTTCTGTCGTCGCCTCATGTACCTGCATGGGCTGAGGGCGACTTGGCACTCGCGGCCTTGATGGGAATGCGCTTTCACGCTTCTCATTGAGTTCCCCTTCGGCAGCAATGTGAGCAATGATACGACGCTTGATGTCACCAAAGGTCTTAGGGCGATTTCGGATAAGGGACTCGCTGAAGGGTCCTGATAATATTCTCTTCCTGAAGGCGTGCACTACCATATCCTCATCTTTGGTGTGTAGCCTCACCACCATCGCCCCAAAGCGGTTGAGGTAATCTTTTAGGGACTCCCTCTGATATTGCTTGACATCAAAGAGGTCATAAGACACCGGTGGGGGAGCTCGGTTGACGATATATTATTCTCTGAACAACGTGGAGAACTGCGCGAAGGACATGATATGTCCCTCAGGCAGGCTAATAAAATACTCCAGTGCTGTCCCCGTCAACGTGGTCATGAAGAGCTTGCAATGCACCACATCTGATCCCCCTAACAGCATCATCTGCGTGTGAAACGCTGTGAGATGTGCTCCTGGATCCTCCACCCTCGTGAACACAGTCTTAGGGCCCACAAAGGTGGCTGGGACCACCGTATCCATGATTGCTTGGGAGAAGGGCATTGGGAACGCCCTAGGTGGTGTTGGTGGAGCCCGATCATCCACCACCAATCCCATGCTTGCTACAAATTACGCAAATTCACGCGCAATTCTTCGTTCGCCCTATGCAGCTCCTCATTCCTGGCCTGTAATGCGGCTAGATCCATTTGCATACGCACTTGGTCTGCCCTTGATTCCGTCACCATCTCCTGGAGGGTGCGCATCATTTCCATGAGTTGTTGCATGGTAACGCTCTCACCCCCATTTGGTGGGACAAATCCTTGCCTGGTATTGCTCATGTCTCTGGTTTCTTCTCTTTTGCTTGTGCACGGGACCTTGTTTTACTTCGGCCCCACGGTGGGCGCCAAATGTTCTTGCCGGTTGACTCTCCTGTCGGTTGACTCTACGACGCTCACACGCCTCCTTTCCTCACCTTGAATTATGCTTCGCTGTCTCGAAACAACCTACACCTGCAAGATAGAAAGGGGCGCCCTAGAGGCCGTTTGCACTCTGACGCTCAAGTCAAAAACTAGGGCAAGCACACCAAGTGTATTCAGTATCTGTGTTAGGTCTAGAAACTGCGTACCTTTGTGAAGTATTTTACTACCCTTTATATAGTCTAGGGTTTTCTCTGTGCCGCTACCCATATTTAGGGTTTACAGGAATACCCTTGCGCCGCTATCACCCAAACTTAGGGTAATCTAGCATGTAAGGTTTCCTTAACTGGAGTGCAAATACTAACAGGATGGCCACCTGGGTACCCCCTCGTGCACCTAATCTCTGGGGCTACCTGTCCTGGGAGCGCCTCCACTGTTTACGTGCCATGCATGTAGCTTCACTGGGAAAGCCTAGTTCTGATGAGTACTCAACCCTTCAGGACTCTGCACCTAACTGTGCTTTCCCTGCCACATGCATAGGCACTTTGTGACTTAGACCTCTCTTTACCTCTGGGTATTTTACTGATAACTGGTCTTCCCTTAAGACCCATCGTAGATGTTCTAATTCTCTTATTCGAAACATGCAAGGCCGATGTCACCTCGTCACTCCCAGCTACTGATGACTCATCACCCTGCTGAGTGACGAGGACACCTCAGTTCACTCTGGTAGTCGACATGCTGATGACTAATCATCCCATTAGTCCCTATTACTTGTGGGACCCAGACCACGTGGCTCTAGCCCATGCTGTGGGACCCAGCTGACGTGGCTCACTTTTACTAGCTGTTCTCGGTGTCCGAGGTCTAGTCGGTACACTTTGGAAAAGAATATTGAATGAAAATGACAAGCAAAGAAAATAAGGCACTCAATAAAAGGTAGTACATAAAAAGAACCTAGAGAATGGTACTAAAATTGGATTAACAAAACCAAAATAGTACTACAGAACATTAAGGTGTCAAAATGCGTGACTTAAACAATTTATGCTGAGCTAGATAATTCAAATTTGAATTTGAAACTTAAACTACAGAAATTTCAAGATCTTAGCTCAAATTTGGGGCTGAAATCACATCTAAATGATGCACCAATTAATTGTGATAAAGTTTTCAAATCTGATGCCACTTCACTATTTTTTTCACGCCAAAATTGCACACTTATTGTATTTGATTTATCATTTTTTTTCTATTTTGAATTTTTCTTCACTTTTTTTTTCACTTTTTTATAACACATCAATATGTTCAGATCAAGAATTTCGTAATTTTTAATAAACAGAATAAAATTTTGTAAATAAAAACAGCCAACACAGTTTCAACGAAAACAGAGGAAGCCTAATTTGGAATTAAAACAATATTAAGAAACTTCAAAGACACAATAGAATTGATGTATATGAACTTGTATGGATCTATCACACAAGCATGAACTCGAATCTAAAATTAAAATGCACCAAAGGCTCAACAAAATATATTAGAAACTGCACTCAAAATTAAAAGCAATCAACCAAAAATTATCAAGAAAAGTACTACATAGAAGTGATGACAATTAAGGAGAAACATGACTTGATAAAACTTGTATGGATTCAAAGAGCAAAATGACTCAAACACAATTAATTTGCACCAATTAAAATAGGAAAGACTCAAATTAAAGCAAAAACAAAAGAGCTAACATAACAAGGAACCTAAAAAAAATTCTGCACAAAAATAAAGTGCTGGAAAAACAATTGCTTGAAAGAAAGTGCCAATTCAACTCATCAACAACAAAACATCACCATAGCTCATGATACCACATGATGTGAGTTGATTTTAGATTCATTAGCTTTGTGACACTTTCTTAGAATTAGGATCAAGATTCTTAGCAATTTAGAGTGAGTCACCTAAGGGAAATCCCCACTGGACATTAACTTAACAAGTGTTAAGTAGATGTGAAGGTTCATTTCCAAAGGTCCAAGGTTAAAACACAATTAATGGTGATGAATGAATGAAGAACAAGGTGCTGAGCTCAAATAGAATAGGTGCAGAATTTAAACACAAAAAACATAATAGAAACACAAATTGAAACAAAAGAACCGATTGAAATTCAAGAACAAGACATAGAATCAAAACTACCGATTGAAATGACTATGGAAGATGAAAGAAGATGAGACTTATGTGGTTGTAGCCATGGATTGGGAATGGACACGCCACTTGGAGGTGATGATCCAAGATAAGTGTAGATTTGTCGCCACTTGAAAGCTCCCAAAGCTTCACAAGATGAGACAAGGAAGAGGAGAACAAGTCTCACAAAATTCACTCACAATTTGAGTATAGTAACTTTTCTTCTCATTTCAATGTTGAATTTACAATGACCAAGCACCTCTATTTATAGGTTTAGAGGGCTGAAATGAAAGTGAAACAAATTCAAAATTCCCTCCTAATTCTAATTCAAATTTGGAGCCAATCTTGAGTCACATGGGAGGTGTGACCTTTTTTCTACTTTGCCACCTCCTGAAAACTACACCTACACCTACTCTTTATGTAACATGGAAGGTGTGACCTATCTTTATACATTGGCACCCCTTATTTTAATATCTACACCTTCCTTTAAAGTTCTACTAAAAACTATACACAAGTAATTACAAAAAGAGACATCCATTTATGCTCTTCTCCCAAAGCTTTAGCCTTGCTCCTAATCATCCTTTGAGGCATGAAGGATGTTGAGCTATTTGGTTGGGCTTGGGCCCCAACTTGGGCTTAGGCCTCAGGCGCCTCCTCTACTTGGTCTTCATCACTAGACTATGTAAAGGGTAGTAAAACAGTTCACAAAGGTACACAGTTTTGAGACTGAAACTCATATACTATTCACTTGGTGTGCTTGCCCCAGTATTGACTTGAGCGTCGGAGTGCAAACGGCCTCTAGGGCGCCCCTTCTATCTTTGCAGGTGCAGGTTGTTTCGATTATTACCTAAGGAGAAGGAAGGAGGTGTGTGATTGTCGTAGAGTCAACCGACAGGAGAGTCAACCGGCAAGAACATTTTGGCGCCCACCGTGGGGCCAAAATAAAACAAGGTCCCATTCACAAGCGAAAGAGAATAATGTAGCGACATGAGGAATACCAGACAAGGATCTGTCCCTCCAAATGGAGGCGAAGGCGTCACCATGCAACAAATCATGGAAACGATGCACGCCCTCCAGGAAATGGTGGCAACATCCAAGGCGGATTAGGCACACATTCAGATGAACCGGGTAGCATCACAAGCCAGGAACGAAGAGCTGTATAGGACAAATGAAGAATTGCGCATAAATCTACGGAATTTGCAGTAGGTAAGGGATCGCATGGTGGATGATCGAGCCCCTCCTACGCCACCCAAGGCATTCCCTATGCCCTTTTCCCAAGCAATCATGGACACTATGGTGCCAGCCACCTTCATGGGCCCTAAGACCAATTTTATAGGGGTGGAGGACCCAGAGGCGCATCTCACAGCGTTTCACACTCAGATGATGCTGTCAGGAGGTTTCGATGCAGTGCATTGTAAACTCTTCATGACCACATTGACAGGGACAGCGTTGGAGTGGTTCGTCAACTTGCCTGATGAACACATAACATCGTTTGCATAGTTTTCCACGCTGTTCAAGGAGCAATACATTATTCATTGCCCCCCCCCCCCCCATCAGTGTCTTACGATCTCTTTGACGTAAGGCAGTATTAGGGAGAATCCCTGAAAAATTATCTCAACAGGTTTGGCGCGATGGTGGTAAGGATGCACACCAAAGACGACGATAAGGTGGTGCACGCCTTCAGGAAGGGGATTTTGTTAGGACCCTTTAGCGAATCACTAATTAGAAATCGCCCCAAGACCTTTTGTGAGATCAGGTGTTAAGCTGTCGCCCATATCGTAGCAGAAGGGGACCTTACTGAAAAGCGTGAGAGCATTGCTTCCTCATGATCACGAGGGCCCAGTCGACCTCAACCCATGCGAGTGCACGAGGCGACAACGGAGAAGAAGACGCAAGGGATACAGAAACCCTACGAGGCCAGGAAGCCCCATACCAGGGCACATGCGAAGGAGGGTGTGCCCCCCAAACATAACTTCCTAGTGGAATTGAAGGAGCTAATCGCTATTCCCAACGTAACGGAAAGATTGAAGATGGACCCAAAGACAAACAGAAGACTGGGGCCTAGCAAGAATGCTTGGTACGAGTTCCACCAGGCGTTTGGCCATCCTATCTGCAACTGCTTGGCACTAGGTCACCAGCTGGATGAGTTGATGAAAAGTGGCTTCTTGAATGACTACCTGCAGCAGTCGCAGGGGGGCGAGGTGGTGGTGACCTCGAGGACCGATCAAGGGCACGAGGTGCCCATACATGGTGAAATCCACACCATCTCAGGAGGGTTCTCAAGGGGAGGGTGCACCGCGTCACAACGGAAGAAGTATGCATGATCCGTGATGGCGGTGGAGACGTACAGGGAAGATCACTTTTCGGACGTTGACCTCACCTTCATAAAGGTTGATCGCCAGGATGTTGTCCCTCATGACAATGATCCAGTGGTGATATCAGTGGTAACAATGGGAAGAAGGGTGCATCGGGTGCTCGTGGATCAGGGAAGTTCTGCCGACGTGATGTTTTGGTCGACCTTCAACAAGTTGCAGTTGTCTCTAGACCAATTAAGACTCTACATCGGTTGCTTATATGGATTTGCTGGAGACCAGGTCGAAGTGTGGGGGCACATAGAGCTGAGGACCACCTTGACAGATGGCGTGGCTTCCCGCACAGAAAACATCAGGTACCTTGTCATTAATGCCCCCTCAGCTTACAATATATTGTTGGGCAAACCAGCCCTGAACAGGTTAGGAGCAGTGGTGTTGACGAGCTTAAGATGTTCAAGCTTGGAAAATCCTTGTGCCAAGATGCGCAGGAGCAGATTGCAGGAGTCATAGAGCAACACATGGATGCCTTTGCATGGTTCACCTTAGACATGCCTGGCATCGACCTCAATTTCGTGTGCATCGTCTTGCTATGGATCCCTAGATCAGACCTATCCGTTAGAGAAGGAGGAAGTTCAACAAAGAGAGGAGACATGTCATCAAGGAGGAAATGCTGAAGTTCTTTAGGGCTGGTCACATCTGAGAGATCCAATACCCGGAGTGGCTAGCGAATGTGGTGCTGGTGAAGAAAGCCAACGGGAAGTGGAGGATGTGTGTAGACTTCACCGACCTCAACAAGGCGTGCCCAAAGGATTCCTATCCCCTGCCAAGCATTGATGCTTTGGTGGACAGTGCCTCGGGTTGCAAGCTGCTCAGTTTCCTTGATGCCTTTTCTGTCTACAACTAGATCAAGATGCATCCCATGGATGAGTGCAAGACAGCGTTTATGACAGACCTGTCTTGCTATTGTTACACGGTGGTGCCCTTTGGGTTGAAGAATGCAGGTGGCACCTACCAGAGGCTGATGGACAAGGTGCTCGCACCTATGATAGGACGCAACGTGCAAGCCTATGTAGATGACATGGTGGTGACCTCGCAGGTGAAGGATCAGCACATCGCTGATTTGGAAGAGCTACTCACAACAATAGCTTAGTACAGGCTGAAGTTAAACCCAGAGAAGTGTGTTTTTGGGGTGGAAGCAGGCAAGTTCTTAGGCTTCTTACTCACCGAGCATGGGATAGAGGCGAACCCTGATAAATGCACTGCAATCCTCGCTATGAGAAGCCCAACTTCAGCGAAGGAGGTTCAACAGTTGATAGGGCGGATGGCCACTCTATCCAAATTCGTATCATCTGGGGTAGATAAAGGCCACCCCTATTTTCAGTGCTTGAGGAGGAACAGTAGGTTTTTGTGGACCAAGGAATGTGAGGAAGCGTTCCTCAAGCTGAAGGAGTACCTGGCCAGTCTACCAGTGTTATACAAACCACAGCTTGGCACCCCGCTGCGCCTGTATTTTGCAGTCACTGATCGGGCGGTAAGTTCAGTTCTTGTGCAGGAGCAGGACCTGGTTTAGAAGCCAATCTACTTTGTTAACAAAGTATTGCAAGGGCCTAAGGTGAGGTACCAAGCCTAAAGAAGGCGGCACTGGCAGTGGTGTTCTTGGTGAGGAGGCTTCGCCATTACTTCCAGAGTTTCACAGTGGTGGTGATGACAGACCTTCCCATTTGTAAGGTCTTGCAGAAGCCAGACACAGCGGGAAGGATGGTACGCTGGGTCGTAGAGTTGTCAGAGTTCGACATACAGTACGAGCCCAGAGGCCTTATCAAGGGCCAGGTTTATGCTGATTTTGTCGCCGAACTATCCTCGGCAGAAACATACCACGAAGAATCCGACTTCAGATGGGTACACTCTGTAGATGGGTCTTCTAACTAGCAAGGCAGTGGAGCTGGCGTAATCTTGGAAGGACCAAAGGGGCTATTGATTGAGCAGGCCCTGCGGTTCGCTTTCAAGGCTAGTGACAACCAGGCAGAGTACGAAGCCTTAATTGCTGGGATGCTGTTGGCCAAAGAGATGGGTGCGTAGAGTCTGCTAACAAAAGGTGACTCCCTATTCGTCACAGGCCAAGTGGCGGGAGAGTACCAAGCCAAAGACCCTCAGATGGCCTCCTACCTAGAATACGTCCAGGTGCTGAAGAAGTCATTTGCAGCATTTGAGTTGGTGCATGTCCCTAGAGAGCAGAATGCCCGAAATGACTTGTTAGCTAAACTCGCTAGTTTGGGCAAGGGGGGCAAACAGAGGACAGTCATCTAGGAGACCTTGAGGACACCTCGCACCTACACTGCTGACAATTTGGTAGGAGTCAATCAGATTAGCAAGTCGAATGGTGGGAAGAGGAGTCATCGGTCGTTGACTCAAGAGACCTTGAAGACGCCAAGGGTCAATGCATATCCAGCATTGGGGGAAGAATCGTTGCTGGTCTGCCTGGTGCAAAGAGGAGAAACATGGATGACACCTTACAAGCGCTACCTAGCTGGTGGGATGCTCCCAATGGAGCCAACAGAAGTGAGAAAAATAAAGAAGAACTCGACTAAGTACACTCTTATCGACGGGGAATTGTACAGGCATGGGTTTACCTACCCCATCTTGGTATGTGTACATGATGAGCAGTGCACGCGAATAATGGCGAAGCTCCACGAAGGAATATGTGGAAGCCATATTGGTGGTCGTGCTCTGGCATCCAAGGCCATTCGTGCAGGGTACTATTGGATAACCATGAGGGAAGATTGCACGAAGTACGCACAGTAGTGTCAACTACACGCTGACTGGCACAAGGCGCCGCCAGAAGAGCTCAGGCCGATATATAGCCCTTGGCCATTCCACACCTGGGGAATTGACATTCTGGGACCTTTCCCTTTGGCTGTGCAGCAGATAAAGTACCTTGTGGTTGCCATAGAATATTTCACGAAGTGGATAGAGACTGAGCCAGTAGCACAAATCACAGCCCATAAGGTCCAGTATTTCGTGTGGAAGAACATAGAATGTCGCTTTGGCATACCTGATGTGGGTTGATTTTATGATTGTTCATTTTTATGGTGACACTTTACTTAGGATTGGATTTTATGAGACAAGTATGGTGAGAACCTAAGGAAAATCCCCACTGGACATTAACTTAACCAAGTGGTTAAGTAGATGTGAAGGTTCATTTCACAAAGGCAAAAGGAAAACACAATTATAAGGTGATGATGAGGACAAGTTATGGTGTGGAATTACATAAGGAAAACAAGAGCAACATATAAAAACCGAATAAACATAATGAAGCAAAATAAGAACATGTTTATGAATAGATGGAATGATAATGGAAGGAAAAGATGAAGGAAAAGGAAGCTTAGGAGGATGAAGCTAGAGAAGGATCACGCCACTTGGATGGTGGTTTGCTCCAAGATGAGTGAGGAATGCCGCCACTTGAGAGCTCTCTAATTCTCCCAAGATAAGACAATGGTGTAAGGAGACAAAGCTCACAAATTCTAACACAAATTGTGTATAGTAACTTTACTCTAAATTCAACATGAAAATACATGAGGTAGGCCTCCTTATTTATAGGTGAAGGAGCCTTGGAGAGCAAGCATAAGGGGTAGGATGGGAAGAGTGAAAAAATGGGCAACCTTAGGGTTTGACTAAATCAAACCCGCATCCTTGGCTTGTCCTTCTAGAAACTAGGTCAAAAAGCCTTCCAAAAGGGCCAATAACATCCTAAAATGCTAACTACACCCCCTATTATACTAAAGGCACCTTATTCTAGCCTATATTTGCTATTTGGACCCCCAAAGTGAGCCCAAATTATTTACAATATTTTCTAATCATTAAGAAGACCAGTAGGAAGAACTTTAGGTGCTTTGGTCTTTGTCCCATTCTCCATCTGGTGAGGTCTCTACTTTGAGGTGACTTCTCTTTATATTCTTTAGCATCCTTGATCATCACCTTGTGGGCTTGGTTTTCATCAGTACCCAAACGCCTGGTGTCTGACAATGCCACTCATTTTGCAAGCCAACAGTTGGGGAAGAGTTGGGAATCAAGCAGGTGTTTAATGGGCAGGTCAAGTCAGCCAACCGAGTCCTGCTCAGAAGGCTGAAGAGAAGGATGGAGAGAGCCAAAGGAACTTGGGTAGAGGAGGTTCCCAGAATTGTGTGGGCTTACCCCACTACTCCTTAGTCCACCACCAAAGAGACATCCTTCAGCTTGGTGTATGGTTCAAATGCTATGATCCCTGTAAAGATCCAAGAGAGCTCACCATGCTTTCAAAACTTCGTAGCTGAAGAATCCAACAAAGAAAGAAAGGTAAACCTGGACCTACTAGATGAAGTGAAGGAGGACGCAGCAATCAAAGCTAAAGCCTTGAAGAGAAGGGTGGAGCACAGGCACAGTTCCAAGCTGAGAGCTCAACAGTTCCAGGTCACAGACCTGGTGATGCGAAAGGCCCATTCGTATCAGATGGAGAACAAGTTGTCCCCCAAGTGGACTGGTCCTTTCAGAGGGACAGAGGCCCTTGGGAATGGGGCATACAGGCTTGAGACTTTAGAGGGTGGCCGATTCCTCAAATATGGAATGCAACCCACCTCAAGTTTTACTTCAGTTAAGTTGTAGCATTGTACACAATTTAGGGGACACTCTTTTCTCCCTTACAAGGGTTTATAATGAGGTCACCCAATAAAATTCCACTTAAAATATATTTTGAGTACTTTGCGCAACGCAATTAATAACCGTTCATGGGGTTTAGAAGTCTTGGGAAGGAAAGGAAGGTTCGCAAAGAACACCCCCCTTCCCGAGTGAGAACACCAAGATTCAACAGAAAGGTTCGCCAGTTAAATCCTACCTTGCCCACGGGCGATGAGACGTCAGTTAAGAGTCATCAACTTGGGTTAGAAGTCTCGGAAGCAGGAAAGGAAGGTTCACAGAGAATGCCTCCCCTTTCGAGTGAAAACACGAAGGACGACTCATACTAGTTAAATCCTTCTTTGCCTTGGGCGATGAGAGATCAGCAATATCTGCTCCTTTGGGTTAGAGGTCTTTGAAAGTGGGAAAGGAAGTTCATAGAGAACACCTCCCCCTCTTTCAAGTGAAAACACCAAGGTGGAACACTATAGCTCACTAGTCAAATCCTCCCTTGCCTCGAGCGAGGAGAGGTAAGTTAAGTACAAATCAATGTTAGAAGTCTCGAGATGGTAAAAGGAAGGTTCATAAAGAACACCTTCCCCTCGAGTGAGAACACCAAGGTTGAACCATGTGGTTCATCAGAGGGGGCCCTACCTGTAATTGCACTCCGATGCTCAAGTCAGTACAGGGCAAGAAACATCAAACAACTAAGATATCTCAAGTAAAGAGTGTGTAAGAAACTCTAAGCTTGCAAAGAACTATGTCTTTGTGTGAACCTATGTTTACCTTGGGCGTTACCCCATTATATAGCTGTTTTTAGGTTACCTGCCACATACATGCTCCTGTCCAAGCATTGCCTCTAGCGAATTTAGGGTTACCCTTTTGGGATTCTAACGCACGATCTTAGTGTAAGCCCATGGCAACCTTCATTTCATAGAGTGCAACTCTCATGACGACTTTCCTTTCCTGGAGTGCATAACTTAAGGTGTGGCCGCTAGGGTTTCAGCGCCTACCCCAGCGCTGCCAACCCAAACTTGTCTAATAACTTAATATCTCAGGTGCCTTAAAACCTTCACGTGCCTCACATGCGTTTCTAAGGATAATTCTACTGTGTCAGAACCTTACGTCTTGAACACATCCTGCATGCATGGCGTATCTGTGAATCTGGTTTTGCACCTTGAAACGTGTAATTTTGTGGGTCCCTCTGTGTGCCTTACCATGCCGACCACTCTTATACCGACCTCTCACTCATGTGCCAACATCCAAGGTCTGGCCACTACACAAGCCCCCCAGGCTCGAGCTGGAACTCCTTTCAGTGAGAAGCCTTACTGCTCGACTTGTTGACCTACATGGTGCTGCCCTACGTAGCACTGCGGCAAGACTGAGTGATGGGATGCGCACAGTGATATGAGGTGACATTTCTCCATACTTTTCCCTAGAGCGTACACGTGGCAATCTCAACGGCTAGGGCGCATTGTCGTTTCGCTCTTCCCCTATACGTTAACCCTTTGCCTCTTACGCTCCTCACTATTTCATTCCTTTGCATTTCATCCTTTCAAGAAAACTCTTTGTTCTTCGAGCGCTCTCCTACTCTCTCGATCCTTCATCGACTTCACCCATAATCTACTAAAGGTACTTTCTTTTCACCATTTATGTTTTCCCTTTGCTACTGTGATGCCTTTCCATGAATTTATAACTGCCTGGGACTGTTCATGTTTTCTATTCATCTCATCTCGTCGTGCCCTACTTTCCTATCGCGACACTTCTTTTGAAATGTGTTTGTTCTATTCCCCTTCTGAGTCTATCTTTTTAGCCTTCATTGCTCTCAAATGGATCACTCTAATTCCTCCCAGCCCCTCGTTCGCCAAGTAGTCCTAGGGCTCCATTCTAACTTCTACCAATCTTTGTACCCCTGGGCTCCCGAAGGGCTCCTGAAGGAGGTGTCCAAGTTCACCACCTCCAAAGCCATAGTAGACTATAGGAAAAAAGAGGTGAGGAATAAGGCCAGCCACACCTCCCGCATCTTCAGGAAGGACGACGATAAGTATGTGGGAGTGGTCCCCTGCAAGGTGGGCGAGCCTGTCTGCTACGATGAGGCTTAAGTTCAGGAGGCCCCCTTTTGCTTCATCTACTCCACCGTCTTCTAGAGGGTGTGCCTGCGACTCCCCTTCAGTGGCTTTGAGTGGGCGCTACTAACTGAAATGAACGTCGCCCCCGCTCAGCTTCATCCCAATGGTTGGGCCTTCGTAAGGGCCTTCACCGTCCTCTGCAACTATTTCGGGCGCCTACCCTTTGTAGACTCCTTCGTGTACTTCTTTGAGGCCAAGAGTCTGAGGAAAAAATTCTGGGTCAGCATCAACAGGGTTGCTAGAATAGCACTATTAACCTTCTTCCAGCAATCCTATAAAGGGTTCAAGGGCAAATTCTTCAAGATTTGTTGTCACGCCACCGACCCCATCCTCTTGGATGGGTTTCCCCTTTACTGGGTGGAAAACCCTAACCTAGCCAAACCCAAGGCCTTAATAGACTTGCACCCTCAGGACAGGGAGGGGCGTGAGTTCCTATCTGGCCTCGAAGTGATGTTCAGTAGCGCCGAGGTCATCAAAAACGAGTACCACCCCAAAACCTTGTGGCGGTACACAGGTATTTCCTTGCTCTTACTTTGTTTCTGCTTACCTTTTACTTCTAGGCTTTCAGCCACTTGTGTATGTTAATTTTTGTTGACCTGGGGTTCCCTTTGTTTTCTTGTTTGTAGAAGAAATGACCATCGGCGCTGAGAGGAGGAAGCAGTTGGCTGCCCGTGCAGCCAAGAAGGGTGCTGCAGGCCCTTCCCGATCAGTCTAAACCAACCCTTCTACCGCCGATGACCAAACTACCACCGCTCCTCTCACCGACACCCCTCTCGCTGCCGCTGCCCCTGCTCAGCTCCCTGTCCCCCAGCCCCAAGGTGCAATGGTGGCAGTCGGGGCCCCTCCATCTAATGACGAGAGCACCCACTTGGGGTTGGTCTTCAAGAGGAAGCGGAAGGTCGCCCAGGTGACCTCCAATTCTGAAGGTGAGGGTGCCCCGTCATTCAGGGACCGTCCTTCAAGCGCCTCTTCTCCCCCACCTACCACAGAGCCTAAGGGAGGGGAGAAAGCGCTCCTACAGGCGCACCGCTGAGCCCCCCCACCACTCTAGCCCCCTTCCTCCAACACATGCTCAAGTCTACCCAAGAGTTGGAGGCCTTGGAAGGTATGGAGATAGGGTCACTTATGGAACAAGTGGCCCAAGATTTTGGGAGGGCTCTCGACGGGTCCAGCCTTCTTTTCAAGAAAATGCGCAAGTCCTAGCTTGACGCTGAGTGTCGCGCCCAAGCTACTGTGGGGGTGGATCGCCGCATCACCAACCTCACCCTGGAGGTGCCCGAGCTGCGGAAGTCTGACAAGGAGGTTAGGGACCTCCTGTTTTCGAAGTCCCAAGAGGCCCTTCGCCTGCACTCCAAGTGCAGTGACTTTCGCCTGGCTGTGGAAGACCTGAAGGGTGAGCTGCAACGCAAAAAGGAGGACATTGTCGACCTCAAGGAGGAGCTGGCCCGACCCGTCGATGACCTAGCGCGGCAAGAGGCAGAGATGGCCCAATGAAGCAAGAGATGGGCCAGTTGTAGAAGGAGATGGCCAACTCTGAAGCTGAGATGAGGGCAAAGATGGCTCGCAGAGAGGAGCTTTACCAGAAGGCCAAAGAGGAACTAACCGACGAGGCAGCTGAAGCCTACGGTGCTGGGTTTGGTGATGCCCTCGCCCAGGTTGCCTGCACGCATCCTGGGGTCGACCTCTCCCTAACGGGCCTGAAGAAGATTATCATCGATGGCCAACTGGTGGATGCTCCTGAAGACTCTTAGACCCCCTCTCTCCTCTTGCAATTCATTAGGCTGCCATTTTGTTTGTACCTTGTATAAATACTTGTATATTCTGTTTAATGCAAACTTGACGCTTTCATTTTAACGGCTGATGCATCCTATTCTGCATACAATTTGGCTGCTATAGCTCTTTCTTGACATTGCTATTGTCTTTTTTTTGCATATTTTGTTTCTTAGCTTGTAACATGCCTTGACGTTGCGGTACTTGTTAATTTGTGTTTGCGATTCCTCGTGTGAGTTGCGAAAGTGGATTCCCCGACGTGACTCTTGGTTTATTTGACAAGTCCAATCGTTTTTGTCAACCTTGGTGGATATGCCAAAGAAAAACTTATCTTTGTCAACCTCGATTATTAAGCCAAGGATGACCTCGTCTCTGTTGACCTCAACTGATGAGTCAAGGAAGACCTCATCTTTGTCGACCTCAACTGATGAGTCAAGGAAGACCTCATCTTTGTTGACCTTAACTGATGAGTCAAGGAAGACCTTACCTTTGTTGACCTCAACTGATAAGCCAAGGAAGACCTCATCTTGATCGACCTCGACTGATAAGCCAAGGAAGACCTCATCTTTGTCGACCTCAACTGACAAGCCAAAGAAGACGTCACTGCCTTTACCTTGGCTGTCTAGGCCACGGAGGACTTCTCTTGGAACCATATTATTCTCCCCCTTTCTTTAACAAGGTAGGAGAGGTTCACCTACGTGCCTTAACCTTGGGTATTTAGGCCACGGAGGACTTCTCTTGGAACCATACTATTCTCCCCCTTTCTTTAACAAGGTAGGAGAGGTTCACTTACATGCCTCAACCTTAGCTGCTTAGGCCACGGAGGACTTCTCTTGGAACCATACTATTCTCCCCCTTTTTTTAACAAGGTAGGAGAGGTTCAATTACGTGCCTCAACCTTGGTTGCTTAGGCCACGAAGAACTTCTCTGGGTGTTCAACATAAATATATCTTTCTCAATTCTTTTCTTTTATTGGATGACCTCGTTAAAAAACCCCATAGGGAAAAAGAGTGTTCCCTTCGCTGAATAATACAACTGTGTTGAATACAAAGTAATTAGCTAAAATAAATCACAAAGTAATTAACTAAAATAAAACTTGAGATTGGCAGCGCTCCATGTTTGTGGGATTGCCCCACCTTCCAAGGTCTCCAACCTGTATGCTCCATTCCCAAGGGCCTCGGTTAAACGAAATGGGCCAGTCCACTTGGGAGATAACTTGTTTTCTAACTGGTATGGATGAGCCTTTCGCATCACCAAGTCTGCTACTTGGAATTGTCGAGGTTTCAGCTTAGACTTGTACTGCCATTCCACCCTCCCTTTTAAAGCTTCAGACCTGATGCGGGCTTCTTCTCTGACCTTGTCCAGTAGATCTAAGTTTGGCCTTCTTTCTTCATTAGATTCCTCAGCCACAAAGTTCTGGAAGCATTGCGAGCTCTCCTGAATTTCCATTGGAATCATGGCGTCTGACCCATATACCAAGCTAAAGGGTGTTTCCTTAGTAGTGGACTGCGGGGTGGTATGATACGCCCACACAATCCTGGGAACCTCCTCTGCCCAAGTTCCCTTAGCCTTTTCCAGTCTTCTTTTCAAACCCCTTAGTAAGACTCTATTAGCCGATTCGACCTGCCCATTGGTTTGAGGGTGTTTGACTGATGCGAAAACCTATTTGATGCCCAGCTCCATGCACAATTTTCCCAACTGCTAGCTCGCAAACTGATGCAGGCTTCTTCTCTGACCTCGTCCAGTAGATCTAAGTTCACCCTTCTTTCTTCATTAGATTCTTCAGCCACAAAGTTCTGGAAGCGTGGTGAGCTTTCCTGAATTTCTACTGGAATCATGGCGTCTGACCCATATACCAAACTAAAGGGTGTTTCCTTGGTAGTAAAGTGCGGGGTGGTATAATGATACGCCCACACAATCTTGGGAACTTCTTCCGCACAAGTTCTCTTAGCCTTTTCCAGTCTCCTTTGCTAGCAGCATCCTTGCGATCAAAGCCTCATATTTCGCCTGGTAGTTACTTGCTTTGAAGGCAAAAAGCAGAGCTTGCTCTATAAGAACTCCTCCTGGTCCTTCCAAGATCACTCCAGCCCCACTACCCTGCTGGTTCGATGACCCATCCACTGAGAGGACCCACTTGAAACCTACCTCTTCCTGTTGAGTGGCCTCTACGGAGAGCTCTGCAACAAAATCTGCATAAACCTAACCCTTGATGGGCCCTCGCGGTTCATACTGCACATCAGACTCATATAGTTCTACTGCCCAACAAACCATTCTTCCTACAACATTTGGTTTCTGTAAGACCTTTTGAATGGGGAGGTCCGTCATCACAATGATCGTGAAGCTATGGAAATAGTGATAGAGCCTCCTTGCTGAGAATACCACAGCTAGTGCCGCCTTCTTGATGGCCTGATAACGTGCCTCAGGCCCCTGCAAGACCTTGCTGACAAAATATATTGGTCTCTGTGCTTGGTCTTGTTCCTGGACGAGGACCGAGCTGATTGCCCTTTCTATAATGGTGAAGTACAAACGAAATGGTAGACCCAGCTGCGGCTTGCGCAACACTGGAGGACTGGCTAGATACTCTTTTAACTCGAGGAAAGACTTCTCACACTCAGCAATCCATACGAACCTGTTGTTCCTTTTCAAACACTGGAAGAAAGGGTAACCCCTTTCACTGTAACGCCCCTCAAAATGTTGGTCATATTTATATAATAAAATAAAGGTGAAACAATAATATCAAAATTGAACATAGATACATACATAATATAATTCATCCATTAGTGCAAATGTGCCTCAAAATAATATCCCTTTTTGAGGAAGTTTTAATACATCTCCATACAGGAGTTTTCAAAATAAAATAAAACCACAGCATTCAAAACCGGCGATCTCCTAACAGAAACCAGAAAACGGGCGATCGCCTAACAGAAACAGAAACAGGCGATCTCCTTCCGGCGACCACTCACAGAGGAGCTCTACTACGTGCAACCTCGTCTGCTCCCGTGCAAATATACACGATCATCACAGGTTTAAGAAAAACAACCACGATACAAGATAAAAGGGTAAGCTAGATATTTTTAAAAACTTTAAATATAAAACTTTATATCAATAGAAAACATAAATCTTCACACCATTCATAATCTATATCAATTTCAACCATCAACATCCCCATATTCCACAAACTCGTCAAGTGTCTATTCAATACATTCAATATTCATGGTTCACACGTCAGACTTTCCACTGACTCATAACATATAGACACATGACTCTACTTCTGGAAGACTCGTGCGTTGACTCAGACTCAGAGATCTGCACCTGTCATACCACACCACTGTGAAATCCACACAGGGTCGCTGTGAAATCCACACAGCCATGCGCATACATAATCTCAATATCATCACTCTCCCGGTATGACAGGGTTAATTCATATAACAGGTCAAGTCAGTTATCTTTCAAACAACTTACCCATACATATGAACCTCCTTCGACTCTCCACAACTGGATAACTTCATCTATGTGATTCCATTATATTAGCAGAGTCAGGATATCTCCTTCTAGACAAGTCCCTAGTCAATGCACATTACACACGATCTTACACGGTATTTTCTTTCCTGAAAATACTATGCCTTGATCCCACATTCACAACATTCAATGCATCATACAACACATAAAAGCACAATTCCATCATATAATATTTTGAATCTTTTCTTAAACAATCCCAATCACAAAAACAATCATTCCAAGGTTCAGATTTTCGAATATCACATGCATTTCACATTTCAATCTCAAACAGTTTCAAACGACACTAAAACAGGGGAGTTCGAAATCAACATTTAAAACCGGCGATCACGTCGCCCCACACATAAAAACAGAGCATTGTGAAAAAGAATATGAAAACCAGCGACCACGTCGCCCTCACTTCTGAATGTACTCGCCTAACGTTTTTATAAACGAAAATGCTAGCTTCCCTTACCTGAACTTGCGCAAAACACCAAGAGCTCCAAAACCCACCGAAGCTTAAAGATGCCTTAACTCTGTTCTGGCGTCTTGACGGAAAACTCGCAGAGAACTCCCCAGGTATCCAAAGGCAGTCGTCACCCGTCGTACTGGTGCTTGAGGATGCCTGAATCGCAGCGCGACGGAGAGAAAAGAGAAGGACGAAGGTAAACTCAGTCTGTCACTCTTGAACCACAGCAGCGTTCTTTGCCTCGCAGAAGTGAGTTTTTGAATCTAAACCAACTTGTCCACAATTGCCGCTGCCACCACCCAGTCTGCAGGATAGCTTGTGTGCAAGCTTCCCTGAACAGTACGACCACGTGTGTCTCTGCGCATGCCAACTCTCTGATGTCACTATTCTGAACCACCCTTTTTGTCTACGTGTTGCGCGTGCAGGACGTCTCATGCTGGGAGCCTGGGTCCCACCTTATCTGTGTGAAACACGACATCGCGCGATAACCTTCCACCGATGACCGCTCGCACGATGACTATCCACCGATGTCTCATCCTGGCGGACGATCGATGTCTCTCCCTGGAAGACGACCGATGTCTCGCCCTGGCGATGCCCGCATGCCTCGTGCCCTGGCGATGTCCGCATGCCTCGCGCTCTGGCGATGCCCGCATGCCTCGCGCCCTGGCGATGCCCGCATGCCTCGCACCCTGGCGATGCCCGACGACACATCGCCACGCCTTGCTGAAGGTTCTTCATCCCACTATGTTATGTCCAAGGTATCATCTCCACATGACTTGGTGACGTCGGTAGCTTCACATTTCCAAGAGTAGATCAGCACTACTCCTCGTGCGCCCATGCATGCAACACTAAGGACGATTTCTTATGCTCAAGCATAGAGCTTCGCATGCACAGCGTATCTAAGGCTTAACCCACACCTTGATACGCGTGGTTTTTGGAACCCACTATGGTTGATCCAATATCCTGACCACATACTGAGTGCACTTTCGGCGATCATGTGCACCATAGGCGATTGGCGATCATGTACACTACAGGCGATTGGCGATCATGTGTAGTCTAGGCGACAGGCGATTATGTACTAACCAGGCGATCTCATAGTCTTCTAAACTACACTTTCCTTCCTTTTTATTTTAAATAAAAACATACTTCGAATTCATTTAAAATATATTCCTTTTATTCCAATTTAATTTTACAGGTCCTTACATTCTCCCCAACAAGAAAAATTTTCGTCCTCGAAAATTGAATTACAAGGAAAAGAGGTATGGATAGGCTTCTCTCATGGATTCTTCTAACTCCCAAGTTGAATCACCCGATCTCTCATCCCACACCACTTTCACCATGTTGATGGTCTTGCCTCTGAGCTGTTTACTTTGCCGATCGTCAATCCTAACTGGTTTTGCTTCAAAGGACAAGTCATCCCTGATCTGCACATCGTCCACTTCCAGCACATGACTAGGGTCTGCCATGTACTTCCTCAGTTGTGATACATGAAAGACATTATGTAGATTCGCTAAATGGGGAGGTAGGGCGATCTCATAAGCCACTGGACCAATCCTCCTTAAGATCTGATATGGTCCCACGAACTTAGGGGACAACTTCTTTGATCTAATCTCCCGTCCTACACCCTTGGTTGGCGTCACTCTCATAAACACATGATCTCCAGCAGCAAACTCCAAAGGTTTTCTCCTCTGATCTGCATAGGATTTCTGTCGGCTTTGAGAAGCTTTCATTCTGCCTTGTATCTGTTTCACCTTCTCGGTCGTCTGCTGAATCAACTCTGGCCCAACCAAGACGGCTTCGCCCTCCTGGTACCAACATAAGGGAGTTCTGCATTTCCTCCCATACAGGGCTTCATATGGTGCCATCCCAATACTGGCGTGGTAACTGTTATTATAAGTAAACTCCACCAGCGGCAACACCTCATCCCAACTTCCCAATTGATCCAAGACACACGTCCTCAGCAGATCTTCCAAGGACTGGATCGTTCTCTCTGACTGTCCATCTGTTTGAGGATGATATGCCGAGCTCATTCTCAACTTAGTTCCCAAGCAATCTTGTAAGGTCTGCCAAAACCGTGAAGTGAACCTGGGATCTCTATCCGAAACAATGCTGGAAGGCACTCCATGCAACCTCAATATTTCTCTGATGTACAGTTGTGCCAATTTGGCCATAGGCATCCTCATATTCACCGGGAGAAAGTGAGCACTCTTCGTCAGCCGATCAATGATGACCCAGATTGCATCATGACCCTTTACCGATCTGGGTAAATGGGTAACAAAATCCATGGCGATGCTGTCCCATTTCCATTCAGGGATATCCAATTGCTGTAACAAACCGCCAGGTCTTTGATGCTCTACCTTTGCCTTCTGACACGTCAAGCAGGTAGTAACATACTGGGCGATGTCTCTCTTCATGCCCGACCACCAAAATGACTCCTTCAAGTCATGGTACATCTTGTTCATGCCTGGATGTAGGCTAAGGCGACTCTGGTGACCTTCCTCTAGGATCATCTTCTTCAACTCTTCATTTGCAGGTATGTAAATTCTGCCATTAAATCTCAAGATCCCATCATCGCCCATCACAAAGTCTCTAGCCTGGTCGGTCCCTAGTGACTCCATAGTACGCTTCAGACTAGGTTCCTCCAACTGCTTATCCTTTATCACTCCAAGGAAGTCATTAGTTATAGCCAGCTTACTACAACTAATGTGATTTACATGAAATTCCACTCCAAAGTTTAAATCTCTAAACTGCTCAATCAATTTCTGCTCTTCAATCATCATGGCTGATACTTGTATTGATTTCCTACTCAAGGCATCTGCCACTACATTGGCCTTCCCTGGATGATATATCAGTTGGAAGTCATAATCTTTAAGGAACTCCATCCATCTTCTTTGTCTCATATTTAACTCCTTCTGATCAAACAGATATTTCAGGCTTTTGTGGTCACTAAACACCTGAAACCAAGCTCCATACAAATAGTGCCTCCAAATCTTCAAGGCAAACACCACAGCCGCCAACTCCAAATCATGAGTAGGATAGTTCCTCTCATGAACCTTGAGTTGCCTTGAAGCATATGCAACCACTCTTTTCTCTTGCATCAAAACACATCCCAAACCCTGATGTGAAGCATCACAGTAGACATCAAAAGGTGTTCCTACATCTGGGATCACCAGCACTGGAGCACTGGTCAACCTTTCCTTTAGTTCCATGAAGCTCTGCTCACATCGGTCGGTCCAAGCAAAAGGTTGATCCTTGCGGGTCAATTGTGTTAAAGGAGCCACTACCTTGGAAAAGTCCTCAATGAACCTCCGATAGTAGCCTGCCAAGCCCACAAAACTCCTTATCTCAGTAACTGTCTTAGGACGTTCCCACTGAAGCACTGCCTCCACTTTGGCTGGATCCACCGAGATCCCCTGGGCAGATATTACATGTCCTAAGAAGTTGACTTCTTCCAACCAGAACTCACACTTAGAGAATTTGGCATATAATTGCTTCTCCCTCAGGATCTCCAATACTGTCTTCAGATGTTCTTCATGTTCTTCCTCGGTCCTTGAATAAATGAGTATGTCGTCTATGAAGACTACCACAAACTTATCCAAGAAAGGGCGAAAAATTCTATTCATGAAATCCATGAACAGAGCTGGAGCGTTTGTTACTCCAAACGGCATCACCACATACTCATAGTGCCCATAACGAGACCTAAATGTTGTCTTTTGAACATCTTCAGCTTTTACCCAAATTTGGTGGTACCCCGATCTCAGATTAATCTTTGAGAACACCGAGGCCCCATGTAATTGATCCATCAAATCATCAATTCTAGGTAGGGGGTACTTGTTCTTGATGGTCAACTAGTTCAACTGCCTGTAATCTATACACAGCCGAGACCCTCCATCCTTTTTCTTGACTAGAAGCACTGGAGCCCCCCATGGAGATACACTGGGTCTGATGAATTGTTTTTCCAACAACTCTTCCACTTGCTTCTTTAGTTCTACCAACTCGGCTGGAGCCATCCTATAAGGTGCCATTGACACTGGTCCAGCTCCAGGTACCAAATCAATAGAGAATTCCACTTCTCTCTTAGGAGGTAATCCAGGTACTTCTTTTGGAAATACATCCATAAAATCTTTCACCACATGTATGCTGCTTACGTCCTCTTCATTCTTCACTTCCAACCGAGCTAGGATCACGAAGCACCTCCCCCCTTTTTCCAACTCCGACCACCCATGCTGAGCAGATATCACATCTGACTCTTGGAGGTCCGGAAACGCTATTTTCTGACTACCGCAGTCTATGAGAACGTGATTAGCAGATAGCCAATCCATTCCCAGGATAACATCCAGGTCCTGAAGAGGTAGGCAGATCAAGTTTACTTTGAACCTGCGTCCCTCTACTATCACTGGACATTCAGAGCAAACTGTAGAGGTCAACACCTGTCCTGACGCAGGTGTAGAGACCAACAGTTCAAACGGTAACTCCTACACTAGAAGGCCCAACTCGGCTACACACAGGCTTGACACAAAGGAGTGTGTCGCTCCAGAATCAAACAAGGCTTTTACACCTCTACCAGCTATAAAACAAACACCTTGCACTAGGTTACCTGACTGAGACGCCTCTGCTCCTGTCATGGCAAACACTCTCCTTGTTGCCTGAGGTCTGCTGCCTTCATTCCTCAACTGCTGAGAACCACTGGTGATCCGGTCGGTCATCGGTAGGCGATGACGTCAGAAGCAGATGACCACGTAGGCCAATCACAGAGTGACGCGTGGCACGCGAAGGCAGATAAATCAGGGTGGAGATCGTTCAAGAACGGCGATCAGTGGTCAGCTACCGAGTGACCGCCACCAGCAGATCAGTTCCTACTTGAGCGCCTAGAAGAAGAGCGCGAGAAGGGACGAAGCACCGATCAGCGTTCAGAGTGATCTGTCATCAGTACATGCATTGTGATCAGTCATCGGTGCATGGAGAATGATCAGTCGTCGGGGGTTTCTTGTCAACACGTGTTAAACTGGGACCCAGGCTCCCAGCGAGAACGTTACTCAAGGACCTCGCCTGATCCCATAAGCAGAGCACGAGGACGTGAGGTATCACATCGGTCATCGGTGTGTGTTGAGGTGACATCGGCCGCGCGATGTGAACAACGCAACCGATGATCAGTAAAGTGCCCAGAGGCTGGGAGCGTTCTTAGTCGCGAGACGACCACGCAGGAAGATGAGAAGACGCAGTTAGGGGCAAAATCCCGCTGGGACGAGTACCCATTAAGGTTGGAATCTCCCAGTGGGTTGCATGCCTGCCACGTGGATGGTAAAGATGTTCCCAGAGAATAGGTAGAGCAGATAGGCGCAGAAGTCGAGGGGTCCAGAGGTACCCATGCGGCCTCCCCTGTCAGACCTGGCACTCAAGTGAAGAAGGCTGGCACGCAAAGCACCCTGGGGAGTGGAAACGACACTGCAGAGTAATTAAGTGAACCTAGAGGTAGCCTGTAGGGGCTACGCAGGGTTTATATGAGGAAGAAGGACACCAAAACGAGGTATGCAATTTTTTACCTCAGAATACACAACACAAATCCAAGAGCACCCAGTCTTCGAATCAAAGAGGACTGAGGGCACACACACACACGGTCTCACACAGAGAGACCTTTTGGTGTTCCCGTTGCCTGACTTGAGCATCGGAGCTACAACGGCCGCTAGAGGTGCCGTCTGTGTGTTTTGCAGGCACCATTCGAAGTTCCGGTGAAGGTTCCTGGAGCCTCCTTGCAGAACGCGCAGCAGTTAGGAAGCCAAACCAAAGAGTGACGAGGCATTCTCCCCACGCTTGAGTCTGCGGCGAGATCAACTGGGTTGAGTCGCCCCATTCCTGTTAGGGCACTCTCTAGCAACGTGCCCCGTCTTTTGGCAGGTGTAACACCTTCTCTCTGAATTCCTCTTGAAGCACACATTGGATGTGTGTGGTCCACCACAATGGAAACATTTGGGTTTCCAAGGTTGTTGCTGCTGCAACTGGGATGACGCTGTTCCTGCCCGATGTGGTGGAGGTCTCGCATAGGGCTTGCTTTGTGGGTGCTGCACTTTGGCCTTCCCACTGGAAGAACCCCCTAGGTGTGACCTGATCACCCGAGAATCACCCTTTTCCAGAGTCTCCACCATCTTCGCCTTCTCTACTAAGGCGTGAAATTCCCTGATGCACATAGGGGCTATGGTCCTCTTCAGCCCATGCTTCAGTCCCTCTTCAAACTTCCTACACCTCCAAGCCTCAGAGGTCGCCTGGGTATAGAATCGGGCGAGGTACTCAAACCGAGCAGCATAAGCATTCACTGACATCTCCCCCTGCTCCAATCTGAGGAATTCTGCTTCCTTCACAAACTTTGCACTATCTGGGAAGTATTTTTCCAGAAACCTCACCCTGAAGCTCTCCCAATCTAACACTTCAGCTCTGGCTTCAATCATCTGCTGAGCTCCCATCCACCAGAACTCGGCTTCTCCAGATAGCAGATAGGTGGCGAACACCAATTTCTTCTCTTCAGGGCAGGAGGTCGCCCTAAAGATTTTCTCCAACTCCCTGACCCACTGATCTGCTTGATCAGGGGTAGCATTCCCACTAAACTTGGGTGGGTTGTGCCTCATGAACTCGGTCAGTCCCATCTGTTCCTGAGGCTGACCGACGTGGGAATTTGTCTCAGCCAACCGAGCAGTTTCCCAATGGTGCATTGCAGCTTGATGATTCTGAGCCATTGCTGCATTCTGTTGTTGGATGGCAGTTGCCATCATCTCAATAGCCTTGGCAATCTGGCTCATTTCCGAAGAAGGTTGGGGAGGGGTAGGAGGTCTACGTGCCATCTTCTTCGTTTCAGATTTTGAAACTATAGGGTTCTATATTCCCTACAACTACAAGAATGAGATCGATAAGAAATCAATTCATTCAGGAGGTAACATCTAGACCTTACAAAGGTCAGCATCTCAAAGTCATTAAGAATTTGAGTTCATCAACAGAATCATAATGCTCAAAAATAGAAAGCATAACACTGAACAGTCATGGGTACAAACTACCAATCAAATATCACCACACTTAATAATTGGGATAAAACACACCAGAAGTGGATATATGCTCAACATCAAACTTTTGGAATTAAGATTGAGAACATCTCGATTCAGTTATGAGTGTGCACCCTCACTACTTTATCAAGATCCTTTCACTCTTAATACCAAAACTTTTCATTCAGAGCCTATATCTACTAAAGCACAAACAAGATTTCAATCAGAAAACATTTGAAAACCTTTCACTATAGCTTTGATTAAGACCCCACTAGCAGAAGAAACACAATGAACCCACTCTCCTCAGGTCATCCTACGGACGAACTGCTCTGATACCATTAATGTAACGCCCCTCAAAATGTTGGTCATATTTATATAATAAAATAAAGGTGAAACAATAATATCAAAATTGAACATAGATACATACATAATATAATTCATCCATTAGTGCAAATGTGCCTCAAAATAATATCCCTTTTTGAGGAAGTTTTAATACATCTCCATACAGGAGTTTTCAAAATAAAATAAAACCATAGCATTCAAAACCGACGATCTCCTAACAGAAACTAGAAAACGGGCGATCGCCTAACAGAAACAGAAACAGGCGATCTCCTTCCGGCGACCACTCACAGAGGAGCTCTACTACCTGCAACCTCGTCTGCTCCCGTGCAAATATACACGATCATCACAGGTTTAAGAAAAACAACCACGATACAAGATAAAAGGGTAAGCTAGATATTTTTAAAAACTTTAAATATAAAACTTTATATCAATAGAAAACATAAATCTTCACACCATTCATAATCTATATCAATTTCAACCATCAACATCCCCATATTCCACAAACTCGTCAAGTGTCTATTCAATACATTCAATATTCATGGTTCACACGTCAGACTTTCCACTGACTCATAACATATAGACACATGACTCTACTTCCGGAAGACTCGTGCGTTGACTCAGACTCAGAGATCTGCACCTGTCATACCACACCACTGTGAAATCCACACAGGGTCGCTGTGAAATCCACATAGCCATGCGCATACATAATCTCAATATCATCACTCTCCCGGTATGACAGGGTTAATTCATATAACAGGTCAAGTCAGTTATCTTTCAAACAACTTACCCATACATATGAACCTCTTTCGACTCTCCACAACTGAATAACTTCATCTATGTGATTCCATTATATCAGCAGAGTCAGGATATCTCCTTCTAGACAAGTCCCTAGTCAATGAACATTACACAAGATCTTACACGGTATTTTCTTTCCTGAAAATACTATGCCTTGATCCCACATTCATAACATTCAATGCATCATACAACACGTAAAAGCACAATTCCATCATATAATATTTTGAATCTTTTCTTAAACAATCCCAATCACAAAAACAATCATTCCAAGGTTCAGATTTTCGAATATCACATGCATTTCACATTTCAATCTCAAACAGTTTCAAACGACACTAAAACAGGGGATTTCGAAATCAACATTTAAAACCGGCGATCACGTCGCCCCACACATAAAAACAGAGCATTGTGAAAAAGAATATGAAAACCAGCGACCACGTCGCCCTCACTTCAGAACGTACTCGCCTAACATTTTTATAAACGAAAATGCTAGCTTCCCTTACCTGAACTTGTGCAAAACACCAAGAGCTCCAAAACCCACCCTAGCTTAAAGATGCCTTAACTCTATTTTGGCGTCCTGACGGAAAACTCGCAGAGAACTCCCCAGGTATCCAAAGGCAGTCGTCGCTCGTCGTACTGGTGCTTGAGGATGCCTGAATCGCAGCGCGACGGAGAGAAAAGAGAAGGACGAAGGTAAACTCAGTCTGTCACTCTTGAACCACAGCAGCGTTCTTTGCCTCGCAGAAGTGAGTTTTTGAATCTAAACCAACTTGTCCACAATTGCCGCTGCCACCACCCACTCTGGAGGATAGCTTGCGTGCACGCTTCCCTGAACAGTACGGCCACGTGTGTCTCTGCGCATGCCAACTCTCTGATGTCACTATTCTGAACCACCCTTTTTGTCTACGTGTCGCGCGTGCAGGACGTCTCATGCTGGGAGCCTGGGTCCCACCTTATCTGTGTGAAACACGACATCGCGCGATAACCTTCCACCGATGACCGCTCGCGCGATGACTATCCACCGATGTCTCATCCTGGCGGACGACCGATGTCTCTCCCTGGAAGACGGCCGATGTCTCGCCCTGGCGATGCCCGCATGCCTCGCGCCCTGGCGATGCCCGCATGCCTCGCGCCCTGGCGATGTCCGCATGCCTCGCGCTCTGGCGATGCCTGCATGCCTCGCGCCCTGGCGATGCCCGATGACACATCGCCACGCCTTGCTGAAGGTTCTTCATCCCACTATGTTACATCCAAGGTATCATCTCCACATGACTTGGTGACGTCGGTAGCTTCACATTTCCAAGAGTAGATCAGCACTACTCCTCGTGCGCCCATGCATGCAACACTAAGAACGATTTCTTATGCTCAAGCATAGAGCTTCGCATGCACAGCGTATCTAAGGCTTAACCCACACCTTGATACGCGTGATTTTTGGAACCCACTATGGTTGATCCAGTATCTTGACCACATACTGAGTGCACTTTCGGCGATCATGTGCACCATAGGCGATTGGCGATCATGTACACTACAGGCGATTGGCGATCATGTGTAGTCTAGGCGACAGGCGATTATGTACTAACCAGGCGATCTCATAGTCTTCTAAACTACACTTTCCTTCCTTTTTATTTTAAATAAAAACATACTTCGAATTCATTTAAAATATATTCCTTTTATTCCAATTTAATTTTACAGGTCCTTACATTCACCCCCTGCGGAAACGAAACGTGACAGGGCGGCTAGCCGACCTATCAGCTCCTGTACTTCTTTCACAGAAGCCGGGCTCCTCATCTTTGCTATGGTTACGCATTTTTCTGGGTTGGCCTCTATTCCACGTTCAGTCAGCAAGAATCCCAAGAGTCCCCAAACACACATTTTTCAGGGTTCAACTTGAGATTATACCTGGAAATGGTATTGAAGAGTTCCTCAAGGTCAGCCACATGCTGGTCTTTTTCCTGAGAGGTGACGACCATGTCGTCTACATATGCCTGTACATTTCGCCCAAACATAGGGGCGAGTATTCTGTCCATCAGCTTCTAGTACGTGGCTCCTACATTTTTCAAACCAAAGGGCATCAGCTTGTAGAAGTAACTGGAATGCTCTGTCATGAATGTCATCTTGCATTCTTCCTTTGGGTGCATTCGTATCTAGTTATACCCAAAAAACGCATCCAAAAAACTAAGGAGTTTGCCTCCTGAGGCGCTGTCTACCAAGGCGTCGATGCTGGGAAGCGGGTATGAATCCTTAGGGCAGGCCTTGTTCAAATCAGTGAAGTCGACGCAGATTCTCCACTTGCCATTAGCCTTCTTTACCAACACCACGTTGGCCAGCCACTCAGGGTACTGGATCTCCCTTATGTGACCGACCTCCAACAGCTTCTGGGTCTCCAGCCTGATGACGTGTTGCCTCTCCTCATTAAACTTCCGCCGTCTCTGACAAATAGGTTTGACCTGGGGGTTCATGGTGAGACGGTGGCACAAAAAATCAGGGTCTATCCCTGGCATGTCAGAGGCAGTCCATGTAAAGGCATCCAGATGTCAGACCAAAACCTCGGTGACCTGGTCCTGCGCTTCCTAGCTCAGGGATTTGCCAAGCTGGAAGTGCTTACCCCCGAGCTCTCGTTCTACGACCTCCTCCGCGGGCTCGGCACGTCAGTCTAGGGCGACCTCTATGTGGATGTCTTCCTCGTCCCTAGGCGGCCGGTGGTCACAGTACATACGCCTCTCTTGGTCTTGAGGCTGTCTTTGTAACACTTTCTAGCCGTCTTCTGGTCTGACTTCATGGTTATTACCGCACCATTAAGAGAGGGAAGCTTTAACTTCATGTGCCTTGATGAAGGTACTGCTCCTAACCTATTCAAAACAGGGCTACCCAAAAGAATGTTATAAGCAGAAGGCGCATTAACTACAAGGTACCTGATGTTAACCATGCGAGATGCCTTGTCATCCGTGAACGTGGTTCTTAATTCGATGTATCCCCAGACCTCCACCTGATCTCCTGCAAATCTGTACAAACATTCGTCATATGGTCGGGGGATAACTGTAGTTTGTTGAAGGTCAGCCAAAACATCACATCTGCCAAGCTTCCCTGATCGACCAGGACTCGGTGCACCCTCCTTCCTACGGTCACTACTGAGATTACTATGGGGTCATTGTCATATGGGACCACATCTGCTTTATCTACCTTTGTAAAGGTGAGGTCAAGCTCTAGGAATCGTTCGAGTTCTACCTCCCCAACAGCCATTACCTCTCCGGTGTACTTCCTTCGCTGGGAAGTGGTGCACCCTCCGCTCAAGAAACCCCCGAAGATAGTGTTGATTTCTCCTTGGATGGGTACCTCATGCCCCTGGTCTGCCGCAGGAGCCGTCAACGCAAAGTTTCCGTGAGGTTCCTGCAAATAAGCCGTCAGAAACCCGCTCCTCACCAGGTCGTCTATCTGATACCCGAAAGAGAGACAATTGCTCAGGGTGTGACCATGCGCTTGGTGGAAGTCACACCACTTGTTTTTGTATGGTCCCAGCTTCTTGTCATATTTCGGGGGAAATTTTAACCTGTTCGCAACCTTGAGGATGGCTATCAACTCCTTGAGCTCTATTCTAAAACTGTGCCTTGCGGGCTTAGGCTTCCTTGGCTCATACAGTGCTGTTTTGGCCTTCTTCCCCGTGGTGGTCTCATGTACCCTCAAGGGCTGAGCGCGCCTGTAGTGGCCAGACCTTGGACGTCGGCCACTGAGTGAGAGGTTGGCACATGGGAGGTCGGCATGATGGGGCCCACAGAGGGGTCCACAAAATCATACGTGTGAGAATATAACCCAGGTTCACAGATACGCCATGCATGCAGGGTATATACGAGACGTAAGGCTTTGGCATAGGGGATTTATCCCTATGAACATATAAAGAGGCACGTGAGTGATTGGCTTAACATTAAAGATTTGGCCATGCGGTGCTAGGGTTACAGCGTATGCCTTAGCGCCCACGCCCAAGTTAAGCACTCCTTAAGAGGAAGGTTGCCATGAGAGTTGCACTCTAAGAATAGAAGGTTGCCACGGGACGCGCACCAAGATTGGTGATAGAATCCCAGAAAGGTAACCCTAAATTCGCTAAGAGGCAACACATGGACACAAGGATGGGGCGGTAGGAAACCTAGAACGACAATATAAAGGGTCATTCCCAAAGGTACGCAGCTTTTGAGGCTAGAACTCTTTTCCTATACACTTGGTGTTTCTTGCCCTAGTTTTGACTTGAGCGTTGGAGTGCGAACGGTCGCTAGGGCGCCCGTCTTTCTTTCTTTGTAGGTTAGCTGTTCCAGTCGAAGGGAAGGGAGAAGGTGCGAGCGATCGTAGAAGTCAACTAACAGGAGAGTCTACGGGCGAGAACATTTGGCGCCCACCGTGGGGCCCGTTAAAAATAGGTCCCATCCACAGTTACAACCAGTAGAACCAGACGATATGAGGAGCACTAGGCAAGGCAGCGCTGGAAGAGATAAGGGTGATCACACAGCCACCATCCAGGAACTCATGGAGACCATCCGCAACCTCCAGGAAGCGTTCACAACGTCCAACGCTGATCAGGCCCTTAGACAGGATCAGTTTAGGGCACACTTGAATGCTTCGTTGGCAGCCAATGAGGAGCTACGAAGAGCCAATGAAGAATTAAGGAGAGGAATAGGAGAACGGGCAATAGGGGAACAGGGGGCACACCCCCAGCCAGGGCCCGATCCATGCCTTTTTCATGAGAAATCATGGAGACGGTAATACCTGCATCTTTCGTGATCCCGAAAAATACCTTCCCAGGAGTTGAGGACCCAGAAGCCCACATAAGAGCCTTCCACACACAGATGATGATCTCTGGAGGCACGGACGCCATGCACTGTAAGTTGTTCATGGGTACTTTTGTAGGAATGACGTTAAACTGGTTCGTGGGGCTCCCAGACAGATACATCACGTCCTTTGAATAATTTTTGGAGTTGTTCAAGAAGCAATTCATCATGAACCAGGCGCGGACCCCTGTTGCTTTCGATCTTTTTGACGTAAAGCAATTCCAAGAGGAGCCACTGAAAGATTTCCTCAACCGGTTTGGAGATTTGGTAGTAAGATTGCAGACCAAAGACGAGGCCATGATTGTGCATGCCTTTGAGAGGGGAATCCTCGCTGGACCCTTTAGTGACGCTCTGATACGATGTCCAGCAAGGACATTCAATGAGATCCAATGCAGGGCGATCGCCCACATCACAGTAGAAGAACAGGTGGCAGAGAAACGCGCAAGGGTTGATCTTTCCAAACCTCGCGCAACAGGACGTGCTTAACCCCCAAGGGTGCACGCTACTGCCATGGAGAAGAAGGCAAGGTCCGCACCCTATGAGTCTAAGAGGCCCAAGCCTACCAAGCACAACTTCAGAGTTGGGCTCAAGGAGCTCATGGCGCTCCCAGAGGTGGGAAGCAGGTTGAAGGCTCCCCCAAAGTCTGATAAGCAAGTGGGCCCTCACAAAAACCAGTGGTGTGACTTCCACCAGGCTCATGGTCACACCTTGAGCAATTGCCTCGCCTTGGGATATCAGCTGGACGATCTGGTAAGGAATGGTTTCCTGACACCTTACTTGCAAGATTCTCAGGGAGATATGGTGATAGCAGCCCCAGCAGGGGATCAAGGGCACGAGGTGCCTATCCACGGGGAAATCAACACCATCGCTGGGGGATTCTCAGGAGGAGGATGCAATGCCTCCCAGAGAAGGAGATATGCTAGGGAGGTCTTTACGATGGAGGAAGTCGAGGCCAATCAGTTCCCAGAACCCGACCTGACCTTCACAAAGGCAGATCGCTAGGACGTGATACCACATGACAGTGACCCGATCGTAATTTCAGTGGTCACTGTCGGTAGGAGGGTCCATCGTGTCCTCGTGGACCAGGGAAGCTCCGCAGATGTGATGTTCTGGTCCACCTTCCAAAAGCTACAATTGTCTTCTGATCAGCTGAGGTCGTACAACGACTGCTTGTATGGGTTCGCAGGAGACCAAGTAGAGGTCAGAGGGTACATCGAGTTGAGGACGACGTTCACAGATGGTCAGAGATCTCGCACTGTTGATATCAGATACCTTGTAGTCAACGCTCCTTCGACTTACAACATCCTGTTGGGTAGGCCAGCCTTAAACAGGTTACGAGCGGAACCCTCGTCAAGGCACATGAAGATGAAGCTGCCTTCCCTTGAGGGAACAGTTATCACAATCAAATCTGATCAGAAAATGGCCCGGAAGTGTTACGAAAACAGCCTTAAAACGAAGACAGGGGTATGCTCTGTAACGCTCCAACCATCCTCTGGGAAGGGCACAGACTAGGAAGAGGATGCCCTCGACCGAAGACCAGAACCCGCGGGAGAGGTGTTGGAGCAGGTGATCAGAGGTAAGACCTTCAAGCTCGGCAAGACATTGAGCCAGGAGGATCAGGACCAGATAGCCACTATTCTGTCACGACATCTGAACTCCTTCGCATGGACAGCAGCAGACATGCCAAGGATTGACCCCGACTTCCTATGACACCACCTTACTTTGGACCCCCAGGTTCGCCCAGTCTGCCAAAGACGTTGGAAGTTTAATGAAGAAAGGCGGCAGGTTATCAGAGAGGAGACCCAGAAACTACTGAAGGCAGGAACATTAGGGAAATTCAGTACCCTGAGTGGTTGGCCAACGTGGTACTAGTAAAGAAGGCAAGCAGCAAGTGGAGAATGTGTGTTGATTTCACGGATCTATATAGGGCCTGTCCTAAAGATTCGTACCCTCTGCCTAGCATCGACTCTTTGGTTGACAATGCGTCGGGCTGTAAACTGCTCAGCTTTCTGGACGCCTTCTCAGGGTACAACCAGATACGGATGCACCCCTGCGATGAGGAAAAAACAGCGTTCATGATAGAACTGTCCAGTTACTGCTACAAGGTAATGCCCTTTGGACTGAAAAACGCAGGGGCGACATATCAGAGATTGATGGATCGGATTCTCGCCCCAATGATAGGTTGAAATGTCCAGGCATACGTAGATGATATTTTTCATGTCTCAAGCCGTGTGACTGATTTGGAGGAGCTCTTCAGCACAATCACCAGGTAGAATTTAAAGTTGAACCCTGAGAAATGCCTGTTTGGGGTGGAAGCAGGAAAGTTTCTGGGGTTCTTATTGACAGAGTAAGGGATAGAGGCCAACCCAGAGAAATACACAGCCATCATGGCGATGAGGACCCCGACCATGGTAAAGGAAGTTCAACAGCTAACAGGTCGGATGGCCGCCCTCTCACGTTTCGTCTCTGCAGGAGGAGAAAAGGGGTATCCTTACTTCCAATGCCTTAAACAGAACAACAGGTTTTCATGGACCAGCGAATGCGAGGAGGCCTTTCTCACATTAAAGGAGTACCTAGCTAGCCCAGCGGTACTGTGTAAACCGGTGTCAGGCATTCCACTTCGTCTCTACTTTGCCATCATAGATCAAGCAATCAGCTCGGTCCTCGTCCAGGACTTGGAGCAGGTGCAAAGGCCCATCTATTTTGTCAGTAAGGTCCTACAGGAACTTGAGGTGCGATACCAGGCAATCGAAAAGGCAGCTCTGGCTGTGGTATTCTTGTCAAGAAGGTTGCGTCATTACTTCCACAGCTTTACTATCATAGTAATGATAGACCTCCCCATCCGCAAAGTGCTGTAGAAGCTTGATGTAGCAGGACGCATGGTTCGTTGGGCAGTAAAGCTGTCTGAATTCGAGATACAGTATGAACCCAGGGGCCCCATCAAGGGTTAGGTTTATGTTGATTTTGTGGCCGAGCTCACCTCGACAGCTCCATCCCAGGGAGAGACAGGATTTAAATGGGTCCTTTTAGTTGACGGCTCATCCAACCTGCAAGGCAGCGGCGCCGTGGTCATATTAGAAGGGCCAGATGGTGTCTTAATAGAACAGGCTCTGCATTTCGCTTTCAAGGCCAATAATAACTAGGTGAAGTACGAAGCCTTGATAGCAGGGATGCTACTAGCAAAGGAGATGGGCTTGGGACGTTTGCTGGCAAAAAGCAACTCACTCTTGGTCACAGGACAGGTCACTGGCGAGTACCAAGCCAAGGATCCGCAGTTAGCTGCCTATCTCGGCTATGTACTGTAACATCCCACCAAATTACTTTTCATAAATATAAAATGAATTAAAGGTAAGACAATAATATTTAAGTGAACATACGTATTTATATAAATTGTAGTTGCTCCTCACAGGGAGTTTAATACATAACCGGTCAATTTTTTTTTTTAAAACTTAAACAAAATACAGTCAAATACATTGAAACCGGCGGTCTCCATACATAAACCGGCGATCTCCTATCAGAAGGCCCAAAACAGCCGATCTGCTATCAGGACAGAATTCAGGCGATCACCACAAAGAGACAGAAACAGGCGATCTCTTCCCCGGCGACCACTCACTAAGGAGCTCTACTTCCTGGAAGATCATCTGTTCCCGTGTAAATTATACACGATCATCACAGTTTTAAGAAAACAGCCACAGAACCAAAACACGCAGGGTAAGCTAGATATTTTAAAGAGAGTTTAGATAGGAACTTTAAAATCAAGATAAAACAAATTCAAGATACCCACGTAAAACTATAGATTTTCTCGTTCCCTTCACCTGATCGCCAAGAAATCACACATTTCACAATATTTTCAAGAGTTCTTCTATTCACATAATGCACCAAGTGTCTATCAATTCAATGTTTCTCATTTCTCACGTCAGACTTCCACTGACTCATCACACAAGACACTTGACACTACTTCCGGAAGACTCATGCATTGACTATACTCATAGATTTGCACCTGTCATACTGCCCACTGTGAAATCACACACATTCACAGGGTCGCCGTGAAATCACACACATTCACAAGCGTATAAATGAATCTCAATATCATCACTATCCTAGCATGACAGGGTTAATCCACACAACAGGTCGAGCTCGTTCTCTTTCAAACAACTCACCCATACGTATGAACCTCCTTCGACTCTCAACGCCCGAATAACTTCATCTATATGATTCCATTATATCAGGAGAGTCAGGATATCATAACGAATCACCGGTCAATGCACATCCTACACGATCTTACACGGTATTTTCTTTCCTGAAAATACTATGCCTTGATCTCACATTCACAACATTCAACACATCATATAACACTTAAATGAATGATTTCAATCACAGCAAAACTCATTCCAAGGTTCATATTTTCGAATATCACATCTAAATCTCAAACAGTTTTCAAAATAACACCAAAGACAAGGGAGTTCGCAAAACAACGCCAAAACCGGCGATCTTGTCCAAAAACAGGGGATTTCGAAATCTGTATTCAAAACCGGCGACCACGTCGCCCAAACACATAGAACAGAGCATCACGAAGATGAAAATGAAACCGGCGACCACGTCGCCCTCACTTCAGAAACAGCTAATCTACGGCTTTTATTGAAAATAAAGCTAGCTTCCCTTACCTGGACTTGCGCAAAACACCAAGAGCTCCGAAACCCAACGAAGCTCAAAGAATGCCTTGGCTCTGTTTTAGCGTCTGGTTTGTAGAACTTGCAGAGAATCTTCCAGGTGCTCTAATGGTAGTCGTCGCTCGTCGTAATGGTGCTTGAGGTTGCCTGAATCGCAGCGCGAAGGAGAGAAAAGAGAGGGATGAAGATGCACTCACTCTTTCACTCTTGAGTCACTGTAACGTTCTTTGCCTCCCCTTGGTGGGTTTTTGAATCCAAGCCTACTTGTCCACACATGCTGCTGCCACCATCCCCTCTGCAGGAAAGTCTGAGTGTACGTTTCACTGAACAGTACGGCCATGGTTGTCTCTTGCGCATGCCAACCACTTCCCTGAACAGTACGACCGCGAGTGTCTCTTGTGCATGCCAACATTCTGATGTCACTATTCTGAACCACCCTTTTTGTCTACGTGGCGTACGTGCAGGACGTTCTATGCTGGGAGTCTGGGTCCCACTTTATTCGTGTGAACTCGACATCGCGCGATAATGTTCCACCGATGATCGCTCGCTCGATGACTATCCACCGATGACAGATAGCGCGATGACTATACACCGATGACAGATAGCGCGATGACTATACACCGATGACAGATAGCGCGATGACTATCCACCGATGTCTCTCCCGGGGAGACAACCGATGCCTATCCCTGGCGACACCCGCATGGCTCTCGCGCCCTGGCGATGCCTGCACGCCCCCTCGCGCCCTGGCGATGCCTGCATGCCACTCGCGCCCTGGCGATCATGTGTAGTAGGCGACCGGCGATCTTATAGTCTTCTAAACTACACTTTCCTTCCTTTTTATTTTAAATAAAAACATGCTTAGAATTCATTTAAAATATATCCCTTTTTATTCCAATTTAATTTTACAGGTCCTTACATGTACAACTATTGAAAGGCACATTCCTAGAGTTCGAGCTGCTCCATGTTCCCCGAGAGAAAAATGCCAGAGCTGACTTGTTGGCAAAACTCGCCAGCTCGGGCAAAGGGGGAAGGCAAAGGACTGTAATTGAGGAAACTTTAAGGTCACCTCGAACGGCTACAGGAGACCCCACGGATGTACAAATGATAAACGTTGTTCACGAAGGAAGAAGGAGTCATAGGTCATTAACTCAAGAAACATTGAAAGTACCTCGCATAAGTTCTTATGGCTTGCCAGCTGAAATTTCATCACAAGTTTGCTTGGTGGAAGAAGGAGAGACTTGGGTAATGCCCTATCAACGTTACTTAGCTGATGAGACACTTTCGCTAGACCCTGCGGAAGCTAGGATTGTGAAGAAGAATGCGCCCCGCTACACCTTGATTGACGGCAACCTGTTCAGACATGGCTATTCCCATCCTCTTTTGACATGTGTAAGTGGGGCACAGTGCACTCGCATAGTAGCAAAGCTTCAAGAAGGAATATGTGGAAGCCACATCGGTGGATGAGCCCTGGCAGCCAAGGCCATTCGAGTAGGGTATTATTGGCCAACAATGAGAGAAGACTGCATAAGGTATGCGTAGCGGTGTAAAAAGTGTCAAGAGCATGCAAACTGGCATCGCGCGCCACCAGAAGAGCTAAGATCCCTCCATAGTCCGTGGTCTTTCCACATGTGGGGAATCGACATCCTGGGACCTTTCCTACTCGCGGTCAGACAGATGAAATACCTTGTAGTGGCTATAGAATACTTCACCAAATGGATAGAAGCTGAACTAGTGGCGCAAATTACGACACATAAGGTCCAACACTTCATTTGGAAGAATATCGTGTGTCGCTTTGGAATCCTGAGGCATTTAGTATCTGATAATGGTACCCAGTTTGCAAGTCAGCAGTTGGGAAATTTGTGCTCGGAGCTCGGCATCAAATAGGTGTTCATGTCAGTCGAGCACCCCCAAACAAATGGGCAGGTTGAATTGGCTAACAGGGTCCTGCTCAGAGGCCTGAAAAGGAGGCTCGAGAAAGCTAAAGGGACCTGGGCAGAAGAGGTCCCCAGGATTGTGTGGGCATATCACACCACTCCACAATCCATCACTAAAGAAATGCCCTTCAGCCTAGTATACGGGTCAGATGCCATGATTCCAGTAGAGATACAGGAAAGCTCGCCTCGATTCCAGAACTTGATGGTGGAAGAATCAAATGAAGAAAGAAGGGTGAATCTAGACCTACTAGACGAGGTCAGAGAGGAGGCCTGTGTTAAGTCTGAAGCGTTAAAGAGGAGAGTAGAACGCCAATACAGGTCAAAATTGAGACCTCGGCAGTTCCAAGTTGCCGACCTGGTAATGCAGAAAGCCCACTCTTACCAGTTAGAAAATAAACTATCCCCCAAGTGGACAAGCCCGTTTCAAGTAACAGAGGCCCTGGGAAACGGGGCATACAGGTTGGAAAACTTAAAAGGCGGAGCAATTCCCTGTACATGGAACAGTGCCAACCTCAAGTTTTATTTCAGTTAGTAAATTTGTATTTGAACACAATTGTATCATCCAGTCAAGGGGACACTTTTTTTCCCTACGGGGTTTTTTAATGAGGTCACCCAATAAAAGAAAAGAAAAAAAATTAAGAAAGATATATTTGTGTTAAGTAGTAAAATGAACCTCTTCTACCTTGTTAAAGAAAGAGGAAGAATAGTATGGTTCGCAATAAAAGTCCTCTTCCTTGATTTTTTACAGCAAGGTCGAGGCAAGTAAAATGAACCTCTTCTACCTTGTTAACGAAAGGGGAAGAATAGTATGGTTCACAGTAAAAGTCCTCTTCCTTGACTTTTTACAGCAAGGTCGAGGCAAGTTAAATGAACCCCTTCTACCTTGTTAAAGAAAGGGGAAGAATTGTATGGTTCGCAGTAAAAGTCCTCTCCCTTGACTTTTTACAGCAAGGTCGAGGCAAGTAAAGACGAACCTCTTCTACCTTGTTAAAGAAAGGGGAAGAATAGTATGGTTCACAGCAATCCTTTTCCTTGATTTTACAGGATCAAAGACAGGAGGTGTTTTCAGTTCACACGACAAGAAGTAAGACAAGAAAGAGGTATCCCTTGGCTTATCAGTCGAGGTCGATAGAGAAAGAAGTCTTCCTTGGCTCATCAGTCGAGGTCGACAGAGAAGTGGTCTTCCTTGGCTCATCAGCCGAGGTCGGAAAAGAGAGAGGTCTTTTATGACTCAATGGTTGGGGTCGGCAGAGGAAGAGGTTCTCCTCGCCTTATCAGACAAGGTCGATAGGAAAAAACCACCTCGCCCACATCTAGCACACAAGGTCATAAACACAGACCAAACGGGATTGCGACATAAAGGTCACTTAGAAGTTACTCGAGAAATAGTAATCAAAGCAAAAGGGTATAGATGCGCTGGAATAATCATTAAAGGAAACATGTATAGATAAAGAAATAGAAGATGCAGGAGCAGAAGACCAGGGGGCGTGAAGTGCACCATGAGTTAAAATATTCAGCTATACACAGAAACATCGAGTTACCAAGAGAAGACTAAAGCGTTGAAGAATAAATTCATTGAGATGAAATGTAAAAATATTTACAAGAGGTTGTTTATGTTAAAGACAAAAAGAAGGAAGAAGGGCTCAAGGGTCAACAGGAGCATCCACCAGCTGCCCATCACGGATAATCTTGTCCAGAACGGTTTGGGAGAGGTCCACCCCCAGATGTGCACAGGAAACCTGGGCAATGGCGTCACCAAACCCCGTGCTGTAGGCTTTAGCTGCCTCATCGCTAAGCTCCTCTTTGGACTTCTTATAGAGCTCTTCCCTTAGAGCCATCTCCGTCCTCAGCTCTGCCTCAGTTTTGGCCACCTCCTCCTTCACCCTAGCCAGCTCGACATCCCGCTGGGCCAAGTCGTCACCACACCACGCCAATTCTTCTCTAAGGTCAACAATTGTCTCCTCCTGGCGGCTCGCCTCACCCTTGAGGTCCTCCATTGCCAGGCGAAAGTCATTACATTTAGCGTGAGCCCACAGGGCATCCTGGGACTTAGAAAATAGGAGGTCCCTAACCTCCTTATCTGACTTTCGCAGCTCGGCCACCTCCAGGGTGAGGCTCATGATGCGAAGCGCTTCCCCCACAGCAGCCAAGGCCCGATGCTCAGCTTCCTGTTGGGCCTTCATCATCTTTGGAAAGAGAAGGATGGCACCCCCAAGAGCCTTGCCGAAACCCCGGGCCACTTGGTCCATCAGCGGCCCTACCTTCAGGCTCTCCACCTCTTCAATTTCCTGAGAGGACTTCAAGGTACACTGCAGGAAAGGCGCCAGGGAGGTAGGGGGCTCAGTTACCCTTCCCTAGGGACGCTCTCTCCCCGCTCTTCAGCGACGTGAGGAGAGGAGGAAGCGCCCAAGGGGGCCCGAGGGCTCTCTCCCCCTGAACCAGACGAAGGAAGCACGACAGTGTCCTACGTGCGCCTACGCTTGAACACCGGCCCGGAGCACGTGCCCTCGTCGTCAGAGGAAGCCACCCCAGCAGCCACGACTGTGCTTTGTAAAGGGGCAGTTGTTTCTGTGGTGGCCGCAGCTGCTAGAGGTGCGGCATCGAGAGCCACGTCGTCAGTTGAAGGAGGGGCTTCGTCCTGGAACTGTCGGGATGAGCTTGCGCTGCTCTTCTTCAGGGCACACGCGGCCAGGTGCCTCCTTCGCTCGGCCCCAATCGTCATATCTGCAACAAGCACGAAGGCAACTCACCATAAGAACAATATGAAGGAAATATATCAGAGGAAACCACACAAACAGAAGCAGTTAAGGGAAAAAAGAAGAACTACAAGAAAGATAGGCTAAAGCCCTACCAATGTAACCCTGCAAGCTCTTGGGCAGGTACTCGTATTGGATGAGTTTGGAGCTGTTGACCACTGCCTCGAGGCCAGACAAGAACTCACACACCTCCCTATCTTGCGAGTGTAAGTTCGTTAGGGCCCTGGGTTTGGCCAGGTTGGGTTTCTCCACCCAGTAAAGTGGGAACCCATCCAGGAGGGTGGGGTCAGTTGGGAGGTAGCAGATCTTCAGAAATTTGCCCTTGAATCTTTTATAAGATTGCTGGAAAAGGGTTAGGAGTGCTCTCCCAGCAACCCTATTGAGGCTGACCAAGAGGTTCTTCCCAGGGCTCTTGGCCTCGAAGAAATAAAGGAAGGAATCTACTGAGGGCAAGCGCCCAAAGTAATTGCAAAGGATGGCGTAGGCACGCATGAAGGCCCAACCATTTGGGTGAAGCTGGGTTGGAGCCACGTTCATCTCCGTCAGCAACGCCCTCTCGAAGCCACTGAGGGGTAGGCGAAGGCAAACCCTTTTAAAAATGGTGGAGTAAATGAAACAGAAGGGGCCCTCCTGGCCCGATGTCTCGTTGCAACACACGGGCTCGCCTATCTTACAAGGGACCACCCCGACGTATTTGTCATCGTCTTTCCCAAAGATGCGAGTGGAGTGGCTGGTTCTGCTCCACACCTCAGCCTTCCTATAGGTCACAATGGACTCGGAGGTGGTAAAATTGAAAGACCCCTTTAGGAGCTCTTCAGGGGCCCAGGGATACAGAATTTGGTAGAAGTCCGAGTGGATCCCTAAAACTACTAGACGGGCAGAAGATTGGGAGGAGTTCGACTCAGACCCCGAAGGAGAAGAAGAAGACTGGTCCATTTCGAAGGCTAAAACACAAGGGCAGACAAAAAGACAAGCTCAGAAAGGAGAAAAGGATAGCGCGTTCTGTAAGGACCTGAAAAATTAAATTGGAATAAAGGAGTTATATTTTAAATAAATTCTAAGTATGTTTTTATTTAAAATAAAAAGGGAGGAAAAGTTAAGTTTAGAAGGCTACGAGGTCGCCGGTCGCCTGCTACACATGAGCGCCAGGTGGACGTCGCCAGGGCGCGAGAGGCATGCAGGCATCGCGCGGGCGCGAGAGGCATGTAGGCATCGCGCGGGCGCGAGAGGCATGCGGGCATCGCGCGGGCGCGAGAGGCATGCGGGCATCGCGCGGGCGCGAGGCATGCGGGCATTGCCAGGGCGCGAGGCATGTGGACGTGGCCAAGGCGCGAGAGTTATGAGGGCGTCGCCAGGGAAGACATCGGTCGTCTCCCAGAGGAAGACATCGGTCGTCTTCCAGGGCGAAGGAGACATCGGTCGTTCGCCAGGATGAGTCAGCAGTGGAAAGTTATCGCGCGACGTCGAGTTTCACACAGAGAAGGTAAGACCCAGACTCCCAGCATGAAGCGTAGTGCACGCACGCCACGTAGACAAAAAGGGTGGTTCAGAATAGTGACATCAGAATGTTGGCATGCGCAGGAGACACTCGCGGTCGTACTGTTCAGAGCAGTGGTTGACATGCACAAGCGACAACAGTGGCAGTACTGTTCAGAGCAGTGGTTGGCATGCACCAGAGACAACAGTGGTCGTACTGTTCAGGGCAGTGGTTCTCAGACTTCTCTGCAGAGTGGGTGTAGCAGCTGCTTTTGATGGATAGGTTGGTTTAAGATGCAGGGACCCACTGCTGAGAGAAACAAAAACGTTGCAGCTTTCAAAGAGAGAAAGAGTGAGTTACCTCCCTTCTCCTCCAGATATCTCCTTCGAGCCGCGATTCTAGCATCTTCACGCAAGAGTACGACGAGAGGCAGCACCATTAGAGCACCTGGGAGGTTCTCTGCAAGTCCTTCAACCAGACGCAAAAACAGAGCCAAGGTTGTTCAAGCTTCGTTGGGTTTCGGAGCTCCTGGTGTTTTGCGCAAGTCCAGGTAAGGGAAGCTAGACTTCATTTTCAATACAAGCCATAGTTTAGCTATTTCTGAAGTGAGGGCGACGTGGTCGTCGGTTTTAAATGCAGACTTCGAAATACCCTGTTTTTGAACTAGATCGCCGGTTTTGGCGTTGTTTACGAACTCCCCTGTTTTTGGTGTTGTTTTGAAACTATTTGAGATGTAAATGTGATATTCGAAAACATGAACCTTGGAGTGAGTTTTGCTGTGATTGAAATCATTCATTTAAGTGTTATATGATGTGTGGAATGTTGTGAATGTGGAATCGAGGCATAGTATTTTCAGGAAAGAAAATACCGTGTAAGATCGCGTAGGATGTGCATTGACCGGTGATTCGTCATGATATCCTGACTCTCCTGAGATAATGAATTCATATAGATGAAGTTATTCAGACGTTGAGAGTCGAGGGAGGTTCATACGTATGGGTGAGTCGTGTGAAACAGAACGAGCTCGACCTGTGGTGTGGATTAACCCTGTCATGCTTGGATGGTGATGATATTGAGATTCATTCTACGCTTGTGAATGTGTGATTTCACGGCGACCCTGTGAATGTGTGTGATTTCACAGTGGGCAGTATGACAGGTGCGAATCTATGAGTCTAGTCAATGCATGAGTCTTCCGGAAGTAGTGTCAAGTGTCTTGTGTGCTGAGTCAGTGGTGGTCTGACATGTGAAATGAGGAACTTGAAATTGATAGACACTTGATACAGTTGTGGAATAGAATGACTCTGGAAAATATTGTGAAATGTGTGATTTCTGGGTGATCAGGTGAAGGAAATGAGAAAATGTATAGTTTTACGTGGTTACCTTGAAATTGTTTTACCTTGACTTTAATGTTTCTATATAAACTCTCTTTAAAATATCTAGCTTACCCTGCGTATTTTGGTTCTGTGGTTGTTTTTCTTAAAACTGTGATGGTCGTGTATAATTTACACGGGAGCAGATGATCTTCCAGGAAGTAGAGCTCCTTAGTGAGTGGTCGCCGGAAGGAGATCGCCTGATTTCTGTTCTGGTAGCCGATCGGCTGTTTTGGGTCCTCTGATAGGAGATCGGCCTCGTCCGATAGGAGATCGGTCTCTTCCGATAGGAGATCGCCTGCTTTGTTTTTTTTACTGTAATTTGTTTATGTTTCTGGAAAATTTGACCGAATTTGTATTAAACTCCCTGTGAGGAGAAACTACATTTCATATATATAATATTTTGTTCATAGGATCTATTTGTTACCTTTATTTTCATTATATACATTTGTATAGTATTTTGGCGGGATGTTACATTAATGGTATCAGAGCAGTTCGTCCTTAGGATGACCTGAGGGCTGTGGATCCATTGTGTTTCTTCTGCTCATGAAAGTTATTTGAGTTTAAAATAATAACTATAGTGAAAGGTTTTCAAACGTTTTTGTATTGAAATTTTGTGTGTGCTTTGGTGAATATATGTTCTAATTGAAAATCTTAGTATTAAGAATGAGAAGGTCTTGATAAAGTAGTGAGGGTGCACACTCATAACTGGATCGAGATGAGTCTCAATCTTAATTCCAAAGGTTTGATGTTTAGCATATATTGAATTCTGGTGTGAGCTATCTCATTCTCTTGAGTGTCTTTGTAATTGATTGAAAATGGTTGATTGGATTGGTGACTGCATACCAGTAGTTGTGCTGGTGTTATGCTTGATGTTATAAGCATTATGACTTTGTTGATGAGCTCAAATTCTTAATGACTTTGAGATGCTGACCTTTGTAAGGTCTAGCTGTTACCTCCTGAATGAATTGATTTCTTATCGATCTCATTCTTGTAGTTGTAGGGAATATAGAAACCTGTAGTTTCAACTCTAAAACGAAGAGAGATGGCACGTAGACCTTCTACCCCTCCCCAATCTTCTTCGGAGATGAGCCAGATTGCTAAAGCTATCGAGATGATGGCAACTGCCATCCAACAACAGAATGCAGCGATGGCTCAGAACCATCAAGCTACAATGCACCACTGGGAAGCTGCTCGGTCGGCTGAAACAAATTCTCACGCCAGTCAGCCTCAAGAACGGATGGGACTGACTGAGTTCATGAGGCACAACCCACCCAAGTTTAGTGGGAATGCTACCCCTGATCAGGCAGATCAATGGATCAGAGAGTTGGAGAAAATCTTTAGGGCGACCTCCTGCCCTGAAGAGAAGAAACTGTTGTTTGCCACCTATCTGCTATCTGGAGAAGCTGAATTCTGGTGGATGGGAGCTCAGCAGATGATGGAGGCCCGAGAGGATGTATTGGATTGGGAGAGCTTCAGAGTGAGGTTCTTGGAGAAATACTTCCCAGACAGCGCCAAGTTTGCGAGGGAAGCTGAGTTCCTAAAGTTGGAGCAGGGGGATATGTCAGTAAACGCCTATGCTGCTCGGTTTGAGTACCTCGCCCGATTCTACACCCAGGCGACCTCCGAGGCCTGGAGGTGTAGGAAGTTCGAAGAGGGGCTGAAGCATGGGCTGAAGAGGGCCATAGCCCCGATGTGCATCAGGGAATTTCACGCCTTAGTAGAGAAGGCGAAGATGGTGGAGACTCTGGACAAGGGTGATTCTCGGGTGATCAGGTCACACCCAGGGGGTTCTTCCAGTGGGGAGGCTAAGGTGCAGCACCCACAAAGTAAGCCTTATTCGAGACCCTCTCAGCATAGGGCAGAAGCAGCACCGCCCCAGTTTCAGCAGCAACAACCCTGGAAACTTAAATGTTTCCACTGTGGTGGACCACACACAGCCAATGTGTGCCCCAAGAGAGATTCAGAGAGAAGATGTTTTGCCTGTCAAAAGACGGGACACGTTGCTAGAGATTGTCCTACCCAGAATAGGATGACTCAACCCAGTGGATCCCAACAGTTGAGGAATGGAGGCAGTCGACCTCAGGCAGCAGGGAGAGTGTTTGCCATGACTAGAGCGGAGGCATCTCAGTCAGGTAACTTAGTACAGAATGTTGCTCTATAGCTGGTAGATGCGTTAGAATTTTGTTTGATTTTGGAGCGACACACTCCTTTGTGTCAAGCCTGTGTGTAGCCGAGTTGGGCCTTCTAGTGAAGGAGTTACCGTTTGAAACTGTTGGTCTATACACCTGCATCAGGACAGGTGTTGACCTCTACAGTTTGCCCCGAATGTCCAGTGATAGTAGAGGGACGCAGATTCAAGGTGAACTTGATCTGCCTACCTCTTCAGGATCTGGATGTTATCCTGGGAATGGATTGGCTAGCTGCCAATCACGTTCTCGTAGTCTGCGGTAGTTAGAAGTTAGCGTTTCCAGATCTCCAAGAGCCAGATGGCGAGGTGCTTCGTGAATCCTAGCTCAGTTGGGAGTGAAGAATGAAGAGGACGTAAGTTGGATACTTGTGGTGAAAGATTTCATGGATGTAATTTCAGAAGAAATATCCGGATTACCTCCTAAGAGAGAAGTGGAGTTCTCTATTGATTTTGGTACCTGGGGCTGGACCAGTGTCAATGGCACCTTACAGGAGGGCTCCAGCCGAGTTGGAAGAGTTTACCTATAATAACGGTGATCATGCTGGCATTGGGATGGCAACGTATGAAGCTTTGTATGGAAGGAAATGCAGAACTCCTTTGTACTGGTACCAGGAAGCAGTATTGGTTGAACCAGAGGTTATTCAGCAGACGACCGAGAAGGTGCAGATCAGGGATGACTTGTTCTTTTGAAGTGAAACCAGTCAAGATTGACGATAGGCAAAGTAAGCAGCTCAGAGGCAAGACCATCAACATGGTGAAAGTGGTGTGGGATGAGCGGTCGGGTGATTCAACTTGGGAGTTAGAAGAACCCATGAGAGAAGCCTATCCATACCTCTTTTCCTTGTAATTCAATTTTCGAGGACGAAAATTTTTCTTGTTGGGGAGAATGTAAGGACCTGAAAAATTAAATTGGAATAAAGGAGTTATATTTTAAATAAATTCTAAGTATGTTTTTATTTAAAATAAAAAGGGAGGAAAAGTTAAGTTTAGAAGGCTACGAGGTCGCCGGTCGCCTGCTACACATGAGCGCCAGGTGGACGTCGCCAGGGCGCGAGAGGCATGCAGGCATCGCGCGGGCGCGAGAGGCATGTAGGCATCGCGCGGGCACGAGAGGCATGCGGGCATCGCGCGGGCGCGAGGCATGCGGGCATTGCCAGGGCGCGAGGCATGTGGACGTGGCCAAGGCGCGAGAGTTATGAGGGCGTCGCCAGGGAAGACATCGGTCGTCTCCCAGAGGAAGACATCGGTCGTCTTCCAGGGCGAAGGAGACATCGGTCGTTCGCCAGGATGAGTCAGCAGTGGAAAGTTATCGCGCGACGTCGAGTTTCACACAGAGAAGGTAAGACCCAGACTCCCAGCATGAAGCGTAGTGCACGCACGCCACGTAGACAAAAAGGGTGGTTCAGAATAGTGACATCAGAATGTTGGCATGCGCAGGAGACACTCGCGGTCGTACTGTTCAGAGCAGTGGTTGACATGCACAAGCGACAACAGTGGCAGTACTGTTCAGAGCAGTGGTTGGCATGCACCAGAGACAACAGTGGTCGTACTGTTCAGGGCAGTGGTTCTCAGACTTCTCTGCAGAGTGGGTGTAGCAGCTGCTTTTGATGGATAGGTTGGTTTAAGATGCAGAGACCCACTGCTGAGAGAAACAAAAACGTTGCAGCTTTCAAAGAGAGAAAGAGTGAGTTACCTCCCTTCTCCTCCAGATATCTCCTTCGAGCCGCGATTCTAGCATCTTCACGCAAGAGTACGACGAGAGGCAGCACCATTAGAGCACCTGGGAGGTTCTCTGCAAGTCCTTCAACCAGACGCAAAAACAGAGCCAAGGCGTTGTTCAAGCTTCGTTGGGTTTCGGAGCTCCTGGTGTTTTGCGCAAGTCCAGGTAAGGGAAGCTAGACTTCATTTTCAATACAAGCCATAGTTTAGCTATTTCTGAAGTGAGGGCGACGTGGTCGCCGGTTTTAAATGCAGACTTCGAAATACCCTGTTTTTGAACTAGATCGCCGGTTTTGGCGTTGTTTACGAACTCCCCTGTTTTTGGTGTTGTTTTGAAACTATTTGAGATGTAAATGTGATATTCGAAAACATGAACCTTGGAGTGAGTTTTGCTGTGATTGAAATCATTCATTTAAGTGTTATATGATGTGTGGAATGTTGTGAATGTGGAATCGAGGCATAGTATTTTCAGGAAAGAAAATACCGTGTAAGATCGCGTAGGATGTGCATTGACCGGTGATTCGTCATGATATCCTGACTCTCCTGAGATAATGAATTCATATAGATGAAGTTATTCAGGCATTGAGAGTCGAGGGAGGTTCATACGTATGGGTGAGTCGTGTGAAACAGAACGAGCTCGACCTGTGGTGTGGATTAACCCTGTCATGCTTGGATGGTGATGATATTGAGATTCATTCTACGCTTGTGAATGTGTGTGATTTCACGGCGACCCTGTGAATGTGTGTGATTTCACAGTGGGCAGTATGACAGGTGCGAATCTATGAGTCTAGTCAATGCATGAGTCTTCCGGAAGTAGTGTCAAGTGTCTTGTGTGCTGAGTCAGTGGTGGTCTGACATGTGAAATGAGGAACTTGAAATTGATAGACACTTGATACACTTGTGGAATAGAATGACTCTGGAAAATATTGTGAAATGTGTGATTTCTGGGTGATCAGGTGAAGGAAATGAGAAAATGTATAGTTTTACGTGGTTACCTTGAAATTGTTTTACCTTGACTTTAATGTTTCTATATAAACTCTCTTTAAAATATCTAGCTTACCCTGCGTATTTTGGTTCTGTGGTTGTTTTTCTTAAAACTGTGATGATCGTGTATAATTTACACGGGAGCAGATGATCTTCCAGGAAGTAGAGCTCCTTAGTGAGTGGTCGCCGGAAGGAGATCGCCTGATTTCTGTTCTGGTAGCCGATCGGCTGTTTTGGGTCCTCTGATAGGAGATCGGCCTCGTCCGATAGGAGATCGGTCTCTTCCGATAGGAGATCGCCTGCTTTGTTTTTTTTACTGTAATTTGTTTATGTTTCTGGAAAATTTGACCGAATTTGTATTAAACTCCCTGTGAGGAGAAACTACATTTCATATATATAATATTTTGTTCATAGGATCTATTTGTTACCTTTATTTTCATTATATACATTTGTATAGTATTTTGGCGGGATGTTACACGTTCCACATAAACGTGGCAGAACAGTAAGGTAGGGCACAGCAAAATGAAAACAATCCCAGGCAGTTACAAGTAAATAAAGAACATCGCAGTAGCAAAACAAAGATAAAAGAGACCGCAAGAACATACCTTTGTTTGATGGAGGGATGAAAGATCAAAATTTGAGAGGATTGGAAGGCGCTCAAAGAACAGTTTGAAGAGAAGAGGTTTTGAAACAACAGAATGAGAGGGAATGAAACAGTGGGGAGCGTAGGAGATGAGGGAGTAACATATAGAGGAAAACATGAAGCGACGAGCCACCCTAGCCGTTGAGATTTCCACGTGTACGCTCCAGGGAAAATGCAATTGTGATCAAGACATAGTATTTTCAGGAAAGGAAATACCGTGTTGAGATTGGTTATGAGGTGTATTGATCTGTGAGTATCCTGTGAATGAGACGATCCTGACTCTACTGATATAATGGAATCACATAGATGAAGTTATTCAGTTGTTGAGAGTCAAAGGAGGTTCATATGTATGGGTAAGTTGTTTGAAAGATAACTAACTTGACCTGTTATATGAATTAACCCTGTCATACCGGGAGAGTGATGATATTGAGATTATGTATGCGCATGGCTGTGTGGATTTCACAGCGACCCTGTGTGGATTTCACAGTGGTGTGGTATGACAGGTGCAGGTCTCTGGATGCTAAGATCAACGCATGAGTCTTCCGGAAGTAGTGTCAAGTGTCTATCTGTGATGGGTCAGTGGAAGTCTGACGTGAGAAAGAGAAATATTGAAATGTGATAGACACTTGATGGATTTTGTGGAATGATTAATACTTGAGGGAATTGTGAAATGTGTGAATATTTGATGGTTTACGTTAATATGAAGTTTCATGTTTTAAAGTTTTAAAAATGTCTAGCTTACCCCCTGTGTTTTGTTTTGTGTTTGGTTTTTCTTAAACCTGTGATGATCGTGTTAATTTACACGGGAGCAACTGATGTTGCAGGTGGTAGAGCTCCTCAGTGAGCAGATGGAGAAAAGGATCGTTTTATATTTGAATGTTTTATTTTGGAAAACTTTTGATGTATAAATTTAACTCCCTGCGAGGAGGGATGTTCCTTTTGAAGAATACGTTGTATGGAATGGATGTATTTTATTATATATATATATATATGAATGTTAATTTTGATATTATTGTTTTACGTTATTCTATTATATAAATATGAAAAGAATTGGAGGGGCATTACACTTTACGGCTTGTGGTCCTCAGAGGAATCTTTGAACATATAAAGAAAAGTTTCTCTTCCATTAGTAGCAAAGGCTCAATCTTCTTGAATCCTCTTTGCCATGGACCTAGTTGTTGGGCCTAAGCTTGGGCCTCTTCCATCAGAATAGGCAACATTTTTCGGAAAAAGTTTTAGGCAACACTTTTTCTCATGATGTTTAGGCAACGCATTTTCAGTGTTGCCTATTGTTTAGGCAACATTTTTTTAAATGTTGTCATTAGTAAAGGCAACCAACACTTATTTACACGTTGTCTGTCTTTTTAGGCAACACTTATTTACACGTTGTTTGTCTTTTAGGCAACACATTTACAGTGTTGCATATTGATAGGATAGGCAACATTTTTTTTTTATAATCTTTAGGCAACAATTATTTACTTGTTGTCTATCTTTTTAGACAATACTTTTTTACTATGAGAAATCCTGCCGCGGACTTGAACGTGGAGGATGAGCCTTGTCACTCCTTCGTCTAGCCTTCTGCAACTGCACGTTCTGCAAGAACGCTCCAAGAACCTCCGCCGGAACTCCAAACAATGCCTGCAAAACAACACATACGGCGCCTCTAGCGACCGTGTGCACTCCAACGCTCAAGTCAAGCAACAAGAACACCGAAAACTCTCACTGAATCTCTTTGTGAGACTCGTGTGTGCTCAGATCCACTCTCTCTCTCTCTGTAACTGAATTCTGTTATCACTGTGCTACGTGTACAAACGCTCCCACAATGACTCAGAAACTATGTGTAGTGAATTTGTGTAAACTTGTAATCTGAAAACTTATGTGTACCTGACATGAGGTTGAGTGCCTTTATACTTGGGCCATGTAAGGACCTGTAAAATTAAATTGGAATAAAAAGGAATATATTTTAAATGAATTCTAAGTATGTTTTAATTTAAAATAAAAAGGAAGGAAAGTGTAGTTTAGAAGACTATGAGATCGCCTGGTTAGTACATAATCGCCTGTCGCCTAGGTTACACATGATCGCCAGTCGCCTATGGTGCACATGATCGCCGAAAGTGCACTCAGTATGTGGTCAGGATACTGGATCAACCAGAGTGGGTTCCAAAAACCACACGTATCAAGGTGTGGGTTAAGCCTTAGATACGCTGTGCATGCGAAGCTCTATGCTTGAGCATAAGAGATCGTCCTTAGTGTTGCATGCATGGGCGCACGAGGAGTGGTGCTGATCTACTCTTGGAAATGTGAAGCTACCGACGTCACCAAGTCATGTGGAGATGATACCTTGGACGTAACATAATGGGATGAAGAACCTTCAGCAAGGCGTGGCGATGTGTCGTCGGGCATCGCCGGGCGCGAGGCTTGCGGGCATCGCCAGGGCGTGAGACTTGCGGGCATCGCCAGGGCGCGAGGCATGCGGTCATCGCCAGGGCGAGAGATCGGTCGTCTCCCAGGGAGAGACATCGGTCATCCGCCAGGATGAGGCATCGGTGGTTAGTCATCGCACGAGTGGTCATCGGTGGAAGGTTATCACGCGATGTCGAGTTTCACACAGATAAGGTGGGACCCAGGCTCTCAGCATCAGACGTACTGCACGCGCGACACGTAGACAAAAAGGGTGGTTCAGAATAGTGACATCAGAGTGTTGGCCTGCACAGAGGCACGCGTAGTCGTACTGTTCAGGGAAAAGTACACGCAAACTTCCCTGCAGAGTGGGTGGTGGCAGCGGCTTTTGTGGACAAGTTGGTTTAAGATTCAAAAACCCACTTCTGAGAGGCAAAGAACGTTGCAGTGGTTCAAGAGTGAAAGAGTGAGTTTACCTTCATCCTTCTCTTTTCTCTCCTTCGCGCTGCGACTCAAGCATCGTCAAGCACCAGCACGACGAGCGACGACTGCCCTTAGAGCACCTGGGAGGTTCTCTGCAAGTTCTCCAAACCAGACGCTAAAACAGAGCTAAGGCATCTTTAAGCTTCGGTGGGTTTTGGAGCTCTTGGTGTTTTGCGCAAGTCCAGGTAAGGGAAGCTAGCCTTATTTCCAACGAAAAACCTTATATTAGATGATTGAGATGATGGGGCGACGTGGTCGCCGGTTTTCAACTGTTATTGCATAATCCCCTGTTTTTGGACGAGATCGCCGGTTTTGGCGTTGTTTTTCGAACTCCCCTGTTTTTGTGTTGTTTGAAACTGTTTGAGATTTAAATGTGATATTCGAAAATCTGAACCAGGGGATGATTGTTGTTGTGATTGGAATCGTTCATTAAGTGTTGTATGATGTGTTGAATGTTGTGAATGTGGGATCAAGGCATAGTATTTTCAGGAAAGAAAATACCGTGTAAGATCGTGTGTAGAGTGTGCATTGACCGATGATTCGTTTATTATGAGATATCCTGACTCTCCTGATATAATGGAATCATATAGATGAAGTTATTCAGGCGTTGAGAGTCGAAGGAGGTTCATACGTATGGGTGAGTTGTTTGAAAGAGAACGAGCTTGACCCGTTGTATGGATTAACCCTGTCATGCTAGGATAGTGATGATATTGAGATTCATTTATACGCTTGTGAATGTGTGTGATTTCACAGTGGGGCAGTATGACAGGTGCAGATCTCTGAGTCTAGTCAATGCATGAGTCTTCCGGAAGTGGTGTCAAGTGTCTGTGTGTGATGAGTCAGTGGAAGTCTGACGTGAGAAATGAGAAACATTGAATTGATAGACACTTGATGAATTATGTGATTTGAATGACTCTTGAAGGAATTGTGTAATATGGGATTACTTGATGGTCATGTGAAGGGAATGAGAAAGTTGATGGTTTTTACGTGGGTGTCTTAAAATTTTTTTTATCTTGATTTTAAAGTTCATATCTAAACTCTCTTTCAAATATCTAGCTTACCCTGTGATTTTGGTGTTGTGATTGCTTTCTTGAACCTGTGATGATTGTGTATTTTTGCACGGGAGTAGACGAGGTTGCAGGTAGTAGAGCTCCTCAGTGAGTGGTCGCCGGAAGGAGATCGCCTGTTTCTGTTTCTGTTAGGCGATCACCCTTTTTCTGTTGTCTGATAGGAGATCGCCCTTTTCTGATGGGAGATCGCCCCTTTGTCTTTTTGCTGTATTTTGTTTACGTTTTTGGAAACTGACCGATTATGTATTAAACTCCCTGTGAGGAGAAAACTTCATTACATATATATAATTATGTTCACTTCAATATATTTGTTTACCTTTATTTTTATTATATAAATATGAAAAGAATTTGGCGGGATGTTACAGGCCACGCCTCTCTCCCAGATGGTGACACGTGGAGGCATGCAACTGGCATCTGACCGTACACGTGTCACACCTGGAAGGCTTCTGCGCTTTTCTCTGTGCGGCTAAGTTATCCTCTTGCGGAGTAATTTAGCGCATTTCTTCGTTCTCTGAGTGAGTGCATGCTCCCAGGAGAGCGCCTGGTGGAGCTGGTCTAAGCACACTCACCAGGCGTGTCCTGCCTGCATGGCCTCTCCGCACGTCCTCTGAGTGAGTGCATGCTCCCAGGAGAGCGCCTGGCGGGGCTGGTCTAAGCACGCTCACCAGGCGCATCCTGCCTGCATGGTCTCACCGCACGTCTTCTAGTTGAGTGCATGCTCCCAGGAGAGCGCCTGGCGGGGCTGGTCTAAGCACACTCACCAGGCGTGTCCTGCCTGCATGGTCTCACCACACGTCTTCTGGTTTGACATCATGCAAGGTGCATGCGTAACGCTCTCGCTGGGACCCTGACGACTATCCCCCGATGACCGTGCGGTGCCTCATGACTTTCCACCGATGACCGTGCGGTGCCTCATGACTTTCCACCGATGACCGTGCGGTGCCTCATGACTTTCCACCGACGTCCGTGCGGTGCCTCATGACCTTCCACCGACGTCCGTGCAGTGACTCATGACCTTCCACCGACGTCCGTGCGGTGCCTCATGACTGAATTGCAGGCGCAGAGGGAGCGCGCAGCTGAAGAGAGGACGTCGACGCCACCGTCGCCTCCGCGAGCATTCCCTATGCCTTTCTCCCCCGAAATCATGAACACGGTGGTGCCTCCCAATCTGGTGGGACTGAAAGCGTCGTTCACGGGGGCGGAAGATCCAGAAGCACACCTGACAGCTTTCCACACTCAGATGATGCTGACTGGAGGTTCAGATGCTGTGTACTGCAAGATGTTCATGAGCACGCTGAGCGGAGTGGCTATGGAGTGGTTCGTGAGCCTGCCAGAGGGCCACGTCACTTCCTTCCATCAGTTCGCGAAGCTGTTCACGGAGCAGTACATCATTAACCGACCTGCGCCAGTAGTGTCCTACGACCTGTTTAACATGCGCCAGTATCAGGGGGAGCCGTTGAAGGACTACCTCAATCGCTTTGGGGCGCAGGTGGTGAGATTGCCCAGCAAGGACGAGGACATGCTGGTGCATGCGTTTAAGAGAGGTGTCCTCCCTGGTCCTTTCAGTGAATCGCTCATCAGGAGCCACCCTGCCACCTTCACCGAGATACGGCGACGTGCGGTGGCACACATAGTAGCAGAGACCGAGGTCTCTGAGAAGAGAGGAAGTGCTGCACTGTCGAAGCCATGTGGAGGTTAGGGGAATCAACAGCAACAGGCGCGGGTGCATGAGGTCAAGGAAGGGAGGAAGGAGCAGAGAAGGTCTCGCCCTTATGCACCAAGGAAGGACCAGACCAGGGGGCGTGCAAGCAGCGCACCCCCCAGGTATGATTTCATGATAAGCTTGGCGGAGCTGATCGCCATCCCTGCTGTGGCAGCAAGACTCCATGTGCCAGAGAAAACCAATAGGGTACTTGGAGGGAGGAAGGATGAGTGGTGTGAATTCCATCAAGCTTATGGACATACACTCCGTAACTGCCTGGCGCTGGGGCGTCAGCTTGCTGAGTTGGTGGAGACAGGGTTCCTGACCGATTACCTGCAGAAGACACAAGGTGATCGCGCTTCGGGGTCCCAGGAAGGCGACCAGCAGCATGAACTCCCTGTGTTTGGGGAGGTGAGGTGATGGAAGAGGCTACACTGGGGGGGCTCCCAGAGCTGAAGCGGAAGGCATGATCGCCCCACGTGTGTGCATCGCCAGGGCGGTCATCGCCGGTTAAAGGAGACCCCATCCAGAGTGGTTGAGACGTTGGAGAATGGAGCTTGTCGGCTGGCGACTCTGGACGTAACGACTATTCCCAGAACCCAGGATGCTACACGCTTTTTTCCTGCTTTCGTTAAGTTGTAAAGTAGATGCGCTATCGCGCTGTACACATACTTAGTGTATTAAACAGTTGAGCAGATCAGGGGCACTCTTTTTAACGATGCCACCCAATAAAAGATTTTCAATGCATAAAGTGTGCGAGTGTTCCCAGTTTAAAGTTCCCCTTGCCCCAGGTGCAAGACCAGGTGATCGGTGGTGAGTTACCAAGTGGCCACCACCCGCAGATTAGCCCCCAGATAAGCGCTGGGATGTAGAGCGCGATCAGCCATCAGTGCATGCAGACCACGATCAGCCGTCGGTGCATGTAGAGAGTGAGTACTCGGTCGGTGCAGGGTCATCGGTGTCTTGCTAACACGTGTTAAGTTGGGACCCAAGTTCCCAGCGAGAGCGTTAAGCATGCACCTCGTATGATTCCAGAAGAAGAGGTCCTCGCCGGTCGGGACGTCGGTGAACGCGCGATGAGGCAATGCAGGTAGGGCGCGCCCAGTGTGTGCGCTTAGACAGCCACGCCTGGCGCCCCCCTGGGAGCGTGCACCCACGAGAAAGTCCTCACCTCTGCTTTATACAGCAAGGTTGAGGCGAGAGAAAGTCCTCTTCCTTTGCTTTTTATAGCAAGGTTGAGGCAACAGAGAAAGTCCTCACCTCTGCTTTATACAACAAGGTTGAGGCGAGAGAAAGTCCTCTTCCTTTGCTTTTTACAGCAAGGTTGAGGCAACAGAGAATGTCCTCACCTCTGCTTTATACAGCAAGGTTGAGGCGAGAGAAAGTCCTCTTCCTTTGCTTTTTATAGCAAGGTTGAGGCAACAGAGAAAGTCCTCACCTCTACTTTATACAGCAAGGTTGAGGCGAGAGAAAGTCCTCTTCCTTTGCTTTTTACAGCAAGGTTGAGGCAACAGAGAAAGTCCTCTTCCTCTGCTTTATACAGCAAGGTTGAGGCAAGAGAAAGTCCTCTTCCTCTGCTTTATACAGCAAGGTTGAGGCCAGAGGAAGTCCTCCTTGCCTTTGAGCAAGTGCAGGCACCAGAGGAAGTCCTCCTTGCCTTTGAGCAAGTGCAGGCACCAGAGGAAGACCTCCTTGCCTTTGAGCAAGTGCAGGCACCAGAGGAAGACCTCCTTGCCCTTGAGCAAGTGCAGGCGAGAAAGAGGAAGACCTCCTTGCCTTTGAGCAAGTGCAAGCACCAGAGGAAGTCCTCCTTGCCTTTGAGCAAGTGCAGGCACCAGAGGAAGTCCTCCTTGTCTTTGAGCAAGTGCAGGCACCAGAGGAAGTCCTCCTTGCCCTTGAGCAAGTGCAGGCACCAGAGGAAGTCCTCCTTCCCCTTGAGCAAGTGCAGGCACCAGAGGAAGTCCTCCTTGCCCTTGAGCAAGTGCAGGCGAGAACAGAGGAAGTCCTCCTTGCCCTTGAGCAAGTGCAGGCGAGAACAGAGGAAGTCCTCCTTGCCCTTGAGCAAGTGCAGGCGAGAACAGAGGAAGACCTCCTTGCCTTTGAGCAAGTGCAGGCACCAGAGGAAGTCCTCCTTGCCCTTGAGCAAGTGCAGGCGAGAACAGAGGAAGACCTCCTTGCCTTTGAGCAAGTGCAGGCACCAGAGGAAGTCCTCCTTGCCCTTAAGCAAGTGCAGGCGAGAACAGAGGAAGTCCTCCTTGCCCTTGAGCAAGTGCAGGCGAGAACAGAGGAAGTCCTCCTTGCCTTTGAGCAAGTGTAGGCAACAGAGGAAGACCTCCTTGCCTTTGAGCGAGTGCAGGCGAGAAAGAAGAAAGTCCTCCCTCGACTTTGTACAGCGAGGTGCAGGCGAGTGAAAGTCCTCACCTCAACTTTGTACAGCGAGGCTGAGGCAAGAGAGAAAGTCCTCTCCCTTTGCTTCTTACAGCAAGGTTGAGGCGAGAGAACCAAGTCCTCACCTCGACTTTGTACAGCGAGGCTGAGGCATGAGGAAAAGTCCTCTTCCCTTTGCTTTTTACAGCAAGGTTGAGGTGAGAGAGCCAAGTCCCTTCCCTCTGCTTTTTACAGCGACGCTGAGGTGAGAGAAGCAGACCTCACCCACGACTTCTTACAGCAAGGTTGGGACAAGAGGGGTCATCGAGAAGCACTTTTCTTCCCCAAAACACAGGCGTCATAGTTGGTGTTCAGACCCTCTATGCACTCAGCGATGGTGTGGTAGAGAAGTGCAGCGAAGCCAGAAGCGCGATGACTGATCGGTGGTGCGCTAACATGCTAGTCGGTGGTCGGTGGTAGAAGCAAGTTCTGCTGCGTGAAGCCGAAGCGTTTAGGCCCGTTAAGTCAGTCATCCAGCACAAAGTTATGTTGAAGGCAATGCTAAGGCAACAGTTAGCCGCGATCAAGTCAGAGGCCAAGTTTGAGGGGTTGCAGGTAGAGCACGCTAAAGCCTAAAGCTAGTTAACAGTGAGTCACATGCAGAGAGTTAAAGAGAAGAAACGCAGCGAACTCCAGCGCGTTTGAGAAGAAGAAAACAGAGAAGGTGAATCTCTAGATGATCCAGAGAGATGCTTTGAATGTTTGAAGGCGAAGACGAAGGAATGAAACAGTGTTAGTACCAGAGTGTGCGCTGCTGTAGACCGCCAGAAGGCGATTTCTTAGTCTCTTCGCTGAGAACAAGTTCACAGCTCGAGACTGGGGGGCTTGTGTTCCGGTCGGTCATCGGTAGTCGATGACATCAGCAGCAGTTGACCACGTGGACCATTCACAGAGTAACACGTGGTAGAGGATAGCAGGCGAATCAGGGAGGTGATCACTCAGAATGGTAATCGCCTCTCGCCTGTGATGATGAGTAATCGCCTCTCGCCTGTGATGATGAGTAATCGCCTATCGCCTTGAGGTGAGTAATCGCCTATCGCCTTGAGAATGAGTAGTCGGTCATCGCCGGTATGGTCAGTAATCGCCCAGATTGCACATGATCGTCGTGTGTCAAGGTTGGGAGATCAGGTGGTCAGCAAGTCGCCGAAAGAGCACATCGCCGGGTGTTTGAGAAAACTTGGCATGCACTTGTTGTATGGTCTAAGTACAGAGGATAAGTGGCATATCTGCTGTAAGGACCTAGAAACTTTAATAGGAATAAAAGTGTTATATTTAAATAATTTCAGAAAAATGTTATTATTTAAAATACAAAGAGTTGGTAAATGAAGTTTCGTAGTAGCAGACATCGGACGTCGCCCATGATCTGGGGTAAGCTAGTAGAGGTCGGTCGGATGACATGTGGGCCAAGAAGAGTAAAGGAGGAAAAGTGTAACTAAGAAGTCTTCTACAAGATCGCCGTTAGTGAAGACAGAGGCGATCTCCGACTCCTCTGGCACATAATCGCCTGTCGCCTAGAGGAGACATGAGCGCCAATCGCCTAGAGTATACGTGATCGGCGGGAATGCACGTAGTATGTGGTCAAGATACTGGATCAACCAGAGTGGGTTCCAACAACCACGCGTATCAAGGTGTGGGTTAAGCCTTAGATACGCTGTGCATGCGAAGCTCTACGCTTGAGCAAAAGAGATCACCCTTAGTGTTGCATGCATGGGAGCACGAGGAGTGGTGCTGATCTACTCTTGGAAATGTGAAGCTACCGACGTCACCGAGTCATGTGGAGATGATACCTTGGACGTAACATAGTGGAATGAAGAACCTTCAGGAAGGCGTGGCGATGTGTCGTCGGGCATCGCCAGGTGAGAGGCATGCGGCCATCGCCAGGGCGCGAGGGGCATGCAGGCATCGCCAGGGCACGAGGGGCATGCGGGCATCGCCAGGGCGCGAGGGGCATGTAGGCATCGCCAGGGCGCGAAGGGCATGCGGGCATCGCCAGGGCGCAAGGGGCATGCGGACATCACCAAGGCGCGAGGCATGCGGGGTTAGTCTTCGCGCGAGAGATCATCGGTGGATTGTCTTCGCGCGAGAGGTCATCGGTGGAGAGTCTTCGCGCGAGATGTCATCGGTGGATAGTCTTCGCGCGAGATGTCATCGGTGGATAGTCTTCGCGCGAGAGGTCATCGGTGGATAGCCTTCGCGCGAGAGGACATCGGTGGATAGCCTTCGCGCGAGAGGTCATCGGTGGATAGTTTTCGCGCCAGCGGTCATCGGTGGAAGGTTATCGCGCGATGTCGAGCTTCACACAGAGAAAGTGGGATCCAGACTCCTAGCATGAAACGTCCTGCACGCGCACCACGTAGACAAAAAGGGTGGTTCAGAATAGTGACATCAGAATGTTGGCATGCGCAAGAGACACTCGCGGTCGTACTGTTCAGGGCAGTGGTTGGCATGCAGAAGAGACAACAGTGGTCGTACTGTTCAGGGCAGTGGTTGGCATGCGCAAGAGACAAACATGGTCGTACTGTTCAGAGAAACGTACACTCAGACTTCTCTGCAGAGTGGGTGGTGGCAGCTGCTTTTGTGGACAAGCTGGTTTAAGATGCAAAAACCCACTTCTGAGAGAGGGGAACGTTGCAGTTGTTCAAGAGCGAAAGAGTGAGTTTACCTCCCTTCTCCTCCATTCTCTCCTTCGCGCTGCGATTCTGGCACCTTCACACAAGAGTACGACGAGCGACGGCCACCATTAGAGCACCTGGGAGGTTCTCTGCAAGTCCTTCAAACCAGACGCAAAAACAGAGCCAAGGCATTCTTTAAGCTTCGTTGGGTTTCGGAGCTCCTGGTGTTTTGCGCAAGTCCAGGTAAGGGAAGCTAGCCTTCATTTTCAATACAAGCCATAGATTAGCTGTTTCTGAAGTGAGGGCGACGTGGTCGCCGGTTTCGTTTTCATCTTCGTGAATGCTCTGTTCTATGTGTTTGGGCGACGTGGTCGCCGGTTTTAAATACAGACTTCGAAATACCCTTTTTTTGAACCAGATCGCCGGTTTTTGGCGTTGTTTTTCGAACTCCCCTGTTTTTGGTGTTGCTTTGAAACTGTTTGAAATTTAAATGAGATATTCGAAAATACGAAGCTTGGAGTAAGTTCTGTTGTGATTGAAATCATTCCTTTAAGTGTTATGTGATGTGTTGAATGTGGTGAATGTGGGATCGAGGCATAGTATTTTCAGGAAAGAAAATACCGTGTAAGATCGTGTAGGATGTGCATTGATCGGTGATTCCTAATGAGATATCCTGACTCTGCTGAGATAACGGAATCCCATAGAGGAAGTTACTCAGTTGGTGAGAGTCGAAGGAGGTTCATATGAATGGGTGAGTCGTGTGAAAAAGAACGAGCTCGGCCTGTTCCATGGATTAACCCTGTCATACTGTGAGAATGATGAACTTGAGATCGAGATTGTATTGATGCGCATAGCTGGGGAAACATTACAGTTGTTTAGTATGACAGGTGCAGATCTCTGAGTCTAATCAATGCACGAGTCTTCCGGAAGTAGTGTCAAGTGTCTTGTGTGCTGAGTCAGTGGTAGTCTGACGTGAGAAATGAGGAACATTGAATTGATAGACACTTGATGCATTTTGTGAAATAGAATGACTTTTGAAAATATTGTGAAATGTGTGATTTCTTGGCGATCAGGTGAAGGGAATGAGAAACTTTATAGTTTTATGTGGGTATCTTGAATTTGTTTTATTCTGATTTTTATGTTCATATTTAAACTCTCTTTAAAATATATAGCTTACCCTGCGTGTTCTGCTCTATGGCTGTTTTTTCTCTTAAAACTGTGATGATCGTGTAATTGTTACACGGGAGCAGATGATCTTCCAGGAAGTAGAGCTCCTTAGTGAGTGGTCGCCGGGGAAGAGATCGCCTGGTTCTATCTCTTGGTGGTGATCGCCGGATTTATGTCTTGATAGCAGATCGCCTGTTTTGGGGTCTTCTGTTAGGAGATCGCCGGTTTATGTATGGAGATCGCCGTTTTCGTTGTATTTGATTGATTTCGTTAAGTTTTGAAAAACATTTGACTGGTTATGTATTAAACTCCCTGCGAGGAGCAACTTCATTACTTATATATATAATTATGTTCTCTTCAACATTATTTGTTTACCTTTATTTTCATTATAAATATGAATAGTTTTTGGCGGGATGTTACATTAATGGTATCAGAGCAGTTCGTCCTTAGGATGACCTGAGGGCTGTGGATCCATTGTGTTTCTTCTGCTCATAAAATCTATTTGAGTTTTAAATAACAACTATAGTGAAAAGTTTTCAAAACGTTTTGTATTGAAATTTTGTGTGTGCCTTAGTGAATGTATGCCCTAATTGAAAATCTTGGTATTAAGAATGAGAGGATCTTGATAAAGTAATGAGGGTGCACACTCATAACTGGATCGAGATGATTCTCAATCTTAATTCCAAAGGTTTGATGTTTAGTATACATTGAATTCTGGTGTGATTTATTTTGTTTTATTGAGTGTGTTGTAATTGATTGAAAGTGGTTGTTTGGATTGATGGTTGTATACCAGTAGCTGTCCTGGTGTTTTGTTTGAGGTTATAAGTATTATGATTCTGTTGATGAACTCAAATTCTTAATGACTTTGAGATGTTGACCTTTGTAAGGTCTAGATGTTACCTCCTGAATGAATTGATTTCTCATCGATCTCATTCTTATAGTCGTAGGGAATATAGAAAACCTATAGTTTCAAAATCTGAGAACGAGGAAAGATGGCGCGTAAACCTCCTACCCCTCCCCGACCTTCTTCAGAGATGGGTCAGATCGCCAGGGCCATGGAGATGATGGCAACTGCCATCCAACAACAGAATACGGTAATGGCCCAGATTCATCAGGCTGTAATGCATCATTTGGAAACTGCTGGATCGGCTGCAACAGCTTCCCCTGTCAATCAGCCTCGGGAGCAGATGGGGATGACCGAGTTCATGAGGCACAACCCAACCCAGTTCCGTGGGAACGTTTCTCCGAACCAACCAGATCAGTGGATCAGGGAGTTCCATGCCTTAGTGGAGAAGGCAAAGAGGGTGGAGACCCTGGAGAGGGGTGGTTCCAGGGTAATCAGATCACAACCAGGGGGTCCCTCCAGTGGGAAGGCCAAGGTGCAGCACCCACAAAGCAAGCCTTATGCGAGACCTCCACCACATCGAGCAGGAGCAGTTCCGCTCCAGTTTCAGCAGCAACAACCATGGAAATCAAGGTGTTTCCGTTGTGGTGGGTTACATAACGTCAAGGTGTGCTCCAAGAGGAATTCAGAGAAAGGGTGTTTCACATGTCAAGAGATGGGGCACATTTCTAGAGATTGTCCTAACAGAAAAAGGATGACTCAACCCGTTAGTTCCCAGCAGTTGAGGAACAAAGGCAGCAGACCTCAGGCAGGAGGGAGAGTGTTTGCCATGTCTGGAGCGGAGACATCTCAGTCAGGTAACTTAGTACAAAGTGTTTACTCTATAGCTGGTAGAGGCGTTAGAATTTTGTTTGATTCCAGAGCGACACACTCTTTTGTGTCAAGCTTGTGTGTAGCCAAGTTGGGCCTTCTAGTGAAGGAGTTACCGTTTGAACGGTTGGTCTCTACACCTGCATCAGGACAGGTTACGACCCCCATAGTTTGCTCTGAATGTCCAGTGATGGTAGAGGGACGCAGGTTCAAAGTAAGTTTGATCTGCCTACCTCTTCAGGATCTGAATGTTACCCTAGGAATAGATTGGCTTTCTGCCAATCATGTTCTCATAGATTGCGATAGGCAGAAAATTAGCGGTTCCAGACCTCCAAGAGTCAGATGTGATATCTGCTCAGCATGGGTGGTCGGAGTTGGGAAAAAGGGGCGAGGTGCTTCGTGATCCTAGCTCGGTTGGAAGTGAAGAATGAAGAGGACGTGAGCAGGATAAACGTGGTGAAAGATTTCATGGGTGTAGTTCCAGAAGAAATGCCTGGACTACCTCCTAAGAGAGAGATGGAATTAAAGAAGCAAGTGTAAGTTAGAATTGGTTGTACCAAGGTTTAGTCTCAGCTACGTATAAGTCATGGAGGGTAAATAAGCAGGATGCTGGGGGTTTAAAGCTTAAGCATGTGTATCCATGGGAAGTGCCAGAGTTAAATTCCAAGAATGAATTTTTCTTTTGAAGCTTAGAAGATGTTCATGTCGATGAAACAGCATGAGATGGTTCTAGCTTAAGCTTCACGCAGAATGGATGCTGTTTTGTTGATCGTGATTTGAAAGATGATTATGGAAATAGTGGGTTGGGATAAAAGGCTTCCGAAACCGTAAGCCTCCTGAATGTGGCAAAATAGGATGCAGATCGGCCTGTGAATGTAGAAGGGAAGGAGGAAATGGCTGTGGATAAGAATGAGGGTAAGCCGTGTTATGATGATGTTGAGTCCTTCTAGAGATGTAGTAAATTTCAGAAAGTTGGGTGTGGAAGGGATTGTGAGTGGAAATAGTCTATTGTATCTGGGAGGAGAAGAATAGAGTTGTCTTTAAGCAAGAGATTCTGGATGCAGAGGAAATTTTTCCAATCAGCTCCACTACTTGCATGGTTGTGGTTGAGATATAAGGTGCGTTCGTTCTCGTATGCCTTTTTGGATAGGCACCTGAACGTATACATTGAAAAGAAGGTCGTAATGGGAGCAGGAGGCCGAGTTGGCAAAAAGAGTCATAATAATGATTTAGAAAGTAACAGCAACAGGAACTTTGTCTTTATAAGGTACAGAACTATGTAGCGTAGTGGTGAACAAAAGGTGTCCCTTTAGGGAGCGTGAGAATTAGATCAACAGTTGGGAAGTCAATGGATGGTTTTGATCAAAATGCAGGAGTTGATTCCTAGAAGGATATTTCGGATCCTAGTTTGAATTAGCTAGGGGGGGGGGGCATGAGTAGTGGGCAGCTGTCCCCTTTCCTTCCGATGAAGGGATCTTGCTCGACCAAGTCTTCAAGGTTGGAAGTAGAGTGTGAATGCTAGAGTTGGCGCTCAATGGGGCAGCATATTCCATATGCAGGGATGTAAAATGGAATTTGATGAAGTATTGGAGTAGTAAGAGTTGGTTCAGCAGACAACCGAGAGGGTGAAACTGATACAGGGCAGAATGAAAGTTTCTCAAAGTCGGCAGATGTCCTAGGTAGAGCAGAGGAGAAGACCTTTGGGGTTTGCTGCTGGGGGATCATGTCTTTATGAGGGAGGAAACCAGCCAAGGGTGTAGGATGGGCGATCAGATCAAAGAAGCTGTCCCCTAAGTTTGTTGGGCCATATCAGATCCTAAGGGGGATCAGTCCAGTGGCTTATGAGATCGCCCCACCTCCCCATTTAGCAAACCTGCATAATGTATTTCACGTATCACGGCTAAGGAAGTATCTTGCAGACCCTAGTCATGTGTTGGAAGTGGACGACGTGCAGATAGGGTGATTCACCATGGGAATTTGAAGAAACCATGAGAGAAGCATATCCCTACCTCTTTTCCTTGTAATCCAATTTTCGAGGACGAAAATTTTTCTTGTTGGGGAGATTGTAAGGACCTAGAAACTTTAATAGGAATAAAAGTGTTATATTTAAATAATTTCAGAAAAATGTTATTATTTAAAATACAAAGAGTTGGTAAATGAAGTTTCGTAGTAGCAGACATCGGACGTCGCCCATGATCTGGGGTAAGCTAGTAGAGGTCGGTCGGATGACATGTGGACCAAGAAGAGTAAAGGAGGAAAAGTGTAACTAAGAAGTCTTCTACAAGATCGCCGTTAGTGAAGACGGAGGCGATCTCCGACTCCTCTGGCACATAATCGCCTGTCGCCTAGAGGAGACATGAGCGCCAATCGCCTAGAGTATACGTGATCGGCGGGAATGCACGTAGTATGTGGTCAAGATACTGGATCAACCAGAGTGGGTTCCAACAACCACGCGTATCAAGGTGTGGGTTAAGCCTTAGATACGTTGTGCATTCGAAGCTCTACGCTTGAGCAAAAGAGATCACCCTTAGTGTTGCATGCATGGGAGCACGAGGAGTGGTGCTGATCTACTCTTGGAAATGTGAAGCTACCGACGTCACCGAGTCATGTGGAGATGATACCTTGGACGTAACATAGTGGAATGAAGAACCTTCAGGAAGGCGTGGCGATGTGTCGTCGGGCATCGCCAGGTGAGAGGCATGCGGCCATCGCCAGGGTGCGAGAGGCATGCAGGCATCGCCAGGGCACGAGGGGCATGCGGGCATCGCCAGGACGCGAGGGGCATGCAGGCATCGCAGGGTGCGAAGGGCATGCGGGCATCGCCAGGGCGCAAGGGGCATGCGGACATCACCAAGGCGCGAGGCATGTGGGGTTAGTCTTCGCGCGAGAGATCATCGGTGGATTGTCTTCGCGCGAGAGGTCATCGGTGGAGAGTCTTCGCGCGAGATGTCATCGGTGGATAGTCTTCGCGCGAGATGTCATCGGTGGATAGTCTTCGCGCGAGAGGTCATCGGTGGATAGCCTTCGCGCGAGAGGACATCGGTGGATAGCCTTCGCGCGAGAGGTCATCGGTGGATAGTTTTCGCGCCAGCGGTCATCGGTGGAAGGTTATCGCACGATGTCGAGCTTCACACAGAGAAAGTGGGACCCAGACTCCTAGCATGAAACGTCCTGCACGCGCACCACGTAGACAAAAAAGGTGGTTCAGAATAGTGACATCAGAATGTTGGCATGCGCAAGAGACACTCGCGGTCGTACTGTTCAGGGCAGTGGTTGGCATGCAGAAGAGACAACAGTGGTCGTACTGTTCAGGGCAGTGGTTGGCATGCGCAAGAGACAAACATGGTCGTACTGTTCAGAGAAACGTACACTCAGACTTCTCTGCAGAGTGGGTGGTGGCAGCTGCTTTTGTGTTGATGCGCATAGCTGGGGAAACATTACAGCTGTTTAGTATGACAGGTGCAGATCTCTGAGTCTAATCAATGCACGAGTCTTCCGGAAGTAGTGTCAAGTGTCTTGTGTGCTGAGTCAGTGGTAGTCTGACGTGAGAAATGAGGAACATTGAATTGATAGACACTTGATGCATTTTGTGAAATAGAATGACTTTTGAAAATATGGTGAAATGTGTGATTTCTTGGCGATCAGGTGAAGGGAATGAGAAACTTTATAGTTTTATGTGGGTATCTTGAATTTGTTTTATTCTGATTTTTATGTTCATATTTAAACTCTCTTTAAAATATATAGCTTACCCTGCGTGTTCTGCTCTATGGCTGTTTTTTTCTCTTAAAACTGTGATGATCGTGTAATTGTTACACGGGAGCAGATGATCTTCCAGGAAGTAGAGCTCCTTAGTGAGTGGTCGCCGGGGAAGAGATCGCCTGGTTCTATCTCTTGGTGGTGATCGCCGGATTTATGTCTTGATAGCAGATCGCCTGTTTTGGGGTCTTCTGTTAGGAGATCGCCGGTTTATGTATGGAGATCGCCGTTTTAGTTGTATTTGATTGATTTCGTTAAGTTTTGAAAAACATTTGACTGGTTATGTATTAAACTCCCTGTGAGGAGCAACTTCATTACTTATATATATAATTATGTTCTCTTCAACATTATTTGTTTACCTTTATTTTCATTATAAATATGAATAGTTTTTGGCGGGATGTTACATCTGCCGCCATGTGTAGTACGAGCTGCAATGCCCAGAGTAGCCTGCGTACTAAGCTACTCCTTGTGTGGATAACTTAGTCGCAGGGGCACAGTGGAAGTAACGTTTCAGCTGCAGACACTCCAGATGATGACACGTGTACGACCAGATGTTATCCACGTGTCAGGAGGAATAACCGTCAGGAGAGAGAAAGACTCAGGTATATATACAAACTCTTAACGAAATTAGAGGGAGGTTTTTACAGATTCTCATAGCTCACACATCTGAGAGTTTCAGTCACACACGGGTCTCACAGAGAGATTCAGATATAGTTTTAGTGTTCCTGTTGCCTGACTTGAGCGTCGGAGCTACAACGGCCGCTAGAGGCGTCGTCTGTGTGTTTTGCAGGCAGCGTTTGGAGTTCCGGCGGTGGTTCTTGGAGCGTTCCTGCAGAACAGAGGGCTAGACGAAGGAGTGACGAGGCAGTCCTCCACGTTCGAGTCAAGCGGCAGGAACAAACATAATGGATAAATTCATTTTTCTAAAATAGAATAAGACTATTCTCTATAAGTTTACAATTTCCATTAGAATTGCTAAAATCATCAACAATTACTTAGATGGCATTGTACGTAGATAGGAAATGGTGAAATAAAAAATTATATAAAGATATAACTTGCACGCAAATCTTTAATGTAGAATAGTGAAACACGTTTTAGGTTCAAGGAAAATTCTAATTTGTATTTTAGAAAACCAAAAAGAATTGAAAGAATTATCTCAATTGATTAATTTTAACATCCTTAGTAGCCTTTAATGTTTAGTCTTCAAGGTAGAACACCAGATTCTAACAATCCAAGTCGTTCTATGGAGATACGTTCTTTTCTAAACAAGTTCAAAGTTTAGATTTTATTTATTTTGTTCCTGTTAAATTTTTTCAAAAGTATCATTTTGCTTTATAATAAAAAAAGTATGTTAGTAGTTTAACGGTGGGACCAATCGAATGCGGTTGTCACATATTTTTATTGTATTGAAATACAGTTAATTTTCTAAATATGATTTTAGAAATCAAATTAGAAACAGTAAATAAAGAAAGGAGATATCCTATGACAGAGGGATCCTTTACTATATGGAGTAAGAATTTCTTCATGTGACAGTGTCATCAGTAGGAAGAAAAAAGCATAACATGTGAATTGTAATAGTACATGTGTACTCTCCATGCAATTATAGTCCCCATGCAATCATAGTGAGAAAAAAAAGTTCAATTAACTAAATTTATAGATACTCTCAGAACATTATAATACTCTCAGAACATTAGAGGGCACACTAATTTATAAATACCATGTGAAAATGCACAAGATCTTTTGCCTGCCATGTCAATTAATTTATGCACTTGCATCCCCATGTTAGATTCTGTGTTCTAGAGGAAATATTGAGGTCATTATTTTAATGTGCAAGAGGATTATAGATTTTGTTCACTAGGAAACAGGTTCAGATTTCCAACATGTATGTATGATTTTATGTTAAATGGAGGTCGTGATTAATTTCAGGGGTCTAAGTCCAGATTGCTACAACTTTACTCTAAAATTCAGCTGGGAAGCTTTGTTTATTCTGTGTGAATTGTGAAGCTTGTAGATTATGTCTCTTCGCCCACCTTTCTTTTGTTTTCCAAGAGTTATTTGGTCTTCTCTATTTTAAAAAATCAAAATTGATGGGCTAAAGCACATCTAACAAATTATGATGGCACAAGATCAAAACTCGTGATAGAATGTGGAATCAAGCAAACCAAACTTTAGAAACACTATTGTAGTCTCTTTGTATTAAGCCATAATTAGCAATTTATCACCATAGAAATTATCCTATATTAAAAATCATACTTTTACATAGATAAATACATTTTCTCCATATTGTTTAAAGAAAGTACTTGAGAATTCAAACCACAAAATCTTTCAACTTTTTTTCCCACTTTTAAGAGCAACAATGATAGTAATATATTTACTAAGGGTTTATTCTAGAACAATAAAAGTTACTGATCTCGCCGCAGACTCAAGCGTGGAGAGATGCCTCGTCACACCTTCGTTTGGCCTTCTAATTGTGGCGCGTCCTGCAAGGAGGCTCCAGGAACCTTCGACGGGGCTCCAAGCGGTACTTGCAAAACACACAGACGGCGCCTCTAGCGGCCGTTGTAGCTCCGACGCTCAAGTCAGGCAACGGGAACACCAAAAGGTCTCTCTTAGGTTTCTCTGTGTGAGACCGTGTGTGTGTGCCCTCAGTCCTCTTTGATTCGAAGACTGAGTGCCCTTGGATTTGTGTTGTGTGTCTGAGTAAAAGATCCCATACCTGGTTTGGTGTTCTTCTTCCTCATATAAACCCGCGTAGCCCCTACTGGCTACCTCTAAGGCCACTTAATTACTCTGCTCTGTCGTTTCCACTCCCCAGGGCTACCTTGCGTGCCAGCCTTCTTCACTTGAGTGCCAGGTCTGACAGGGGAGGCCGCGTGGGTACCTCTGGACCCCTCGACTTCTGTGCCTACCTGCCTTACCTATCTTCTGGGGACATCTTCACCATCCACGTGGCAGACATGCAACCCCACTGGGAGACTCTAACTTTGATGGGTTCTCGCCTAGCAGGATTCTGCATTTAACTGCGTCTTCTCATCTTCATGCGTGGTCGTCTCGCGATTAAGGCCATTCACTGTCTCTGGGCGCTTTGCTGATCACCGATTGCGCTGATCACATCGCGCGGCCGATGTCACCTCAACACACACCGATGACCGATGTGCTTCTTCACATCCTCGTGCTCTGCTTATGGAACCAGGCGAGGTCCTTGAGCAACGTTCTTGCTGGGAGCCTGGGTCCCAGTTTAACACGTGTTGACAAGGAACCCCCGACGACTGATCATTCTCCATGCACCGATGACTGATCACAATGCATGTACCGATGACAGGTCACTCTGAACGCACCGATGACTGATCAGTGCTTCGTCCCTTCTCGCGCTCTTCTTCCAGGCGCTCAAGTAGGAACTGATCTGCTGGTGGAGGTCGCTCGGTAGCTGACCACTGATCGCCGTTCTTGAACGATCTCCACTCTGGTTCATCTGTCTTTACGTGCCACGCGTCACTCTGTGATTGGCCCACGTGGTCATCTGCTTCTAACGTCATCGCCTACCGATGACCGACCTGATCACAAGCCCCCCAGTCTCGAGCTGTGAACTTGTTCTCAGCGAAGAGACTAAGTGGTCTTCGTTGCCAAAGGGAAGAAGGAGCTCGAAGCTGATGTACCTGAGACCACGGCTGTTGGTGCTGAGGTTCTGATAGATGGGTTCCATGGGCAAGCAGGTTCACTGCGTCCTACCAGACTCGGACTCTACCCAACCTAGCCTCCACCATTCAGTGGCCGACGGCAGGCTCATTCCTCCTTCTTGAGCTTCTTCCCTTGCCACTTCTCCTTGTGTGTAATTTCTCTTGCTGCTACAAACTTGTATATAATCTTGTATGCATAAGTTCGTGTTGGATGACTGACCTGATGGCGTTTAAATGCTTCGACTGATCGTCCAAGACCTTGTTTGGGCAAGCTTTCATACTAAGGGCTTTGCTACCGACCACCGACTAGCATGTTAGCGCACCACCGATCAGTCGTCGCGCTTCATGCTTCGCATTACTTCCGCGTCACTCCAGCGCTAAGTGCATAGAGGACCCGACCTCTGAAGTTGATGCCTGTGTTTTGGGGAAGAGGACTGCTTCTTGATGACCCCTCTTGCCTTAGCCTCGCTGTAGGAAGTTGAGGTGAGGTCTTTCTCCTCTCGCCCCAGCCTCGCTGTAACAAGTCGAGGTGAGGACTTTCTCTGTAGTCCTAACCTTGCTGTATGGAGCAGAGGATAAGGACTTGGTTCCTTTGCCTCGACCTTGCCGTAAGAAGCAGAGGAAGAGGACTTTCTTTGCCTGCACCCTGCTGTATAAAGTCGAGGGCGAGGACTTTTATCTGTCTGCACCCTGCTGTATAAAGTCGAGGGCGAGGACTTTTCTCTGTAGTCTTAACCTTGCTGTATGAAGCAGAGGCTAAGGACTTGGTTCCTTTGCCTCAACCTTGCCACAAGAAGCAGGGGAAGAGGACTTTCTCTACTGAGTGGGTGCATGCTCCCAGGGGAGCACCAGGGGTGGCTGTCTAAGCGCACTCGCCAGGCGCATCCCTGCCTGCATGGTATCACCGTACGCCCCTTTGAGTGGGCAACTCCTCTTCTTCTGGTTTGGAATCATGCGGGGTGCATGCGTAACGCTCTCGCCGGGAACCTGGGTCCCAGTCTTAACACGCGTTAGCACGACCCCGATGACAAACCTTCTTCTGGAATCATGCGAGGTGCGTGCGTAACGCTCTCGCTGGGAACCTGGGTCCCAGTCTTAACACGTGTTAGCACGACCCCGATGACAAACCTTCTTCTGGAATCATGCGAGGTGCGTGGGTAACGCTCTCGCTGGGAACCTGGGTCCCAGCTTAACACGTGTTAGCACGACCCCGATGACCAGTGAACCGACCGAGTACTTACTCCCCACATGCACCGACGGCTGATCCTACTTTGGGGCACCGATGACCGATCGAGCTCTGCTTATTGGCGCTCAAACGCGAAGGTGATGTCTTGCTACGGGGAAGGAGAGTTTTTCTTGTTGACCCCTCTTGCTTGCCCCTAGGTCATCGATCTTTAGGTCTGGTTCCTCGTGGACGTTTTCTCGAAATCTTCCCTTTCCCTCTCTTGTTTTTACTAGAACTCCCGAGTTCCCAAACTTTGGCCACCTGCACTCACTCCTGGGGTGAGGAGAACACAGGGCAGTGGTCCGTACTCGCGCCTGGGGCGAGCAGGCTCCAACCGATCCCTTGGACTTGCATCTGTGGCAAGCGGAACTTGAGACTGGGAAACATGTGCACACTTGACATACTGAAATCTTTTTTATTGGGTGGCCTCGTTAAAAACCCTCTAGGGAAAAGAGTGCCCCCTGATTTGCTTAACCATTTCTAGTAAATACATTGAGTGCGCGAGAACGCATCTACTTTACAACTTAACTGAAGTAGAATTTTAAGTGCGTAGCGTTCCATGTCCTGGGGATAGGTGCTCCATCCAGAGTCTCCAGCCGATAAGCTCCATTCTCCAATGCCTCAACTACTCTATATGGACCCGTCCACTTTGGAGATAACTTGTTCTCCCTCTCATTGTGGTGTGCCTCCCTCATCACCAGATCGCCCTCCTGGAAACGCCTGGGCTTCACCTTGGAATTGTGTCTCCGTTCCACTCTTCTTTTGACAGCTTCCGCACTGAGCCTGGCTCCCTCTCGCACTTCGTCCAGGAGGTCCAGATTCACCTTTCGCTCCTGATTGGACTCTTCGACGACAAAGTTCAAGAACCTAGGGGAGCTCTCCTGTATCTCCACGGGGATCATAGCATCCGTCCCATAGACAAGACTAAAGGGTGTCTCTTGGGTGCTGGACTGTGGGGTGGTATGGTAGGACCATACAATTCTGGGAACCTCTTCTGCCCAACTACCCTTGGCTTTCTCTAATCTTCGCTTCAGTCCCCTAAGCAGCACTCGGTTGGCTGACTCCACCTGCCCATTGGTCTGCGGGTGTTCTACTGAGGCGAACACTTGCTGTATCTTCAGTTCTTCGCACATCTTTCTCAACTGATGACTGGTGAACTGAGTGCCATTGTCGGATACCAGCCTCTTGGGTACTCCGAAACGACAGACAATATTCTTCCAGACAAAATGCTCGACCTTCTGAGCGGTGATGTGGGCCACTGGTTCCGCCTCCACCCATTTTGTGAAATACTCGATGGCCACTATGAGGAACTTCATCTGCCTGATCGCCAGAGGAAAAGGTCCCAGGATGTCGATTCCCCACGTGTGAAAGGGCCACGGGCTATGAATGGACCTCAACTCCTCTGGGGGCGCCTTATGCCAGTCTGCATGAAGTTGGCATTGTTTGCACCGCTGAGCGTACTTCACACAGTGTTCTTTCAGCGTTGGCCAGTAATACCCTGCGCGGAGGATTCTACTTGCCAAAGCGCGACCACCGACGTGGCTTCCGCATATCCCTTCGTGCAACTCTGACATGAGTCTGGTGCATTGCTCTCCATGCACGCACATTTGTACTGGGTGGGAAAAGCCAAATCTAAACAAGTTCCCATCGATTAGAGTAAACTTACTCGAGCTCTTCTTTATCTTCTTTGCCTCTGTTGGGTCCAGTGGGAGCACACCATCCTCTAGGTACAACTGGTACGGCGTTATCCATGTATCGGGCCCCTTGACAGCGCAGACTTCCATCGCCTCATCGGTCCTTTCCGGTCGCGCCCTCACCCTCGGTGCTTTCAGCGTTTCTTGAGTCAGGGACCGATGACCGATCGCCAGACGCTCCACCGACTTGGATACTTGAAGTACTTGATTATCAGATACGAACGCTCGTGGCACCTTTAAAGTCTCTTGAATGACGGTCCTCTGTTTTCCCCCCTTGCCTGAGCTGGCCAGCTTGGCAAGCAGATCTGCTCTGGCATTTTGCTCACGGGGGACATGTATCAGCTCGAACTCATCGAAGGACGTCTTCATGAGCTGGACGTACTCCAGGTAGGCTGCCATCTGAGGATCTTTCGCCTGGAACTCCCCTGTAACTTGCCCAGTGACTAGCAATGAGTCACTCTTAGCCACCAGACTTCTTGCTCCCATTTCTTTCGCCAGCAACATTCCTGCGATCAGGGCTTCATACTCTGCCTGATTGTTGCTAGCCTTGAAGGCAAAGCGAAGGGATTGTTCGATCAGCACCCCGTTCGGACCTTCCAGGATGACTCCAGCGCCGCTTCCCTGCTGATTGGAGGAGCCATCCACTGACAAGACCCATCGGAAAACTACGCCTACTGCAGGTGTCGCGACCGGCGACAATTCAACCACGAAGTCGGCGAACACCTGCCCCTTGATTGGTCCTCGGGGCTCGTACTGGATGTCGAATTCTGAGAGTTCCACAGCCCACTTGACCATCCTCCCTGCTACGTCTGGTTTTTTCAACACGTTCTGGATGGGCAAGTCTGTCATGACCACTATGGTGAAGCTGTGGAAATAGTGTCTGAGCCTTCTAGCTGAAAAAACTACTGCCAGTGCTGCCTTCTCCAGGGTCTGATACCTCGTTTCCGGGCCTCGCAGCACCTTACTTACAAAATACACAGGTTTCTGGATCTGATCCTGCTCTTGTACCAGGACCGAGCTGACCGCCCTCTCTGTCACAGCAAAATACAGGCGAAGAGGGGTGCCCATTTGTGGTTTACACAATACTGGTGGGCTCGCCAGATACTCCTTCAGCTTCAAGAAGGCTTCTTCGCATTCTGGTGTCCACACAAATCTACTGCTGCGCTTGAGACATTGGAAAAATGGATGACCCTTCTCTCCTCCAGCAGACATGAACCGTGACAAGGCGGCCAACCGACCAGTGAGTTGCTGCACCTCCTTCACCGTCGCTGGGCTTCTCATAGCCACGATTGCCGCGCACTTCTCCGGGTTTGCCTCAATTCCACGCTCTGTTAGGAGGAAACCCAAGAACTTCCCAGCCTCCACACCAAAGATGCATTTCTCAGGGTTGAGCTTCAACCCATACTTGGCGATGGTGGTGAAAAGTTCCTTCAGATCAACTACATGGTGCGCCTTCTCCCGCGACGTGACCACCATGTCATCCACGTATGCATGCACGTTCCTTCCAAGCATGGGCGAGAGCACCCTATCCATAAGTCTCTGATAGGTAGCTCCTGCGTTCTTCAACCCGAATGGCATTACCTTGTAGCAGTAGCAGGATCGTTCCGTCATGAAAGCAGTCTTGCACTCGTCCACGGGGTGCATCCTTATCTGGTTGTAGCCTGAGAAGGCGTCCAAAAAGCTGAGGAGCTTCCCCCCTGACGCGCTGTCCACCAATGCATCTATGCTAGGGAGAGGGTAGGAGTCCTTGGGGCAGGCCTTATTGAGATCAGTGAAGTCCACACACATCCTCCACTTGCCATTTGACTTCTGCACCAGTACCACGTTTGCCAGCCACTCGGGGTACTGAATCTCTCTGATATGCCCAGCAGCAAGGAGCTTCTGTGTTTCGTCATGGATCACCTTCTTCTTCTCTTCATTGAAACTCCTTCGCCTTTGGCGCACTGGGCGCGCCTTGGGGTCCATTGACAGGCGGTGGCAAAGGAAATCAGGGTCGATTCCCGGCATGTCAGAAGCTGACCACGCAAAAGCGCCCATGTGCTTCTCAATCACACAGGCGATCTGTGATCGATCTTCCGCAGTGAGCGATTCCCCCAACTTAAACCTTTTTCCCCTTATCTCCACCTCCTTCCATCCCTCAGCAGGATGGGACCTCCTTTCATGGGCGACGACCGCCCTGGCAATGTCTAGCTCGCGAGGATCTATCACGTTTCCTGCTTCCGCTTCGACTTGAGCTACCTGAGAGCCCCCCAGCATAGCATCCTCCATTACCTGATCTGGCCGTGCCTCACGAACCCCCGATCTGTCCTGGAGCACGCCTGCTGGCGGTGTTGTAGTGACATGGCAGATGCTTCTCTTCTGCTTGAGGCTGTTCTCATAACAGCGCCTAGCCTCAGCCTGATCTGACTTGATGGTAATGACAGCCCCTTCCACTGATGGCAGCTTCAACTTCATGTGCCTCGTCGATGACACTGCGCCCAACCTGTTGAGCGTGGGTCTTCCCAACAAGATATTGTATGCAGATGGGGCGTTCACCACCAAGAAATTTATCTTCTCTGTGCGGGACGCCACTCCATCGGTAAACGTCGTCCTTAGCTCTATGTAGCCCCGCACCTCGACCTGGTCTCCCGCGAAGCCATACAGACACCCATCATATGGCCTCAACCGATCGGGGGACAGTTGTAACCTGTTGAACGTTATCCAGAACATGACGTCCGCTGAGCTTCCTTGGTCTACGAGCGCCCTGTGCACTCGTCTTCCCGCTGTCACCAGGGTGATGACCACCGGGTCGTTGTTGTGAGGTATTACGTCTTGCAAATCAGCCTTTGTGAAGGTAATGTCCACCTCGGGGAAATGGCCTTCATCTACCGAGTCCACGGCCATCACCAACCGTGCGTACCTTCTTCTCTGCGACCTGGAACACCCTCCCCCGGAAAAACCTCCCGCAATGGTCATCACCTCCCCATGCACAGGGATTTCGTGTTGCTGATCACCTGCTTGGGACCCCGAAGCGCGATCACCCTGCGCTCCCCGTAGGTAATCGGTCAGGAGGCCTGACTTCACCAACTCAGCGAGTTGACGTCCCAATGCCAGGCAGGTGCGGAGTGTGTGTCCATAAGCATGATGGAAATCACACCACTCATCCTTCTTCCTTCCAAGTACCTTGTTAGTTTTCTCTGGTACTCGGAGCCTTGCAGCCACGGCGGGGATGGCGATCAGCTCTGCCAACTCTACAACGAAATCGTACCTAGGGGGTGCGTCGTGCTCCCTTGCACGCCCCTTGACCTGGTCTTTCCTGGGTGTATAGGGATGAGGCCTCCCTTGCACCCTCTTTCCTTCCTTGGCCTCATACACCCGTGCCTGTTGTTGTTGCTTCCCATGACCCCCGCGTGGCTTAGATGGTGCAACACTGCTTCTCTTCTCGGAGACCTCTGTCTCCGCTACTATGTGCGCCACCGCTCGTCGCCGAATCTCAGCAAAGGTGGCAGGGTGGCTCCTGATGAGCGATTCGCCGAAAGGGCCAGGTAGCACGCCTTTCTTGAATGCATGCACCAGCATGCTCTCATCCTTGCTGGGCAGTCTCACCACCCGCGCACCAAAGCGGTTGAGGAAGTCCTTCAGCGATTCACCCTGGTTCTGGCGCACGTCGAACAGGTCGTAAGCTACCACCGGCGGCGCTTTGTTGACTATATACTGCTCCGTGAACAGCTTTGAGAACTGATGGAAGGAGGTGATGTGGCCCTCCGGCAGGCTCACGAACCACTCCATAGCTACTCCGCTCAGCGTGCTCATAAACATTTTGCAGTACACTGCGTCTGAACCTCCAGACAGCATCATCTGAGTGTGGAAGGCTGTCAAATGCGCCTCTGGGTCTTCCACCCCTGTGAACGACGCCTTCACTCCCACCAAGTTAGGGGGCACCACCGTGTTCATGATCTCGGGGGAGAAGGGCATGGGAAATGCTCTAGGGGGCGACGGCGGCATCGACGTTCTGTCCTCGGATATGCGCTCATTCTGCGCCTGCAGCTCCCTACGCAACTCCTCGTTCACGCGGTTCAACTCTTCATTCCTGCTGTGCGATGCAGTCAGCTCTGCATGCATCTTTTCCTGCTCAGCTCTCGATGCCGCGACGTTCTCTTGCAACGCGCGCATCATCTCCATGACCTGCGCCATGGTCACAGTTCCTTCACCAGCAGGTGGTGGAGGTGTCGTTTGTCTGGCTCTTCTACTCATCTGTGCGATTTCTATCCTCGTTCTTGTGTATGGGGCTTCGTTTTACTTCGGGCCCCACGGTGGGCGCCAAATGATCTCGCCGCAGACTCAAGCGTGGAGAGATGCCTCGTCACACCTTCGTTTGGCCTTCTAATTGTGGCGCGTCCTGCAAGGAGGCTCCAGGAACCTTCGACGGGGCTCCAAGCGGTACCTGCAAAACACACAGACGGTGCCTCTAGCGGCCGTTGTAGCTCCGACGCTCAAGTCAGGCAACGGGAACACCAAAAGGTCTCTCTTAGGTTTCTCTGTGTGAGACCGTGTGTGTGTGCCCTCAGTCCTCTTTGATTCGAAGACTGAGTGCCCTTGGATTTGTGTTGTGTGTCTGAGTAAAAGATCCCATACCTGGTTTGGTGTTCTTCTTCCTCATATAAACCCGCGTAGCCCCTACTGGCTACCTCTAAGGCCACTTAATTACTCTGCTCTGTCGTTTCCACTCCCCAGGGCTACCTTGCGTGCCAGCCTTCTTCACTTGAGTGCCAGGTCTGACAGGGGAGGCCGCGTGGGTACCTCTGGACCCCTCGACTTCTGTGCCTACCTGCCTTACCTATCTTCTGGGGACATCTTCACCATCCACGTGGCAGACATGCAACCCCACTGGGAGACTCTAACTTTGATGGGTTCTCGCCTAGCAGGATTCTGCATTTAACTGCGTCTTCTCATCTTCATGCGTGGTCGTCTCGCGACTAAGGCCATTCACTGTCTCTGGGCGCTTTGCTGATCACCGATTGCGCTGATCACATCGCGCGGCCGATGTCACCTCAACACACACCGATGACCGATGTGCTTCTTCACATCCTCGTGCTCTGCTTATGGAACCAGGCGAGGTCCTTGAGCAACGTTCTTGCTGGGAGCCTGGGTCCCAGTTTAACACGTGTTGACAAGGAACCCCTGACGACTGATCATTCTCCATGCACCGATGACTGATCACAATGCATGTACCGATGACAGGTCACTCTGAACGCACCGATGACTGATCAGTGCTTTGTCCCTTCTCGCGCTCTTCTTCCAGGCGCTCAAGTAGGAACTGATCTGCTGGTGGGGGTCGCTCGGTAGCTGACCACTGATCGCCGTTCTTGAACGATCTCCACTCTGGTTCATCTGTCTTTACGTGCCACGCGTCACTCTGTGATTGGCCCACGTGGTCATCTGCTTCTAACGTCATCGCCTACCGATGACCGACCTGATCAGTTACCATGATAGTCTCTAAAAATACCACTTATGAGGCAGTATGAGAGGACATCCAACTAACAACACTATCAATACTAAATTTAATATATAATAGTCAAAAGGGGAAATCAATTCAATTTAATAATCTTAAGAGTAAAAGAGATCAACAGGGATTGAAAAGAATCTATAAATGCAAAAATCATAAATAGAAACCTCACCTAAATATATTATAAATCTTTATGATAAAGCAACTTCAGCCTTAGCATTTGAATAGCAATTACATATAATTGGTACACAGCTTAGCATGATTACATATGACAAAGACAAACCTTCTAAATACCAACAAAAGCTGCACCAGTGCAAAATGTATAAACGAATATGGTTTATTTAGTGCAGTTTTGCGCTCAAATGCTTTCGTTAAAAACGTGGTGACATTTTTGTAATTAAGTTTATTTACAAGTGCTGCTATTTGTAAAGCCGCACTTGTAAATCAAGCCTTTGGATTTACAAAGGCGGCTATTTGTACAACTACCTTTGTAAATCAAAATGCTTTGATTTACAAGAGCGGCTAGTTGTACAGCCGCCTTTGTAAATCAAAACGCTTGATTTACGAATGCGGCTTTACAAATAGCCGCCTTCTTAAAACCTTTTTAACCCTAATTTCAGAAATGTGCAACTTACATTTTGATACTCTCCTTTCTCTCGCGCTTCATTTCTCTTAACTGCTTCCTCCAATAACTGTGTTTCCTCTTTTCTTTCTCTCTTCTTTGCATTGTCTTCGTGTCATTGGTAAGCATTGTCTTCCTCTCTTCTTCTTCACCATTCACCATTGATTTTTGTATGTTTTGCGTTTCTCTTATGTTTTGTCTTATGCCATTGCTAAGGTCATGCTTCATTGGGAGTGTTTTTGTTTTCTTTCTGTTGTGCCTTCCTCGTCACTGTTGTTGCCTTGCTCCGTCATATATTTGCGTTTCATTGGGGAATTTTTACTTGCGTTTTTTGGACTTCCATTGGGATAAAATACGAAGAGGTATGATATGGATGCACCAAGACATAAAAAAAAAACGCTAAAATAATGACCATGTTCTTCAGAAAAGATAAAAGTTAAGAACTTTGATTAGAAACCCAATCAATAGCGAAAAAGAAAAGAAACCCTAAACGCCTATTGTAAATGCGATTTATATATTCGGTTATGCAAATAGCTGCATTTATAAATCGAATTTACGAATGCGACTATATAGCCGCATTCGTATCTCTTCGATTTACAAGTGCGTGCTGATCAAATGCGGCTAAATAGCCGCCTTTATAAATTCAAAATAACCGCACTCGTTTAGCTTTTCTGCACCAGTGCTGATAGTCATATCAATGAACCATTTGAAACATCTACATTTAGCTAAAATTATGCAAGACACCATGGTTTTTTAACATTGATAAACTAAAGCAGGAAATCAATAAAAAATTACCTTGTTCCTTGATATCTTATCAGCACCTTTAATCAGCAGGAGCCTCACTAAATCTGTTCTCTAAGCTTGCACAACAAGATGTAATGGTTTCCAGCCATACTAACGCGAATAAAATGAATTGTGTTCTCAAACACCTTAGCATAAAAAATAAGAGGTAGATAAAATAACCAAGAGAAAAATCAATCATAAATTGTCCTGGAGATTTATATCCGCATTATACAGTAAGAGTATTTTAATTGACTGGGAAGAAGCTGTTAGTACAGCATAGTGCATCAATGTGGCTCCCTCCTGTTTTCAGAACATAAACAACAACATAGATGCATACACATCAGTAACAAGCAACTAAGGCTTAGGAGAACAATATACTGTTAGATTAAGATGGAACTACAACAGTAACAATTTTTGAATGAGGGTAGAAGAGCTCAAAATATCTGCAAGTAAAGGCTCACATATGCAACTACAACAGTACAACCCAACTATTAAGTACTTTTTTACTCACTTTATCCTGTACAAAGGCGTTAGCTGACTTTCTCAGGAGATAATTAGTTATGGCCTGCTTTTTTCCAATTACTGCTCTCTGAAGGGAAGTCAAACCATCCTAGAAACAAAGTAAATCAATAAAAATAAATAGAGGACTAGTGCATTCCAATCTCCCATATGAAAAGTTAGAGCTGCACCTTATCCATAGCATTAATATCAACATTATGCTTCAATAGAGCATCTAAAAGGTCAAATTCTCCACAAGCAACAACAGTGTGCATGGGAAGCCATTTATCCTAAAAACAATATTAGTATTGACCATTAAAAAAATTGAGAACATTCACCAAAGGCTACAAGTGAATCAGAACCATTTTTCCTCCTTTCACCTTAATCACACTAAAAAAATTCCAACAATGTTTTTATGACCTGAGTATCCAGTCCAACAGGACTGACAACATCATTAGTGGGATGGAGTACTTGGCAACATCATTAGCCGAACAAAAATCACAACAACTTTTTTTCCAACATCAACAAAAATATAAGAACAGTAAAATATCAGTCATTTTTTTCCTTCGTAACATAAAACTTACTGAAGTAGCAATTGCCAAGTCTGGCACCCGCTTATTCAATAAAAGCTTCTCCTCCTTTGTAAACAACTTCCGCTTACCTATTCATGCAGGCACAAAAGAATTAGAACAACGATGATCCCAACAGTGTTGAAAAATTCCATACACATGCGACGAGATGAATGCAACAAATAGTGAATGAAATCATTCATTTGATCACAGTGCAATTTCTCAACCCACATTGTCACTTATTAACAACCATGAGATGCAGCAACTTATTTATCATGCAAAGAACATGAAGCATGTATAATTAATATATATAATGCAAAGTTATAAGAGGTTCAATATGGATGACAACAGCAATATACCTTATATAGGAATCAAGCCTATACAGGTATGGAAGAGCTCATAGAGACGCAAACTTTTAAGCGTTCAATGATGATGTTTTTGCTTACAAGGCCTGAATGATGAGTCAGAGGAAGACTCTCCTTTGCACACTCATCATACTTCTCCAGAGTGCACACAATGTCACCGAAATCTGGCCTCTTTGAAGGGTTTGCTGACCAACAATGCTTTATCAGATGGGCAAGTGCTGGTTGGCAACTAGCAGGCAGTGGAGGCCTTTCGTTCTGCTCAAATAACTCAAATCATATATATATGATATAAAGATACGTACCAATATACCATGGAATTTCTTTTTACTTATTTTCACACTTCTACTAGAATAAAGGTAATTTTATTACACTGTCGTACAATAATGCAATGTATTATAAAAATGGTGTTCCAAATAATCTATCACAACTAAACTAACAAAAAATAGAATCCGGGAGACTGATAAAATAAAAATAAAAATAAAAAAGAACATAATTGGAATGCTATAATGGTGTTCATTATAGAACTCATTCTCCACGATTGGTATCAATCGAAACTAGATTGAAAAATTCACGAATGTATTAATCTACAGCCTGACAAGAACTTAACATTACCAATCAAACCTAGAGATAAAATCAAACAATCAATACACTAAAAAAACTAGTTAGTTAGCAATAATCCAAAATTAAACAAACATAGAGGGATCAATGTGGCTAAGAACTGAAGACCGTACGGTGAATAAAAATAGATATTTGTTCTCACCGGTTGACTTTTCTATCAGTTGACTCTACGACAATCACACGCCTCATTTCCTCACTAATCCGGTCGGTCATCGGTAGTCGATGACGTCAGCAGCAGATGACTACGTGGGCCAATCACAGAGTGACGCGTGGCATGAGATAGCAGATGAACCAGGGTGGAGATCGTTCAAGAACGGCGATCAGTGGCCAGTTACCGGGTGACCTCCAGCAGATCAGTTCCTACATGAGCGCCTGGAAGCAGAGCGCGAGAAGTGATGAAGCACCGATCAGTCATCGGTGCATTCAGAGTGATCAGTCATCGGTGCATGCAGAGTGATCAGTCATCGGTGCATGCAGAGTGATCAGTCGTCGGGGGTTCCTTGCCAACACGTGTTAAACTGGGACCCAGGCTCCCAGCGAGAATGTTACTCAAGGACCTCGCCTGATTCCATAAGCAGAGCACAATAATGTGAAGAAGCGCCATCGGCCATTGGCCAGGATGAGAGATACCTCGGGCATCGGTGTGTGTCGAGGTGACATCGGTTGCGCGATGTGAACAACGCGACCAGTGATCAATAAAGCGCCCAGAGGCAGGGAGTGGCCTTAGTCGCGAGACGACCATGCATGAAGATGAGAAGACGCAATTAGGTGCAGAATCCTGCTAGGACAAGAACCCCTCAAGGTTAGAGTCTCCCAGTGAGGTTGCATGCCTGCCACGTGGACCGTGAAGATGTTCCCAGAGAATAGGTAGGGCAGATAGGCACAGAAATCGAGGGGTACAGAGGTACCCATGCAGCCTCCCCTGTCAGACTTTGCACTCAAGTGAAGAAGGCCTGCACGCAAGGTAGCCCTGGAGGGTAGAAACGGCGGTGCAGAGTAATCAAGTGGCCCTAGAGGTAGCCAGTAGGGGGCGACGCGGGTTTATATGAGGAAGAAGAACACCAAACCAGGTATGCAATACGTAACCCAGAAATTAGACAAAGAGAATTCTTGGTGTTCCTTGCCCAAACTGACTTGAGCGTCGGAGCTACACCGGCCGCTAGGGCGCCCCTCTGTGTTTGCAGGAACCGTTCGCTTCGTTCGAAGGGAAGCCAACCGGAGGAACAGACACGGACGCGGGAGGAACGCGGAGCCCATCCACGCTCGAGTCTGCGGCGGGATCATTTGGCGCCCACCGTGGGGCACGAAGTAAAACGAAGCCCCCATACACAAGAACAAGAGTAGAAATCACACAGATGAGTAGAAGAACCAGACAAACGGCACCTGCGCCATCTGCTGAAGAAGGAGCTGTTACCATGGCGCAGGTCATGGAGATGATGCGCGCGCTGCAAGAGAATGTCGCGGCGTCGAGAGTTGAGCAAGAGAAGATGCATGCAGAGCTGACTGCATCGCACAGCAGAAATGAAGAGCTAAACCACGTGAATGAGGAGTTGCGTAGGGAGTTGCAGGCGCAGAATGAGCGTGTATTCGAAGATAGGACGCCGACACCGCTGTCGCCCCCTAGAGCATTTCCTATGCCTTTCTCCCCCGAGATCATGAACACGGTGGTGCCTCCCAACCTGGTGGGAGTGAAGGCGTCGTTCACGGGGGTGGAAGACCCAGAGGCACATTTGACAGCCTTTCACACTCAGATGATGCTGTCTGGAGGTTCAGACGTTGTGTACTGCAAAATGTTTATGAGCACGCTGAGCGGAGTAGCTATGGAGTGGTTCGTGAGCCTGCCGGAGGGCCACATCACCTCTTTCCATCAGTTCTCAAAGTTGTTCACGGAGTAGTACATCGTCAACAGAGCGCCACCAGTGGTGTCTTACGATTTGTTCGACGTGCGCCAATACCAGGGGGAGTCGCTGAAGGACTTCCTCAACCGTTTCGCTGCGCAGGTGGTGAGATTGCCCAGCAAGGACGAGAACATGTTGGTGTACGCGTTCAAGAAAGGCGCGCTGCCTGGTCCTTTCAGTGAATCCCTCATCAGGAGCCACCTCGCCACCTTTGCTGAGATACGGCGACGCGCGGTGGCGCACATTGTAGCAGAGGCAGAGGTCTCTGAGAAGAGAGGCAGCATTGTGCCGACGAAGCCGCGCGGAGGTCAGGGGAAGCAGCAGCAGCAGGTGCAGGTGTATGAGACCAAGGAGGAGAGGAAGGCGTAGGGAAGGCCTCGTCCATATGCACCCAGGAAGGACCAGCCCAGGGGGCATGCAAGGGAGAACAACACACCGCCTAGGTATGATTTCGTGATAGAGTTGGCAGAGCTGATCGCCATCCCTGCCGTGGCTGCAAGACTCCGAATACCAAAGAAAACTGACAAGGTACTTGGAGGGAGGAAGGACGAGTGGTGTGAGTTCCATCAGGCTTATGGACACACGCTCCGCACCTGCCTGACGTTGGGACATCAACTTGCTAAGTTGGTGAAGACAGGACTCCTGACCGATTACCTGCGGGAGGCGCAAGGTGATCGCGCTTCGGGGTCTCGGGCAGGCGATCAGCAACACGAGATCCCTGTGCATGGGGACGTGAGGTGATGGAGGATGCAACGCTGGGGGGCTCCCAGGCAGCTCAGGAGGAAGCTGCTCATGAATCAGGCGTCGCCAGGGCGGTCCACCTCAATGAAGGACTCAAAGTCGCACATCAGAAGGTCTTCCTTGGCTAGTTGAGGTTGGCTGGGAGAAGAAAGACCTCACCCTCGACTTCTTACAGCGAGGCAGAGGCAACAGGAACCAGACCTAAAGGTCGATGACCTAGGGGCAAGCAAGAGGGGTCAACAAGGAAAACTCTTCTTCCCCGAAGCAAGACATCATCTTCGCGTTTAAGCACCAAGAAGCAGAGCGCGATCAGTCATCGGTGCACCCAACGCAAGATCAGCCGTTGGTGCATGTCGGGAGTGAGCACTCGGTCGGTGCATGGTCATCGGGGTCTTGCTAACACGTGTTAAGCTGGGACCCAGGTTCCCAGCGAGAGCGTTACGCATACACCTCGCATGATTCCAGAAGAAGATTGGTCATCGGGGTCTTGCTAACACGTGTTAAGCTAGGACCCAGGTTCCCAGCGAGAGCGTTACGCATGCACCTCGCATGATTCCAGAAGAAGATGGTCATCGGGGTCTTGCTAACACGTGTTAAGCTGGGACCCAGGTTCCCAGCGAGAGCGTTACGCATGCACCTCGCATGATTCCAGAAGAAGGTTGGTCATCGGGGTCTTGCTAACACGTGTTAAGCTGGGACCCAGGTTCCCAGCGAGAGCGTTACGCATGCACCTCGCATGATTCCAGAAGCAGAGCACTCATCGGTGCATGGTCATCAGGGTCTTGCCAACACATGTTAAGCTGGGACCTAGGCTCCCAGCGAGAGCGTTACGCATGCACCTCGCATGATTCCAAACCAGAAGAAGAGGAGTTGCCCACTCAAAGGGCGTGCGGTGATACCATGCAGGCAGGGATGCACCTAGCGAGTGCGCTTAGACAGCCACCCCTGGTGCTCCCCTGGGAGCATGCACCCACTCAGAGGAGAAAGTCCTCACCCTCGACTTGTACAGCGGGGTGTAGGCAGAGAAAGTCCTCTTCCTCTGCTTTTTACAGCAAGGTTGAGGCGAGAGAAAGTCCTCTTCCTCTGCTTCTTACAGCAAGGTTGAGGCAAGAGAACCAAGTCCTTCTCCTCTGCTTCATACAGCAAGGTTAAGGCAACAGAGAAAGTCCTCTTTCTCTGCTTTTTACAGCAAGGTTAAGGCGAGATAAAAAGTCCTCACCTCGACTTTGTACAGCGAGGCTGAGGCGAGAGGAGAAAGATCTCACCTCGACTTCTTACAGCGAGGCTGAGGTAAGAGGGGTCATCGAGAAGCATTCCCCAAAACACAGGCGTCATCTTTGGCGTTCGGGCTCTCTATGCACCTAGCGCTGGAGTGACACAGAAGTAATGCAAAACCTGAAGCGCGATGACTGATCGGTGGTGCGCTAACATGCTAGTCGGTGGTCGGTAGTAAAGCTCTGAGTATGAAAGCTTCCCCAAACAAGCTCTTGGGCGATCAGTCGAAGCATTTAGACACCATCAGGTCAGTCATCCAACATGAATTTATGCATAAAAATTGTTAAAGAGAATGCTAAGGTACAGTTGGTCGCGATCAAGTTAGAGGCCAAGTTTGAAGGGTCACAGTGAGATCGCGCTGAAGCCTAAGCCAGTTAACAGTTGGCCACATGCAGAGTGAGTTAAAGGTGGAGAGAGAGAAAGGCAGCTGAGAAAAAGAGATTACACAAAAGGAGAAGTCGCAAGGGAAGAAGCTCAAGGAGGAGGAATGAGCTTGCCATCAACCACTGAATGGTGGAGGCTAGGTTAGGTAGAGTCCAAGTCTGGAAGGACGCAGTGAACCTGCTGCAAGCCCGTGGAACCCATCTATCAGAGCCTCGGCACTAGCAGCCATGGTCTCAGGTACATCGGCTTCGAGCTCCTTCTTCTCTTTGGCAAGGAAGACCACTTAGTCTCTTCGCTGAGAACAAGTTCACAGCTCGAGACTGGGGGGCTTGTGATCTGGTCGGTCATCGGTAGTCGATGACGTCAGCAGCAGATGACTACGTGGGCCAATCACAGAGTGACGCGTGGCATGAGATAGCAGATGAACCAGGGTGGAGATCGTTCAAGAACGGCGATCAGTGGCCAGTTACCGGGTGACCTCCACCAGCAGATCAGTTCCTACATGAGCGCCTGGAAGCAGAGCGCGAGAAGTGATGAAGCACCGATCAGTCATCGGTGCATTCAGAGTGATCAGTCATCGGTGCATGCAGAGTGATCAGTCATCGGTGCATGCAGAGTGATCAGTCGTCGGGGGTTCCTTGCCAACACGTGTTAAACTGGGACCCAGGCTCCCAGCGAGAACGTTACTCAAGGACCTCCCCTGATTCCATAAGCAGAGCACGACAACGTGAAGAAGCGCCATCGGCCATCAGCCAGGATGAGAGATACCTCGGGCATCGGTGTGTGTCGAGGTGACATCGGCCGCGCGATGTGAACAACGCGACCAGTGATCAATAAAGCGCCCAGAGGCAGGGAGTGGCCTTAGTCACGAGACGACCATGCATGAAGATGAGAAGACACAGTTAGGTGCAGAATCCTGCTAGGACAAGAACCCCTCAAGGTTAGAGTCTCCCAGTGAGGTTGCATGCCTGCCATGTGGACCGTGAAGATGTTCCCAGAGAATAGGTAGGGCAGATAGGCACAGAAATCGAGGGGTACAGAGGTACCCACGCAGCCTCCCCTGTCAGACTTTGCACTCAAGTGAAGAAGGCCTGCACGCAAGGTAGCCCTGGAGGGTAGAAACGGCGGTGCAGAGTAATTAAGTGGCCCTAAAGGTAGCCAGTAGGGGGCGACGCGGGTTTATATGAGGAAGAAGAACACCAAACCAGGTATGCAATACGTAACCCAGAAATTAGACAAAGAGAATTCTTGGTGTTCCTTGCCCAAACTGACTTGAGCGTCGGAGCTACATCGGCCGCTAGGGCGCCCCTCTTTGTTTGCAGGAACCGTTCACTTCGTTCGAAGGGAAGCCAACCGGAGGAATAGACACGGACGCGGGAGGAACGCGGAGCCCATCCACGCTCGAGTCCGCGGCGGGATCACTCACCTTGAATTATGCTTTGCTGTTTCGAAACAACCTGCACCTGCAAGATAGAAAGGGGCGCCCCAGGGGTCGTTTGCACTCCGATGCTCAAGTCAAAACTCGGGCAAGCACGCCAAGTGTATTGAGTATATCTGTTTAAGTCTAGAGATTGCGTACCCTTTATATAGTTTAGGGTTTCCTCTGCGCCGCTACCCATATTTAGGGTTTACAGGAATACCCTTGCACCGCTATCACCCGGGCTTAGGGTAATATAGCGCGTAAGGTTTCCTGGAGTGCAAATTCTAACAAGATGGTCACCTGGGTACCCCCTTGTGCACCTAGTCTCTAGGGCCACCTGTTCTGGGAGTGCCTTCACTGTTCACGTGCCATGCATGCAGCCTCACTTGGAAACCCTAATCCTGATGGGCATTCAACCTTTCAAGACTCTGCTCCTAACTGTGCTTTCCTTGCCACATGCATGGGTGCTTCTTGACTAAAGCCTCTCCCTTCCTCTAGGCATTTTGCTGGTAACCGATTTTCTCTTGGGACCCACATTAGATGTTGTAGTTTTGTTGTTCAAAACACCCAGACCGATGTTACCTCATCATCACTTTGTTGCCGAGGACTCGTCGTCCTACTGAGTGACGAGGACACATCACTCCATTCTGGTGGTCGACATGCTGATGAATGATCATCCCATTAGTCCCTACTACTTGTGGGACCCAACCCACGTGGCTCTGGCTCATGCTGTGGGACCCAGCTGACGTGGCTCATCATTACTAGCTGTTCTCGGTGTCTAAGGACTGGTCGGTACACAATGATGCAAGTCAAGACCACTTAAGGATGACCAAAGATGCTATATATAAAGGGTCATCTCAACAATCAAAAGAAGACTTCACAAAAAGAAGAAAGGGCCATATTCCAAAGCACTTAAAGTTCTTCTTACTAGTCTTCTTAAAGAGTAGAACATTTTTGTAAATAATTGGGTTCTCTTGAAGAATCCAAGTAGTAGTATAAATAAAGAGTGCCCAAGCCCAAGAAGCCTAAGCCCAAGAAGCCCAAGCCAAGAAGCCCAAGTCAAGTGGAGGCCCAAGCCCAATCCATGAGCATCAATAGGAGCAAGGCTAAAGCTTTGGGAAATAAGCATCAATGGATGTATCTCTTTTGTAATTTCTTTTGTGTAGTTTTAGTAGAACATTAAAGGAAGGTGTAGATATTAAAATAAGGGGTGCTAATGTACAAAAACAAGTCACACCTATAAATAGAGGTGCTATGCTCATGTAAAATAACATGGAAATTAGAATACTATACTCAAATTGTGAGTGAATTTTGTGAGACTTGTTCTCCTCTTCCTTGTCTCATCTTGTGAAGCTTTGGGAGCTCTCAAGTGGTGGCAAATCTGCACTTATCTTGGATCATCACCTCCAAGTGGCGTGTCCTTTCCCAATCCATGGCTACAACCACATAAGTTTCATCTTCTTTCTTCCATAGTCATTTCAATTGGTAGTTTTGATTCTATGCCTTGTTCTTCAATTTCAATCGGTTCTTTTGTTTCAATTTGTGTTTCTATTCAGTAATTCTGTTTTCCTTAATTCTATTCTGGTTTTGTGTTCTTCCTATATCAATTCTTATGTACAAGGATATAGCACTCATAGTTGAGTTTGGTTCATTTTGGAAGGCATTGTCTCCATTGATGATTCCTTAAGCTTCCTTGAATTTGTGTGTTGTTTCAATTCTGTTTTTTTGCTTAATTTCAATTCTGTTTCCAGCTTTGTTTTGCACCATTCAAATCTGGATTCTGCACCTTAATTGTCATCCATTCATATCTCTAATTTTGTTTTAACCTTGGACCTTTGGAAATGAACCTTCACATCTACTTAACACTTGTTAAGTTAATGTCCAGTGGGAATTTTCCTTTGGTGACTCACCTTAAATTGCTAAGAATCTTGATCCTAATTCTTAAAAGTGTCACAAATATAATGAATCTAAAATCAACTCACATCACACAAGCCCCCCAGTCTCAAGTTGTTAATGTTAACTTGTTCAACGAAGAGACTAAGTCATCGGCTCGGGCGACCTACGTGGCACTGAGCGAAAGGACATGAACAGTGCGCCGAAGGGACATCTTACCAACCCCCCTTAATCTGCGGACACGTGGTTAGATCAATGGTTGAGGCTTCTTAACTTTTGTGCTACCTTGCCTACGTTAAACCCCTTCAAAACCCCGCGCCTTAGCACTGTTTCATCACTTTTCACTCAAACCTTCACGATCGCTATCTTCTCTCGAACGCTTCCACTTCCATTACAACCCTCGCAACCCCTCGTCTTCACTACCTCAAAGGTATAATTTTTATTCTTCTTCTCGCCTTTGTTTTATGATCATGCTACCCTTTACATGCTATAACTGCTCTGAGCCTATTTATGATTTCTGCATTTTTAGGGTTTCTGTTCTTCTTGCCTGTTTACGTTCTTCATCTTCGAGTCTTTTCCTGCCGTTTGAGGCACATCCTCATTCTCTTCTAAGCCTTTGTTTCTTCATCCTTGCCTCTCATTTGGTTTTAGATTCGAGATGGCAAGAACCAAAACCACCTCCAACCCTCCTCCCACTGTTGACTACAGGGCCCTCTACCCCTGGGCCCCTGAGGATCTCCTTGCTGAGACCTCCCAACTCACCTCTAGTGAAGACTGGAGGAAGCACAAGGACGACGAACATGAAATTGAAAGGCGTGTCTTCGGCAGAGAGAGTGATCCGTACATTTTGGTTCGACCCTGCACTGAGGGCGAACCCGTATGCGCTGATGACTGCTACAATGACGGGGAGCCCTTCTTCTTCTTCTATGCCACCATTTTTAAATGAGTCAAAGTCCATCTGCCCTTCACTAGGTTCGAAAGGGCTCTGCTCACAGAGCTGAACGTGGCGCTTGCCCAGTTGCGCCCCAACAGCTGGGCCTTCATCAGGGCCTTCTCCATCCTCTGCAACAACCTGGGGTTCACTCCCTCGGTGGAAGTCTTCCTATACTTCTTCGAGGCGAAGAGCCCTGGGAAGAGGCTTTGGGTAAGCCTTAATGGGGTGGCGGGGAGGGTTCTACTAACCCTCTTCCAGCAGTCCTACAAAGGCTTCAAGGGGAAGTTCTTTCGGGTCTGCTGCAGCTTCTACGACTCCACCATGCTGTACGGGTTCCCCTTATACTGGGTGGAGAAATTGAAATTCAAGAAACCCTGAGGACTCGAGGAGCTGACACCCTTCGACCGTGACCTGTGCCAACTCCTTGCTAGCTGAGGGGTGGTATTTAGCACTGCCCAACTAATCAAGCACGAATATGATGCTGAAACTCTCAGCATCTACATTGGTACTCCACTTACTTTGTTTCTGATATCCACTTATACTTGCATTTTGTAACTGTGTATTTACATCTTATAACTGTGTGTCTTACTCTGTTACAGATATGGTGCTAGATGCTAAAAAGAAGAAAATGTTGGCCGATCTGCTGAATCGCCACACAGCAGGTGGCTCCTGCCCTACTGGCCCCTCTTCTCCCGTCGTGGCTGCCCAGGCCCTACCTCCTAAAGTAAACACAAGAGGGCAGCCGCAGTAGTAATCTCTGAGGATGAGGACACCTGTTCAGGCCTTGTCTTTAAGAGAAACAGGGTGGAGGTTGTCACGACGACCTCTTCTGCAACGGAGGGGCAACCTCCATCCTTCAGGGAGCATCCCCCCAGCGCCTCTTCTCCCCCTAAGCCACTCCTGGCGCTCGAAGGTGGGGGGAAAAATGCTCCCCCAACTGATTAGGCACCTCCTGCCCCTGAACTCCCTCCTCTCCTCCAACAGACCCTTGCTCACTTGCTTGCCAAAGAGGTGATGGAGGCCCTGGATAGGAATTCACTAAGGACCCGCATCAGCCATGGCCTTGGTGAGTTCCTCGCCGCCTCCAATGTCTTGCTTATCCATGGGGATGCTGACATGGAGCTGAAGGAGAAGGTGGCCCAACTGGAGAGGGAGTTAGAACTTCAAGTCCAATTGGCTGCTAAACGTGAGGCTGCTATGAACCAGGAGCTTAGCAGTCTCTGCCAGTCAGAAAAAGAAACCAAGAAGCTCCTCTTCACTAAGGGGCAGGAGGCCCTCCAGCTTGAGGCCAAAATCCTCCCTCTCCGCAACAAAATCATAGACCTGGAGGAGAAGTTGGAAGGGGCCCTGACTAAAATGACCAAGCTGGAGGAGAGGGCTACCAACCAAGAAGTTCAGCTGGGCAAAGTTGAGGAAGAGCTTGCCCAACAAGCTGAGTTGCTCAAGAAGATCAAGGCAGAACTGACTGAAGACGCCGCCGACGCCTACGGGGAGGGTTTTGGCGATGCCCTTGCTTAGGTTGCCTGCGCGCATCCTGAGATGGACCTGTCGCCATTCTCTGTATCTATGCAGGTAGTCGACGGGCAAATAGTGCCTAGATAAGTCTTCTGAGCAGCTATACTCTATGGCTGAACTTCTTGTAACAATCTTTTTGTAATCGCTCTTCCAATATAATAAATATATTTAACTTTATTCATAAAAACCTGTTCACCTTGGCACTTCATATCTCCCTTGCATAATTTCCATCTTTGGTACTTCAATGGTTGCTTGGACGCTTTTATTGTGCTTAGCTAACCACTTCGTCTTCTTGCTATGTAGCACTATTAACTCTGATAACAGGTGGATGAGTGTGATTCCTCTTTAGGATAAGAGACCACATCGTGGGTGAGACTTGGCGAAGGAACTATGCTATTACCTCACTGACCTCTCATCGCCCATGGGCGTGTGTGAGTCTCACTGCCAAACCCTGCCTTTCAACTTTGGTGCTTTTACTCAAGGAGAAAGTGTTTTCCACGAACCCTCCCTTTACCTCTTCGAGGATTCCAGCACCGATCTGTACTCACCTGACCTCTCCTTGCTCGAGACAAGGGAGGATTTCACTGGTATGAGTCGTCCTTGGCATTCTCACTCGAAAGGGGAGGCGTTCTCTGCGAACCTTCTTTTCCCACTTCCGAGACTTCTACCCAAGCTAACGAGTTTTAACTGACCACTCATCGCCCTTAGGCGAGGGTGGACTTTGACTGGTGGACCTTCTTATTCAAGTTGGGAGTTCTCACTCGAAGAGGAGGTGTTCTATACAAACCTACCTTCCAACCGTCAAGACCTCTAACCCCAAATGACAAGTTCCAAAATAACCTCACATCGCTCATAGGCGAGGGAGGATTTAACTGGTGAACCTTTCTGTTCAAGTTGGGAGTTCTCACTCAAAGAGGAGGTGTTCTTTACGAACCTACCTTCCAACTGTCGAGACCTCTAACCCCAAATGACAGGTTTGAACTGACCTCACATCACTCATAGGCGAGGGAGAATTTAACTGATGAACCTTTCTGTTCAAGTTGGGAGTTCTCACTCAAAGCGGAGGTGTTCTTTATGAACCTACCTTCCAATTGTCGAGACCTCTAACCCCAAATGACAGGTTCGAACTGACTTCACATCACTCATAGGCGAGGGAGGATTTAACTGATGAACCTTTCTGTTCAAGTTAGGAGTTCTCACTCGAAGAGGAGGTGTTCTTTACGAACCTACCTTCCAAGTGTCGAGACCTCTAACCCCAAATGAGAGGTTCGAACTGCATTGCACAAACACATTCAAGAATATATCTTAACTGAAAATTTTATTGGGTGACCTTATTAAAAACCCTTAGAAGGGAAAAAAGTGTGTCCCCTAAACTATGTACAATGTTACATATTAGTCTTAACTGAAATAAAACTTCAGGTGAGTCGCACTCCATGTACGAGAAATCGGACCACCCTCTAGAGTTTCAAGCCTGTATGCCCCATTTCCCAGGGCCTCTGTCACTCTAAAGGGACCAGTCAACTTGGGGGATAGCTTGTTCTCTATCTGGTAAGGGGATGCCTTTCGCATCACTAGGTCGGCGACCTGGAACTGTCGAGCTCTCAACTTGGAACTGTGCTTGAGCTCAACCCTTCTCTTCAATGCTTCGGCTTTGATTCCTGCCTCTTCCCTTACTTCATCTAAGAGATCCAAATTCACTTTCCTTTCTTCGTTGGCCTCCTCAACGACAAAGTTCTGGAAACGTGGCGAGCTCTCCTGGATCTCTACAGGGATCATGGCATCTGAACCGTATACCAAGCTAAAAGGGGTCTCCTTGGTGGTGGACTGAGGAGTGGTATGGTAAGCCCACACAATTCTAGGAACCTCCTCAGCCCAAGTCCCCTTGGCCTTCTCCAGCCTTCTCTTCAGTCCTCTGAGTAGGACTCGGTTGGCTGACTCGAACTGCCCGTTAGTCTGAGGATGCTTGACTGATGCAAACACTTGTTTGATTCCCAACTCGGTACATAACTTCCCCAACTGTTGGCTTGCAAACTGGGTGCCATTATCAGATACCAAGCGCTTGGGCACGCCAAAGAGACATACTATGTTCTTCCACACGAAGTGCTAGATCTTGTGGGTTGTGATTTGTACTACTGGTTCAGCCTCGATCCACTTCGTGAAGTATTCTATGGTGACCACAAGATACTTCATCTACCGCACAGCTAAAGGAAAGGGCCCTAGGATATCAATTCCCCATGTGTAGAATGGCCAGGGGCTATATATGGGTCTGAGCTCTTCCGGAGGCGCCTTGTGCGAATCAGCATGTAGTTGACACTGCTTGCACTGCTGCACATACTTCGTGCAATCCTCCCTCATGGTCGGCCAGTAGTACCCTGTGCGAATGGCCTTGGACGCTAGAGCACGACCCCCAATGTGGCTCCCACATATCCCTTCATGGAGCTCCGCCATTATCCGCGTGCACTGCTCACCATGTACACACAGTAGAATAGGGTGTGTGAACCCATGCCTGTACAATTCCCCATCAATGAGCGTGTACTTGGTCGAGTTCTTCTTTATTTTTCTTGCTTCCATCGGCTCCATTGGGAGCATTCCATCCGCTAGGTAGTGCTTATAAGGTGTCATCCACGTCTCTCCACTCTGCAACAGACAGACTTGCGATGACACCTCCTCCAAAGCCACATACGCATTGACCATTGGCTTCTTCAGAGTTTCCTGGGTCAACGATCGATGACTCCTCCTCTCACCGTCTGACTGGCTAATCTGGTGGACTCCTACCAAGTTATCAGTCGTGTAGGTGCGTGGTGTCCTTAGGGTTTCCTGGATGACTGGCCTTTGCCTGCCCCTCTTGCCCGAGCTTGCGGGATTCGCTAACAAGTCAGCTCGGGCATTCTGATCTCTGGGCACATGCACCAACTAAAAAGTTGCAAAAGAATTCCTCAACACCTGGACGTACTCTAGGTAGGAGGCCATCTGAGGGTCTTTGGCCTGGTACTCTCCCACCACTTGACCTGTGACCAATAGGGAGTCACTCTTTGCTAAAAGACTCTGCGCTCCCATCTCCTTAGCCAACAGCATTCCAGCGATTAGAGCCTCATACTCTGCCTGATTGTTGCTGGCCTTGAAGGCAAACCGTAGGGCCTACTCAATCAACAACCCTTTTGGTCCTTCCAAGATCACCCCAGCTCCACTACCTTGCTGATTAGAAGACCCATCTACCGAAAGCACCCATCCGAAGTCAGGCTCGTCCTGCTGGGCTTCTGCCGAGGACATCTCGGCTACGAAATCAGCATAAACTTGGCCTTTGATTGGGCCTCTGGGCTCGTACTGTATGTCGAATTCAGACAACTCTACCGCCCATCGCACCATCCTTCCTGCTACGTCTGGCTTCTGCAAGACCTTACGAATGGGTAGGTCCGTCATCACCACCACTGTAAAGCTCTGGAAGTAATGGCGAAGCCTACGCGCAGAGAAAACCACGGCCAGTGCCGCCTTCTCTATGACTTGGTATCTCATCTCAGGCCCTTGCAACACCTTGCTAACAAAGTAGATGGGCTTTTGGCTTTGATCTTGATCCTACACCAAAACTAAGCTCATTGCCTTCTTAGTGACTGCGAAGTATAAACATAACGGGATGCCGATCTGAGGTTTGCACAACACCGACGAGTTGGCCAGGTATTCCTTCAGCTTGAGGAATGCTTCCTCACACTCCTTGGTCCACAAAAACCTGTTGTTCCTCCTCAAGCACTGAAAATAAGGGTGGCCCTTATCCCCTCTAGCTGACACAAACCTAGAGAGAGCAGCCATCCGACCTGTCAACAGCTGCACCTCCTTTACCAACGTCGAGCTCCTCATAGTAAGGATCGCCACGCATTTGTCTGGGTTGGCCTCAATTCCCTGTTCGGTGAGTAAGAAACCGAGGAATTTGCTTGCTTCCACCCCAAAGACGCATTTATCTAGATTCAACTTCAACCTATATTTAGCTATTGTGGTAAATAGCTCCTCCAAATCAGTGATGTGCTGATCCTTTATCTGTGATGTCACCACCATATCATCTATGTAGGCTTGCACATTGCGTCCTATCATGGGTGCAAGGACCTTGTCCATCAGCCTTTGGCAGGTGGCACCTGCATTCTTCAGCCCAAATGGCATGACTGTGTAGCAGTAGCAAGACAACTCAGTCATAAACGCCGTCTTGCACTCATCCATTGGGTGCATCTTGATCTAGTTATAACCAGAGAAAACATCCAAGAAGTTGAGCAGTTTGCAGCCTGAGGCACTATCTACTAGCGCGTCAATACTCGGCAAAGGATAAGAGTCCTTTGGGCATGCCTTGTTGAGATCAGTGAAGTCAACACACATCCTCCACTTCCCACTGGCCTTCTTCACCAATACCACATTCGCTAGCCATTCAGGATATTGGATTTCCCGTATATGGCCAGCCTTGAACAACTTCTGCATTTCTTCCTTAAGCACCTGTCTCCTCTCTTCATTGAATTTCCTCCTCCTCTGACAGACAGGTCTGAATTGGGGATTCAGTGTCAGGCGATGACACAGAAAATCAGGGTCGATGCCTGGCATATCTGAGGCAGACCAGGCGAATGCATCCAAATGCCGCTCTTTGACTCCCGCCACTTAGTCCTGTGTATCTTGGCATAGGGATTTGCCAAGTTTGAATATCTTGCATCCAATCTCCCTCTCTACTACCTCTTCTGCTGGTTCAGGTCGTCTCTCTCGAGCGACCTCTGCTCCTGTAACCCCGACTCCTCCTCGGGGCAGGTCAGCATCAGTGCACTCCCCACCTGGTGGTTGGGTGGTCATTGTACACACTCCTCTTCTTGTTTTGAGGCTATTTTCACAGCACTTCTTAGCCTCCTTCTGATCTGACCTAATGGTGATCACCGCTCCTTCCATCGAGGGCAACTTAATTTTCATGTGGCTCGTCGACGCCACCGCTCCCAGTCTGTTCAGTGCCAGCCTATCAAATAGCACGTTGTAGGCTGATGGGGCATTCATAACGAGATACTTGATGTTCTTGGTGTGGGAGGCCACTCCATCAGTAAAAGTGGTCCTTAGTTCTAGATATCCCTGCACCTCGACCTGGTCCCCAACGAACCCATACAAGCAACCGGTATAAGGTCTCAACTGGTCTGGGGACAACTGCAGCTTGTTAAAGGTCGACCAGAACATCACATCGGCTGAACTTCCTTGATCGACAAGGACCCGATGCATCCTCTTTCCCACGGTAACCACCGATATCACCACTACATCATTGTCGTGGGGAACAACATCCAGGCGATCTTCCTTTGTAAACATGAGGTCCACATTCGGGAAGTGATCATCCTCACGTGCTTCTACTAGCATCACTGACCGCGCGTATTTCTTGCGCTGCGATGAGGTGCACCCTCCTCCTGAGAATCCACCTGAGATGGTGTGGATCTCACCATGGATGGGCACCTCGTGCCCCTGGTCAGCCCTTGGAGCCACTGCCACCTCTCCCCCTTGTGACTCCCGCAGGTAATCATTCCAGAAACCGCTTTTGACCAACTCATCCAACTGATGACCTAGGGCCAGGAAGTTGCGAATGGGATGGACAAACGCCTGATGGAACTCACACCATGCATTCTTGTTGGGCCCCAATCTCTTGTTTGTCTTTAGGGGTATCTTTAGCCTTTCCACCACATTAGGAGTGGCGATCAACTCCTTCAGTTCTACCAGGAAGTTATGTCTGGGGGCACATCCTCCTTCGCGCGTGCCCTAGTTTAGGGCTTCCTGGCTTCATAGGGCTTTTGCTTTCCCTGGGCTCTCTTCTCTGTTGTCGCCTCATGCACCCGCATGGGCTGAGGGCGACTGGGCACCCGCGATCATGAAGGGGCCGTGCTTTCACGCTTCTCATTGAGTTCCCCCTCAGCCACGATGTGAGCGACAGCGCGGCGCTTGTTATCCCCAAAGGTTTTAGGTCGACTTCTGATAAGTGACTCACTGAAGGGTCTTAGTAGTATTCCCTTCCTGAAGGCATGCACCACCATATCCTCGTCCTTGGTGTGCAGCCTCACCACCATTGCTCCAAATCGATTGAGATAATCCCTCAGGGACTCCCCCTGATATTGCCTCAGATTAAAGAGGTCATAAGACACTGGCGGGGGAGCCCGATTGATGATATAGTGCTCCCTGAACAACATGGAAAACTGCGCGAAGGACGTGATATGTCCCTCAGGTAGACTGATGAACCACTCCAGCGCTGTCCCAGTCAATGTAGTCATAAAAAGCTTACAATGCACCGCATCTGATCCCCCTGATAGCATCATCTGTGTGTGAAATGCTGTGAGATGCACTTCTGGATCCTCCACCCTTGTGAACACAGTCTTAGGGCCCACGAAGGTGGCTGGGACCACCGTGTCCATGATTGCTTGCGAGAAGGGCATTGGGAACGCCCTAGGTGGTTTTGGTAGAGCGCGATCATCCACCACACCATCCCCTGCTTGCTATAAATTATGCAAATTCACACGTAATTCCTCATTCGCCCTATGCAGCTCCTTATTCCTGGCCTGTGATGCGGCCAGGTCCATCTGCATACGCACCTGATCTGCCCTAGATTCCGCCACTATCTCTTGGAGGGCACACATCGTTTCCATGAGTTGTTGCATGGTAACGCTCTCACCCCCATTTGGTGGGACAGATCCTTGCCTGGTATTCCTCATGTTGCTGGATTCTCCTCTTTCGCTTGTGTATGGGACCTTGTTTTATTTCGGCCCCACGGTGGGCGCCAAATGTTCTCACAGAACCCACACACACAAATAGCAACCAAGCCTTCAACCAATCTTCATGAATTTGGAGACATCAAAGATCTTGTTCAACAATCTCACTCTATTTGATGAAGACAAATCCTTGGTTGCTTGTGTTGTCCTGTTTGAATTTGAATAAGCACTTGCAAAACTGAAACACTTCAAAACCAAGAAAGAATACAAGCAAGATACTATGGCACACAAATCCAGTTTTCTGCATAATCCAATTGCAAAAAAAACTAGAAAAAAAATATAAAATCAGTGATGTGTTCAGCAGTGTAGCAAGTATAGCAGCAGCAGAATTAAATACACATAAACATCCAGAGTTTTGCAGCCGATACACCACATAAACCAACACATTCTCCCCCTATTTTTCTTCACAAATAGAATGGAAGAAGGATAAAAATAGAATTAAGCAAATTGTTCAGCATTTAAAGAAAGAAAAGCATTAAAGATCTTTAATCTTCCTTCCCATATTGGAGCTCAAATAGTTGATTCTAAATGGCTTCAATCTGTTCATCCAGATTCTGGAACCTTGCATCCATGTTGTGAAACCTTGTTGCATAGGGCTCATGAAGACTGCTTTGGTCATCTGCAAAGTTGTACATTTTGCTCACCATCAACCTTTCAAACGGTGACATAGATGTGATGTGCTCACCCATGTTTTCTGCACTTGGACCAGCATCAAAGGCACCGGTAGTTCTAGCATAAAAAGCACCAGCAGTTCCAAAATCAAAGGCACCAACAACAACTTTCTTTTCTCCCTTATTTTCAACTTCATCACCACTTGAAGAGCCAACTTGATCACCATCCTTGCTCACCCATTTTCCACCAATTTTGGTGAAACCCATCTTACTAAGTGAACCATTGTTCACCTCATGTGTTGACTTCACCACTTCGGTTTGCTCCTCTTCAAGATCAACTTCAAAGTAATGCAAAAACTTAGGGATAAGTATAGCATAAGGATAATAATAATCAATTAACCTTATAGATTTTTGCATATGCTCCTTGATGATGTGGATCCAATTAACTTTGATCTTGTTCATAATGCAGTATATGAAGACAAGATCTTCTTCAGTCAGCACACAATTGTTGCTCCCTCTTGTTGTTAACATCCAAGTTACTATAAAAGCAATGAGTCTTTCATTTAACTTTAATCCTCCTACAAAAAAGTTTCTTACTTTTGATTGAGGATTCTTTAGGATTCTTCTATAGAATTGCATCTTATTGAATTCTTCAACAACTCCAATGTTCACTTTGTTTATTCTCAATCCAACATACTTCCAACTAGTAATTGCAGACCATACTTCTGGAGTTATCTCCATATCCACTCCTTTCACATGTGAGGTAAGGTTGTTTCCCACAAATTGGAGATTGGTGTAGAAGGTAAGGTTATTTCCCACAAACTCTTACAAGTTCAGGATAGATGTTCCCTGACATCTCTAAGAATCTTTTCAGCAGCTGTTCTTTAAGGAGAACCCTCACTTCAGTGAGTTTTTGCTCCTTCCACCAATTTAAAGAAATGAGCTTTGGATTGTTGATGGCTTTTCTACTAGTTTCTGATCTTGCCGCTGACTCGAATGTGGAGGATATGCCTCGTCACTCCTTCGTCTAGCCTTCTGCAACTGCGTGTTCTACAAGAATGCTCCAAGAACCTTCTCTGGAACTCCAAACGATGCCTGCAAAACAACACAGACGGCGCCTCTAGCGGCCGTTTGCACTCCGACGCTCAAGTCAGGTAACAGAACCACCAAAAACTCTCTCTGAATCTCTCTATGAGACTCGTGTGTCCTCTCAGATCCACTTTCTCTCTCTATAACTGAATTCTGTTATCACTGTGCAACGTGTGTAAAACGTGCTCACAATGACTCAGAAATGTGTGTAATGAATATTCCTCTGTAAAATCTGTGTGTACCTTACATGACGTGGAGTGCTTTTATACCTGGGTCGCGCCTCTCTCTCCGATGATGACACGTGGAGGCATGCAACTTACATCTAACCGTACGCGTGTCACACTTGAAGGGCCTTTGCGCTTTTCTCTGTGTGCCTAAGTTATTCCCTTGCGGAGTAACTTAGCGCGTTTCTTCCCTCTAAGTGAGTCACATGCTCCCAGGAGAGCACCAGGGGTGGCTGGTCTAAACACACTCACCAGGTGCTGCATCCTGCATGCATGATCTCACCGCACAGTGCCATGCACGTAATGGGTTAAGAGAGTCACTGATCACTGACCAGTTTACTAGCTCTCTCATACCATCCTCATGCACGACCCTACTGGCGAGCAGCTCTTCTTCTTCTGGTTTGGAATCATGTGAGGTGCATGCGTAACGTTCTCGCTGGGAGCCTGGGTCCCAGTTTAACTGCGTGTAGCAAGAAACCCCGATGACCATGCACCGATGACTGATTGGTGCTTCATTACTTCTCGCGCTCTGCTTCTAGGCGCTCATCTAGGCACTGATCTACGGGTGGTGGTCACTTAGTAACTAACCATCGATCACCGTTCTGAGTGATCTCCTCCCTGATTCACCTGCTATCTTATTCCACGTGTCACCTTGTGAATGGTCCACGTGGTCATCTGCTGCTGACGTCATCGACTACCGATGACCGACCGGATCACAAGCCCCCCAGTCTCGAGCTGTGAACTTGTTCTCAGCGAAGAGACTAAGTGGTCGCGCCCTCGATCCATGTGGCAGGTGCGGCCACGCCACGTGCTGCTCACGCATCTGCTCTTTAACGTTATGACTTCCATGCTTTATCTCTCGACACGTGGACGCATCAATGGCCCACACTGAGTGTCGCTAACGTTTCCTTCATTCAAAAGAGGCACGCGCATTCTCCTCGATCTTTCGACCTTCAACCCTTCTCCGATCATCTAAAGGTTCATCTTTTCTTCTCCCTTGGTGCATTTAGAGCATTTCTTCCATTTGCATTCATGTTTTTCATCACTGTTCATTCATCTTCTCAGTTTTCTTCTTCTCAACCCGCGCTAGGGTTCACTGTTCTTCTCTCTCACTCTCTGCTTCTCCTTCTTCCTCTTCTTCACCTGAACCTTCCTTCTTGCTTTCTCCCTCTATTTTCATCCATCTGATCTTGCTCCTTCCTTTCCTCCATTGCAGCTTTTGGTAATGGCTCGTGTAAATCAAACGGCACGCCTCGTTGCCTCTTCTTCTGGTGCCCAGCCCCCAAGGCCTGCACCATCGCCACCCTCTGCCCCAACTCCACCCCAACCTAACGCAACGCCCTACAGAGACCAAGCTAGGGTGTATGAGTGGGCTTCCTTGGCACTCCTAGCTGAGACCTCCACGCAACTCCCTCCACATCACCTAAAAACCATACTTAGCAACGACCCAAATGAACCCTCGTGCGCCATTCATAAGGAGAATGACTTCCAAGTAGGCGTACGTATTCCTCCATGAGGGATACCCATCTGCGTCGATGACAGGGCTACCAATGGGGTACCCTTCACCTTCGTGTACTCCGCCATCTTCAAGAGGTTGAAGCTGCGTCTGCCCTTCACCTTCTTTGAGAAAGAACTGATGATGGAGCTGAATGTCGCACCATGCCAGCTTCATCCAAATGCTTGGGCCTTCATCCGAGCATTTGAAATTTTGTGTGATTACTTCGGTCACCCTGCCTCTGTCGACATCTTCCTACACTTTTCTTAGGCGAAGAACCCAGGGGACAGGTCTTGGGTGAGCTTAAATGGGGTTGCTGGTAGAGTCATCTTAGGCTTATACCAGCAATCCTTCAAGGACTGGAAAGGCAGGTTTTACATGATCTCTGCCACCCCTTGAGACCCCACACTGCTCGAAGGTTTCCCACTTTACTGGGTCTCAGGGGTAGAGTTCAAGAAGCCCAGGGATTTGGAAGCCCTGACCCCCTATGAACGTGAACTGATCCTGCCGCTTGACTCGAACGTGGAGGATTGCCTCGTCACTCCTTCGTCTAGCCTTCTGTTCTGCAAGAACGCTCCAAGAACCACCACCGAAACTCCAAACGCTGCCTGCAAAACACACAGATGGCGCCTCTAGCGGCCGTTGTAGCTCCGACGCTCAAGTCAGGCAACAGGAACACCAAAAAATCTCACTGAATCTCTCTGCGAGACTCGTGTGTGCTCTCAGATCCACTTTCTCTCTCTATAATCGTTTTCTGTTATCACTGTGCAACGTGTAAGAACGCTCCCACAATGATTCAGAGACGGTGTGTAACTGTAAACTGTGTAACTTGTGTGTAAACTTGTAATCTAAAAAGAACCCCCCCTTACCTTACATGACGTGGAGTGCTTTATACCTGGGCCGTGCCTCTCTCCCAGATGATGACACGTGGAGGCATGCAGCTGGCATCTACCGTACACGCGTCACACCTGGAGGGCTTCTGCGCTTCTCTCTGTGCGGGCCGCATGCTCCCAGGAGAGCGCCAGGTGTGGCTGGTCTAAACTCACTCGCCAGGCGTATCCTGCCTGCATGGCCTCGCCGCACGTCCTCTGAGTGGGCATCATGCGAGGTGTATGCGTAACGTTCTCGCTGGGAACCTTGGTCCCAGCTTAACACGCATTGGCAAGAACCCCGATGACCGATCGCCCTCTGCATGCACTTACGACCGATCGCCCTCTGCACACACTTACGACCAATCGCCCTCTGCACGCACTAACGCCCGATCGCGCTCTTCATGCAGTAACGCCCGATCGCACTCTTCATGCAGTAACGACCGATCGCACTCTTCATGCAGTAACGCCCGACCAGTTCCTCATAACTTTCCCCCGATGACCGGGCGGTGCCTCATAACTTTCCCCCGATGACCGGGCGGTGCCTCATAACTTTCCCCCGATGACCGGGCGGTGCCTCATGACTTCACGCTCTGCTTCCAAGCGCTTATCTATGCTCTGAACTGGGAGTGGTGGCCACCTGGTATCTAACTACCGATCACCGTTCTAGGTGATCTCCTCCCTAATTCACTTGCTCTTTCTACCACGTGCCACCCTGTGCATGGTCCACGTGGTCAACTGCTGCTGACGTCATCAACTACTGATGACCGACCGGATCACAAGCCCCCCAGTCTCGAGCTGTGAACTTGTTCTCAGCGAAGAGACTAAGTGGTCGCGCCCTCGGTCCACGTGGCAGGTGGGGCCACGCCACGTGCTGCTCACGTATCTGCTCCTCGGCGTTATGGCTTCCATACTTTATCTCTCGACACATGGACGCATTAATGGCCCCCACTGAGTGTCGCTACCGTTTCCTTCATTCAACAGAGGTGTGTGCATTCCTCTGGATCATCTAGAGGTTCAGCTTTTCTGTTTTCTTCTTCTCAACTGTGCTAGGGTTCGCTGTGTTTCTCTTCTTTAACTCTCTGCATGTGACTAACTTTTAACTAGCTTAGGCTTTAGCGCGATCTCACTGCAACCCCTCAAACTTGGCTTCTGACTTGATCGCGGCTAACTGTTACCTTAGCATTGCCTTCAACATAACTTCGTGCTGGATGAATGACTTAACGGGGCCTAAACGCTTCGGCTTCACGCAGCAGAACTTCCTTCTACCACCAACCACCGACTAGCATGTTAGTGCACCACCGATCAGTCATCGCGCTTCTGGCTTTGCTACACTTCTCTGCCACTCCAACGTTGAGTGCATAGAGGGCCTGAACACCAACCATGACGCCTGTGTTTTTGGGGAAGAAAAGTGCTTCTCGATGACCCCTCTTGCCTCAACCTCGCTGTAAGAAGTCACGGGTGAGGTCTTGCTTCCTCAACCTCGCTGTACAAAGTCGAGGTGAGGACTTTCTCTCGCCTCTGCCCGCTGTACAAAGCCGAGGGAGAGGACTTTGCTATCTCGCCTCAGCCTCGCTGTACAAAGCAGAGGAAAAGGACTTTCACTCACCTGCACCTCGCTGTACAAAGTCAAGGGAGGACTTTCCTCTATTGCCCCAACCTTGCTGTATAAAGCAGAGGAAGAGGACTTTCTCTCGCCTGCACCTCGCTGTACAAAGTCGAGGGAGGACTTTCTTCTCTTGCCCCAACCTTGCTGTATAAAGCAGAGGAAGAGGACTTTCTCTCGCCTGCACCTCGCTGTACAAAGTCGAGGGAGGACTTTCTCGTGGGTGCACGCTCCCAGGGGAGAGCCAGACGTGGCTGTCTAAGCACACTCACCAGGCGCACCCTGCCTACATGGTCTCACCGCACGTTCTCTATGTGAGTGCATTCTCCCAGGAGAGCACCTGGCGTGGCTGGTCTGAGCGCACTCGCCAGGCACATCCTACCTGCATGGCCTCATCGTGCGGTTCCATGCACATCCCCACCGGCGAGGAGCTCTTCTTCAAGAATCATGCGCGGTGCATGCGTAACGCTCTCGCTGGGAGCCTGGGTCCCAGCTTAACACGTGTTAGCAAGACCCCGATGACCATGCACCGACCGTGTGCTCACTCCCTACATGCACTGACGGCTGATCTGTGGGTGGTGGCCACTCGGTAACTGACCACCGATCACATGTACTTGGACCTGGGCAAGGAGAACTTTAAACTGGGAACACTTGCACACTTTATGTACTGAAATCTCTTTTTATTGGGTGGCCTTGTTAAAAAAGGTGCCCCCTGATCTGCTCAACTGTTTACAGTAGATATACTGAGCATCTACTTTACAACTTAACCGGAATAGAAACTTAAGGGTGCAGCGTTCTACATCCTGGGAATAGCTGCTCCATCCAGAGTCCCCAGCCAATAAGCTCCACTCTCCAACACCTCAACTACTCTGGACGGGGTCTCCTTTCTTCGGCGATGACCGCCCTGGCTACGCCAGACTCATGAGGGGCGATCATGCCCTCTGCTTCAGCTTCCACCTGGGCTACCTGGGAGCCCCCCAGCGTAGCATCTTCCATCATCTCACGTCCCCATGCACAGGGACCTCGTGTTGCTGATCACCTGCCTGGGACCCCGAAGCGCGATCACCTGGCGCCTCTCTTCTTAGAGACCTCTGCCTCTACTACTATGTGTGCCACCGCGCGTCGCCGAATCTCAGCAAAGGTGGCAGGGTGGCTCATGATGAGCGATTCACTGAAAAGGCCAGGCAACATGCCTTTCTTGAACGCATGCACCAACATGTCCTCGTCCTTGCTGGGCAATCTCACCACGTGCGCACCAAAACGGGCTGAGGTAGTCCTTCAGCGACTCCCCCTGGTACTGGCGCACGTCGAACAAATCATAGGACACCACTGGTGGCGCTCTGTTGACGATGTACTGCTCTGTGAACAACCTTGCAAACTAATGGAAAGAGGTGATGTGGCCCTCTGGCAGGCTCACGAACCACTCCATAGCTACTCCGCTCAGCGTGCTCATAAACACCTTGCAGTACACGGCCTCTAAACCTCCAGACAGCATCATCTGAGTGTGGAAGGCGGTCAGATGCGCTTCTGGATCTTCCACCCCCGTGAACAACGCCTTCACTCCCACCAGGTTGGGAGGCACCACCGTGTTCATGATCTCGGGGGAGAAAGGCATAGGGAATGCTCTCGGAGGCGATGGCGGTGTCGACGTCCCATCTTCGACTGCGCGCTCCCTCTGCGCCTGCAACTCCCTACGCAATTCTTCGTTTACGCGGTTTAACTCCTCATTTCTGCTACGCGATGCAATCAGCTCTGCATGCATCTTCTCTTGCTCAACTCTTGATGCCGCGACACTATCTTGCAGCGCGCGCATCATCTCCATGACCTGCGCCATGGTAACAGCACCTTCTTCAGCAGGTGGCATAGGTGAGGTTCCTCTGGTTCTTCTACTCATTTTCTCAAGAACCTCGAGGAAAGCTTCAAGAAACTGCAAGAACCTCAAGAAACTGCGACGTGGATGGGAACAAGATTCACACGGGCCCCACGGTGGGTGCCAAATGATCTTACCGCTTGACTCGAATGTGGAGGATTGCCTTGTCACTCCTTCGTCTAGCCTTTTGTTCTGCAAGAACGCTCCAAGAACCACCACCGGAACTCCAAACGCTGCCTGCAAAACACACAGACGGCGCCTCTAGCGGCCGTTGTAGCTCCGACGCTCAAGTCAGGCAACAGGAACACCAAAAACTCTCACTGAATCTCTCTGCGAGACTCATGTGTGCTCTCAGATCCACTTTCTCTCTCTATAACCGTTTTCTATTATCATTGTGCAACGTGTAAGAACGCTCCCACAGTGATTCAGAGACGGTGTGTAACTGTAAACTGTGTAACTTGTGTGTAAACTTGTAATCTGAAAAGAACCCCCCCTTACCTTACATGACGTGGAGTGCTTTATACCTGGGCCGCGCCTCTCTCCTAGATGGTGACACGTGGAGGCATGCAGCTGGCATCTACCGTACACGCGTCACACCCGGAGGGCTTCTGCGCTTCTCTCTGTGCGGGCCGCATGCTCCCAGGAGAGCGCCAGGTGTGGCTGGTCTAAACTCACTCGCCAGGCGCATCCTGCCTGCATGGCCTCGCCGCACGTCCTCTGAGTGGGCATCATGTGAGGTGTATGCGTAACGTTCTCGCTGGGAACCTTGGTCCTAGCTTAACACGTGTTGGCAAGAATCCTGATGACCGATCGCCCTCTGCATGCACTTACGATCGATCGCCCTCTGCACACACTTACGACCGATCGCCCTCTGCACGCACTAACGCCCGATCGCGCTCTTCATGCACTAACGCCCGATTGTGCCCTTCATGCAGTAACGCCCGATCGCGCTCTTCATGCAGTAACGCCCGACCGGTTGCTCATAACTTTCCCCCGATGACCGGGCGGTGCCTCATAACTTTCCTCCGATGACCGGGCGGTGCCTCATAACTTTCCCCCGATGACCGGGCGGTGCCTCATGACTTCACGCTCTGCTTCCAGGCGCTTATCTATGCTCTGAACTGGGAGTGGTGGCCACCTGGTATCTGACTACCGATCACCGTTCTAGGTGATCTCCTCCCTGATTCACTTGCTCTTTCTACCACGTGCCACCCTATGCATGGTCCACGTGGTCAACTGCTACTGACGTCATCAACTACTGATGACCGACCAGATCATGAACTGTACAGACTTCTGCTAAGTGTAAAATACAATTCTGCTACACTCATCAAACATGAGTTTGATGTAGTATCCCTTAAGAAATACATAGGTAGATCATCCTTCCACTTAAGTCTTGCATCACTCCATGCATCTACATGGCATTCTCATGTGCATTTGCTTTCAACTTACTGATTCAGTCTTGTTATCTGATTTTTCCTCTTAACCTTTGATGCAGATATGACTTCAGGGAAAGATAGGAAGAATGCCTTGCTAGCACTGGCTCAGTCCATGCTTGCTTCTGCACCAACCAGGACCGAGAATGCTCCTGTCTCCACCTCCGAGCCACTTGTGGCTCCTCCACTCTCGGTGGCACCTGCAAGAGGTCCTGAGGCTGGAAGGAAAAGGAGGAAGCTGGTTAAGGCATTCCCTACTCGTGCAGCCACTGCTGCTGCTGCTGCCTCGACCGAAGAGGAGAGTTCTGATGTTCCCCTCCTTCGCCGCAAGAGGACTCGGCAGGAGATTGGGGGGTCTTCAACAGTTGAGGCTGGAGAAACTGAAGTGGTGCAGGTTGAGGAAGAAGAAGAAGAAGATGGAGCCTCAGCAAGCTCACTCAATCTACCTGCTGGGAGTGGACCTACTCACTCAGGGGGTCCACCAAGGCCTCATGCCTCTCCACCAATGCAAACCACTGCTGCAACCTCTCAAGGTGGTGGGGCCTCTTCTCAACCAAGCATTCCTGGGGCTAACAACGAGAACCTCAGCAAGGTAATCTCCTTGGCGAGGCATTACATTCAAAACCAGGAATTGATCGCGTGGAGTGGGCAGGATGTGGATGCACATCTGGCCAAGAGCCTGGTACTCTCCCTGCAATTCTCCACCCAGCAGCACAAACAAGAGCTCTTAGAAAAGAAGATCCAAGAGCTTGAGCACGACAAAGACTCCTTGACGAGTGACTTTGAAGCTTCTCAAGGTATGGTGAACATGTTGAGTGGTATGGTGGAGAAGGCCAAGAAGAACTACTTTCTGCAGGTGCAGGAGACCATCAGGACTGAGCTCCTGATGGGTAAGACTGTGACTGCTTTAGATGGTCAAGCCATGGAGCTGAAGGGGCAGAACATCCGTTTAGAGACTGAGACTTCTTCCTTACGCCAACTAAACGAGAAGTAGGCGGAGGATCTCATGGCTTCTAGGGAGGAGATTGCTCTGAAGGAGAAGAAGCTCAAAGAGGTCCAGGTCCAACTCCTCGAGGCGCAGAACAAGCTGACAAATGCGCACAGCGAGTTGACCAAGACATAGGAGGAGCTCAAAGGAGCCAAGGGCAAACTGGAAGAGGCTGAGTCTTCCTTTGCCAAAGAGAAGAAGGAGCTTGAAGCCGATGTATCCGAGACCATGGCTGCTGGTGCTGAGGCTTTGATAGATGGGTTCAGGATGGCCTTGGAGTAGGTTCACTGCGTCCTACCAGACTTGGACCTTACCCAATTCAGTCTTCGCCATTCAGTGGTCGATGGCAAGCTCATTCCTCCTCCTTGAGCTTCTTCCCTTGCAACTTCTTGTCTTGTGTAATTTCTATTTCTGCTACATAACTTGTGTATAAACCTTTTAACTGTAAAGGCTCTCTATATTGACTTCAATGTGAATGAAATCTATTTGCTTCGGCTGCTTGTCTCTCCCATCTTTAACTCTCTGCATGTGACTAACTGTTAACTAGCTTAGGCTTTAGCGCGATCTCACTGTAACCCTTCAAACTTGGTTTCTGACTTGATCGCGACTAACTGTTACCTTAGCATTGTCTTTAACAGTTTTTATGCATAACTTCATGTTGGATGACTGACTTAACGGGGCCTAAATGCTTCGGCTAATCTCTTGCTTGGAAAATCTTTCTTACTCAAAGCTTTTACCACCAACCACCGACTAGCATGTTAGTTCACCACTCATCAGTCATCGCACTTCAGGCTTTGCTTAACTTCTCTGTGACTCCAGCACTAAGTGCATAGAGGGCCTGAACGCTAAAGATGATGCCTTGTTTTGGGGAAGAAGAGTGTTTCTCGTTGACCCCTCTTGCTTACCCCAAGGCCATCGACCTTAAGATCTGAACGCCGATCACCGTGGATGACACCTTGTTCTGGGGAGGAAGAGTGTTTCTCGATGACCCCTCTTGCCTACCTCAAGGTCATCGACCTTAAGATCTGAACGCCGATCACCGTCGATGACACCTTGTTCTGGGGAGGAAGAGTGTTTCTCGATGACCCCTCTTGCCTGCCTCAAGGCCATCGACCTCACGCGAATCGGGTTATTCTATCCCTTTCTCACTCCTGGGGTGAGAAGAGCCTTAACTAAGAGAGTCACTGATCACTGACCAGTTTACTAGCTCTCTCATACCATCCTCATGCACGACCCTACTGGCGAGCAGCTCTTCTTCTTCTGGTTTGGAATCATGCGAGGTGCATGCGTAACGTTCTCGCTGGGAGCCTGGGTCCCAGTTTAACTGCGTGTAGGTCACTTAGTAACTGACCACCGATCACCGTTCTGAGTGATCTCCTCCCTGATTCACCTGCTATCTTATTCCACGTGTCACCCTGTGAATGGTCCACGTGGTCATCTGCTGCTGACGTCATCGACTACCGATGACCGACCGGATCAGTTTCATAAAGATACTTCTTCTCATCCTCTCCTGAGAACCATCCTTCCAAACGTCCACCCCTCTTTACACCACGGGTCTTCATTCTTTTGGAAGAAGGAGGTGTGAAATCCATGGAGGAAAAGGGGAAAATTCGAAGCAAGTTGAAGAGTGCAACAGATTTGAGATGAATCTAGTGTTCTTGCCGATTGACTCAGCCGCCGTTGACTTTAAGGCAGGTGGTGGCTCCTCCTATCTTTGCGGTGGTTCTGTGCTTCCAAAAGGATGGCTCCGTTGGGACAGAGGGGGCCCTACCTGTAATTGCACTCCGAAGCTCAAGTCAATACAGGGCAAGAAACATCAAACAAGCAAAAGTGCTTATGCTTATAATGTGTGTGTAAGAACTACTATGTCTTGCGTAGAAGACAACGTGCCTTTACCTTGGATCTTAGCCCCTTATATAATTGTTTCTAGGTTAACCTGCCGCTGACATTCTCTTACCAAAGCCTTGCCTCTAGCGAATTTAGGGTTACCTTTTCGGGATACTATCGCATAGTCTTAGTGCAACTTTTGTGGCAACATTCCTTTCTTAGAGTGCAACACTCGTGGCAACATTCTTTTTCTGGAGTGCATATCTAACGTATGGTCGCTAGGGTTATAGCGTGCGTACCAGCACTGCGAGACCAACCCATTCTTGTAAGTGCCCTAATTTCTCATGTGCCTTGCATGCAGCTTTCTCTGAAAACCCTAGCGCTCTTGGGCATTGGCACCCCTAGGGGTAATCTATTTATGCCAGACCCGAATGTCTTATACACATTCTGTATGCAAGGTATATCTGTGAATCGGGCTTTCACTAATGTAATACTTAATATATGTAATTTCTAGGGACCCTTCTGTGGGTCCTACTGTGCCGACCTCTACTGTACACTGTCGACGTTCGAGGTCTGGCTACTACAGCTAGAGAATATGACAATGGGTTCATTCTGTAAAGAAAAACAACTGCATAAAGCATTGTTATATAGGCATTAAAAGTAGCAACACATTTTGGCTTTTAGTGGGTTGTTTTTGTTGAACAAGGTGTTTTGTTGTCTCCAAATCCAAGTGGAATGCATGAAGATCTTTGATGTTGGTTGTGTGTGTGTGTGTTTTGTGTAGTTGAATTTGTTAATCCACTTTTTAGTATGATCCAAAGTTAATTGAATATTTTCTTTTTCAAAACGATGAGTTTTCTAAGGAGTGAGAAAAATCAACGAGTTGAAATGTCGATTCAACAGATTATTTTACACTTAGTGGATTTTGAAAAGGTTTTGAAAAGCTTGACTTTGTTTGAGTTTGTTGTCAAGTCAATTCAATCAGTTGTTTTGAGAATTCAACCGATTATTTTTCTGAAAACCTTAACGGAATTCTATTAAGTGGGTTTAATCTATTTTAAATGATCCTAACTACCTTGGCTTCTTTATTAAATATTTTTAACCACTTGGTTGGTTTATATAAAGGTGGTTTTACGCTCCTAATCTTGGAGTAAGAAAGAGAGTTTATCAAAAACAAATTTTCCAAGATTTGAAAGAGCTTTGGATCATTCTAAAGTGTGTGTGGAATAGGATTGGGTTGTACTTCTGAACTTTAAGCTTTGTAATAGCCTTCTTCCTTAATCAATGTATTTCTGTATTTGTATTTCCAAGGAGTGTTGTGTGTTCTTGAGGGGTTCAAGATCAACACTCTTGGTGTGGGTTTGCCTAAGAAGTGTTGTGTGTTCTTGAGGGGTTCAAGATCAACCTTTTTAGTGTGTTTTATAATCTAGGTTTGATTACATAGTGAATACCCAGTGGTTAGCTGAGGACTGGATGTAGCTCTTGGTTAAAAGTGAACCAGTATAAACATCTTGTGTGAATCTCTCTATATCTTCTCTTATAAACTGTTTTAACTTAGTTTAATTTTCTACTGGTATAAACAACTGTTTGTTTCGTGAAAACAATAGGATGATTTTCTAGAATCAAACTTAAAACAATTTTCATTGTTTGAATAGATTTTTCGATTGATTGATTCTTCATAGCTTTTCACTCTACCTTCAATCTTTGCGAAAATCTTTCAAAAATAATTCACCCCCCTCTTATTTAGGGTCTCTAATTCTAACAATTGGGATCAAGAGCTAAGTTCTTGAAAGTTATTCAAGTTTTCGATCCTAAATCTTTTTTAAATGGCTGAAAAACTACCCTTTGGGGAGGGTGCTTCTATATACAGACCACCTTTGTTTTGTGGGCTGAACTATCAATTCTGGAAGGTTAGAATGAAAATTTGTGTTGAATCAATTGATAGAGGAATCTGGGATGCTATCACAAATGGTCCTTTTATTCTTATGTTTGAAAAAGATAAAGTTTTTTTATGAAAAACCTTGGTCCCAATGGACTGAGAGTGAAAGTAAAAAGGTTCAATATGATTGCACTGCCAAGAACATTATAACTTATGCTTTGAATTCTGATGAATTTTTTAGGGTCTCTCAATATGGATCTGCAAAGGAAATGTTACCCATGAAGGCATAACAGATGTGAAGAAGGTAAGGAAGCATGTCTTAATCCAATAGTATGAAATGTTTAGAATGCTTAAAGGGGAAACCATCTCAAATGTGCAGAAAAGATTCACCCACATTGTGAATCACCTCATTAACCTTGGTAAAATCTATGAAAGGGGGGAGTTAAACATTGAGATCCTCAAATGCTTGGATAGATATTGGCAACCGAAGGTCACTGCTATTTCAGAATCCAATGATTTGACTACATTGAACACTGCCTCCTTATTTTGGAAAGCTAAGAGAGCATGAGCTTGAGATGAACCGACTTAATGACTAAGAAAATGAAGAAAAACATGTGAAAAGCATTGCTTTTAGGGCTGCTGGTCAAAAGGGCGATCAAGACTCAAGTGATGGCAATGATAGTGAGACTCTTAACTTGCTCACTAGGAAATTTAACAAGTTCTAGAAGGAGAATAACAGGGACAAAAGTCAGTCATCAAACAGGTACAATAGCAAGAATATTAATGAATTTAATTCTTCAAACTACCCTTGTTTTGGATGTGGCAAACAAGGACACACCAAGGCTGAATATCCAAGTAATGTGAGCAAAGAGAAAGGGGGTTACAAGAAGTATGAGAAGAAACACAAATCAAGAAGAGCATACAATGATGATTGATCCTCAAGCTCATCATCAAAGAAAGATGAATAAGCCAAAATGTGTTTTATGGTACAGGATGAATCCAAATCAAGCAGTGTAAGTTCAAGCACTTCTATTAATTTTGAGAATTATAGTCAACTTTTTAATGCCTTCAAAGAAAATCATGAGGAAGCTAATAGGTTGGCCCTATTGAATAACAGGTTGAAAGGATTAAACAATTGGTTGGAAAATAGAGTCAAGACCTTAGAAGAAGAGTTGAACAATTCAAAAATTGATTTTGAAAACCTAGAAATGATTTACAAAAACTCTTCTTGTAAGTGTGTTGATTCAAGTTTTTGTGAAAATTGTGAATCTCTTCAAAAGAAGGTTCCCTATCTTTTAAAAATGGTGGACAAGTTTTCCAAGGGCCAATCAAATCTTGAAACAATTCTTGCATCTCAAAAGTGTTTTGGAAAGGTTGGACTGGGATTTAAGCCAAACAGGAAGAACAGATCTGTTTCAAAACCCTTTTCCAGTTTCTTTGAAAAACAACCTGTTGTTTTGTTGAAACAATCGGTTGAAATTTTCTTTTACTGCATGAAAAAGGGCCATACTGTTAGATTCTGCAGAGTAAGAAGGTTTTCTGTTCCCAAAGGTATTTTGAAATGGGTTCCTAAGGTTTCTACTAACATCATTGGACCCACATTCATAAGGGGACCAAATCTTTCTTCTTGAAATTTTCTTGTAGGGATCCTTGGCAAGGATCCCTTTTGGGTTTGAAGAATGACTGCTAAAGGGAAAAACATCAAGAGTAAAGATAGTCTTTGTGCCTACACTTTTCAATTTTATATGTCTTGCAAGGTTCTTTGAAAGTCAAGAGACATCCTAGGCACATGCATAATGGTTGCTCAAAGGAGAAACTTCAAGAATAAAGAGAGTATGTGTGTTTCCACTTCTCAACTTATGTAAGTGTCTCACATGACCAAATGAACATCTCAAATTATTCTTTTGGGTGAATCTATCGGGGTTCTCTTTGCATAGGTATGAACAAATAGCATACTTCATTTTCCTCACATTAAAAGGTGATGTTTTTTTTGGAAAAAGAATCTATTTGTATTGCTGGAATTTTATGTTATCTTGGTTGTATTGATAGCTTTAATTCTGCTGCTACTACTCTACACTTGCACATTTTAAACTTTTATAGTTTTATGCTTTTCTGGTTATGCAGAAACTTGCTTTGAGTGTGCTTTGTGATTCTGTTTTATCCACTCTCTTAGTCTATTTGTGAAGACAAATAGGGGGAGAATTTAGTGGATTTCTTGGTTGTTAATTCTACAACTATTGTGTGTTTAAATCTGTTTAGAACTGTTGCTGCCATACTCTTATTCACCAAAGTTCTACTGCACACAAGTCTAATTTTGGCACTAGTTTTTCTAGTTTTTTGACTGGTTTTTCTGCTTTAAGGCTTATGCGAAAAACTTGTTTTGTGTGCCTTGGTATCCTGTTGCTATGTATGCTTTCTATATGCACAATTTGCATAATCTATAAAACTCAAACAATACAACACAAGCAAACTAGGGATTTAACTTCATCAAATAGGGGGAGATTTTTGAACAAGGTGCTTTGATGTCTCCAAATCCAAGTGGAATGCATGAAGATCTTTGATGTTGGTTGTGTGTGTTGTTTTGTGTAGTTGAATTTGTTTATCCTCTCTTTAGTATAATCCAAAGTTAATTGAATCTTTTCTTTTTGAAAAATATGAGTTTTCTAAAGAGTGAGAAAAATCAACCAGTTGAAATGTCGATTCAACCGGTTGTTTTACACTTAGTGGATTTTGAAAAGATTTTGAAAAGCTTGACTTGGTTTGAGTTTGCTGTCAAGTGAATTCAACCGGTTGTTTCGAGAATTCAACTGATTGTTATTTGAAAACTTTAACAGAATTTTGCAAAGTGGTTTTAATTTATTTTAAATGATCCTAACTACCTTGGCTCCTTTATTAAATGTTTTTAACCACTTGGTTGGTTTATATAAAGGTGGTTTTACACTCCTAATCTTGGAGTAAGAAAGAGAGTTTATCAAAAATAGTTTTTCCAAGATTTGAAAGAGTTTTGGATCATTCTCAAGTGTGTGGAATAGGATTGGGTTGTACTTCTGAACTTTAAGCTTTGTAATACCCAGGTCTATTCTATTTCCTTCTTTCTTGATCACTGTATTTCTGTATGTGTTGCCAAGGAGTGTTGTGTGTTCTTAACGGGTTCAAGATCAACATTCTTAGTGTGTTTTGTAATCTAAGTTTAATTAAATAGTGAATATTCAGTGGTTAGCTGAGTACTGGATGTAACTCTTGGTTAAGAGTGAACCAGTATAAACATCTTGTGTGAATCTCTCTATCTCTTCTCTTATAAACTACTTTAACTTAGTTATATTTTCTACTAGTATAAATGATCCTGCCGCTTGACTCGAACGTGGAGGATTGCCTCGTCACTCCTTCGTCTAGCCTTCTGCAACTGCGTGTTCTGCAAGAACGCTCCAAGAATCGTCGCTGGACCTCCAAACGCTGCCTGCAAAACAACGCAGACGGCGCCTCTAGCGACCGTGTGCACTCCGACGCTCAACTCAGGCAACAGGAACACCAAAAACTCTCACTGAATCTCTCTGTGAGACTCGTGTGTGCTCTCAGATCCACTTTCTCTCTCTATAACTGTTTTCTGTTATCACTGTGCAACGTGTAAGAACGCTCCCACAGTGACTCAGAGAAAACTATGTGTGAGACTGTGTAAGTTTGTAAATGAAAAGAACTCTCTTACCTGACATGACGTGGAGTGCTTTATACCTGGGCCGCGCCTCTCTCCCAGATGGTGACACATGGATGCATGCAGCTGGCATCTACCGTACACGCGTCACACCTGGAGGGCTTCTGCGCTTCTCTCTATGCGGGCCACATGCTCCCAGGAGAGCGCCAGGTGTGGCTGGTCTAAACTCACTCGCTAGGCGCATCTTGCCTGCATGGCCTCGCCGCACGTCCTCTGAGTAGGCATTATGCGAGGTGCATGCGTAACGTTCTCACTGGGAACCTTGGTCCCAGCTTAACACGCGTTGGCAAGAACCCCGATGACCGATCGCCCTCTGCATGCACTTACGACCGATCGCCCTCTGTACACACTTACGACCGATCGCCCTCTGTACGCACTTACGACCGATCGCCCTCTGTACGCACTAACGCCCGATTGCGCTCTTCATGCAGTAACGCCCGACCGGTGCCTCATAACCTTTCCCCGATGACCGGGCGGTGCCTCATGCCTATCCACCGATGACCATGCGGTGCCTCATGCCTATCCACCGATGACCATGCGGTGCCTCATGCCTATCCACCAACATCCGTGCGGTGATTCCAGGCGCTTATATAGGCACCGCTCTGGGGGTGGTGGCCACTTGGTATCTGACCACCGATCACCGTTCTAGGTGATCTCCTCCCTGATTCACTTGCTCTTTCTACCACGTGCCACCCTGTGCATGGTCCACGTGGTCCACTGCTGCTGACGTCATCAACTACTGATGACCGACCGGATCACAAGCCCCCCAGTCTCGAGCTGTGAACTTGTTCTCAGCGAAGAGACTAAGTGGTCGCGCCCTCGGTCCACGTGGCAGGTGGGGCCACGCCACGTGCTGCTCACGTATCTGCTCCTCGGCGTTATGGCTTCCATACTTTATCTCTCGACACATGGATGAATTAATAGCCCCCACTGAGTGTCGCTACCGTTTCCTTCATTCAACAGAGGCATGCGCATCCCTCTGTATCATCTAGAGATTCACCTTTCCTGTTTTCTTCTTCTCAACCGCGCTAAGGTTCGCTGCGTTTCTCCTCTTCAACTCTCTGCATGTGACTAACTGTTAACTAGCTTAGGCTTTAGCGCGATCTCACTGCTTGGCTTCTGACTTGATCGCGGCTAACTGTTACCTTAGCATTGCCTTCAACATAACTTCGCGCTGGATGACTGACTTAACGGGGCCTAAACGCTTCGGCTTCACGCAGCAGAACTTGCTTCTACCACCGACCACCGACTAGCATGTTAGTGTACCACCGATCAGTCATCGCGCTTTTGGCTTCGCTATACTTTCCTGCCACACCAGCGCTGAGTGCATAGAGGGCCTAAACACCAACTATGACGCCTGTGTTTTGGGGAAGAAAAGTGCTTCTCGACGACCCCTGTTGCCTCAACCTCGCTGTAAGAAGTCGTGGGTGAGGTCTTGCTTCTCTCACCTCAGCCTTGCTGTACAAAGTCGAGGTGAGGACTTTTTCTCTCGCCTCAACCTTGCTGTGAAAAGCAGAGGAAGAGGACTTGGTTCTCTTGCCTCAACCTTGCTGTAAGAAGCAGAGGAAGAGAACTTTTCTCTCGCCTCAACCTTGCTATGAAAAGCAGAGGAAGAGGACTTTCACTCGCCTGCACCTTGCTGTACAAAGTCGAGGGAGGACTTTCTTCTCTTGCCCCAACCTTGCTGTATAAAGCAGAGGAAGAGGACTTTCTCGTGGGTGCACGCTCCCAGGGGAGCGCCAGGCGTGGCTGTCTAAGCGCACTCACCAAGCGCACCCTGCTCTCATGGTCTCACCACACGTTCTCTGAGTGAGTGCATGCTCCCAGGAGAGCACCTGACGTGGCAGATCTGAGCGCACTCACTAGGCGCATCCTGCCTGCATGGCCTCATCGCGCGTCCTCTGTGTGAGTGCATGCTCCCAGGAGAGCACCTGGCGTGGCTGGTCTGAGCGCACTCGCCAGGCACATCCTGCCTGCATGGCCTCATCGCACGTCCTCTGTGTGAGTGCATGCTCCCAGGAGAGCACCTGGCGTGGCTGGTCTGAGCGCACTCGCCAGGTACATCCTGCCTGCATGGCCTCATCGTGCATCCTCTATGTGAGTGCATGCTCCCAGGAGAGCACCTGGCGTGGCTGGTCTGAGCACACTCGCAAGGCACATCCTGCCTGCATGGCCTCATCGCGCGTCCTCTGTGTGAGTGCATGCTCCCAGGAGAGCACCTGGCGTGGCTGGTCTGAGCGCACTCGCCAGGCACATCCTGCCTGCATGGCCTCATCGCGCGTCCTCTGTGCACGTTCCCACCGGCGAGGAGCTCTTCTTTTTCTGGTTTGACATCATGCGAGGTGCATGCGTAACGCTCTCGCTGGGAGCCTGGGTCCCAGTTTAACACGTGTTGGCAAGACCTCGATGACCATGTGCCGATGGGCGCTCTACATGCCCCGACGGCTGATCGCGCTACACCCAGGCGCTCGTCTAAGGGCTGATCTATGGGTGGTGGCCACTCGGTAACTGACCACCGATCACCTGTACTTGCACCTGGGGCAAGGAGAGCTTTGAGCTGGGAATTACTTGCACACTTTATGTACTGAAAATCTTTTATTGGGTGGCATCGTTAAAAAGAGTGCCCCCTGATCTGCTCAACTGTTTAATACACTAAGTGTGTGTACAGCGCGATAGCGCATCTACTTTACAACTTGACCAAAGTAGGAAACAAGCGTGTAGCGTCCTGGGTTTTGGGAATAGCCGTTCCGTCCAGAGTCTCCAGTCGACAAGCTCCATTCTCCAACGTCTCAACCACTCTGGATGGGGTCTCCTTTAACTGGTGATGACCGCCCTGGCGATGCACACACGTGGGGCGATCGTGCCTTCGGCTTCAACTCTGGGAGCCCCCCCAGTGTAGCCTCTTCCATCACCTCACCTCCCCAAACACAGGGAGTTCATGCTGCTGGTCACCTGCCTGGGACCCCAAAGCGCGATCTCCTTGTGTCTTCTGTAGGTAATCGGTCAGGAACCCTGTCTTCACCAACTCAGCAAGCTGACGCCCCAACGCCAAGCAGGTACGGAGTGTATGTCCATAAGCTTGATGGAATTCACAACACTCATCCTTCCTCCCTCCAAGTACCCAGTTGGTTTTCTCTGGCACCTGGAGTCTTGCTGCCACAGCAAGGATGGCGATCAGCTCTGCCAAACTTATCATGAAATCATACCTGGGGGGTGCGTTGCTTGCACGCCCCCTGGTCTGGTCCTTCCTGGGTGCATAAGGGCGAGACCTTCCCTGCACCTTCCTCCCTTCCTTGGTCTCATGCACCCGCGCCTGTTGCTGCTGATTCCCCTGACCTCCACGTGGCTTCGACGGTGCAGCACTTCCTCTCTTCTCAGAGACCTCTGTCTCTGCTACTATGTGTGCCACCGCACATCGCCGTATCTCGGTGAAGGTGGCAGGGTGGCTCCTGATGAGCGATTCACTGAAAGGACCAGGGAGGACACCTCTCTTGAACGCATGCACCCGCATGTCCTCGTCCTTGCCGGGCAATCTCACCACCTGCGCCCCAAAGCGATTGAGGTAGTCCTTCAACGGCTCCCCCTGATACTGGCGCACGTCAAACAGGTCGTAGGACACCACTGGCGCCGGTCGGTTGATGATGTACTGCTCCGTGAACAGCTTCGCAAACTGATGGAAGGAAGTGACGTGGCCCTCTGGCAGGCTCACGAACCACTCCATAGCCACTCCGCTCAGCGTACTCATGAACATCTTGCAGTACACTGCATTTGAACCTCCAGTCAGCATCATCTGAGTGTGGAAGGCTGTCAGGTGTGCTTCTGGATCTTCCACCCCCGTGAACGACACTTTCAGTCCCACCAGATTGGGAGGCACCACCGTGTTCATGATTTCGGGGGAGAAAGGCATAGGGAATGCTCTCGGAGGCGACGGTGACGTCGACGTCCTCTCTTCAAATGCGCGCTCCTTCTACGCCTGCAATTCCCTACGCAGCTCTTCATTCATATGGTTCAACTCTTCGTTTCTTCTCTGCGATGCAGTCAGCTCTGCATGCATTTTCTCTTGCTCAGCTCTCAATTCTGCGACGCTATCTTGCAGCGCACGCATCATCTCCAAGATCAATGGAAGATGGGTGAGCAAGGATGGGATTTACCAAGATCAATGGAAGATGGGTGAGCAAGGATGGAAGTGACCAAGCTGGCCCAAGTGGAGCTAATGAACCAGAAACTGCAGCAGCTCGAGAAGCTCCAGCTGCTGATGAAGGAGGTCCCAATGGTGGATACACAAAAGAAAGGATGACATCAATGTCTCCTTTTGAAAGATTCATGGTGAACAGGATGGACAATTTTGTGGAGAGAATGGACACCTTTGCTGAAAATCAAAGGACCCTTGCAGGATTCTCTCACCACAGGTTTTCAACAGTTTGATACAAGGTTCAACTGTGTGGAGGCACGTTTCTCAAACCTTGATGGACAAATAGAAGATCTTCAGAATCAGTTGTTTGACATGCAATTTGATAGGGACAACAGTCCCTCCTTTTAAATGTGTATTATTTTCTCTTTTCATGAACAATTTCTTTATATTTGTTGTTTTTAATCCCTTCTTTTTTTGTCTATTTGTGAAGACAAATAGGGGGAGTATTAAGTGGTACTTCGGTCTGTAAAATTTCACGCTTTAAACTGTTTTAAATCACTCTGCATTAGATAGAAGGTTTTGCTGCTTTGATAAGTTTAACCGGTTATATCTGCGGTTCAACCAGTTGTTGTTCTATTGAAGCACCTATGGTTTGGTTTTTCTCTCTGTTTAAATGTGAAAAAGTTTTGTGGTGCACTAACCTTTGGAAAAGAATATTGTGTACTCTATCTGTGACTACAGGTGATCAAAATTCTAAAACATCTCTTCCCAAGCAACCAGGGATTTGTCTTCATCAAATAGGGGGAGAATGTTGGAACAAAGGCTTTGATGAATCAAATCTGTGAAGAATCTGTGCAGAGCTTGGTTGCTGTGATAAAGTTAGGTTTAGATGATTTGTTTCTGTTTTAGAATTTGTTCTATTCGTCTTCGGTTCATAACCTTAGCTTGAGCAAACTTGATTTTAAAAGAGAAAATGTTTTTTGAAAAGCTAAGTGATAAACAACCGGTTATTTTCTCGTTTTAACCGATTATTCATCACATGGCCTGTTTGATGGGTTTTTTAACTACTTTATAACAACTTAACCGGTTATTTCATAACTTCAATCGGTTGAATTTTGAAATTGTATAACAGCATTTTGAAAATTTGTTTTGCCAATAATAGCTGGTTTTCCTAACAGATTCAAACGGGCATTTTGTGAGGTTTATAAATAGAGACTCTCTTATCTTTTGAAAATACAGACAAAGCGAAATACATTTTGAGATACTGAAAGAGTTTGCAAAAGAGAGTTCTACAGATTTGAAAAAGCTTTGAGAAATCAGTTTTGAGAAGAGTTTTTGTTGAAGTTTTAAAGGTTGCTCAACTAGCTGATATTCTGATCAATACACGAATTTAGGAACTGCTAAGCGAGGTGTTTCCTTCTCCTTTCTTTGTTCCTGATATTGTATTCTTTCAATTCTTGTATGTTTGTAAAATCCATTAAAATCATAGGGTGTTCTGGTTTAAGATGTGTGGTGTGTTGAAGAGAGTGTGGGTGATCTTAGATATAAAAGATCCTCTCTTGTTGTTGTTTTGTGTATGTAAACTGTAGTGATTTACATAGTGGAACTCAAAAGGTTTTTCTGAAGAACTGGATGTAGCTCAGGGGTTGAGTGAACCAGTATAATTGCTTTGTGTATTTCTCTCTTTCTCTGCCTTGGTTTATCTGTTTAATAGTTTTGTGATCCGGTCGGCCATAGGCAGTCCTGACGTCAGCAGCAGATGACCACGTGAACCACTCATAGTGTGACACGTGGAAGCAGATACGTAAATCAGGGTGGAGATCATTCGGAGCTGTGATCGGTGGTCGATCCCTGAGTGGCCATCGCCAGCAGACCAGTGCCTAGAAGGAGAGCGCGACGAAGTAAAGAAGCGCTGATCAGTCATCGGTTCCTGGTCATCGGTCAAGGTGACACATCGATCATCGGTCAGGATGAGGGACACCTCGGTCATCGGTATGTGTCGAGGTGACATCGGCCGCGGCGATGTGAACAACGTGACCAGTGATCAGTAAAGCGCCCAGAGGTAGGGAGTGGCCTTAGTCGCGAGACGACCATGCATGAAGATGGGAAGACACAGTTAGGTGCAGAATCCTGCTGGGACAAGAACCCATCAAGGTTAGAGTCTCCCAGTGAGGTTGCATGCATGCCACGTGGACCGTGAAGGTGTTCCCAGAGATTAGGTAGGGCAGATGGGCACAGAAATTGAGGGGTACAGAGGTACCCACGCGGCCTTCCCTATCAGACTTTGCACTCAAGTGAGAAAGGCCTGCACGCAAGGTAGCCCTGGGGGGTGGATAACGGCGGTGCAGAGTAATCAAGTGGCCCTAGAGGTAGCCAGTAGGGGGCGACACGGGATTATATGAGGAAGAAGAACGCTGAACCAGGTACGCAATTTTTGCCACACAATACACAACACGAACCGAGAACACTCAGTTTTCGAATCAAAGAGGACTGAGGGCACACACGAGTCTCACACAGATAGATCCGAGAGAGAGTTTTGGTGTTCCCGTTGCCTGACTTGAGCGTCGGAGCTACAACGGCCGCTAGAGGCGCTGTCTGTGTGTTTTGCAGGCATCATTTGGAGTTCCGGCGAAGGTTCCTGGAGCCTCTTTGCAGAACGCGCAGCAGTTAGAAGGCTAGACGAAGGAGTGACGAGGCACTTTCCCCATGCTCGAGTCCACGGCAGGATCATTTTGTATCTGATATAAACAATCGATTGTTCTGTTTCTGTAATCGGTTAAAATTCAGTGTTGTTCTTTTTGTTATACTAACCATCAATTATCTCAATATTTTAATCGGTTAAAATTTTTGTCTTGTACACTGCTTGTCTCTTGGCAATGCTTGCAAAATAAAAACAATCGGTTATTTCATAATATCAATCGGTTGATTTTCTACTGCCTGTTTTGAAAGGTTGATTTCTTTAGCTTCTTTGATCTTTCTCTTTGTGAATTGATAAAGAATTTCATTCTTGATTAAACATTTGCGAAAATCTTTCAAAAACAATTCAACCCCCCCCCCCTCTTGTTTTAGCCATAAATTCTTACACAATCAAACTTAGCCCTTTTATTTTCAGCTTCAATCCATTGGGACCAAGGTTTTTCTACAAGAACAATATCTTTTTCAGCTTTTGGAATAAAAGGACCATTTTCAATTGCATCCCAAATTCCTCTATCTAATGATTCAACAAAGATTTTCATCCTTACCTTCCAAAACTGATAATTCAAACCACAAAACAGAGGTGGTCTGTTAATTGAGGCACCCTCCCCAAAAGGTAATTTTTTAGCCTTGGAAAACAAATTTTTGGATCAAAACTTGAATAACTTTCAAGAACTTAGATCTTGATGCCAATTGTTAGAATTTATGGCCTTACACAAGAGGGGGTGAATTGTTAATGATCCAGTCGGTCATCGGTAGTCGATGACATCAGCAGCAGTTGACCACGTGGACCGTTCACAGGGTGACACGTGGTAGAGGATAGCAGGTGAATCAGGGAGGCGATCACTCAGAATGGTGATCGGTTGTCGGTTGCTAAGGGACCATCACCCGCAGATCAGTGTCAGATGAGCGCCTGGAGGCAGAGCGCGATGAGCGCCTGGAAGTAGAGCGCGAGAAGTAAAGAAGCACTGATCAGTCATCGGGGGTTTCCTGTTAACACACAGTTAAGCTGGGACCTAGGCTCCCAGCGAGAGCGTTACGCAAGAAGTACATGTCAAGTAATCGCCTATCGCCTTGAGGATGAGTAATCGCCTATCGCATTGAGGATCAGTAATCGCCTATTGCCATGTGTGAGGATGAATAATCGCCTATCGCCGTGTGTGAAGATCAGTAATCGCCTAGATTGCACATGATCGCCGTGTGTGAAGGTTAGGAGATCAGGTGGTCAGCAAGTCGCCGAAGGAGCACATCGCCGGGTATTTGAGAAGGCTTGGCAAGCACTTATTGTATGGTCTAAATACAGAGGATAAGTGGCATGTCTGCCACCATGTGTAGTGTGAGCTGTGATACCCAGTGTTAACCAGCTCGCCATGTTAAGGTTGCGCCCAGGGAAGCCTGTGCACTAAGCTACTCCCTGTGTGGATAACTTAGTTGCAGGAGCAAAGTGAAGGTAACGTCTCAGCTGCAGGTACTCCAGATGGTGACACGTGTATGACCAGATGTTATCCACGTGTCAAGAGGAATAACCGTCAGGAGAGAGAAAGACTCAGGTATATATGTGAAATTCTTAACAGAATTAGAGGGGAGTCATTTTCAGGGGTGATTCACTTTTACATGGTTCTAAGTTTTTGTTGAAGTTCTTTGTTGATTCAATCACTGACTTGAGCGTCGGAGCGCAACCGGCCCCAGAGGCGCCATATTGTTCTTTTAAGTGTCTTGGAGGAGCTGAAGGTGGAGGTCATTGGTGCGTTTGGCGTGAAGCTGGTAAGGACGAGGTTCGAGAAGGAGAAGCTCTAGCGCTTTGGTCAAGATGTTGGATCAGTTAATAAAAGATTTTTGCAAACTTTAAAGGTATAATGAAAACCAATGAAGAATCACAGAGAAAGAAACCATGATATCTAAGAAACAAAGTTGTTTTAGTTGATTTCCAGAAAATCAACCAGTTGTTTATGCGATTCAACCAGTTGTTTTTATCAACAGTTAATAAAAACAACTTAAAAATGATATAAGAGAGATCAGGGAAAGAGCGAATCACACAAACAGATTTATACTAGTTCACTCTTATACCAAGAGCTACATCCAGTCCCCAGAAACCACTAGGTATTCCACTATGCAATCAAACACAGATTACAAACCACACACACACCAAAGAATTGATCTTGACTCCTTCAAGAACACACACTTCCTTTGGCAACCCACAACACATAATTCAGAACATCCTCTGAATCTGCACACCACAGTTGTTACAGAAATACAAGAGAGAAGAATGAGGAAGGATCACACCTGATACAAATTCAAATCAAAAGATTACACAACAATCTTATTCCTCTCTTTGAGAAAATACAAAAGCTTGAAGTAAATCTTGGGAAAACCTTATTTCAAAGATTATAATCTGATATCATCAACCCAGGAGCATAAAACAAACTATTTAAACTTCAAAAAGTTGTTAAAAATATTTAATGCAAGAGCCAAATCAGTTTTGAATAATTTAAAACAGATTTATCAAACTTAACAAAATTCTGTTAAGGATTTTCAAAAAATAATCGGTTGAAACATCGAAACAACCGATTGAATTAGTTTGACAGCAAAGTCAACCAAAGTCAAACAATTTCAAATCCTTTTAAAAAACCTTTTAAGTGTGAAACAACCGATTGAAATGATAAAACAACAGGTTGTTTTTCTACTTCTTTAGAAAACACTCTTTTTCAAAAAGGTTTTGATTTAAACCAGTTTTGGATTCTAACTAAGAGTGGATTACAAACACAATCTACCCATAACCCACACACACAAGCAACAACCAAGCCTTCAACCAATCTTCATGGATTTGGAGACATCAAAGCTCTTGTTCAATAACTCGTACTTAGACCCATTGCCATTCACATTCTCTACAAAAACCTAAAGCTCGAGAGATAATGACTCCTGTTGAACCCCTGACTCGGCACTTGACTCACGACTAACCCGAGAGGACCTACTAGCATCCCCAAAGTCACTAGAGCTAACGTCTACAAAGTACTGTAGTACTCCCTCTCGACCCCCCCCCCCCCCCCCCGCCCAACACAGATGAAAACAAACTACTAGAAGGAGAAGAACATACCTCTATGAAAACTCTTTGACCAATTAACTCTCGGACTATCGATTAATATTGTCAGACTCTCACATAATATGTAAGGAGATTGGATGAAATCTAGAACCCACACTATTTATAGGAAAGATCACGCAAACATTCATATCCTCTAACACATCCTAAATCCTAAAACACCTCCAACCCAACCCAGATTATGCAACCCTCCACATCTTTGACCCTTCGCGAGATCCTCACACTCGGGCCAAGGGGGGCCAGGTACCTAGGTCCAATAGACTAATAGTGTGTCGGCCACATGAGCACCTATAACCCACCAAGAAAGGAAATTTTCTTTAAAATTAACCACCTCGAATTGCCTAACGCACCAAATGCCTTAAAAACTTAGACTCTTCGCTATGCTCGAGCTTGGGGGGCAAGTGTACTACCGAGAGGTCAAACACCCACATACACGTAAGCACTTGGCTAGTCGGCCTCCCGACTATTCTGTCCCACATCCCGTAAATCAGTTAGCAACATCATTAAGCAACCATCACTAGTGCTAATAACGCTCTTTACAACGACATATTTGGTCGGTTAAATGAGAACCGGTGTAAATAAAAAGCCGGTGGCAATTTTGTAAATATTTGGCACATATTACACCGATCAGGCTATCCAACCGGTGTAATATGTCCTGCTCAGAGCAAAAAAAAATATTTTAAATTTTATCTCTAGATTAAAAAAATTAAAAGTTTTTAAAAATGAAATCTAACATCGGTTCCTTTATACAATGGGTGTTATATGTCATCCTCAGAGTAAAAAAAGTTTAAGTTAATAAAAAGATATATTACAACGGTTATTAATCATAACCGATGTAATATAAGTTTTTACCCTATTTTCTTGGCTTGCACCCTCACTCTCCATTCGCACTATTCTAAGTTTTCTTACTCAATAGTTCATTTTGCTTCTGCCACCACTGCCTCCATCACTTCTCTCTTATTTCGTTCTCTTCGTCGCGAGAGCATCCACACTAAACAAGATTCTTCTGTTAACGCTTCTATATTATTTCATTGCCATTCTTGTCGTCACTCTTGCCGCCTCTGTCGTCGCTACATTGTCTCTATAGCCGCCACAACTTCGTTCATGTTCATGCTCCAGGTTAGTTTTTAATTTTTAAATATTTCAATTTTAATTTTAATTATTATTTGGTTTAAAATTATTTACATAGATAATTAGTTTTATTATATTGTATTTGGAATATATTGTATTATGTTTTAAATTGGATAATTGTGATATTCTGAACGTTTTGGTATTGGGTCCGAGGGTGATTGGCCCTCGACAATGTGTACTGTGTTTTATAATGTAATATGTTTGAAATATAATGTATTATATTTTGATTTTTGAATTTTTGTTTTAATTTTTATATGTTGAACGTTTTGGTATTGGGTTTAGGGTTTAGTATATGACTCTGGAGCACATATAACATTAGTTGGGAGCCACGATCGGTGTTATATGTGCCTTCTGGAAAACACATCTTTTTGAATATTTTATTAAGATTTTGGTACATATTACACCGGTTTTTATAACTGGTGTTATATGTAATTAACATTTTACATCGCTATGATCTACATCGATGATGGCACCGGTGTTATATGTCTCCTAGAACCGGTGTTATATGCATTTTCTACACTAGTGCATTACGCGATAATCATACGCAAACCACGGTCAATGGGTAATTGGATTTTATTGGGCCATATATGCCAGTTCATACAATCTAAGGCCTAAAATTGTGCTATAAATAGACAACCCTCTCTCAAATTGAAGGTAATGAAACTCGTATCCTGAACACTCAACACTCTAACCCTTAAAATTGACTTAAATGTTAGAGTGTTATCACAGGTACTAGGGGTGGCAATGCAGGCTGGTTCGCTCGCATAGGCCCGCCCCGCACAAGAAGTGTAGGCTCATTTCATTGGTCCGCCCCGCATTAGAGGTAGCTCGCGGTTAAAATAAATTAAAATTTCATTAATTATAAAAAAATATTTTTTCTACTAAAAAATTAAAATTTCATCCCTGTTTCAATTCATTCAATTAAGATATATATATATATATATATATATATATATATATATATATATATATATTGTACCGACCAGTCCTCGGACACCGAGAACAGCCAGTAAGGGTGAGCCACGTCAGTTGGGTCCCAGAGCCTGGGCCAGAGCCACGTGGGCTGGGTCCCATAGGTAGTGTGGACTAGCGGGATGATTAGTCATCAGCATGTCGATCACCAGAGTGGACTGATGTGTCCTCGTCACTCAGCAGGATGATGAGTCCTCGGCATCAGAGTGGGTCAATGTGACATCGGTCTTGGGTGTTTCGAACAACAAAGCTAGAATATCTTATGTGGGTCCCGAGGGAAGACCAGTTGTCAGTAGAATGCCCAGAAGTAAGGAGAAGCCTAAGTCACGAAGTGCCTATGCCTGTGGCAGGGAAAGCACAGTTAGGTGCAAAGTCGTGAGGGGTTGAGTACTCATCAGAACTAGGGTTTCCCAGCGAAGCTGCATGCATGGCACGTGAACAGTGAAGGCGCTCCCAGGACAGGTGGCCCCAAAGACTAGGTGCACGAGGGGGTACCCAGGTGATGAAGACCAAGTAGAGGAGGCGCCTGAGGCCCAAGCCCATGAAGCCCAAGCCCAAGTTGGGGCCCAAGCCCAACCAATTAGCTCAACATCCTTCATGCCTCAAAGGATGACTAGGAGCAAGGCTAAAGCTTTGGGAGAAGAGCATCAATGGATGTCTCTTTTTGTAATTACTTGTGTATAGTTTTTAGTAGAACTTTAAAGGAAGGTGTAGGAATTAAAATAAGGGGTGTTAATGTACAAAAACAAGTCACACCTTCCATGTGACATAAAGAGTAGGTGTAGGTGTAGTTTTAGGAGGTGCCAAAGTAGAAATCAAGTCACACCTCCCTTGTGACATGTGTTTTGGCTCCAAATTCAAATGCTTCTCATTTGAATTTTCCCACTTTAATTTCAGCCCTCTCACACTATAAATAGAGGTGCTATGCTCATGTAAAAGAATATTGAAATTAGAAGAAAAGTTACTATACTCAAATTGTGAGTGAATTTTGTGAGACTTGTTCTCCTCTTCCTTGTCTCATCTTGTGAAGCTTTGGGAGCACTCAAGTGGCGGCAAATCTGCACTTATCTTGGATCATCACCTCCAAGTGGCGTGTCCATTCCCAATCCATGGCTACAACCACATAAGTTTCATCTTCTTTCATCTTCCATTGTCATTTCAATCGGTAGTTTTGATTCTATGTCTTGTTCTTGAATTTCAATCGGTTCTTTGGTTTCAATTTGTGTTTCCATTCTGTTTTTTTTGTGTTTAAATTCTGCACCTATTCTTTTTTTGAGTTCAGCACCTTGTTCTTCATTCATTCATCATCATTAATTGTGTTTTAACCTTGGACCTTTGGAAATGAACCTTCACATCTACTTAACACTTGTTAAGTTAATGTCCAGTGGGGATTTTCCTTAGGTGACTCACTCTAAATTGCTAAGAATCTTGATCCTAATTCTAAGAAAGTGTCACAAATATAATGAACCTAAAATCAACTCACATCATGAGGTGGCCATTCTGTCAGAGTTTTGCACTCCAGTTAAGGAAACCTTATGTGTTGGATTACCCTAAGCCTGGGTGATAGCGGCGCAAGGGTATTCCTGTAAACCCTAAATATGGGTAGCGGCGCAGAGGAAACCCTACACTATATAAAGGGTAGTAAAATACTTCACAAAGGTACGCAGTTTCTAGACCTAAACACAAGGACTCAATACACTTGGTGTGCTTGCCCTAGTTCTAACTTGAGCGTCGGACTACAAACGGCCTCGAAGGCGCCCCCTTCTATCTTGCAGGTGCAGGTTGTTTCGAGACAACGAAGCATAATCTAAAGGTGAGGAAAGGAGGCGTGGGAGTGTCGTAGACTCAACCGACAGGAGAGTCAAGCGACAAGAACATATATATATAAAGGAATTCAAGTATGAGGGTTGTTAGAAGGCTTGACTAAAAAATAAAGTTTTGTTTTGCATATTCCCTCTATATGTATATAAATGTATCGCAGTATCTTATCAAAGTTTTGCTACAAAATATTTTAATGAAATCTCTTCTTTATATTATCTTTTTATTAACATAATTTAAATATAAGATTGTACTTAAAACTAAATTCATTGTTACTCTTAATATTAACTTCTTTAGATGATTAAAATAAAACATTTTTTTTCGTACATTAAATTTAATTATATTAAAATAAAATAAAATAAAGGTCACACTACAATAATAATGTGAGTAAGGTATGATTTTTTTATAGAAAAAATAAAATAATTATTGTACCGACCAGTCCTCGGACGCCGAGTACAACTAGTAATGGTGAGCCACGTCAGCTGGGTCCCACAGCATGGGGCAAAGCCACGTGGGTTGGGCCCCACCAGTAGTATGGACTAGTGGGGTGGTTAGTCATCAGCGTGTCAATCACTAGAGTGGACTGATGTGTCCTCGTCACTCAACAGGGTGATGAGTCCTCAGCAATGGAGTGGGACGATGTGACATCGGTCTTGGGTGTTTTGAACTACAGAACTAGAACATTTAATATGGGTCCCGAGAGAAGACCAGTTATCAGCAAAATTCCCAGAGGTAGGAAGAGGCTTTAGTCACGAAGCACTCATGCGTGTGGCAAGGAAAGCACCGTTAAGTGCAGAGTCTTGAAGGGTAGAGTGCCCATCAAGATTAGGGTTTCTAAGTGAGGTCGCATGCATGGCACGTGAATAGTGAAGGCACTTCCAGGACAGGTGGCCCCAGAGCTTAGGTACATGAGGAGGTACCCAGGTGGCCATCCTGTTAGAAGTTGCACTCTAGTTAAGGAAAGCCTTACGCGCTAGATTGCCCTAAGTCTGGGTGATAGCGGCGCAAGGGCATTCCTGTAAACCCTAAATATAGGTAGCGGCGCAGAGGAAACCCTAGACTATATAAAGGGTAGTAAAACACTTCACAAAGGTACGCAGTTTCTAGACCTAAACTGAGATACTAAATACACTTGGTGTGCTTGCCCCAGTATTGACTTGAGCGTCGGAGTGCAAACGGCCTCTAGGGCGCCCCTTTCTATCTTACAGGTGCAGGTTGTTTCGATACAGCAAAGCATAATTCAAGGCGAGAAAAAGAGGCGTCTGATCATCGTAGAGTCAACCGACAAGAGGGTCAACCGGCAAGAACAATTATTACTTTTATTTATGTGGGCCAGTCCAACATGTCCTGTTGTTGATCCGCACGAGCAGCAGGTTATGTGGGACAGGCCTAAGCGGGTCAGTGGGCTAGATTAGTGAGCCTGTCCCGCACTTTTTGGTAGCAAGCTGGAAGTCGGCTCGCATGGTCCACCCCGCATTATCATTCCTAACAGGTACCCCGGTCAAAAAGACCAAAAGGAGGACAAGACCGAAAACAAGACAGAGAAGTAAGGAAAGTTTTCCCCTACAATTAATTAAGGATAAAATTATTATGTTTAATGTAAGGACCTAGAAACTTTAATTGGAATGAAAGTGTTATATTTAAATAATTTCAGAAGATGTTATTATTTAAAATACAAAGAGCTGGTAAATGAAGTTTCGTAGTAGTCGGACCTCAGACGTCGCCCAAGGTCTGGGGTGAGCTGGTAGAGGTCGATCGGCTGACCATTCTATTAACCAAGTAGTCAGGTGCGATGATTTTATCGTGAGGTAATCACGTGGGTGTGCTCGAGGAAGACATGTGGCTCAAGAAGAGTAAAGGAAGAAAAGTGTAGCTAAGAAGTCTTCTACGAGATCGTCGTTATTGAAGACGGAGGCGATCTCCGACTTCTCTGGCACATAATCGCCTGTCGCCTAGAGGAGACATGACCGCCAATCGCCTGTGGTGTATGTGATCGACGGGAGTGCACGTAGTATGTGGTCAAGGTGCTGGATCAACCATAGTGGGTTCCAAAAACCACACGTATCAAGGTGTGGGTTAAGCCTCAGATACGCTGGGCGTGCGAAGCTCTATGCTTGAGCATAAGAAATTATCCTTAGTGTTGCATGCATGGGCACACGAGGAGTAGTGCTGGTCTATTCTTGGAAAGGTGAAGCTACCGACGTCACCAAGCCATGTGGAGGTGATCCCTTAGATGTAACATAATGGGAGGATGAACCTTCAGCAAGGTGTGACGATGTGACATCGGTGACCAGAGTAAGGCGATGTGTTCTCGTCACACACAAGGGCGATAAGAGATCGCCAACAGGATGAGAGGAACATCGGTCATCAACCAGGATGGGAAACACATCGGTGGTCTGCCAGGGTGAGACATCGGTGGTCCTCCAGGGTGAGACATCGGTTGTTTGCCAGGGTGAGACATCGGTGGTCCTCCAGGATGAGACATCGGTTGTCTGCCAGGATGAGGAATCAGTCATCACCGGGATGAGGCACGTCAGTCATCGCCGGTATGAGAGACAGACGGTCATCGCCAGGATGAGAGACACATCGGTCGTCTTCCAGGGAGAGACATCGGTCGTCGGCCAGGAGCAGTCATCGGTGGAAGGTTATCGCGCGATGTCGAGTTTCACACAGATAAGGTGGGACCCAGGCTCTCAGCATGAGACGTACTGCACGCGCGACACGTAGACAAAAAGGGTGGTTCAGAATAGTGACATCAGAGTGTTGGCCTGCGCAGAGGCACGCGTAGTCGTACTGTTCAGGGAAGCGTACACGCAAACTTCCCTGCAGAGTGGGTGGTGGCAGCGGCTTTTGTGGACAAGTTGGTTTAAGATTCAAAAACCCACTTCTGAGAGGCAAAGAACGTTGCAGTGGTTCAAGAGTGAAAGAGTGAGTTTACCTTCATCCTTCTCTTTTCTCTCCTTCGCGCTGCGATTCAGGCATCCTCAAGCACCAGTACGATGAGCGACGACTACCCTTGGACACCTGGGAGGTTCTCTGCAAGTTCTCCAGACCGGACGCTAAAACAGAGCTAAGGCATCTTTAAGCTTCGGTGGGTTTTGGAGCTCTTGGTGTTGTGCGCAAGTCCAGGTAAGGGAAGCTAGCCTTATTTCCAACGAAAACCTTATATTAGATGATTGAGATGATGGGGTGACGTGGTCGCCGGTTTTGGCGTTGTTTTTCGAACTCCCCTGTTTTTGTGTTGTTTGAAACTGTTTGAGATTTAAATGTGATATTCGAAAATCTGAACCATGGAATTATTGTTGTTGTGATTTGAAATCATTCATTTAAGTGTTATATGATGTGTGGAATGTTGTGAAAGTGGGATCAAGACATAGTATTTTCAGGAAAGGAAATACCGTGTTGAGATTGGTTATGAGGTGTATTGATCAGTGAGTATCCTGTGAATGAGATGATCCTGACTCTGCTGATATAATTGAATCACATAGATGAAGTTATTCAGTTGTTGAGAGTCGAAGGAGGTTCATATGTATGGGTAAGTTGTTTGAAAGATAACTAACTTGACCTGTTATATGAATTAACCCTGTCATACCGGGAGAGTGATGATATTGAGATTATGTTTATGCGCATGGCTGTGTGGATTTCACAGCGACCCTGTGTGGATTTCACAGTGGTGTGGTATGACAGGTGCAGGTCTCTGGATGCTAAGTTCAATGCACGAGTCTTCCGGAAGTAGTGTCAAGTGTCTTGTGTGATGAGTCAGTGGAAGTCTGACGTGAGAAATGAGAAACATTGAAATTGATAGACACTTGATGCATTATGTGAATAGAACGACTCTTGAGGAATTGTGAAATGTGTGATTACTTTATGGTCATGTGAAGGGAATGAGAAAATTGATAGTTTTTACGTGGGTGTCTGAAATTTGTTCTATCTTGATTTTAAAGTTTCATATCTAAACTCTCTTTCAAATATCTAGCTTACCCTGTGTTTTGATGTTATGTTTGGCTTTTTCTTAAACCTGTGATGATCGTGTATAATTTACACGGGAGCAGATGATGTTGCAGGAAGTAGAGCTCCTTAGTGATTGGTCGCCGGAAGGAGATCGCCTGTTTCTATTTCTGTTAGGCGATCACCCTTTTTCGGTTTTCTGATAGGAGATCGCCGTTTTCTGATAGGAGATCGCCTTTTGTTGTTAGGAGATCGCCTGTCTTTCTATTTTACTGTATTTTGTTTACGTTTTAGGAAAACTGACCGATTATGTATTAAACTCCATGTGAGGAGAAACTTCATTACATATATATATAATTATGTTCATTTCAATATTATTGTTTTACCTTTAATTCGTTTTATAATTATGAAAAGAATTTGGCGGGATGTTACATTAATGGTATCAGAGCAGTTCGTCCTTAAGATGACCTGAGGGTTGTGGATCCATTGTGTTTCTTCTGCTCACAAAAATTATTTGAGTTTTAAATAAAAACTATAGTGAAAGGTTTTCAAACGTTTTTGTATTGAAATTTTGTGTGTGCTTTAGTGAATATATGCCCTAACTGAAAATCTTAGTATTAAGAATGAGAGGATCTTGATACAGTAGTGAGGGTGCACACTCATAACTGGATCGAGATGATTCTCAATCTTAATTCCAAAGGTTTGATGTTTAGCATACATTGAATTCTGGTGTGATTTATTTCATTTTATTGAGTGTTTTTGTAATTGACTGAAAGTGGTTGTTTGGATTGATGGTTGTATACCAGTAGCTGTTTTGGTATTTTGCTTGAGATTATAAGTATTATGATTCTGTTGATGAGCTCAAATTCTTAATGACTTTGAGATGCTGACCTTTGTAAGGTCTAGATGTTACCTCCTGAATGAATCGATTTCTTATTGATCTCATTCTTATAGTTGTGGGGGGGATATAGAAACCAATAGTTTCCTAATCTTCTACAGAGAAGAATGGCTCCTAGACAGCCTACCCCTCCCCAACCTTCTGTTGAGATGGGCCAGACCGCCAGGGCCATTGAGATGATGGCGAGTGCCATCCAGCAGCAGAATACGGCGATGTCTCAGAATCACCAAGCTACAATGCAGCATTGGGAGACCGCCAGATCGGCTGCAACAGCTTCCAACGTTGGTCAGCCTCAGGAGCAGATGGGACTGACCGAGTTCCTCAGGCACAACCCACCTAAGTTCAATGGGAATGCTACTCCTGACCAAGCAGATCGATGGGTCAGGGGTTTAGAGAAAATCTTCAGGGCGACCTCCTGCCCTGAAGATAAGAAGCTGGTATTCGCCACATATCTTCTGTCTAGAGAAGCTGAGCTCTGGTGGATGGGAACTCAGCAGATGATGGAGGCCCGAGAGAAAGTGTTGGATTGGGAGAGCTTCAGGGTGAGGTTCCTGGAGAAATACTTCCCAGACAGTGCAAGGTTTGCGAAGGAAGCTGAGTTCCTAGGAACAGGGGGATATGTCTGTGAACGCCTATGCTGCTCGGTTTGAGTACCTCGCCCGATTCTATACCCAGGCGACCTCTGAGGCTTGAAGGTGTAGGAAGTTTGAAGAAGGTTTAAAGCATGAGCTGAAGAAGACCATAGCACCCATGTGCATCAGAGAGTTTCATGCCTTAGTAGAGAAGGCAAAGATGGTGGAAACCTTGGAAAGGGGTAATTCTCAGGTGATCAGGTCACACCCAGGGGGTTCTTTCAATGGGAAGGCCAAGGTGCAGCACCCACAAAGCAAGCCTTATGCGGGACCTCCACCACATCGGGCAGGAGCAGTTTCGCCCCAGTTTCAGCAGCAACGAACATGGAAACCCATATGTTTCACGTGCCAAAAGATGGGGCACATTTCCAGAGATTGTCCTAGCAGAAATAGGATGACTCAATCCGGTGGTTCCCAACAGATGAGGAATAAAGGCAGCAGACCTCAGGCAGCAGGGAGAGTGCTTGCCATGACAGGAGCAGAGGTGTCTCAGTCAGGTAACTTGGTGCAAGGTGCTTCGTGAATCCTAGCTCGGTTGGGAGTGAAGAATGAAGAGGACGTAAGCAGGATACCTGTGGTGAAAGATTTCATGGATGTATTTCCAGAAGAAATACCTGGATTACCTCCTAAGAGAGAAGTGGAATTCTCTATTGATTTGATACCTGGAGCTGGACCAGTGTCAATGGCTCCCTATAGAATGGCTCCAGCTGAGTTGATGGAATTAAAGAAGCAAGTGTAAGTTAGATTTAGTTGTACCAAGGTTTAGCTTCAGCTACATATAAGTTATGGAGAGTAAATAAGCAGTATGTTGAGGGTTTGAAGACTTAAGCATGTGTATCCATGGGAAGTACCAGAGTTAAGTTCCAAGAATGAAAGAATGAATTTTCTTTATTTGAAACTTGGAAGATGTTTATGTCGATGAAACAGCATGAGATGACTCTAGCTTAACCACAAGCTTAAAAGGAAAGATGAGATATTGTATTTATGTCTAAAGTTCAATTAGACAGAGAAATTTGCTGAAAAATACTAAGTAGAGAAGTTACTGGGATAAGAGAGAAAGCTTCACGCAGAATGGGCGCTGTTTTGTTGATCGTGATTTGAAAGATGAGTATGGAAATGGTGGGTTGAGATTTAAGGCTCCTGATGCCGTAAGTCTCCTGAACTTGGCAAATGAGGATGTAGTTCTGCCTGTGAACGTAGAAGGGAATGAGGTAATGGCTATGGATAGAATAAGGGTAGCCGTGTTATGATGATGTTGAGTTCTTCTAGCGATGTTAGTAAATTGCAGAAAATTGGATGTGGAAGCAGAACTTTCCGTGCCTTGTGTTTCTAATGGGATGGGATTTGCAGCTAATCCTTTACATGGGTAGTTGTGGTGGTCAGCGTTTCGTTTCTGATCTTAGAAACAATGCTGCATCGTTAGCCGTAGCAACAAGTCCTCACCCTGAACACAGTGAGGGACTTATGATCTGTGTATTGAATACTGAGCACCCTGAGATCCCGTGCAATGCTAATATGGATGTATCCAGTGGAATTCCTAAGTGAGCAACTCTAAAATCTCAACCAGTTGCTAAAGAGGTGGGTTTTTCATAATCTGCTATTAGTAATCAAAGAAGAGATGAACCAGATGGACGCCTGAAGGAAAGAAGCCGTTCTCTTTCAGTCTTTTGCTGCTACCAGATCGGTTCGACAAGAAACGGTGCTAGAATAAAGGTACCTTGGCAAGATAGTGGCGTTAGAGAATGCTGGTTTAGATGAAAAATCTGGAGTGTGTCTCCAACGCAGCTGAAGGTCCAGTACGATGAGTTGCTTGATAAAGAGGGACCACAGAAACTAGAGGAATGGGTCTCTTCATCTAGAGGGACAGGTACTGATTATTTGGGTATGCGATGTTCAGACCGCTTAACAGTCAAGCCATGCTCTCCTGAACGCCATTCAGGTCGCCCTCTTGAGTTTGAATCAGCAGAGTATGCCTGGTGGTATGATGGGTGGTGGGAAGGTGTTGTAACTGTAGCTAATGACAGTGGTAGAGGGATCTTCGTCAGATGGCTCTGCCTTAGAAAGTGAATCATCATCCATCCCCAAAGTTGAAGTTGCTAGGAAGGTGAGCAAGAATCGTTTGGTTGGGAAACCCTTGTGGATCTGGAAAATATGAAGGGAATAACTTTGAGGGAGCCACTCTATGGCGCTCATGAGGACAAGGATAATAACTCTTGTAGAGGCAGTGATGATGTTGACAATGAGGAGAAGACCTTTGGAGTTGTAGTTGGAGATCATGCATTTATGAGAGTGACACCGACCAAGGGTGTAGGACGAGCTATCAGATCAAAGGAGCTGTCTCCTAAGTTAGTCGGGCCATATTAGATCTTAAGGAGGATCGGTCCAGTGGCTTATGAGATCGCCCTACCTCCCCATTTAGTGAATCTGCATAATGTCTTTCACGTATCACAGCTGAGGAGGTACATGGCAGACCCTAGTCACGTGTTGGAAGTAGACGATGTACAGATCAGGGATGACAGATCGGGTGATACAACTTGGGAATTAGAAGAAACCATGAGAGAAGCCTATCCCTACCTCTTTTCCTTGTAATTCAATTTTTGAGGACGAAAATTTTTCTTGTTGGGGAGAATGTAAGGACCTAGAAACTTTAATTGGAATGAAAGTGTTATATTTAAATAATTTCAGAAGATGTTATTATTTAAAATACAAAGAGCTGGTAAATGAAGTTTCGTAGTAGTCGGACCTCGGACGTCGCCCAAGGTATGGGGTGAGCTGGTAGAGGTCGGTCGGCTGACCATTCTATTAACCAAGTAGTCAGGTGCGATGATTTTATCGTGAGGTAATCACGTGGGTGTGCTCGAGGAAGACATGTGGCTCAAGAAGAGTAAAGGAAGAAAAGTGTAGCTAAGAAGTCTTCTACGAGATCGTCGTTATTGAAGACGGAGGCGATCTCCGACTTCTCTGGCACATAATCGCCTGTCGCCTAGAGGAGACATGACCGCCAATCGCCTGTGGTGTACGTGATCGACGGGAGTGCACGTAGTATGTGGTCAAGGTGCTGGATCAACCATAGTGGGTTCCAAAAACCACACGTATCAAGGTGTGGGTTAAGCCTTAGATACGCTGGGCGTGCGAAGCTCTATGCTTGAGCATAAGAAATTATCCTTAGTGTTGCATGCATGGGCGCACGAGGAGTAGTGCTGGTCTATTCTTGGAAAGGTGAAGCTACCGACGTCACCAAGCCATGTGGAGGTGATACCTTAGACGTAACATAATGGGAGGATGAACCTTCAGCAAGGTGTGACGATGTGACATCGGTGACCAGAGTAAGGCGATGTGTTCTCGTCATACACAAGGGCGATAAGAGATCGCCAACAGGATGAGAGGAACATCGGTCATCAACCAGGATGGGAGACACATCGGTGGTCTGCCAGGGTGAGACATCGGTGGTCCTCCAGGGTGAGACATCGGTTGTCTGCCAGGGTGAGACATCGGTGGTCCTCCAGGATGAGACATCGGTTGTCTGCCAGAATGAGGAATCAGTCATCATCGGGATGAGGCACGTCAGTCATCGCCGGTATGAGAGACAGACGGTCATCGCCAGGATGAGAGACACATCGGTTGTCATCCAGGGAGAGACATCGGTCGTCCGCCAGGAGCAGTCATCGATGGAAGGTTATCGCGCGATGTCGAGTTTCACATAGATAAGGTGGGACCCAGGCTCTCAGCATGAGACGTACAGCACGCGCGACACGTAGACAAAAAGGGTGGTTCAGAATAGTGACATCAGAGTGTTGGCCTGCGCAGAGGCACGCGTAGTCGTACTGTTTAGGGAAGCGTACACGCAAACTTCCCTGCAGAGTGGGTGGTGGCAGCGGCTTTTGTGGACAAGTTGGTTTAAGATTCAAAAACCCACTTCTGAGAGGCAAAGAACGTTGCAGTGGTTCAAGAGGGAAAGAGTGAGTTTACCTTCATCCTTCTCTTTTCTCTCCTTCGCGCTGCGATTCAGGCATCCTTAAGCACCAGTACGACGAGCGACGACTACCCTTGGACACCTGGGAGGTTCTCTGCAAGTTCTCTAGACCGGACACTAAAGCAGAGCTAAGGCATCTTTAAGCTTCGGTGGGTTTTGGAGCTCTTGGTGTTGTGCGCAAGTCCAGGTAAGGGAAGCTAGCCTTATTTCCAACGAAAACCTTATATTAGATGATTGAGATGATGGGGTGACGTGGTCGCCGGTTTTCAACTGTTATTGCATAAATCCCCTGTTTTTGGATGAGATCGCCGGTTTTGGCGTTGTTTTTCGAACTCCCCTGTTTTTGTGTTGTTTGAAACTGTTTGAGATTTAAATGTGATATTCGAAAATCTGAACCATGGAATGATTGTTGTTGTGATTTGAAATCATTCATTTAAGTGTTATATGATGTGTGGAATGTTGTGAATGTGGGATCAAGACATAGTATTTTCAGGAAAGGAAATACCGTGTTGAGATTGGTTATGAGGTGTATTGATCAGTGAGTATCCTGTGAATGAGACAATCCTGACTCTGCTGATATAATGGAATCACATAGATGAAGTTATTCAGTTGTTGAGAGTCGAAGGAGGTTCATATGTATGGCTAAGTTGTTTGAAAGATAACTAACTTGACATGTTATATGAATTAACCCTGTCATACCGGGAGAGTGATAATATTGAGATTATGTTTATGCGCATGGCTGTGTGGATTTCACAGCGACCCTATGTGGATTTCACAGTGGTGTGGTATGACAGGTGCAGGTCTCTGGATGCTAAGTTCAATGCACGAGTCTTCCGGAAGTAGTGTCAAGTGTCTTGTGTGATGAGTCAGTGGAAGTCTGACGTGAGAAATGAGAAACATTGAAATTGATAGACACTTGATGCATTATGTGAATAGAACGACTCTTGAGGAATTGTGAAATGTGTGATTACTTGATGGTCATGTGAAGGGAATGAGAAAATTGATAGTTTTTACGTGGGTGTCTGAAATTTGTTCTATCTTGATTTTAAAGTTTCATATCTAAACTCTCTTTCAAATATCTAGCTTACCCTGTGTTTTGGTGTTATGTTTGGCTTTTTCTTAAACCTGTGATGATCGTGTATAATTTACACGAGAGCAGATGATGTTGCAGGAAGTAGAGCTCCTCAGTGAGTGGTCGCCGGAAGGAGATCGCCTGTTTCTATTTCTGTTAGGCGATCACCCTTTTTCGATTTTCTAATAGGAGATCGCCGTTTTCTGATAGGAGATCGCCTTTTGCTGTTAGGAGATCGCCTGTCTTTCTATTTTACTGTATTTTGTTTACGTTTTTGGAAAACTGACCGATTATGTATTAAACTCCATGTGAGGAGAAACTTCATTACATATATATATAATTATGTTCATTTCAATATTATTGTTTTACCTTTAATTCGTTTTATAATTATGAAAAGAATTTGGCGGGATGTTACATTTAATAATGATTTTGCTTTAAATTTTGAAGTTTCCGTTCAAGTTATAATTTTCTCATCACATTAATCTTTCAAGTACGTTCACCTAATTGAAAATAATAACCTATTAGTAGTTAAATGAAAGAATCCTAAAAAGTATTTTGGCTTAGTATATTCCTTGCTCTTAAAATACTAATTTGTTGATAAAAGTTGTCGAACTAAGTAAGTTTGGAACTAGAGTGGTATATTTATTCGAAACTAGTGGTATATTTCTTAACTAATTACCTAAACCATCAATCAATAATAACTCTTAAAACATGCATTAGGGGATATTATCAGTAGAACATGCAAATGGACAATAATAATAGAAAGTTGCTTTTTTAACAGTAGAATGTTATATTATAATAAAATAATAATTTTTTTAAAAATATTAAATTAAACAAATCATTTTTTAAATAAAAATATTATATTATAATAAATAATAATTTTTTTAAATATCAAGTTAAATAAAACGGTGTCAAGTATCATTGTCCTAAACCATTAAGTGGTTTGAATACCTACCAAAAACTCCTATACACGTATAAAATGTGTCACCGTGTCTGTATTATTATGTGGGAAACTTTATGTTCTTTCTTATTTTTCTATTCTTATTTTCATTCTATTTTCTATAACTTCATCGTATGACTTATTCTTCCTTTTGTATCTGTAAGGACCTATAAATTTATTTGGAATAAAAGTGATATATTTTAAATGATTTCTGAGTATGTTATTATTTAAAAAAAAAAAAAGAAGAAAGACATACAAATAGAAAGCCTCATAATGGTCAGACCTCGGACGTCGCCCAAGGTCTGGGATCAGCTGGTAGAGGGCGGTCGGTTGACCATTGTACCAACCAAGTAGTCAGGTGCGATGACTTTATCGTGAGGTAATCAAGTGGGCATGCTTGAAGAGGGGGGGGGGGGAGGCACGTGAATCAAGAAGGGTAAGAGAAAGGAAGGTGTAGCTTAGAAGTCAATGAGATCGCCGTTTTTGAAGAAGGCGGCGGCCTCCGACTTCCCCCGTATGAAACCGCCAATCACCTATGGTGCACACGATCACCGAAAAGAGCACGTCACCGAGTATTCGAGAAGACTTGGTAAGCACTTAGTACGTGGTCTAAATACAGAAGATGGGTGATATAGAAGATAGGTGGCACATATGCCACCATGAGTAGTGTGAGCCATGATACCACAGACTTAGAGGAATGGGAGGACGAGCCCTCAGCTGGGTGTGACAATGTGACATCGGTGACCAGAGTGAAGCGATGTGTTCTCGTCACACATAAGGGCGATGAGAGATCGCCAACAGGATGAGAGGAACATCGGTCATCAACCAGGATGGGAGACACATCGGTGGTCTGCCAGGGTGAGACATCGGTGGTCTGCCAGGGTGAGACATCGGTTGTCTGCCAGGGTGAGACATCGGTGGTCCGCCACGGTGAGACATCGGTTGTCTGCCAGGGTGAGGAATCAGTCGTCCGTCAGGAAGAGGAATCAGTCATCGCCAGTATGAGAGGCATCGGTCATCGCCGGTATGAGAGGCATGGTCATCACGCGAGCAGTCATCGGTGAATGGTTATCGCGCGATGTCGTGTTTCACACAGATAAGGTGGGACCCAGGCTCCCAGCATGAGCGTTCTGCATGCGCGACACGTAGACAGAAAGGGTGTTTCAGAATAGTTAGCATCAGAGAGTTGGTATGCGCAGAAACCCACGTGGTCATACTGTTCAAGGAAGTGTGTACGCAAGCTTTCCTGCAGAGTGGGCGGTGGCAGCGGCATTTCTGGGCAAGTTGGCTTAGATTCAAAACTCACTCCTGAGAGGCAGTGGACGTTGCTGTGGTTCGAGAGTGATTGAGTGAGTTAGCTTTGGTTCCCTGTTTCTTTCCTCTCCTTCTCCCTGCGTTCAGACGTCCTAGCGAACCAGTTGAAGATCAGCGACTACCCCTGGATTCCTGACGTGGTGCTCTGCAAGTTTTCTGATCAAAGCCCTAAAACAGAGTAAGTCCTTTTGCTCTATTATTTGACTTGAGTCTGAATTCGAGAGGGTCGTCTCTGCATAGGTTGTGCATACAACTCTTTTAGCTTCAGAAATCGTCTCTGTTAACGCAGAAAATGAGTAATCTCGTTTGTTTTGTGATCGGGACTCTATGGTGCAGGTTAAGGCATTCTTGAGTTCGGTGGGTTAGAGCTCGTAGTGAGATTTTACGCAAGTCCAGGTAAGGGAAGCTAGTTCTATTTTCAAGAAAACCTTAAGCTAGAAGATTTTGATGTTGGGGCGACGTGGTCGTCGGTTTCAAATGTTATTGCATAATCCCCTGTTTTTGGACGTGATCGCCGGTTTTAAATGTTGATTTCGAACTCCCCTGCTTTAGTGTCGTTTGAAACTGTTTGAGATTGAAATGTGAAATGCATGTGATATTCGAAAATTTGAACTTTGGTGTGATTGTTTCTGTGATTGGGATTGTTTAAGAAAAGATTCAAAACATTATATGATGCAGTTGTGCTTTTACGTGTGATATGATGTACTGGATGAATGTGAAATTGTGATCAAGACATAGTATTTTCAGGAAAGGAAATACCGTGTTGAGATTGGTTATGAGGTGTATTGATCAGTGAGTATCCAGTGAATGAGACGATCCTGACTCTGCTGATATAATGGAATCACATAGATGAAGTTATTCAGTTGTTGAGAGTCGAAGGAGGTTCATATGTATGGGTAAGTGGTTTGAAAGATAACTAACTTGACCTGTTATATGAATTAACCCTGTCATACCGTGAGAGTGATGATATTGAGATTATGTTTATGCGCATGGCTGTGTGGATTTCACAGCGACCCTGTGTGGATTTCACAGTGGTGTGGTATGACAGGTGCAGGTCTCTGGATGCTAAGTTCAACGCACGAGTCTTCCGGAAGTAATGTCAAGTGTCTATGTGTGATGGGTCAGTGGAAGTCTGACGTGAGAAAGAGAAATATTGAAATGTGATAGACACTTGATGGATTATGTGAAATGAATGACACTTGAGGGAATTGTGAAATGTGTGAATATTTGATGGTTTACGTTAATATCAAGTTTCATGTTTTAAAGTTTTTAAAAATGTCTAGCTTACCCCTTTGGTTTGTTTTGTGGTTGTTTTTTTCTTTGAAAACTGTGATGATCGTGTAATTTACACGGGAGCAGATGATGTTGCAGGCAGTGGAGCTCCTCAGTGAGTGGATGGACAAGGAGATCGCCTGTTCTTATGCTGTGTTTTGTTTTATTTTGAAACACTTGACAGTTATGTATTAAAATTCCCTAGAGAAGGGATATTATTTTGAACTACAATGTATTGATGGATGTATTTTATTATATATTCATATATTAATTTTGATATTATTGTTTTACCTTTATTTTATTATATAAATAAGAATAAGTTATTGAGGGGCGTTACATTAATGGTATCAGAGCAGTTCGTCCTTAGGATGATCTGAGGGTAGTGGGTTCATTGTGTTTCTTCTGCCTACAAAAATTTATTGGAGTTTTTGAATTAAAGCTATAGTGAAAGGTTTTTAAATGTTTTTCTTATTGAAATTTTGTGTGTGCTTTAGTAAATATATGCTCTAACTGAAAATTTTAGTATTAAGAATGAAAGGATCTTGATAAAGTAGTGAGGGTGCACAACCACAACTGGATCGAGATGATTCTCAATCTTAATTCTAAAGGTTTGATGTTTAGCATACATTGAATTCTGGTGTGATTTATTTCATTTTATTGAGTGTTTTTGTAATTGATTGAAAGTGGTTGTTTGGATTGATGGTTTTATACCAGTAGCTGTTCTGGTGTTATGCTTGATGTTATATGTATCATGATCTTGCTGATAAACTCAAAATTCTAGATGATTTTGAGATGCTGACCTTGTAAGACCTAGATGTGTTCTTCTAAATGAATTGATTCTTTATCAAGTTCATTTTATAGGAATATGATTAGAGAATAATAGTTTCCTAATCTTATACACAGAAAATGGCTCCTAGACCGCCTACCCCTTCCCAACCTTCTGCAGAAATGAGCCAGATCGTCAAAGCCATTGAGATGATGGCAAGTGCTATCCAGCAGCAGAATGCGGCGATGGCTCAGAATCATCAAGCTGCAATGCAGCATTTGGAGACTGCTAGATCGGCTGCAACAGCTCCCCACGTCGGCCAGCCTCAGGAGCAGATGGGACTGACCGAGTTCCTCAGGCACAACCCACCTAAGTTCAGTGGGAATGCTACTCCTGACCAAGCAGATCAGTGGACCAGGGGGTTAGAGAAAATCTTCAAGGCGACCTCCTGCCCTGAGGATAAGAAGTTGGTGTTTGCTACGTACCTGCTATCTGGAGAAGCCGAGTTCTGGTGGATGGGAACTCAACAGATAATGGAAGCCCGAGAGGAAGTATTAGACTGGGAGAGCTTCAGGGTGAGATTTCTGGAAAAATACTTCCCAGATAGTGCAAGGTTTGCGAAGGAAGCAGAATTCCTCAGATTGGAGCAGGGGGAGATGTCAGTGAATGCTTATGCTGCTCAGTTTGAGTACCTCGCCCGATTCTATACCCAGGCGACCTCTGAGGCTTGGAGGTGTAGGAAGTTTGAAGAAGGACTGAAGCATGGGCTGAAGAGGACCATAGCCCCTATGTGCATCAGGGAATTTCACGCCTTAGTGGAGAAGGCGAAGATGGTGGAGACTCTGGAAAAGGGTGATTCTCGGGTGATCAGGTCACACCCAGGCGATTCTTCCAGTGGGAAGGCCAAGGTGCAGCAACAGCAGAATAGGCCTTATGCGAGACCTCCACAGCATAGGGCAGGAGCAGCACCGCCCCAGTTTCAGCAACAACAACCATGGAAGCTTAAATGTTTCCATTGTGGTGGACCACACACGTCCAATGTATGCCCCAAGGGGAATTCAGAGCGAAGGTGCTTCACCTGCCAAAAGACAGGACATGTTTCTAGAGAGTGTCCTAACAGGAATAGGATGACTCAATCCAGTGGTTCTCAGCAGTTGAGGAATGAAGGCAGCAGACCTCAGGCAGCAGGGAGAGTGTTTGCCATGTCAGGAGCTGAGGCGTCTCAGTCAGGTAACTTGGTGCAAGGTGTTTGTTTTATAGCTGGTAGAAGTGTAAAAGCCTTGTTTGATTCTGGAGCGACACACTCTTTTGTGTCAAGTCTGTGCGTAGACGAGTTGGGCCTTCTAGTGAAGGAGCTGCCGTTTGAACTGTTGGTCTCTACACCTGCATCAGGACAGGTTATGACCTCCACAGTTTACTCTGAATGTCCAGTGATAGTAGAGGGACGCAGGTTCAAAGTAAATTTGATCTGTCTACCTCTTCAGGATCTGGATGTTATCCTAGGAATGGATTGGCTATCTGCCAATCACATTCTCATAGATTGCGGTAGGCAGAAAGTGGTGTTTCCAGATCTCCAAGAGCCAGATGTGATATCTGCTCAGCATGTGTGGTCGGAGTTGAAAGAAGGGGCGAGGTGCTTTGTAATCCTAGCTCAAGGGGGAGTGAAGAATGAAGAAGATATGGGCAGTATACATGTGGTGAAGGATTTCATCGATGTATTTCCAGAAGAAATACCTGGACTACCTCCTAAGAGAGAAGTGGAATTCTCTATTGATTTGGTACCTAGAGCTGGACCAGTGTCAATGGCACCCTACAGAATGGCTCCAGCTGAGTTGATGGAATTAAAGAAGCAACTGGAAGAGTTGTTGGAGAAACAATTTATCAGACCCAGTGTATCTCCATGGGGGGCTCCAGTGCTTCTAGTTAAGAAAAAGGATGGAGGGTCTCGGTTGTGTGTAGATTACCGCCAGTTGAACAAGTTGACCATCAAGAACAAGTATCCTCTGCCTAGAATTGATGATTTGATGGATCAACTGCATGGAGCCTCGGTATTCTCAAAGGTTGATCTGAGAATGGGATACCACCAAATTTTGGTAAAAGCTTAAGATGTTCCGAAGACGGCGTTTAGGTCTCGTTATGGACATTATGAGTATGTGGTGATGCCGTTTTGAGTGACAAATGCTCCAGCTCTGTTCATGGACTACATGAATAGAATTTTTCGTCCTTTCTTGGATAAGTTTGTTGTAGTCTTCATAGACGACATACTTATTTATTCAAGGACCAAGGAAGAACATGAGGAACATCTAAGGACGGTGTTGGAGATCCTGAGGGAGAAGCAATTATATGCTAAGTTCTCCAAGTGTGAGTTCTGGCTGAAGGAAGTTAACATCTTGGGACATGTGATATCTGCTCGGGGGATCTCAGTGGATCCAGCCAAGGTAGAGGCAGTACTCCAGTGGGAACGTCCTAAGACAGTCACAGAGATAAGGAGTTTTGTGGGTCTAGCTGGCTACTATCGGAGGTTCATTGAGGATTTTTCCAAGGTAGTGGCTCCTTTGACTCAGTTGACTCGCAAAGATCAACCTTTTGCTTGGACCGACCGATGTGAGCAGAGTTTCATGGAACTAAAGGAAAGATTGACTAGTGCTCCGGTGCTGGTGATCCCGGATGTAGGAAGCCCTTTTGATGTCTACTGTGATGCTTCACATCAGGGCTTGGGATGTGTCTTGATGCAAGAGAAAAGAGTAGTTGCATATGCTTCAAGGCAACTCAAAATTCATGAGAGAAACTATCCTACTCATGACTTGGAATTAGCAGCTGTGGTGTTTGCCTTGAAAATTTGGAGGCATTATTTGTATGGAGCTCGGTTTCAGGTGTTTAGTGATCATAAAAGCCTGAAATATCTGTTTGATCAGAAGGAACTAAATATGAGGCAAAGAAGATGGATGGAGTTTCTAAAGGACTATGATTTCCAACTTATGTATCATCCAAGGAAGGCCAATGTAGTGGCAGATGCTTTGAGTAGGAAATCAATCCAAGTATCAATCATGATGATTGAAGAGCAGAAGCTGATCGAGCAGTTCAGAGATTTAAACTTGGGAGTGGATTTTCATGTTAACCATATTAGTTGTAGTAAGTTAACTATAACTAATGATTTCATTGGAATGATAAAGGATAAACAATTAGAGGACCCTAGTCTGAAGCGTATGGTGGAATTGCTAGGCACCGATCAGGCTAAGGACTTTGTGATGGGAGATGATGGGATCTTGAGATTTAATGGCAGAATGTCCATACCTGCGAATGAGGAGTTGAAGAAGATGATCCTAGAGGAAGGCCACAAGAGTCATCTTAGTTTACACCCAGGTATGATAAGATGTACCATGACTTGAAAGGGTCATTTTGGTGGTCGGGCATGAAGAAAGACATCGCCCAGTATGTTACTACCTGCTTGACATGTCAGAAGGCGAAGGTAGAACACCAAAGACCTGGCGGTTTGTTACAGTAATTGGATATTCCTGAGTGGAAATGGGATAGCATTGCAATGGATTTTGTTACTCATTTACCTAGATCGGTAAGGGGTCATGATGCAGTCTGGGTCATAGTTGATCGGCTGACGAAGAGTGCCCACTTTCTTCCAGTGAATTTGAGGATATCCATGGCCAAGTTGGCTCAGTTGTACATCAGAGAAATTGTGAGGCTACATGGAGTACCTTCCAGCATTGTTTCGAATAGAGATCCCAGGTTCACTTCTCGATTTTGGCAGACTCTGCAAGATTCTTTGGGAACTAAGTTGAGGATGAGCTCTGCATATCATCCTCAGACCGATGGACAGTCGGAGAGAACGATCCAGTCCTTGGAAGATCTGCTGAGGACGTGTGTCTTGGATCAATTGGGAAGCTGGGATGAGATGTTGCCACTGGTAGAGTTCACTTATAATAACAGTTATCATGCCAGTATTGGGATGGCACCATATGAAGCCTTGTATGGGAGGAAATGCAGAACTCCTTTATGTTGGTACCAGGAGGGTGAAGCAGTCTTGGTTGGGCCAGAGTTGATTCAGCAGACAACCGAGAAGGTGAAACAGATAAAAGACAGAATGAAAGCTTCTCAAAGTCGGCAGAAATCTTATGCAGATCAGAGGAGAAAACCTTTGGAGTTTGCAATTGGAGATCATGTATTTATGAGAGTGACACCGACCAAGGGTGTAGGACGAGCTATCAGATCAAAGAAGCTATCTCCTAAGTTCGTCGGGCCATATCAGATCTTGAGGAGGATCGGTCCAGTGGCTTACGAGATTGCTCTACCTCCCCAATTAGGAAACCTGCATAATGTCTTTCATGTATCACAGCTGAGGAAGTACATGGCAGACCCTAGTCACGTGCTGGAAGTGGACGATGTGCAGATCAAGGACGACTTGTCTTTTGAAGCAAAACATGTTAGGATTGACGATCGGCAGAGTAAACAGCTCAGAGGCAAGACCATCAACACGGTGAAAGTGGTGTGGGATGACAGATCGGGTGATTCAACTTGGGAATTAGAGGAAACCATGAGAGAAGCCTATCCCTACCTCTTTCCTTAGTAATTCAATTTTCGAGGACGAAAATTTTTCTTGTTGGGGAGAATGTAAGGACCTATAAATTTATTTGGAATAAAAGTGATATATTTTAAATGATTTATGAGTATGTTATTATTTAAAAAAAAAAAAAGAAAGACATAAAAATAGAAAGCCTCATAGTGGTCAGACCTCGGACGTCGCCCAAGGTCTGGGATCAGCTGGTAGAGGGCGGTCGGTTGACCATTGTACCAACCAAGTAGTCAGGTGCGATGACTTTATCGTGAGGTAATCAAGTAGGCGTGCTTGAAGATGGGGGGGGGGGGAGGCACGTGAATCAAGAAGGGTAAGAGAAAGGAAGGTGTAGCTTAGAAGTCAATGAGATCGCCGTTTTTGAAGAAGGCGGCGGCCTCCGACTTCCCCCGTATGAAACCGCCAATCGCCTATGGTGCACACGATCGCTGAAAAGAGCACGTCGCCGAGTATTCGAGAAGACTTGGTAAGCACTTAGTATGTGGTCTAAATACAGAAGATGGGTGATATAGAAGATAGGTGGCACATATGCCACCATGAGTAGTGTGAGCCGTGATACCATAGACTTAGAGGAATGGGAGGACGAGCCCTCAGCTGGGTGTGACGATGTGACATCGGTGACCAGAGTGAAGCGATGTGTTCTCGTCACACACAAGGGCGATAAGAGATCGCCAACAGGATGAGAGGAACATCGGTCATCAACCAGGATGGGAGACACATTGGTGGTCTGCCAGGGTGAGACATCGGTGGTCCGCCAGGGTGAGACATCGGTTGTCTGCCAAGGTAAGGAATCAGTCGTCCGTCAGGAAGAGGAATCAGTCATCGCCAGTATGAGAGGCATCGGTCATCGCCGGTATGAGAGGCATGGTCATCGCGCGAGCAGTCATCGGTGAATGGTTATCGCGCGATGTCGTGTTTCACACAGATAAGGTGGGACCCAGGCTCCCAGCATGAGCGTTCTGCCTGCGCGACACGTAGACAGAAAGGGTGTTTCAGAATAGTTAGCATCAGAGAGTTGGTATGCGCAGAAACCCACGTGGTCATACTGTTCAAGGAAGTGTGCACGCAAGCTTTCCTGCAGAGTGGGCGGTGGCAGCGGCATTTCTGGGCAAGTTGGCTTAGATTCAAAACTCACTCCTGAGAGGCAGTGGACGTTGCTGTGGTTCGAGAGTGATTGAGTGAGTTAGCTTTGGTTCCCTGTTTCATTCCTCTCCTTCTCCCTGTGATGTGAATTCAAGAACATAAGATGAAAGGTTCTTGACATTCTTAGGAAACATCTTGAGTTGGTCATTAGAGAGGCACTTTTTCTTAGAATTGGATCAATGTTCTAAGTCAAGAACTCACCAAAAACTAATGCCAAAACACAAACTCATATGGAAGTTCCAATTATTGTCAAATTGAACCGATTAAAGTGATAGAAAACTGAATATAAGTGCTGGAAATTAAAGGCACTGAACCAAAACACAAGAACACAAGCTAAGACATGAAAACTAAAAGAGAAGGAAGGAAGGAGAAGAGAATGCTCATGAAGATGGAGGTATGGTTGGATGATCACGCCACTAAGAGGATGAAGGCTCCTAGATGAGTGTGCAAGCCGCCACTTGAGGTAACCATTGAACCTTCAAGATAAGACTAGTGAAGAAGATGCAAAGCTCTCCAATGCTCACTCAAAAATTGAGTAAAGTTTCTCTAATTCAAAATTCAAAAATTCAAATCTGCATTTTACAAGAGCCCACACCTTTATTTATAGTGTGAGGGTGCTGAAAAATAGGTGGGAAAATTCAAAAGAAAATCTTTTGAGATTCCCACCAAAACAAGTCACATGGGAGGTGTGACCTTTTTCTACTATGACACCTCCTAAAAACTACACTTACACCTACTCTCCTAAGTCACATGTACAATGTGACTTTATTTTACATATTCACACTCCTATATTTAATATCCACACCTCCTACAACTTATACAAAAGAAATACAAATGATGCTCTTTTATTTAATGCTTGGCCTTGCTTCTCATGGATTGGACTTAGGCTTCTTGGGCTTGGCCTTTTTGGGCTTGGGCTTTGGGCTTGGGCCTCCTCTTTTGAAAAGACTAATAAGAAAAACTTTAAATGTTTTGGTGGATGGCCTCTTCCTCCATTAGTGAAATCCTCTCTTCCTTGATATCCATCATACTCCCCGAGTTGGAGAGAATTCGCCCACGAATTCTGAATCCCTGCATATGACAAAGTCAGTTTACTATCAAAATTAATAGATGAAAAAGAAAAAGGCAAACATGACTTAGATTTTGAAAGTAGTGGGAGTTCAGAAAAGGAAGTCCTATAGACAGACCAAGTTGGAAAAATTTGTTTGGGAATGATGATATTTTTTGGAAAAAATCCGCTTAAATGGTGAAAACCATTAGGAGGTATGAAAAAATCATCCCTAACATTTTTTAACCAAGATGGTGGTGAAGTAAGAACCTTTGGTAATGAAAAAGATAAGGAAGGAAAACACCTGGGAGGGGAAAGGATAAGTCGCTTGTCACTTTGGCCTTCTTTGTTTTTATCTTTTGCACCTTTGGTAGGTGGTTGAGTTAGGTCTTGATTTACCTTGTTTATCATGAAAGTTCGTTTTTGTGTACAATGAAGAGCTATGTGCCCAAAACCTAAACATTGAAAACATTTGGTGCATGAAGTTTTGGTAGGTGACTTAGGGGTAGAAGGATTTGAAGTAGAAACTTTTTTTGGCAAAGTGGTTTTGATGGAAGAGGCCTAAGCTCAGGCCCAACAACTAGGTCCATGGCAAAGAGGATTCAAGAAGAGTGGGACTTTGCTACTGATGGCAGAGAAACTTTTCTCTACATATTCAAAGACCCTTCAGAGGACTACAAGGAGTAAAGCCCAAGCCATGGGAGCTGAGCATAAATTAATTTTAGTTTATTTATAATTTCAATAGAGTAGGGTTCATTTAGCACAATCGGGGGTGTATTTAACAATTTAGCTTGTACCTAGGCCTTTTAGGGTAGGAATGTAGCCCTACCTTCTAGAAGCATGCTAAGGGGCTGCATTGACCTTTAGTCAACACCCTAGCAGCCCCCTCTTTTATGTATTCCCCATCCTACCCTTGTTCCTTACTCTCCAAGGCACCATCTCCTATAAATAGGGTGCTTTGGCTCATGTTTTTTTAAGATCAATTTATGAGTAAATGCTGCCAAAATTATGCTAGCTTCTACTCTTTGTCTAGTCTCTCTAGGTTAGACACTTTGATCTTCATCTTCACCTTCCTCCAAGTGATTTGGCCTAACCTATCACTCTCCATACCTTTCATGCACCTACAAGGAACCCATAGCTCTATATGAGTCATCCTTGACCCATAGCATCCATAGCTTCCACCACCTTTTTACCTCATATTTTAAGAAGAACAAATGGTCATGAAGAACAACCCATCATTTGGTATCTAGAGCTTTGGTTCTTCAAGAGATAAGTGTTCTCTTCATTTTATTTTTTGAGTCTTCTTTATTCCATGTTGTTCATCATATCCTTAAATGTCTTGCTGTTTTTAATTTCTTTTTAAGTTGGTGTTGCTGTTTTTAAATTTCTATTTGGTATTTTTGGTTCAACTTGATCTTGAACTTCCATTTTTTCAAACTGTTTTAGGTTCCTTTTGTGTTGGCTGTTCTGTTTTTATTTTATTTGAGTCTTATTGATGATTTTAATCGGTGCAAAGTGTTTGTGGTTGAGTCATTTTGATTTTTGAATCCATACAAGTTTTGTCAAAGTCATGTTCATCCTACAATGTCATAAATTCCAAGTGGTGCCTTTTATTGTTGATTTGGTTGCTTGATTTTGTTTTGAGTGCAGTTTATATTTCTGGTTTTGAAGCTTTGGTGCCTTTTATATTTTCATATTTGAGTTCATACTTGTGTGTTAGTTCCATTCAAGTTCGTTTCCAATCATTTCCATTGTGTTTTTGAAGTTTCTTTATCGTTTTCTAATTCCAAGTTAGGATTTCTCTGTTTTCACTGCTACTGTGCTGGCTGGAATCATTCCCAGAAATTACATTTGTTGGTAAAAAATTCTGAAATTTTGGATTTGAGTATTTTCATGTGTTAAGAAAAAGTGAAAAAAAGAATCACATCAAAATTAAAAATACAAAAAAAATGATAAATGAAATACGAACAGAGTGCAAAAATCCTGACTCTGAAAAAACGCTGACGCGGCAGTGATTTCGGAAAAATTATTACAATTATTTGGCTCACTGTTTTGGTGAAATTCCAACGCCTATATTGAGCTAAAACATTGAAGTTTCTGTGGTTAAAATTTCAAGCTCAAATTTGAAGTATTCTGTCCAGCATAAAATTGGAAAGTTGTGAAAAATTTACACCAAAAAATTCTGTAGTGCTGTTTTGGTTTTATTCATCTATTCTAGTTCCATTCACTAGGATTCCACTTTGTGTGCTACCTTTTCTTGTGTGCCTTAATTTTTTGCTTGTCAAATTTTATTGAATACTCTTTCAAGTCTTGTCAAATATCAATGTAACATCCCGCCAAAATAAAGCCATACATACATGTATAATGAAAATAACGGTGAACAAATAGTATTGAAGAATGATAATATATATATAAGTAATGAAGTTGCTCCTCTTAGGGAGTTTAATACATAACCAGTCCAAATGTTTTCAAAATTTAACGAAATTCAATCAAATACAACAAGACCGGCGGTCTCCACATATGAACCGGCGATCTGGTAACAGAAGGCCCAAACAGGCGATCTGCTAGCAGGACATACATCCGGCGATCACCACCAAGAGATAGAAAACCGGCGATCTCTTCCTCGGCGACCACTCACTAAGGAGCTCTACATCCTGGAAGATCATCTGCTCCCGTGTAAGTTATACACGATCATCACAGTTTAAAGAGAAAACAGCCAACGAGCAAAACACGCAGGGTAAGCTAGATATTTTAAAGAGAGTTTAAATAAGAACATTAAAATCAGGGTAAGCAATTTTCAAGATATTCACGTAAAGCTATAGATTTTCTCAATACCCTTCACCTGATCGCCCAGAAATCACACATTTCACAATATTCTCAAGAGTCATTCTATTTCACAAAACTGCATCAAGTGTCTATAAATTTCAAGTTCCTCATTTCACATGTCAGACCACCACTGACCCAGCACACAAGACACTTGACACTACTTCCGGAAGACTCGTGCATTGACTAGACTCAGAGATTCTGCACCTGTCATACTAAGCTGTTGTAATGTTTCCACAGCTATGCGCATCAACACAATCTCAATCTCAAGTTCATCATTCTCACAGTATGACAGGGTTAATCCATATGACAGGCCGAGCTCGTTCTGTTTCACACGACTCACCCATACATATGAACCTCCTTCGACTCTCAACGCCTGAATAACCTCATCTATATGAATCCATTATCTCAGGAGAGTCAGGATAATCTCATTATAGACATCACCGATCAATGCACATCCTACACGATCTTACACGGTATTTTCTTTCCTGAAAATACTATGCCTCGATCCCACATTCACCACATCCAACACATCACATAACACTTAAAGGAATAATTTCAATCACAGCAAAACTCAATCCAAGGTTCTTATTTTCGAATATCTCATTTAAATCTCAACAGTTTCAAAGCAACACCAAAAACAGAGAGTTCGCAAATAACGCCAAAACCGGCGATCTGGTTCAAAACAAGGTATTTCGAAGTCTGTATATAAAACCGGCGACCACGTCGCCCAAACACATAGAACAGAGCATTTTACAAGGATGAAAACGAAAACCGGCGACCACGTCGCCCTCACTTCAGAAATAGCTAAACTATGGCTTGTATTGAAAATGAAGTCTAGCTTCCCTTACCTGGACTTGCGCAAAACACCGAGAGCTCAAAACCCAACGAAGCTTGAACAACGCCTTAGCTCTGTTTTTGCGTCTGGTTGAAGGACTTGCAGAGAACCTCCCAGGTGCTCTAATGGTGCTGCCTCTCGTCGTACTCTTGTGTGAAGATGCTAGAATCACAGCGCGAAGGAGATATCTGGAGGAGAAGGGAGGTAACTCACTTTTTCTCTCTTTGAATGTTGCAACGTTTTTTTCTCTCAGCAGTGGGTCTCTGCATCTTAAACCAACTTATCCACCAAAAGCAGCTGCCACACCCACTCTGCAGAGAAGTCTGAGTGTACGTTTCCCTGAACAGTACGACTACAGTTGTCTCTTGCGCAGGCCAACCACTCCCTGAACAGTACTACTGAGCGTGCCTCTGCGCAGGCTAACACCTCTGAGGTCACTATTCTGAACCACTCTTTTTGTCTACGTGGCGCGTGTGCAGGACGTTCCATGCTGGAAGTCTGGGTCCCACCTTCTCTGTGTGTAACTCGACATCGTGCGATGACCTTTCACCGATGACCACAGGCGCGAAGTCTATCCACTGATGACCTCTCCCGCGAAGGCTATCCACCGATGACCTCGCACGCGAAGACAATCCACCGATGACCTCTCGCGCGAAGACTATCCACCGATGATCTCTCGCGCGAAGACAATCCACCGATGACCTCTCGCGTGAAGACTATCCACCGATGACCTCTCGCGCGAAGACAATCCACCGATGACCTCTCGCGCGAAGACTATCCATTGAGGACCTCTCGCGCGAAGGCTATCCACTGAGGACCTCTCCCTTGCGAACGACCGATGTCTCCCCCTGGCAAAGCCCGCATGCCTCTCGCGCCCTGGCAATGCCCGCATGCCTCGCGCCCTGGCGATGCCCGCATGCCTCTCGCGTCCTGGCAATGCCCGCATGCCTCTCGCCCGCGCGATGCCTGCATGCCTCGCGCCCTGGCGACGTCCACATGCCTCACGCCCGCGCGATGCCTGCATGCCTCGCGCCCTGGCGCTCATGTGTAGCAGGCGACCGGCGATCATGTACTACTAGGCGATCTCATAGTCTTCCAAACTACACTTTCATTCCTTTTCATTTTAAATAAAGACATACTTAGGATTCATTTAAAATATATCTCTTTTATTCCAATTTAATTTTACAGGTCCTTACAATCAACTCCATTTGCAGTAGTCCTTGATTTTAAATTTGAGTTTTGTTGCTTTAAAACTTGCTTGATCTCTCTTTGGTGGATTTGACCTAAAAAGTGCTTTGGTGAGTGTGGAGCTAAAATTTTGTAGCCATATCACTAAAGAGGAACTGGATTAAAGATTTAAGTTTGAATAACCTAAGGAGACAAAGCAAGGGACAGCAGCAACCTCATTGAAAAATACACAAATATACACAAAGGAGCTACAAGTGAAGGAGTGCATAGAATAGGACTTTAAATTTTTTAGCATCAAAATTTGTTAACCTAATTTCTTTGTATTTCTTTGAGTTGTAATTTGCAAGGACATTGATTAATTAGTGGATTAATACGTCTTAGATGGTGAGTGTGTCTTCAAGATTCCAAAGTGCCAAGAAGCCTCACCTTAGGATTTGACTAGTTTTAAAAGCTTTATAGATAGCAATTTTCATTTGTGTTTTATTGCTTTATATAGTTTTTTCTTGCATAAAAATTTTGTTTTTATCTTTGATTGTGCTCTAAGTAAATTGCTTAGAGAAAGGTTTGTGAAAGTGTTGTGGGATAGTATCTGGCTAAGGAAAGGCTTGGTACTTAAGAGATCCTAGTGATCCACCTCCCTTTCCTGGGAAATTACCTACTTCACTCCACTTATCTTTCTTTTTGAAAATTACTTTTATCACAAACCCTAAACATGTCTACTCATTCTTCAAGTCATAGTGAAAATGATAGAAAATCCACAAAATCTCTTTTGAAACAATTGGCTAGAGATTTTCAATCACTATCACTAAGACAATTGCAACATGAGGCTCAAATTTTGGAAGATAAAAAAGAAAGAGATGCCCATCTTGCAATTTTGAAAGAAGTGTTGAAGATTGGCAAGGAAAAAGATAAATACATTAGAAAATTAAAAAAACCCCAGGCATCACATGCATCTAGTTCTAGGTCAAATGACTCACATGCTAAGGGGAGTTTGAGAGTTAATGATTATTATCAACCTCCACCTAGAAGAACTAGAAGAGAAAAAGAGTTTAAAGAAAAATTACAAGCTCTTATCAGAAAGAAAGAAGAGAAAGACAAAAGAGAAAGAGAGGAGAATGAAAGGAAAGATAGAGAAGAGAAAGAAAAGAGAGAAAAAGTGATGATAGAAGAGGAAAGTACAAAAAATCCTTTGTTTGGAGTTGAACCAGACATTGACTTAAATTCTTCTTCCATAGAAAACCCTTGTGAGAATATGCTTGAAGAAAAATCTGTGTCTGAAGCTGAACCAGATATAGATATAAATCTTTCCTGCACAGAAAAGCCAAGTGAGTGGTTATTTGAAAAAGAAGAGGAATATAGAAAGAATGAAGGGTATCTTACAACATCTCCTACAAGCATAGTGGGAAAAGAACCCTTAAAGGGGGATTGCAATACTTTGAACTCTTCTTTTCCTTTGAATCATGATGCTTACTCTTATTCTCAAAAATCACAAAAACAACACTTTGTGATGTTGTTGCTTATCTTGGGCAATGAACAACACAAAGGAAGCAAAAATATTTTTGAAAAGGGCCCTATTTCTTTCAAACAAAACTTTTATAAAAATAGCAAAGGGCCTTATTTCCTTACTATTTTATTTGAATACACTAGTCTTAATTTTCTTATCTCACTTTTCTATAATGTTTACTGTAGGTTAATATTTGATCCTGGAGGACGAGCATAGTTTTCAAAGCAGGAATAAGGCTGCTGTTTGAGATCAACCCTGTAGATCTGAGGACAGATCCTCTCAAGAAGGAGGGGCTGATGGAAGAGGCCCAAGCCCAAGCCTAAGCCCAAGCTCAGGCCCAACAACTAGGTCCATGGAAAAGAGTATTTAAGAAGATTGGGACTCTGCTACTGATGGCAGAGAAACTTTTCTTTACATATTCAAAGACCCCTCAGAGGACCACAAGGAGTAGAACCCAAGCCATGGGAGCTGAGCATCAATTAATTTCAGTTTATTTGTAATTTCAGTAGAGTAGGGTTCATTTAGCACAATAGGGGGTGTATTTAACAATTTAGCTTGTACCTAGGCCTTTTAGGGTAGGAATGTAGCCCTACCTTCTAGAAGCATGCTAAAGGGCTGCATTGACCTTTAGTCAACACCCTAGCAGCCCCCTCTTTTATGTATTCCCCATCCTACCCTTGCTCCTTACTCTCCAAGGCACCATCTCCAATAAATAGGGTGCTTTGGCTCATGTTTTTTTAAGATCAATTTATATGAGTAAATGCTGCCAAAATTATGCTAGCTTCTACTCTTTGTCTAGTCTCTCTAGGTTAGACACTTTGATCTTCATCTTCACCTTCCTCCAAGTGATTTGGCCTAACCTATCACTCTCCATACCTTTCATGCACCTACAAGGAACCCATAGCTCTATATGAGCCATCCTTGATCCATCACCTCCATTGCTTCCGCCAGCTTTTCACCTCATTTCCTCAAAGAAGAACATTGGTCATGAAGAACAACCCATCAGGTTTGTTTGGAAAAATTGGAAGGAGAAATTTGAGGAAATTTTTTTTTTGCATCCTTCCTTGAAGATTTGTAGAAACCATCATCAGTAGCATGTTTGAATGTTGGTTTCAAATATGAATCTATTTTGATGGCTCGGTGAACCACTTTCTTTAAAGAAGAGTACTCATCTAGGTCTACCAAATCTCTAATATGTCTTCTTAAACCACTTACAAACCATTTAATCTTTGACTCTTCTTTAGCATGCATATTCATTTTAGTCAAAGTTGTTTCAAAATCTTTAAAGTATTCATCTACCGTCCTATGTCCTTGATGAAGCCTTTGGAACTTCAACAAGTGTTCCTTCCTAGAAGGAGGAACAAACCTTGCGCACATATACTTTTTCAAAGTGTTCCAAGAGTCCACGGGAGGTCTCTTGCGATACATAGTGTCCATTACAATACTATGCCACCATTTCATGGCGTAATCACAAAACTCCAAGGTAGCTAGCTTATACTTATGTTCATCTTTGATCTCATGGAGCTCAAAAATCTGCTCACACTTAGCCTCCCAATCTAGATAGACGTTAGGATCACTATCCCCATTGAAGCTTGGAATCTGAACCAAAGGAAGCCTAGCTTTTGCCTCACGGTAGTAGCCATTGTCACGGTGATCTCTCCCTCTATGCTCTTGAGGTTGATATCCATGAAATGTAGGATTAGACCTCCTTCTTCTTTGATCCGCTTCACAGCCATGCTCATTGGAAGAGCCCCTAGATGAAGGTCTATGGGAATGGCGCTCTCCATGGTGAGAATGAGATGGTCTAGCTTGTTGCATGTCCATCCTTTGCAATCTTTCCTCCAACCGTCTAATATGGCGGTGAGCTTCTTGTAATTCACCACGAAGAGAAACTTTAGAAGGTGACTTTTGTTTGCAAGATTCATCACTAGAATATGGAGCCATTTGATCAAAGAAAACAGCAAACCAAAAAACAGCAAACAAAGCAAGAAACAAAAAATAGCAAAACAGTGAGTGTTTTAAGTAAAAATAAAGCCGAATTGAATTTAGGCAGAAAGATTGGGGTCACTCTCAAAGAAATAATGTCCTTGCACTAATCTGATCTTGAGGCCTTGGAGTCCTCAAATGAAAGATGTCAAAGCAAGCACACCAATCTCAAAGTCAACCACCACAAAACCAATGAACAATAAAGACAAACAAGAAAAGGTATAAGCAAAGAAAGGTAATTGCAAAAGGAAAACTATATGTAATACAAACTCAAAGAATAAAGAATGAAAGACAAGCAAGAAAATAAAGAACTCAATGAAGAAAGAAGGCACACAAAAGAATACTTAAAGAAAAGCACTAGAGTAGATGAAGAAAACAAAAAAATTAGCTACTGGAAAATTTTGTTTTTATGCAAACTGTGCTTGATATTCACTGATTTATCTGGAATGATATAGAGCGAACTGGACTATGAAATTTTAACCACACAAACTTCAAGATGTTAACTCAAAAATGGCACTGGAATTATGTAAAAACAGCAAGGCAATAAAATGAGATAAAATTTTCAAAATCGCTGCCAGATTACCGTATTTTTTTCGGCAGGAATGTACACTTTTTGTATTTTATTTATCATTTTTTGTGTACGTTGAATTTTTTTGTACTTCTTTTTTCTATTCTTTTCTAACACTTTGAAGATCACAAATCCAGAATTTCAGAAATTTCCAGTGAGTAAATCAATTGCAATAAGCAAAAACAGTAAGCACTTGTTTTTAGAAACAGAGGAATCCTAAGAGGAATGAAAAACAGAATTATGAACTAGCAAAGACATAATGGAAATTGTGTAATAGAACTTGTATAGGTCTAAAATACAAGTATGAACTCAATCTAAAACAGAAAATGCACAAAGGATCAAGCAATAAACTCAAAAAACAGAATGTAAACCAAAGCAAGAAACAAAAAATTGCAATAAAAGTACCACAAGAAGTGATGACATATTATGGAAAAACAGGACAATGACAAAACTATTATAGATTCAAAAAGGAAAATACTCAAACATATGATAGGCACAAATAAGAAAACAGCAATAAAATTCAAAATAAGCCTAAAAACAGAAATGTAAACACAAGAATATAGAGCTCTTGAATTAAAGTGCAACACAACTCAAAAATTAAACAAGAACACACCTAAACTCTAGATACCACATGATGTGAGTTCAAGAACATAAGATGAAAGGTTCTTGACATTCTTAGGAAACATCTTGAGTTGGTCATTAGAGAGGCACTTTTTCTTAGAATTGGATCAATGTTCTAAGTCAAGAACTCACCAAAAACTAATGCCAAAACACAAACTCATATGGAAGTTCCAATTATTGTCAAATTGAACCGATTAAAGTGATAGAAAACTGAATATAAGTGCTGGAAATTAAAGGCACCGAACCAAAACACAAGAACACAAGCTAAGACATGAAAACTAAAAGAGAAGGAAGGAAGGAGAAGAGAATGCTCATGAAGATGGAGGTATGGTTGGATGATCACGCCACTAAGAGGATGAAGGCTCCTAGATGAGTGTGCAAGCCGCCACTTGAGGTAACCATTGAACCTTCAAGATAAGACTAGTGAAGAAGATGCAAAGCTCTCCAATGCTCACTCAAAAATTGAGTAAAGTTTCTCTAATTCAAAATTCAAAAATTCAAATCTGCATTTTACAAGAGCCCACACCTTTATTTATAGTGTGAGGGTGCTGAAAAATAGGTGGGAAAATTCAAAAGAAACTCTTTTGAAATTCCCACCAAAACAAGTCACATGGGAGGTGTGACCTTTTTCTACTATGACACCTCCTAAAAACTACACTTACACCTACTCTCCTAAGTCACATGTACAATGTGACTTTATTTTACATATTCACACTCCTATATTTAATATCCACACCTCCTACAACTTATACAAAAGAAATACAAATGATGCTCTTTTATTTAATGCTTGGCCTTGCTTCTCATGGATTGGACTTGGGCTTCTTGGGCTTGGCCTTTTTGGGCTTGGGCTTTGGGCTTGGGCCTCCTCTTTTGAAAAGACTAATAAGAAAAACTTTAAATGTTTTGGTGGATGGCCTCTTCCTCCATTAGTGAAATCCTCTTTTCCTTGATATCCATCACCCTGCGTTCAGACGTCCTAGCGAACCAGTTGAAGATCGGCGACTACCCCTGGATTCCTGACATGGTGCTCTGCAAGTTTTCTGATCAAAGCCCTAAAACAGAGTAAGTCGTTTTGCTCTGTTCTTTGAGTCGAGTCTGAATTCGAGAGGGTCGTCTCTGCATAGGTTGTGCATACAACTCTTTTAGCTTCAGAAATCGTCTCTGTTAACGCAGAAAATGAGTAATCTCGTTAGTTTTGTGATCGGGACTCTATGGTGCACGTTAAGGCATCCTTGAGTTCGGTGGGTTAGAGCTCGTAGTGAGATTTTACGCAAGTCCAGGTAAGGGAAGCTAGTTCTATTTTCAAGAAAACCTTAAGCTAGAAGATTTTGATGTTGGGGCGACGTGGTCGTCGGTTTCAAATGTTATTGCATAATCCCCTGTTTTTGGACGTGATCGCCGGTTTTAAATGTTGATTTCGAACTCCCCTGCTTTAGTGTCGTTTGAAACTGTTTGAGATTGAAATGTGAAATGCATGTGATATTCGAAAATCTGAACTTTGGTGTGATTGGGATTGTTTAAGAAAAGATTCAAAACATTATATGATGCAGTTGTGCTTTTACGTGTGATATGATGTACTGGATGAATGTGAAATTGTGATCAAGACATAGTATTTTCAGGAAAGGAAATACCGTGTTGAGATTGGTTATGAGGTGTATTGATCAGTGAGTATCCTGTGAATGAGACGATCCTGACTCTGCTGATATAATGGAATCACATAGATGAAGTTATTCAGTTGTTGAGAGTCGAAGGAGGTTCATATGTATGGGTAAGTGGTTTGAAAGATAACTAACTTGACCTGTTATATGAATTAACCCTGTCATACCGTGAGAGTGATGATATTGAGATTATGTTTATGCGCATGGCTGTGTGGATTTCACAGCGACCCTGTGTGGATTTCACAGTGGTGTGGTATGACAGGTGCAGGTCTCTGGATGCTAAGTTCAACGCACGAGTCTTCCGGAAGTAGTGTCAAGTGTCTATGTGTGATGGGTCAGTGGAAGTCTGACGTGAGAAAGAGAAATATTGAAATGTGATAGACACTTGATGGATTATGTGAAATGAATGACACTTGAGGGAATTGTGAAATGTGTGAATATTTGATGGTTTACGTTAATATCAAGTTTCATGTTTTAAAGTTTTTAAAAATGTCTAGCTTACCCCTTTGGTTTGTTTTGTGGTTGTTTTTTTCTTTGAAAACTGTGATGATCGTGTAATTTACACGGGAGCAGATGATGTTGCAGGCAGTGGAGCTCCTCAGTGAGTGGATGGACAAGGAGATCGCCTGTTCTTATGCTGTGTTTTGTTTTATTTTGAAACACTTGACAGTTATGTATTAAAATTCCCTAGAGAAGGGATATTATTTTGAACTACAATGTATTGATGGATGTATTTTATTATATATTCATATATTAATTTTGATATTATTGTTTTACCTTTATTTTATTATATAAATAAGAATAAGTTATTGAGGGGCGTTACAGTATCTTTTTCTACTACTTGTAATTCTTTTATCTCTTTATATAATACATCCTTCTCTCTTTCATTCATTATTTTAATTTATTTATAGTGTTTGTTATTTATATTAAAAAGAATTGTGCTGTGGATACTTATTTCTACAAATTTTTGTAATATTATTTTTTATAATTTTTTTTATAGAAATAAGTAGAACATTAAATAATTTAGGATTTTGAAAATTTTAAACTTTTTTTATTATTATTATTTAAGTAGGACATAAAATAATTTAGGATTTGTATTTATTTATGATTTTGAAAAACTTACAAATTTTTTAATTTTAGATTTTTATTTAAGATGATATTAAATAATTTAGGATATGTATTTATTTAAGATTTTGAATAATTTAGAAATTTTATTGATATTGGATGGTAGTCCATTGCTGATGGCAAAGCCTCCAGCCACACACAACCACATAATAAAGAGGATGAAGACCTAGAGGTTTTTATGGATTTATTTGCACATATAGGTCTAATTGGGTTTTTGTTTATTTTTGTAGGCCCAGTTTAGAGGACAACTCTAGGGTGAAGGAATGTACAAACATCTAAGAAGACCTCCAAGTCATCAAAACATAAACTAGAGCTTTTGTCAGAAGAACACAAGAAGAATGAGTTTCTGCTGACTAGTCAACATTATTTTTGGGTCAAGTTTTAGCTTAAATAAATTGTATAAAGTTGTTTAGGATTTTATGGGCATGTATTCGGCCTAGTAGCATAAAATAATTGGACCAAATATTTGGGCCAAGTAGCATAGGGTTTTTGGCTTGTATTTGGACCAATAGTAAAATAGGACTAGTTAGGGTTAAAAGTGACTAGTTAAGGTAAAAATTGGGCTTCTTTGAGCCCAATGTAACCCTAAAATGTTTAGGGTATTTTTGGATGATGAAAATTACCTTGGCATGGAGCACATGGACGTCCACATGGCAGCCTAGGAGTGAAGAGGATTTAGCATGGAAGGTGTGTGTAAGGATCTAGAAATTTATTTGGAATAGAAGTGGTATATTTTAAATGATTTCTGAGTATGTTATTATTTAAAATGAAAAAGGTCATATAATAGAAAATCCATAGTAGTCAGACCTCGGATGTAAGGACCTAGAAAATTTTATTGGAATGAAAGTGATATATTTTAAGTGAATTCTAAGTATGTTTTTATTTAAAATATAAAGGAAGTTAAGTGTAGCTTAGAAGTCTACAAGATCGCCGTTGTTGAAGACGGAGGCGACCTCCGACTTCTCTGGTACATAATCGCCTGTCGCCTAGAGTACACATGATCGCCAATCGCCTATGGTGTACATGATCGCCAAAAGTGCACTTAGTATGTGGTCAAGATGCTGGATCAACCATAGTGGGTTCCAAAAACCACGCGTATCAAGGTGTGGGTTAAGCCTTAGATACGTTGTGCATGCGAAGCTCTATGCTTGAGCATAAGAAATCGTCCTTAGTGTTGCATGCATGGGCGCACGAGGAGTAGTGCTGATCTATTCTTGAAAATGTGAAGCTACCGACGTCACCAAGTCATGTGGAGGTGATACCTTGGACGTAACATAGTGGGATGAAGAACCTTCAGCAAGGCGTGGCGATGTGTCATCAGTCATCGCCAGGGCGAGAGACATGCGGGCATCGCCAGGGCGAGAGACATGCGGGCACCGCCAGGGCGAGAGACACGCGGGCATCGCCAGGGCGAGAGACATGCGGGCATCACCAGGGCGAGAGACATGCGGGCATCGCCAGGGCGAGAGACATGCGGGAACCGCCAGGGCGAGAGACATGCGGGCATCACCAGGGCGAGAGACATGCGGGCATCGCCAGGGCGAGAGACATGCGGGAACCGCCAGGGCGAGAGACACGCGGGCATCGCCAGGGCGAGAGACACGCGGGCATCGCCAGGGCGAGAGACATGCGGGCATCGCCAGGGCGAGAGACACGCGGGGATCGCCAGGGCGAGAGATATGCGGGCATCGCCAGGGCGAGAGACACGCGGGGATCGCCAGGGCGAGAGACACGCGGGCATCGCCAGGGCGAGAGACACGCGGGCATCGCCAGGGCGAGAGACATGCCGACATCGCCAGGGCGAGAGACACGTGGGGATCGCCAGGGCGAGAGATATGCGGGCATCGCCAGGGCGAGAGACACGCGGGGATCGCCAGGGCGAGAGACACGCGGGCATCGCCAGGGCGAGAGACACGCGGGCATCGCCAGGGCGAGAGACATGCCGACATCGCCAGGGCGAGAGACACGCGGGGATCGCCAGGGCGAGAGATATGCGGGCATCGCCAGGGCGAGAGACACGCGGGGATCGCCAGGGCGAGAGACACGCGGGGATCGCCAGGGCGAGAGACATGCGGGCATCGCCAGGGCGAGAGACACGCAGGCATCGCCAGGGCGAGAGACATGCGGTCATCGCCAGGGATAGACATGGGGCCTCGGTGTTCTCAAAGATTGATCTGAGATCGGGGTACCACCAAATTTTGGTAAAAGCTGAAGATGTTCAAAAGACAGCATTTAGGTCTCGTTATGGACACTATGAATATGTGGTGATGCCGTTTGGAGTGACAAATGCTCCAGCTCTGTTCATGGACTACATGAATAGGATTTTTCGTCCTTTCTTGGATAAGTTTGTTGTAGTCTTTATAGACGACATACTTATTTATTCAAGGACTGAGGAAGAACATGAGCAACATCTGAGGACGGTGTTGGGGATCCTGAGGGAGAAGCAACTCTATGCCAAGTTCTCTAAGTGTGAGTTCTGGCTGAAGGAAGTTAACTTCTTAGGACATGTGATATCTGCTCGGGGGATCTCAGTGGATCCAGCCAAGGTGGAGGCAGTGCTTCAGTGGGAACGTCCTAAGACAGTCACAGAAATAAGGAGTTTTGTGGGTCTAGCTGGCTACTATCGGCGGTTTATTGAGGACTTTTCCAAGGTAGTGGCTCCTTTAACACAGTTGACCCGCAAGGATCAACCTTTTGCTTGGACCGACCGATGTGAGCAGAGCTTCATGGAACTAAAAGAAAGGTTGACTAGTGCTCCAGTGTTGGTGATCCCAGATGTAGGAAGACCTTTTGATGTCTACTGTGATGCTTCACATCAGGGTTTGGGATGTGTTTTGATGCAATAGAAAAGAGTGGTTGAATATGCTTCAAGGCAACTCAAGGTTCATGAGAGAAACTATCCTACTCATGATTTGGAGTTGGCGGCTGTGGTGTTTGCCTTGAAGATTTGGAGGCACTATGTATATGGAGCTCGGTTCCAGGTGTTCAGTGACCATAAGAGCCTGAAATACCTGTTTGATCAGAAGGAACTAAACATGAGACAAAGAAGGTGGATGGAGTTTCTAAAGGACTATGATTTTCAACTCATGTATCATCCAGGGAAGGCCAATGTAGTGACAGATGCTTTGAGTAGAAAATCAATACAAGTAGCCACCATGATGATGGAAGAGCAGAAACTGATCGAGCAATTCAGAGACTTAAACCTTGGGGTAGAATTTCATGTAAATCACATTAGTTGTAGTAAGCTGGCTATAACTAATGACTTCCTTGGAGTGATAAAGGATAAGCAGTTGGAGGACCCTAGTCTGAAGCGTACTGTGGAGTCACTAGGGACCGACCAGGCTAAAGACTTTATGATGGGCGATGATGGGATCTTGAGATTTAATGGCAGAATTTGCATACCTGCAAATGAAGAGTTGAAGAAGATGATCCTAGAGGAAGGTCACAAGAGTCGCCTTAGCCTACATCCAGGCATGAACAAGATGTACAATGACTTGAAGGAGTCATTTTGGTGGTCGGGCATGAAGAAAGACATCGCCCAGTATGTTACAACCTGCTTAACATGTCAGAAGGCGAAGATAGAGCATCAAAGACCTGGCGGGTTGTTACAGCAACTGGATATCCCTGAGTGGAAATGGGACAGCATTGCAATGGATTTTGTTACCCATTTACCTAGATCGGTAAGGGGCCATGACGCAATCTGGGTCATAGTAGATCGGCTGACGAAGAGTGCCCACTTTCTTCCAGTGAATTTGAAAATGCCCATGGCCAAGTTGGCACAGTTGTACATCAAAGAAATAGTGAGGTTGCATGGAGTGCCTTCCAGCATTGTTTCGGATAGAGATCCCAGGTTCACTTCACGGTTTTGGCAGACCTTACAAGATTGCTTGGGAACTAAGTTGAGAATGAGCTCGGCATATCATCCTCAAACAGATGGATAGTCAGAGAGAAGGATCCAATCCTTGGAAGATCTGCTGAGGACGTGTGTCTTGGATCAATTGGGAAGTTGGGATGAGGTGTTGCCGCTGGTGGAGTTTACTTATAATAACAGTTATCACGCCAGCATAGGGATGGCGCCATACGAAGCCTTGTATGGAAGGAAATGCAGAACTCCATTGTGCTGGTACCAGGAGGGCGAAACAGTATTGGTTGGACCAGAGTTGATTCAGCAGACGACCGAGAAGGTGCAACAGATAAAAGACAGAATGAGAGCATCTCAAAGTAGGCAGAAATCCTATGCAGATAAGAGGAGAAAACCTTTGGAGTTTGCTGCTGGAGACCATGTGTTCATGAGAGTGACGCCAACCAAGGGTGTAGGACGAGCTATCAGATCAAGGAAGTTGTCTCCTAAGTCCGTTGGACCATATCAGATCTTAAGGAAGATAGGTCCTGTAGCTTATGAGATTGCTCTACCTCCCCAATTAGCAAATCTGCATAATGTCTTTCACGTGTCACAGCTAAGGAAGTATCTTGCAGACCCTAGTCACGTGTTGGAAGTGGACGATGTGCAGATCAGGGATGACTTGTCGTTTGAAGCAAAACTAGTCAGGATTGACGATCAGCAGAGTAAGCAGCTCAGAGGCAAGACCATCAACATGGTGAAAGTAGTGTGGGATGGCAAATCGGGTGATTCAACTTGGGAGTTAGAAGAACCCATGAGAGAAGCCTATCCATACCTCTTTTCCTTGTAATTCAATTTTCGAGGACGAAAATTTTTCTTGTTGGGGAGAATGTAAGGACCTGTAAAATTAAATTGGAATAAAAGGAATATATTTTAAATGAATTCTAAGTATGTTTTTATTTAAAATAAAAAGGAAGGAAAGTGTAGCTTAGAAGACTATGAGATCGCCTGGTTAGTACATAATCGCCTGTCTCCTAGACTACACATGAACGCCAATCGCCTGTAGTGTACATGATCGCCAATCGCCTATGGTGTACCTGATCGCTGAAAGTGCACTTAGTATGTGGTCAAGATACTGGATCAACCATAGTGGGTTCCAAAAACCACGCGTATCAAGGTGTGGGTTAAGCCTTAGATACGCTGTGCATGCGAAGCTCTATGCTTGAGCATAAGAAATCGTCCTTAGTGTTGCATGCATGGGCGCACGAGGAGTAGTGCTGATCTATTCTTGGAAATGTGAAGCTACCGACGTCACCAAGTCATGTGGAGGTGATACCTTGGACGTAACATAGTGGGATGAAGAACCTTCAGCAAGGCGTGGCGATGTGTCATCAGTCATCGCCAGGGCGAGAGACATGCGGGCATCGCCAGGGTGAGAGACATGCGGGCATCGCCAGGGCGAGAGACATGCGGTCATCGCCAGGGATAGACATCGGTCGTCTTCCAGAGAGAGACATCGGTCATCTTCCAGAGAGAGACATCGGTCGTCTTCCAGAGAGAGACATCGGTCGTCCGCCAGGATGAGTCATCGGTGGAAGGTTATCGCGCGATGTCATGTTTCACACAGATAAGGTGGGACCCAGGCTCCCAGCATGAGACGTCCTGCACGCGCGACACGTAGACAGAAAAGGGTGTTTCAAAATAGTTGGCATCAGAGAGTTGGTATGCGCAGAAACACACGTGGCCATACTGTTCAAGGAAGTGTGCACGCAAGCTTTCCTGCAGAGTGGGTAGTGGCAACGGCAATTGTAGACAAGTTGGTTTAGATTCAAAAACTCACTTCTGAGAGGCAAAGAACGTTGTTGTGGTTCAAGAGTGACAGAGTGAGTTTACCTTCATCCTTCTCTTTTCTCTCCTTCGCACTGCGATTCAGGCATCCTCAAGCACCAGTACGACGAGCGACGACTGCCCTTGGACTCCTGGGAAGTTCTTTGCAAGTTCTCCAAACCGGACGCTGAAACAGAGTAAGTTGTTTCGCTCTGTTCTTCGAGTCGATCCTGCACTTGAGAGGGTTGCCTCTGCATAGGCGTTGCATGCAGCTCTCTTGGCTTCAGGAATCGTCTCTGTTAACGTAGAAATGAGTGGTATAGCTAGTTTTGTGACTAAGGCTCCATGGTGCAGGTTAAGGCATCTTTAAGCTTCGGTGGGTTTTGGAGCTCTTGGTGTTTTGCGCAAGCTCAGGTAAGGGAAGCTAGCATTTTCGTTTATAAAACGTTAGGCGAGTAGGTTCTGAAGGGAGGGCGACGTGGTTGCCGGTTTCATATTCTTTTTCACGATGCTCTGTTTTTATGTGTGGGGCGACGTGATCGCCGGTTTTAATGTTGATTTCGAACTTCCCTGTTTTAGTGTCGTTTTAAACTGTTTGAGATTGAAATGTAATATTCGAAAATCTGAACCTTGGAATGATTGTTGCTGTGATTGGAATCGTTCATTTAAGTGTTATATGATGTGTTGAATGTTGTGAATGTGGGATCAAGGCATAGTATTTTCAGGAAAGAAAATACCGTGTAAGATCGTGTAGGATGTGCATTGATCGGTGATTTCTATAATGAGATATCCTGACTCTCCTGATATAATGGAATCATATAGATGAAGTTATTCAGGCGTTGAGAGTCGATGGAGGTTCATACGTATGGGTAAGTTGTTTGAAAGATAACTACTTGACCTGTTGTATGGATTCACCCTGTCATACTAGGAGAGTGATGAGATTGAGATTATGTTGATGCGCATAGCTGTGGGAACTTTACAGCAATGTAGTATGACAGGTGCAGATCTCTGAGTCTAGTCAATGCACATGTCTTCCGGAAGTAGTGTCAAGTGTCTATGTGTGATGAGTCAGTGGAAGTCTGACGTGAGAAATGAGAAACATTGAAATTGATATACACTTGATGGAATTATGTGAATTGAACGACTCTTGAAGAAATTGTGAAATATGTGATTACTTGATGGTCATGTGAAGGGAATGAGAAAGTTGATGGTTTTTACGTGGATGTCTTAAATTTGTTTTATCTTGATTTTAAAGTTTCATATCTAAATTCTCTTTAAAATATCTAGGTTACCCTGCGTTTTTGTTTTGTATCGTGGTTGTTTTTCTTAAACCTGTGATGATCGTGTATAATTTACACGAGAGCAGATGATGTTGCAGGAAGTAGAGCTCCTCAGTGAGTGGTCGCCAGAAGGAGATCGCCTGTTTTCTGTTTTTGTTAGGAGATCGCCTGTTTTCTGTTTCTGTTAGGAGATTGCCTGTTTTCTATTTTGCTGTATTTTGTTTAAGTTTTGGAAACTGACTGGATATGTATTAAACTCCCTGTGAGGAGAAATTTCATTATGTATATATATATATATATATATATATGTTCACTTCGATATTATTGTTTTACCTTTATTTCATTATATAAATATGAAAAGGATTTGGCGGGATGTTACAACCACCATATCATCAACATAGGCCTGCACATTCCTTCCCAGCATCGGTGCAAGTACCTTATCCATTAACCTTTGGTACGTGGCCCCAACATTCTTCAGCCCAAACGGCATTACTTTATAGCAAAAACACGATCTCTCTGTCATGAAGGCAGTCTTTTCTTCATCCATAGGATGCATCTTGATCTGATTATACCCTGAGAAGGCATCCAGAAAGCTCAACAACTTGCACCCTGCTGCACTGTCAACCAGGGCGTCTATACTTGGCAAAGGATATGAGTCCTTTGGACAAGCCTTGTTCAAATCCGTGAAATCGACGCACATGCGCCATTTCCCGCTGCTTTTCTTAACCAGTACAACGTTAGCGAGCCACTCGGGGTACTGGATTTCCCGAATGTGACCTGCGGCGAGGAGCTTCTGCGTTTCATCTCTAATCGCCTGCCTCTTCTCCTCGTTGAACTTTCTTCTCCTTTGTCGCACTGGTCTAATCTGGGGGTCCATCGCCAGGTGGTGGCACAAGAAGTCAGGGTCGATACCAGGCATATCCAAAGCAGACCATGCAAACGCGTCCAAATTCCTTTCTATCACCCCGGCGATCTGGTCTTGTGCTTCACGATCCAGAGATTTTCCCAGCTTGAAGACCTTGCCTTGTATTTTCCTCTCAACCCACTCCTCCACTGGTTGAGGCCTCCTTTCACTGGCGATCACCGCTTTGGCGATCCCTGTAGCCTTAGCCTCTTCTGGGCGATCGGCATTACTAACTCCTTTCCCAACATCTGCCACGTGTGCATTCCCCTCGGCGATCACCTCCATCGCAACATCAACTGCTTCCCCCCCTTGTCGCCTAGACTCCACGCCAGGAGGCGGTGTGGTTGAGATGTAGCTTATTGATCGCTTATTCTTGAGGCTGTTTTCGTAACACTTCTTTGCCTCCTTTTGATCAGACCGCAGGGTTATTACAACACCTTCCATTGAAGGGAGCTTAACCTTCATGTGCCTTGTTGAAGGCACCGCCCCTATCCGGTTGAGAGTTGGCCTCCCTAACAGGATGTTGTATGCTGAGGGGGCATTCACGACAAGGTATTTGATTTTCTCTGTTCTTGAAGCCGCCTCATCCGTGAAGGTGGTTCTCAACTCAATATACCCCCTGACCTCCACTTGATCGCCGGTGAAACCATACAAGCATCCTCCATAAGGTCTCAATTGATCAAGAGGTAACTGCAACTTGTTGAAAGTTGGCCAGAACATTACATCGGCCGAACTTCCCTGATCAACCAGCACCCGATGGATCTTCCTTCCTGCCGTGACAAGAGAAACCACTATAGGATCGTTGTCATGCGGTACAACATCTCTTCGGTCTTCTTTGGTAAACATGATGTCCACATCGGGCGAGTGATCCTCAAACGCTTCCACTGCCATCACGGACTAAGCATATTTCTTGTGCTGTGATGCGGTGCACCCACCTCCTGAGAAACCCCCAGCTATAGTGTGGATTTCCCCGTGAATGGGCACTTCGTGTTGTTGGCTCTCACTGCTCGCCGGCTGGGAGATCGACATACTTGCTGCCTTCTTCTCCAGCAAATAGTCTTTCAGAAATCCACTTTTCACCAGCTCGTCCAGTTGGTATCCCAACAACAGGCAGCAGTCAAGGGCGTGACCAAAACTTTTGTGGAATTCACACCACGTGTCTGGCTTTGGCCCCAACACCTTATCCGACACCTTCTCAGGCACCTTCAGCTTGGCAGCTATATTGGGAATGGCGATCAGGTCCGCCAATCCCATCACGAACTCATGCCTTGGAGGGTGCTTGAAATCCCTCTGGCGACCTGGCGTTCTTCCTCTACTATTGCCATCGCCTTTGTTTTTCTTTAGGTCATAAGGACGGTATGTCCTTTCATCCTTCTTCACCGCCGCCGTCTCCAATACCCTCTTAGGCTGAGGTTTGGTTTGGGCGCGTGGTTTCGCAGGAGCCGTATTCCCTCTCTTCTCTATCACTTCATTCTCGGCAGCGATGTGAGCCACAACACGTCGCCGAATATCTGCAAACGTTGCAGGGTGGCTCCTGATCAATGACTCGCTGAAGGGTCCAGGCAGCACGCCCTTCTTAAAGGCGTGCACAAACATCTCCTCATCTTTACCTGGCAGTCGGACTATCTGAGCTCCAAATCTATTCAAGTAGTCCTTCAAAGATTCCCCCTGACACTGCCTTACATCGAACAGGTCATACGACACCATAGGCGGCGCCTTATTCACAATGTACTGATCGACGAACAGCTTGAAGAATTGTTGGAAACTGGAAATGTATCCAGTAGGTAGGCTCACAAACCAATCCAACGCAGTGCTGTGGAGGGTGCTCATGAACATCTTACAATAGGCCGCATCCGATCCTCCCGACAGCATCATCTGCGTATGGAACGCAGTAAGGTGAGCCTCTGGATCTTCCACTCCAGTGAAAGAGGCCTTCACCACCGCGACATTTGCAGGAATCGCAGCGTCCATGATCGCCTGCGAAAATGGCATTGGAAAAACTCATGGTGGAGACGGTGGCGCACCTCCACTAGTCGCAGCACTCTCCCTTTGCTCGCGAAGAGCCTTGCGTAACTCTTCATTAACCTTGCTCAATGTAAGGACCTGAAAAATTTATTGGAATAAAAGAGTTATATTTTAAATAAATTCTAAGTATGTTTTTATTTAGAATAGAAAGGGAGGAAAAAGTTAAGTTTAGAAGTCTACGAGGTCGCCGGTCGCCTGCTGCACATGAGCGCCAGGTGGACATCGCGCGGGCGCGAGAGGCATGCAGGCATCGCGCGGACGCGAGAGGCATGCAGGCATCGCGCGGGCGCGAGAGGCATGCAGGCATCGCGCGGACGCGAGAGGCATGCAGGCATCGCGCGGGCGCGAGAGGCATGCAGGCATCGCGCGGGCGTGAGAGGCATGCAGGCATCTCGCGGGCGTGAGAGGCATGCAGGCATCGCGCGGGCGCGAGGGGCATGCGGGCATCGCGCGGACGCGAGGCACGCGGGCATTGCCAGGGCGCGATGCATGTGGACGTGGCCAAGGCGCGAGAGTTATGAGGGCGTCGCCAGGGAAGACATCGGTTGTCTCCTAGAGGAAGACATCGGTCGTTCGCCAGGAAGAGGTCATCGGTGGTAGTCTTCGCGCGAGGTCATCGGTGGTAGTCTTCGCGCGAGGTCATCGGTGGTAGTCTTCGCGCGAGGTCATCGGTGGATCGTCTTCGCGCGAGAGGTCATCAGAGGTTTCTCTTCGAGCTGGTAGTCATCGGCGAAAGGTCATCGCGCTACGTTAAGTTATACACAGAGAACGTGGGACCCAGACATCCAGCATGAGACGTTCTGCACGCGCGCCACGTAGACGAAAAGGGTGGTTCAGAATAGTGACATCAGAATGTTGGCATGCGCGGGAGACACTCACGGTCGTACTGTTCAGAGCAGTGGCTGGCATGCACAAGCGACAAACAGTGGCAGTACTGTTCAGAGCAGTGGTTGGCATGCACCAGAGACAACAGTGGTAGTACTGTTCAGAGCAGTGGTTTGCATGCACAAAAGACAACCGGGGTCGTACTGTTCAGAGGAACGTACGCCCAGGCTTTTGCAGAAAAAGGGGAGGGCAGCAGTATACGAGGACAGGTATGGTTGGGATCAAAACCCACTGAGAGGAGGCAAAGAGCGTTACAAGTGACCCAAGAGTGAAAGAGCGAGACTATCTCCATCCTCCTCCTTTCTCCCCTTCGCGCTGCGTTTTCCAGGCATCCTCAAGCACCAGTTCGACGTTTGCCCTTAGAGCACCTGGGGAATTCTCTGCAAGAGCTTAAGGCATCCTCGAAGCTCGTGGATTTCGGAACTCCTGGTGTTTGCGCAAGTCCAGGTAAGGGAAGCTGGACCTCTTTTCCATACGAGCCATAGTTTAGCTATCTTCTGAAATGAGGGCGACGTGGTCGCCATTTTCGTTTTCATCTGCGTAAAATGCTCTGTTTGTGTGCTTGGGCGACGAGGTCGCCGGTTTTATATACAATCTTCGAAACACTCTGTTTTTGAACTAGATCGCCGGTTTTGGCGCTGTTTTACGAACTCCTCTGTTTTTGATACTGTTTTGAAACTACTTGAGATTTACATGAGATATTCGAAGATCTGAAGCTTTGAAATGGTTGTTGATGTGATTTGAATGATTTATTTAAATGGTATGATGTGTTGGATGTGGTGAGTGTGAGGTCGAGGCATAGTATTTTCAGGAAAGAAAATACCGTGTAAGATCTTGTAGTAGGTGCATTGATCGGTGATTAAGAACGAGATATCCTGACTCTGCTGAGGTAATGGACTCACGTAGAGGAAGTTAATCAGTTGTTGAGAGTCGAAGGAGGTTCACCTGTATGGGTGGGTTGTTTGAAAGAGAACAAACCGACCTGTTTTGCGTGGATTAACCCTGTCATGCTGTATGGTGATGTGTGAGATTCATTATACGCTGATGAATGTGAGAGATTTCACGGCGACCCTGTGGATGTGTGAGATTCCACAGTGGGCAATATGACAGGTGCAGATCTCTGAGTCTAATCAATGCACGAGTATTCCGGAATTAGTGTCTTGTGTCTATGTATTGTGAGTCAGTGGAAAACCTGACGTGAGAAATGAGGAACACTGTATGTGGATAGACACTTGCTGCACTGCGTGATATGAACTACTCTTGAGGACTTGTGAAATGTGGGTTTTTACTTGATGGTATGTGGGAAGAATGAGAAAGCTGATGTTTTTACGTGGGTGCCTTAAATTAATTTATCTTGATTTTAAAGTTCATATCTAAATTCTCTTTTAAAACTGTCTAGCTTACCCTGCGTTTTCGTTTGTGGATGTTCTTCTTAAAACTTGTGATGATCGTGTATGATTTACACGGGAGCAGATGACGTTGCAGGAAAGTGAGATCGCCGGTCTGATAGGAGATCACCTGATTGACTAGGAGATCGCCCTTTTTTTTGCATATCGCCCGATTTGTCTTTTGTTGTATTTTTGGTTAAGTTTTTTTTGGAAAGATTCACAGTTTGTGTATTAAACTCCCGATGAGGAGAAACTCCATTATATATATATGATTATGTTTATTTCAAAATACTTGTTTATCTTCATTTATATTATATAAATATGAAATGTATTTGGTGGGATGTTACATTAATGGTATCAGAGCAGTTCGTCCTTAGGATGACCTGAGGGCTGTGGATCCATTGTGTTTCTTCTGCTCATAAAAGTTATTTGAGTTTTTAAATAACAACTATAGTGAAAGGTTTTCAAACGTTTTGTACTGAAAAGTTTGTGTGTGCTTCTGTGCTTTAGTGAACGTATACTCTAGCTGAAAATCTTAGTATTAAGGGTGAGAAGATCTTGATGAAGTAATGAGGGTGCACACTCATAACTGGATCGAGATGATTCTCAATCTTAATTCCAAAGATTTGATGTTTAGTATACATTGAATGCTGGTGTGATCTAGTTTAGCTTATTGAGTGTTTCTGCAATTGACTGAAAATGGTTGTTTGAACTGATGGTGACGATACCAGTAGCTGTTCTAATACCTTGCTTGAGATTCTAAGTATTACGAGTATGTTGTTAAGCTCAAATTCTTGATGACTTTGAGATGCTGACCTTTGTAAGGTCTAGTTATTACCTCCTGAATGAATTGATTTCTTATCAATCTCATTCCTGTAGTTGTAGGGAATATAGGAAACTCATAGCTTCAAGATCCGAAACAAGAGAGATGGCACGTAGACCCTCTACCCCACCCCAACCTTCTTCTGAAATGGGTCAGATCGCCAAGGCCATCGAGATGATGGCAAGTGCCATCCAGCAGCAGAATGCGGCGATGTCTCAAAATCACCAAGCTACAATGCAACAGTGGGAGACCGCCAGATCGGCCGCAACAAACCCCGACGTCGGTCAGCCTCAGGAGCATATGGGACTGACTGAGTTCCTCAGGCACAACCCACCTAAGTTCAGTGGGAACGTTACCCCTGATCAAGCAGATCAGTGGGTCAGGGGGTTAGAGAAGATATTCAGGGCGACTTCCTGCCCTGAAGACAAGAAGCTGGTGTTTGCCACATACCTCCTGTCTGGGGAAGCTGAGTTCTGGTGGATGGGAACTCAGCAGATGATGGAGGCCCGAGAGGAAGTGATGGATTGGGAAAGCTTCAGAGTGAGGTTCCTGGAGAAGTACTTCCCAGACAGCGCAAGATTTGCGAAGGAAGCTGAGTTCCTGAGGTTGGAGCAGGGGGATATGTCTGTGAATGCCTATGCTGCTCGGTTCGAGTACCTCGCCAGGTTTTATACCCAAGCCACCTCTGAGGCTTGGAGGTGTAGGAAATTCGAAGAAGGACTGAAGCATGGGCTGAAGAGGACCATAGCCCCGATGTGCATTAGAGAATTTCATGCCTTAGTGGAGAAGGCGAAAATGGTGGAGACTCTAGAGAAGGGTGAGTCTCGGGTGAGCAGGTCCCACCCAGGCGGTTCCTCCAATGGGAAGGCAAGGGTACAGCAACAGCAGTTTAAGCCCTACGCGAGGCCTCCACAGCATAGGGCGAGAGCAGCACCACCCCAGTCTCATCAGCAACAAACCAGGAAATTTCAATGTTTCCATTGCGGTGGGCCACACACAGCCAATGTGTGCCCCAAGAAAGACTCAGAGAGGAGATGCTTTACCTGCCAGAAGACGGGGCACGTTGCCAAGTATTGTCCTACTCAACACAGAATGACTCAACCCAGTGGTTCCCAGCAGATGAGGAACGAAGGCAACAGACCTCAGGCAACCGGGAGGGTGTTTGCCTTGTCAGGAGCTGAGGCGTCCCAATCAGGTAACCTTGTGCAGAATGTTTGCTTTATAGCTGGTAGAGGTGTAAAAACTTTGTTTGATTCTGGAGCGACACACTCCTTTGTGTCAAGCATGTGTGTAGCCGAGTTGGGCCTTATGGTGAGAGAGTTACCCTTCGAACTGTTGGTCTCTACACCTGCGTCAGGACAGGTGTTGACCTCCACAGTTTGCCCTGAATGTCCAGTGATAGTAGAGGGACGTAGATTCAAAGTGAACTTGATCTGCCTACCTCTTCAGGACCTGGATGTTATCCTGGGAATGGATTGGCTAGCTGCCAATCATGTTCTCATAGACTGTGGTAGGCAGAAGGTAGCATTTCCAGACCCCCAAGAATCAGAGGTGTGGCCAGTTCAAAGAGGGCGATCAGAGTTGGAAGAAGGGGCGAGGTGCTTCGTGATGCTAGCTCGGTTGGAAGTGAGGAATGAAGGGGACGTAAGCAGAATACACGTGGTGAGGGATTTCACGGATGTATTTCCAGAAGAGGTGCCTGGGTTACCCCCTAAGAGAGAATTGGAATTCTCTATTGACTTGGTACCTGGAGCTGGACCAGTGTCAATGGCACCTTACAGGATGGCACCAGCCGAGTTAGTAGAGTTAAAGAAGCAGTTGGAAGAGCTGCTGGAGAAACAATTCATCAGACCCAGTGTATCTCCGTGGGGAGCTCCAGTGCTCCTAGTCAAGAAGAAGGATGGAGGGTCTCGGTTGTGTATAGACTACAGGCAATTGAACAAATTGACCATCAAGAACAAGTACCCCCTACCTCGGATTGACGATTTGATGGACCAGATTCATGGGGCCTCGGTGTTCTCCAAGATCGACCTGAGATCGGGGTATCACCAAATCTTGGTAAAAGCTGAAGATGTTCAGAAGACAGCTTTTAGGACTCGGTATGGGCACTACGAGTATGTAGTGATGCCATTTGGAGTCACCAATGCTCCAGCTCTATTCATGGACTACATGAATAGGATTTTTCGCCCTTTCTTGGACAAGTTTGTGGTGGTCTTCATAGATGACATCCTCATTTACTCAAGGACCGAGGAGGAGCATGAGGAACACCTGAGGACAGTATTGGAGATACTGAGGGAGAAGCAGCTCTATGCCAAATTCTCTAAGTGTGAGTTCTGGCTAAAGGAAGTCAACTTCTTAGGGCACGTGATATCTGTCCAGGGGATCTCGGTAGACCCAGCCAAGGTAGAGGCAGTGCTGCAGTGGGAACGCCCTAAGACAGTCACAGAGATAAGGAGCTTTGTGGGGTTGGCGGGCTACTATCGGAGGTTCATTGAGGATTTTTCCAAAGTTGTGGCTCCTTTAACACAACTGACCCGCAAGGACCAACCCTTTGCTTGGACCGACCGATGTGAGCAGAGCTTCAAGGAACTAAAGGAGAGGCTGACCAGTGCTCCAGTGCTGGTGATTCCAGAAGTAGGAAGACCTTTTGATGTCTTCTGTGATGCCTCACATCAAGGTTTGGGATGCGTCTTGATGCAAGAGAAGAGAGTGGTTGCATATGCTTCAAGGCAACTCAAGGTGCATGAGAGAAACTACCCTACTCATGATCTGGAGTTGGCAGCGGTAGTGTTTGCCTTGAAGATCTGGAGGCATTATCTTTACGGAGCTCGGTTCCAGGTATTCAGTGACCATAAGAGCCTGAAATACCTGTTTGATCAGAAGGAACTAAACATGAGGCAAAGAAGGTGGATGGAATTCCTAAAGGACTACGATTTTCAACTCATGTATCACCCAGGGAAGGCCAATGTAGTGGCAGATGCCTTGAGTAGGAAGTCTATACAAGTCGCCACCATGATGATGGAAGAGCAGAAACTGATCGAGCAGTTCAGGGACTTAAACCTTGGGGTGGAGTTCCACGTGAATCACATTAGTTGTAGTAAGCTGACTATAACTAATGACTTCCTGGGGATGTTGAAGGATAAGCAATTGGAGGACCCGAGCCTGAAGCATGCTGTAGAGTCACTGGGGACCGACCAGGCGAGAGAATTTGAGATGGGCGAAGATGGGATCTTGAGGTTTAATGGCAGAATTTGCATACCTGCAAATGATGAGTTGAAGAAGATGATCCTAGATGAAGGTCACAAGAGTCGCCTTAGCCTACACCCAGGTATGAATAAGATGTATCATGACTTGAAGGAGTCATTTTGGTGGGCGGGCATGAAGAAAGACGTCGCCCAGTATGTCACTACCTGCTTAACGTGTCAAAAGGCAAAAGTAGAGCATCAGAGACCTGGCGGGTTGTTACAGCCATTGGATATCCCTGAGTGGAAATGGGACAGCATTGCCATGGATTTTGTCACCCATTTACCCAGATCAGCGAAGGGGCATGATGCAATCTGGGTCATAGTAGATCGGCTGACAAAGAGTGCCCACTTCCTCCCAGTAAATATGAAGATGCCCATGGCCAAGTTGGCACAGCTGTACATCAAGGAGATTGTGAGGTTGCATGGAGTGCCTTCCAGCATCATTTCAGATAGGGATCCCAGGTTCACTTCACGGTTTTGGCAGACCTTGCAAGAGTGTTTGGGAACCAAGTTGAGGATGAGCTCTGCATATCATCCCCAAACAGATGGTCAGTCAGAGAGGACGATCCAATCTTTGGAAGATCTGCTGAGGGCATGCGTTTTGGATCAATTGGGAGGTTGGGAGGAGGTGTTGCCACTAGTGGAGTTTACCTATAACAATAGCTACCACGCCAGCATTGGGATGGCACCATATGAAGCCCTGTATGGGAGGAAATGCAGAACTCCCTTATGTTGGTACCAGGAGGGCGAGGCAGTCTTGGTTGGGCCAGAGTTGATTCAGCAGACGACCGAGAAGGTGAAGCAGATACAAAGCAGAATGAAAGCCTCTCAGAGTAGGCAGAAGTCCTATGCAGATCAGAGGAGAAAGCCTTTGGAGTTTGCTGCTGGAGATCACGTGTTCATGAAAGTGACACCAACCAAGGGTGTAGGGCGGGCGATCAGGTCAAAGAAGTTGTCCCCTAAGTTCGTGGGACCATATCAGATCTTAAGAAGGATTGGCCCAGTGGCGTATGAGATCGCCCTACCTCCCCATCTGGCGAATCTGCACAATGTGTTTCACGTGTCACAGCTGAGGAAGTACATGGCAGACCCTAGTCATGTGCTGGATGTAGACGACGTGCAGATTAGGGATGACTTGTCCTTTGAAGCAAAACCAGTCAGGATTGACGATCGGCAATGTAAACAGCTCAGAGGCAAGACCATCGACATGGTGAAAGTGGTGTGGGATGAGAAATCGGGGGATTCTACTTGGGAGTTAGAAGAACCCATGAGGGAGGCTTATCCATACCTCTTTTCCTTGTAATCCAATTTTCGAGGACGAAAATTTTTCTTGTTAGGGAGAATGTAAGGACCTGAAAAATTTATTGGAATAAAAGAGTTATATTTTAAATAAATTCTAAGTATGTTTTTATTTAGAATAGAAAGGGAGGAAAAAGTTAAGTTTAGAAGTCTACGAGGTCGCCGGTCGCCTGCTGCACATGAGCGCCAGGTGGACATCGCGCGGGCGCGAGAGGCATGCAGGCATCGCGCGGACGCGAGAGGCATGCAGGCATCGCGCGGGCGCGAGAGGCATGCAGGCATCGCGCGGACGCGAGAGGCATGCAGGCATCGCGCGGGCGCGAGAGGCATGCAGGCATCGCGCGGGCGTGAGAGGCATGCAGGCATCTCGCGGGCGTGAGAGGCATGCAGGCATCGCGCGGGCGCGAGGGGCATGCGGGCATCGCGCGGACGCGAGGCACGCGGGCATTGCCAGGGCGCGATGCATGTGGACGTGGCCAAGGCGCGAGAGTTATGAGGGCGTCGCCAGGGAAGACATCGGTTGTCTCCTAGAGGAAGACATCGGTCGTTCGCCAGGAAGAGGTCATCGGTGGTAGTCTTCGCGCGAGGTCATCGGTGGTAGTCTTCGCGCGAGGTCATCGGTGGTAGTCTTCGCGCGAGGTCATCGGTGGATCGTCTTCGCGCGAGAGGTCATCAGAGGTTTCTCTTCGAGCTGGTAGTCATCGGCGAAAGGTCATCGCGCTACGTTAAGTTATACACAGAGAACGTGGGACCCAGACATCCAGCATGAGACGTTCTGCACGCGCGCCACGTAGACGAAAAGGGTGGTTCAGAATAGTGACATCAGAATGTTGGCATGCGCGGGAGACACTCACGGTCGTACTGTTCAGAGCAGTGGCTGGCATGCACAAGCGACAAACAGTGGCAGTACTGTTCAGAGCAGTGGTTGGCATGCACCAGAGACAACAGTGGTAGTACTGTTCAGAGCAGTGGTTTGCATGCACAAAAGACAACCGGGGTCGTACTGTTCAGAGGAACGTACGCCCAGGCTTTTGCAGAAAAAGGGGAGGGCAGCAGTATACGAGGACAGGTATGGTTGGGATCAAAACCCACTGAGAGGAGGCAAAGAGCGTTACAAGTGACCCAAGAGTGAAAGAGCGAGACTATCTCCATCCTCCTCCTTTCTCCCCTTCGCGCTGCGTTTTCCAGGCATCCTCAAGCACCAGTTCGACGTTTGCCCTTAGAGCACCTGGGGAATTCTCTGCAAGAGCTTAAGGCATCCTCGAAGCTCGTGGATTTCGGAACTCCTGGTGTTTGCGCAAGTCCAGGTAAGGGAAGCTGGACCTCTTTTCCATACGAGCCATAGTTTAGCTATCTTCTGAAATGAGGGCGACGTGGTCGCCATTTTCGTTTTCATCTGCGTAAAATGCTCTGTTTGTGTGCTTGGGCGACGAGGTCGCCGGTTTTATATACAATCTTCGAAACACTCTGTTTTTGAACTAGATCGCCGGTTTTGGCGCTGTTTTACGAACTCCTCTGTTTTTGATACTGTTTTGAAACTACTTGAGATTTACATGAGATATTCGAAGATCTGAAGCTTTGAAATGGTTGTTGATGTGATTTGAATGATTTATTTAAATGGTATGATGTGTTGGATGTGGTGAGTGTGAGGTCGAGGCATAGTATTTTCAGGAAAGAAAATACCGTGTAAGATCTTGTAGTAGGTGCATTGATCGGTGATTAAGAACGAGATATCCTGACTCTGCTGAGGTAATGGACTCACGTAGAGGAAGTTAATCAGTTGTTGAGAGTCGAAGGAGGTTCACCTGTATGGGTGGGTTGTTTGAAAGAGAACAAACCGACCTGTTTTGCATGGATTAACCCTGTCATGCTGTATGGTGATGTGTGAGATTCATTATACGCTGATGAATGTGAGAGATTTCACGGCGACCCTGTGGATGTGTGAGATTCCACAGTGGGCAATATGACAGGTGCAGATCTCTGAGTCTAATCAATGCACGAGTATTCCGGAATTAGTGTCTTGTGTCTATGTATTGTGAGTCAGTGGAAAACCTGACGTGAGAAATGAGGAACACTGTATGTGGATAGACACTTGCTGCACTGCGTGATATGAACTACTCTTGAGGACTTGTGAAATGTGGGTTTTTACTTGATGGTATGTGGGAAGAATGAGAAAGCTGATGTTTTTACGTGGGTGCCTTAAATTAATTTATCTTGATTTTAAAGTTCATATCTAAATTCTCTTTTAAAACTGTCTAGCTTACCCTGCGTTTTCGTTTGTGGATGTTCTTCTTAAAACTTGTGATGATCGTGTATGATTTACACGGGAGCAGATGACGTTGCAGGAAAGTGAGATCGCCGGTCTGATAGGAGATCACCTGATTGACTAGGAGATCGCCCTTTTTTTTGCATATCGCCCGATTTGTCTTTTGTTGTATTTTTGGTTAAGTTTTTTTTGGAAAGATTCACAGTTTGTGTATTAAACTCCCGATGAGGAGAAACTCCATTATATATATATGATTATGTTTATTTCAAAATACTTGTTTATCTTCATTTATATTATATAAATATGAAATGTATTTGGTGGGATGTTACACTCAGCTCTTCGTTCCTGGCCTGAGAAGCGACCAGGTCATCGTGCATCTTCATCTGCTCGACACGCGACGCTGCCACATTTTCTTGCAAAGTGCGCATCATCTCCAGCATTTGCGCCATCGTCACGGTGTTCTCTCCAGACTGCGCCGCGACTGAACTTGATCTGGTTGTCCTCATCTTCCTCATGAAACTTCTACTACCTTCACACAGCTACCTTTCAGCACGCGAAAGTTATCTCGCAACAGCGCTCAAGAAACGCTTCAACTTCCTTCGCACAACGATCGATTCAGTAATCAATCGGTAGAAACCTCCAGAAACAATTCTTCATCGATTAAACGCAACTCAAACGGTTAAAACCTCCAAAAACCGATTGCGACAGCAAGCAATCGAACAGAAGCCACCGAAAACCTCACAAACTCAACAGTGGATGGGAATCACAGTTTACACGGCCCCACGGTGGGCGCCTGATACCTCACTTCGGGACCTTGTAGCACTTTACTCACAAAATAAATAGGCTTCTGGACCTGGTTTTGGTCTTGAACAAGCACCGCACTCACCGCTCTCTCAGTTACAGCATAATACAACCTGAGAGGCACTCCTACTAACGGTTTGCACAGAACCGGCGGGCTTGCTAAATATGCCTTAAGCTTCACGAAAGCTTCTTCACACTCCTGGGTCCAGACAAACCTATTGTTTCTCTTTAAACATTGAAAATATGGGTGGCCCTTCTCGCCGCTAGCTGACACAAAGCGTGAGAGAGCAGCCATCCGACCTGTCAACTGCTGCACCTCCTTCACCGTAGCTGGGCTTCTCATCGCCATAATAGCAACAACGGTGATCGGTAGTCAGATACCAAGTGGCCGCCACCCCCAGAGCGGTGCCTAGATAAGCGCCTGGAGGCACCGCCCGGTCATCGGGGGGAAGTTATGAGGCACCGCACGGTCATCGGTGGATAGGCATGAGGCACCACCTGGTCATCGGGGAGAAGTTATGAGGCACCGGTCGGTTGTAAGCGCATGCAGAGGGCGATCGGTCATCGGGGTTCTTGCCAACGCGTGTTAAGCTGAGACCAAGGTTCCCAGCGAGAACTGATCCGGTCGGTCATCGGTAGTCAATGACTTCAGCAGTAGATTGCCACGTGGACCAATCACAAGGTGCCACGTGGAACGACATGGCAGGAGAATACATGGATCAAGAAGAGCAAGAGAAAAGAGAATGTAGCTTAGAAGTTGAGGGAATCGCCGTTTGTTGAAGAAGGCGGCGGTCTCCTACTTCTCTCGTATGTAATCAGTAAACGCCTAGATTGCACGTGATCGCCGAAAGAGGACATCGCCGAAAGAGGACATCGCCGGGTATTAGAGAAGACTTGGTAAACGTTTACTACATGGTCTAAATACAGGAGATAAGTGGTATATTTGCCTGTGTGCTCTGAGAACCGTGATAACCAGTGTTAACCAGCTTTAAGGCTGTGCCCAGAATAGCTTGCGTACTAAGTTACTCCCTGTGTGGATAACTTAGTCGCAGGAGTAAAGGGAAAGTAACGTTTCAGTTGCAAGTACTCCAGATGGTGACACGTGTACGACCAGATGCGGTCCACGTGTCGAGAGGAATAACCGTCAGGAGAGAGAAAAACACAGGTATATATAGAATTCCTAACGGTATTCAGAGGGGGGTTTTTTCATTGGTAACAACTCACTTGCACGGTTCCTAGTTTTCTCTGAGAGAATTTGTTGATTCGACCACTGACTTGAGCGTCGGAGCTACACTGGCCGCAGAGGCGCCTTTCTGTTCTTTCAGGTTTCTTGGAAGGTTTGGAGCTGGAGAGGAGGAATGTTGACGTTCGAGTCAAGCGGCAGGATCAAGAAACATAATGTTTACCTATAGTGAGCATCGAAAGATGACTAGTGCCCGTGGTAGGCCGTTTCTTTTGTTAAAGATAGAAGATAAATGTGTTTATTTTCTGTTATTATTTGCTTCTCTCAGGCGAAAGTCGCTGTATGTGGGTAATGTGCCTATAAAAGGGGTGTGAGGCTCCCATATGAGATACGTTGTTTTTGCACACTAAACTGAGTTGCTTTTGTAAGCCCTTATTAAATTGAGTGTCGTAGTGTGACTGACCGTTAGGACGCCTCTGTCTTAACAGGAATAGCATCCAGATAGCGAGGGAAGGCGCAAATTCCAGCAAAAGACAGATAGGGTTAGAGCTTGCCTGTTGAGATTCACCGACAACCGAGTTAATCGGCAAGAACAAGCAGAATGTGCAGTTGCCAAATTTGTGAAAGAGGAATTAAGATTTCGGAGAGTAGACTAGAATAGAGAGAAGAGAAGGCGAAGAGTTTTGGAGAGTTATTGAGAGGATTTGAGAGGTATTAGGGTTTCTTAGTGAGTGAGTGAGTGAAATTGAACCTTTAATAAAAACTACTTTCTTCATATGAGTGAGCCACATGTCAATGTTTTATTAGATATTATTTGCTATTTTGAGTATTAAATTTTGAATTTTTTTTTAAAAATGCCTGTGATTGACACATGGTAAATTTTTACTTTTAAGTGGTCACTATTTGATCCAGCCTCTTGACCAAAGCGTTAGAACTTCTCCTTCTCGAACCTCGTCCTCTCCAGCTTCACGCCAAGTACACCGATGACCTTCACCTGATAATCCTCCAAGAAACCTGAAAGAACAGTATGGCGCCTCTGCGGTCGGTTGCGCTCCGACGCTCAAGTCAGTGATTGAATCAACAAAGAATTTCAAAGAAAACTCAGAACCGTGTGCAAGTGAATCACCACCCAATGAATCCTCCTCCCCTAAATTCCGTTAAGAATTCAATATATATACCTGAGTCTTTCTCTCTCCTGACGGTTATTCCTCTTGACACGTGGATAACATCTGGTCATACACGTGTCACCATCTGGAGTACCTACAGCTGAAACGTTACTTTCACTTTGCTCCTGCGACTAAGTTATCCACACAGGGAGTAGCTTAGTGCACAGGCTACTCTGGGCACAACCTTAACATGGCGAGCTGGTTAACACTGGGTATCACGGCTCACACTACACATGGTGGCAGATATGTCACTTATCTTCTCTACTTTGGCGGCAGACATGCCACTTATCTTCTGCATTTAGACCATATAATAAGTGCTTACCAAATCTTCTCAAATACTCGGCGATGTACTCCTTTTGGCGACTTGTTGACCACCTGATCTCCTCATCTTTGCACACGACGATCATGTGCAATCTAGGCGATTACTGATTACATACGAGAAAAATCAGAGATCGCCGCCTTCTTAACAAACGGCGATCTCATCGACTTCTAAGCTACACTAACGACGATCTCATCGACTTCTAAACTACACTTTTCTTTCTCTTACTCTTCTTGATCCACGTGTCCTCCTCAAGCACGCCCACAGGATTACCTCACAACTACGTCATCATACCTGACTACTTGGTCAGTACACTATTTATATTATTTATAGATTTATATAAATTTGTATTATTTATAGATTACTGATATAATATATAGATTATGAGAGTCTGATGACATAGTTGTCGAAAGTTGCAGAGAAGAAAATCGCTCCACACGAAGCGAAACCGTGCCACGTATCCATCCAACTACCAATGTTATTTTATTGAATTTTAGACTTTATAATAGATAGTAGATGTGGGGTGGGCCCAGCCCACAATATTTATTATTCCATTTCCAGCATAAATCGCATCGGCCAAACTAAGCTCTCTTTTCTCTGTTCCGATTCCAAAACGCAGAATCAACCATGTCGTTCCCCTTCAGCCACACCCACCACCGCAGAGACGACGACGACGAACCACCCACCGCTTACCCTCCGCCGGGAAACACCTTCCCCAACCCTCTCGAACAGCCACCCCCAGCCTTCTACGGCGCTCCCCAACCCCCGCCCCCTCATCCCGGGACCAACGTGTTCCATTCCTCTCACGTCCCACCACCAGGACACGTGTCGCAGGACTTCAACTACTCAGCTCCCCCTTCTCATCACCATTCTCACCACCATCATGAAGCAGATCACGGGTTCTCCCATGGGTACTCCCCTGCTGCCGATTACCCCCCTCCTGGAGCCACCTCCACCGTCCACCACGTGGCTCACGAGACCCACCACCACACCCCTCATTTCTCTTCTCACAATGCTCCCACCGCCGTGAGCCACGTCAGCCACCAGGTTAACACCGGTCTCCACACCAAACCCACAGTGAGGGTTGTAACCAAAGCTGCGCCTGATTTCTCTCTCACCATTCGTCAGGGCCAAGTCATTCTCGCACCCTCCGATCCCACCGATGAGTACCAGGTAGCTTCACGTGTCTCCCTCGCAACCCACATTCACGAAAAATGTGATCCTTTTCTGTAATACATTAGTTATTTTTTATTTGAGTATTTGGGAAATGCAGCATTGGTACAAGGATGAGAAGTACAGCACCAGGGTGAAGGATCAAGAGGGGTGCCCTGCTTTCTCTTTGGTCAACAAGGCCACTGGTGAGGCCTTGAAGCATTCAATTGGTTCCTCTCATCCAGTAAGATCTTTCTCTCAAGGTTTACTCTTTCATTGCAGAGTGTTTCTTTTTCTTTGATGTGACTGTGCTTGATAATTGCTTTGCTGGTTTTACAATTGGGATTATAAAGTGCAAATTGCGAGCTGGTTGAATGATTTCAATGTTCAGTGCATTCACCCAATTGGGGATCAGCACCCGTAGATGAAGATTGGATAGATTAAATTTCAGATGCATATTTTTAGTTTTATTTACAGGTTACGATATGATCCGTTTGATTTTCATCCAACGGGTTACAATTATTACCTGACTGTGTGTGTTAAATTCCTGATTGCAGGAAATGTGTATATTCCATTGAATGTGATGTCTGTTACTGCAAGTGGATGCCAGTGGTTTTCTATTACTATTGTATATGTATTTACTGTAGTAACAACATGACCGCTTTGGTAGCTTTTTCTATTTCGAATAATGTACATACCAAAAATGGGGTTTATGGGTGGATGAAAACGAGTGAGTGGTAAAAGGAAAAGGTAAAGAGAAAAAAATGGAGTTGGTAATGATGTAATGGAAGGTGAAAAGAGAGAGGGAGAAAAATGAGGGGAAAGTGAGATGTAAGAGAGTGAATATGGGATCATGATAACGCTAAAATCAAAATGGTGAAGCTAGGACCTTTTGTCAATGGCTTTAATTATGACTGGGTTGGAGCTTTATGCTTTTAAGATAAAGATGCGTTGTTGTGTTGTTCTGATGTGCAGATTTCGAAACTGTTTGCATTGGGATAAGAGCATCAGTAATACGATCATGTGTTCATTTTATACTAGTGCACTTTCTTTTACCTGTCATCTTTAAGTAGTGTTGTTGTTAGTGGTTTTTAAGGCACGTGGTTTTAACCTTGAAGTGAGACAAGATGCTTCTGGGCCCCTAAACTTTTTTATTACAAAAATAATGTTAACTATATCCCCTTTCTGTTTTATACTTTCAATAATGTGCTCTGCATATTGCTATGGATTCTGAAACTTTGTGGTTGAGTTGAGCTGCATATCTCCACATTATTTGTTTGTGTATGGTTCTCCCCGTAAAGTGAAAATTGTTCGATAGAAGGGGAGATCAAAACAAAATAACAAATTTGTATAACATTCTTTTTCCTCCCTTCTCTTTCTTTTCCTCTCTTTGTTAATTTGTTATTTACATTGGAAATTTTTATAATTGTTTTGTAGGTTCGGTTGATACCTTACAAACCAGACTACCTTGACGAGTCTATTTTGTGGACTGAGAGCCGGGACCTAGGTGATGGCCACAGAACTATAAGGATGGTCAATAACGTTCATCTTAATGTGGATGCTTTCCAAGGTGATAAGCATTCTGGAGGTGTGCATGACGGCACTACAATAGTCCTCTGGGACTGGAACAAAGGTGATAACCAGCGGTGGAAGATCTTACCTTACTGTAAGTTCTCTACCCATAACATAATAAAGTAAATTCCTACCAAATTTCTATCATGATTCTTCCTTTTTGTGATGCCTTCTAAATGCCTAATAGTTTTAAAACATAACGAAGTTTGTATGCATATATGCTATATGTTTTTAAATGTCTCACCATTTGGTCAAAGGATTCGCATTATTTGCTGTGACATCAATGTTCCATCCCTAATGATTCTAAATTTATACCATCCACCCAACAGCCTTTTCTCTTTTGTTATTAGCTTACAATCTAGAAAATAAAATATCTATCATGCTTTTTGTTGTTGGATGTGCCTGAAAATTGACAAGTTTTTCTCCTCTTTTTCTTCTTTTGCCAAAGAATGAATTACTGTTTCTACTTTTGTTTAATCTTAACGATTATGCTTAATGCAGGAGTAAAATTGACGGAATTGTGAGTGGGGGGTGGCTTTGAAGATGCTAAGTTAAGATGTATTTTGAGTGGTTTGTGCTTTGTATTTTTTACTTGCGGGTGTTATCTAGAATATGAATGATCTGGTGGGTGTTATCTAGAATATGAATGATCTGGTGCATTTACTAGTACTATACCATGCAATCAGCTTTTTTCAATAGAATAAGTGTGTTTATCTATTTCTACTACATACATGTGACAGTGGTTAAATTGATGATTACCATATATGAATATTGGTGTATACAGTTCATGTGCCTCTATATATCTTTGTTTCATCTGTCACTGATGACCATTTTGTTAAAATTGATGGCTAAAACAAGAGGGATGAATTGTTTTTGAAAGCTTTTCGCAAATGTTTGGTTAAGAATGAATTTCTTTATCAATTCACAAAGACAGATAAGAGAAGTTAAAAGAAATCAAGCTTTCAAAATATGCAGATATTATTATAGAGTTAACAACAATGTTATATATCAGAATTATAACCGATTGCCAGAACAATATAACCGGTTACTGAAACATTAACAAGATAAACCAAGACAGAGAAAGAGAGATTTACACAAAGCAATTATATTGGTTCACTCAACTCCTGAGTTATATACAGTTTTTTAGAAAAACTTTTTGAGTTCCACTATGTAATACACAACAGATTACATACACACAACAATACAAAGAGAGGATCTTTTACACCTAAGACATACGCACTCTTTGTCAACTACACACACCTCAAATCAGATCAATCTCTGGTTTTACAGGATTTTTACACACTTACAAGATTTACAAGATTCTAATCTCAGGAACAAAGAAAGGAATAGAAAACACCTAGTTTAAACGTTCTTAGATTCGTGTAATGATCAGAACATCGACTATTGAGCAATCTTGAAACTTTCAACAAAAATTCTTCTCAAAACTGATTTCACAAAACTTTCTTAGATCACTGTAAAGCTCTCTTTTTCAAAACTTTCTGTATCACAAAGTGTATTTTCTATGTTTGAAAAAGATAAGAGAGACCCATTTTATAAACCTCACAAAAAGCCGATCTGCCAGCTATAATTAGACCAAAACAGTTTTTCAAAAGTTGTAACAGAAATTCAAATTTCAACCGATTGAAACTTCGAAATAACCAGTTGATTATGTTAAGCCAGTTATAAACCAGTTGAAAAACCCATCAGACAGGCCATGTGAGAAACAATCGGTTAACTCGTGGAAATAATCGGTTGTTTATCACTTAGCTTTTCAAAACCATTTTCTCTTTAAGAATCAAGTTGCTCAAGCTAAAGTTATGAATAAAAAACAAAATATACAAATTCTAAAACATAAAACAGAGATCTAAGCACAACTTCATCACAACAACCAAGCACAATACAGATACTTCACATATTTGGTTCATCAAAGCCTTAGTTCCAACATATTTAACTAATATTTCAACTAACATTGGAAGTATAATGTAGCTAACCATCATCTTGGGTTTTCAATGTTTCATTATGTCTTAAATTTCTTCTGTATTTTAGGTTGCTCGTCGAGGCACTTCGAACAATTATTTAGTGCATATCATGAGTAATTCTTGATGATGATATCTTGACAATTATGCATCAAAATCAAATCAAATCATAATTATAATTGTATCTTTTGATCATTTAGTTATCAAATTAATATTTTTCTAATTTTGTAGCCACAGTTTATAAGATGAATAATCCAGTCGAAAGATACATTGAAAAAAAATAGAGTGAAAAAAAAGGAGTTATTAGGTTGTAAAATGTTTTTGTAAGTTTACTGTATATTTGAAATTTACTTGAATAATATTAAATATTGTAGTACTTTTATTTTTAGTTATATATATATATATGATCCGGTCGGTCATCGGTAGGCGATGATGTCAGCAGCAGATGACCACGTGGACCAGTCACAGGGTGACACGTGGCATGAGATGGCAGGCGAATCAGGGAGGAGACCACCAAGAATGGTGATCGGTGGTCAGTTACCAAGTGGCCATCACCCCCAGAGCGGTGCCTAGATAAGTGCCTGGAAGCACCGCACGGACGTCGGTGGGAAGTCATGAGTCACCACACAGACGTCGGTGGAAGGTCATGAGGCACCGCACGGACGTCGGTGGAAAGTCATGAGGCACCGCACGGACGTCGGTGGAAGGTCATAAGGCACCGCACGGACGTCGGTGGAAAGTCATGAGTCACCGCACGGACGTCGGTGGAAGGTCATGAGGCACCGCACGGTCATCGGTGGAAGGTCATGAGGCACCGCACGGTCATCGGTGGAGAGTCATGAGGCACCGCACGGTCATCGGTGGAGAGTCATGAGGCACTGCACGGTCATCGGGGATAGTCGTCAGGGTCCCAGCGAGAGCGTTACGCATGCACCTTGCATGATGTCAAGCCAGAAGACGTGCAGTGAGACCATGCAGGCAGGACACGCCTGGTGAGTGTGCTTAGACCAGCCCCGCCAGGTGCTCTCCTGGGAGCATGCACTCAACTAGAAGACGTGCGGTGAGACCATGCAGGCAGGACACGCCTGGTGAGTGTGCTTAGACCAGCCCTGCCAGGCGCTCTCCTGGGAGCATGCACTCAACTAGAAGACGTGCGGTGAGACCATGCAGGCAGGACACGCCTGGTGAGTGTGCTTAGACCAGCCCCGCTAGGCGCTCTCCTGGGAGCATGCACTCACTCAGAGAACGAAGAAACGCGCTAAGTTACTCCGCAAGAGGATAACTTAGCCGCACAGAGAAAAGCGCAGAAGCCTTCCAGGTGTGACACGTGTACGGTCAGATGCCAGTTGCATGCCTCCACGTGTCACCATCTGGGAGAGAGGCGTGGCCCAAGTGTAACATCCCGCCAAATTGGTTTTCATAAATATAAAATGAAATAAAGGAAAAACAAAAATATTTAAGTGAACATACGTATTTATATAAAATGAAGTTGCTCCTCACAGGGAGTTTAATACATAATCGGTCAATTTTTCCAAAACTTAAACAAAATACAGCCAAATAAATTGAAACCGGCGGTCTCCCTACATAAACCGGCGATCTCCGATCAGAAGACCCAAAACAGCCGATCTGCTATCAGAACAGAAATCAGGCGATCACCACATAGAGACAGAAACAGGCGATCTCCTTCCGGCGACCACTCACTAAGGAGCTCTACTTCCTGGAAGATCATCTGCTCCCGTGTAAAATACACGATCATCACAGTTTTAAGAGAAAACAGCCACATAACAATACAAAGGGTAAGCTAGATATTTTTAAAGCTTTAAATTATAAACTGGACAACCAACGTAGATCAGCCTTTTTAAACATTCACAAGAGTCCATCACTTTCTCATTCATATCACACAACCATCAAGTGTCTATCAACAATTTCTCAACATTATTCACGTCAGACTTCCACTGACTCATCACATCATAGACACTTGACACTACTTCCGGAAGACTCGTGCGTTGAACTTAGCATCCAGAGACCTGCACCTGTCATACTTCATTTGCTGTAATGTTTCCACAGCCATGCGCATCAACACAATCTCGATCTCAATTTCATCACTCTCACAGTATGACAGGGTTAATCCATATAACAGGCCGAGCTCGTTCTTTTTCACACGACTCACCCATTCATATGAACCTCCTTCGACTCTCACCAACTGAATAACTTCCTCTATGTGATTCCATTATCTCAGCAGAGTCAGGATCGTCTCATTCACAGGATACTCACAGATCAATACACCCTCATAACGAAATCTCAACACGGTATTTCCTTTCCTGAAAATACTATGTCTTGATCCCACATTCACAACATTCAACACATCATATAACACTTAAATGACCGATTCCAATCACAGCAAAACTCATTCCAAGGTTCAGATTTTCGAATATCACATTTAAATCTCAAACAGTTTCAAACAACACCAAAAATAGGGGAGTTCGAGAAGCAACGCCAAAACCGGCGATCTGGTCCAAAAGCAGGGGATTTCGAAATGTGTATTTAAAAACCGGCGATCACGTCGCCCAAACACATAAGAACAGAACATTGTGAAAAGGAAGGGTTTAAAACCGGCGACCACGTCGCCCAAACACATAGAACAGAGCATCACGAAAAAGAATATGAAACCGGCGACCACGTCGCCCTCACTTCAGAAGCAGCAAATCTACGGCTTTTATTGAAAATGAAGCTAGCTTCCCTTACCTGGACTTGCGTAAAACCTCACTTCGAGCTCTAACCCATCGAACTTAAAGGATGCCTTGGCTCTGTTTTAGCGTCTGGTTTGTAGAACTTGCAGAGAACCTCCCAGGTGCTCCAAGGGCAGTACGTCTGATGCTGCGAGCCTGGGTCCCACCTTATCTGCGTGAAACTCGACATCGCGCGATAACCTTCCACCGATGACCTCTCGCGCGATGACTGTCCACCGAGGCCTCATCCTGGAAAACGACCGATGTCTCTCCCTGGGAGACGACCGATGTCTCACACTGGCAGACAACCGATGTCCACCCTGGAGGACCACCGATGTCTCACACTGGCAGACAACCGATGTCCACCCTGGAGGACCACCGATGTCTCACACTGGCAGACAACCGATGTCCACCCTGGAGGACCACTGATGTCTCACACTGGCAGACAACCGATGTCCCACCCTGGAGGACCACCGATGTCTCATCCTGGCAGACCATCGATGTCCCTCCCATCCTGGTGATGACCGATGTTCCTCTCATGCTGTTGGCGATCTTTTATCGCCCTTGTGTGTGACGAGAACACATCGCCTTACTCTGCTCACCGATGTCACATCGTCACACCTTGCTGAAGGTTCATCCTCCCATCATGTTACGTCCAAGGTATCACCTCCAGATGACTTGGTGTCGTCGGTAGCTTCACATTTCCAAGAGTAGATCAGCAGTACTCCTCGTGTTCCCATGCATGCAACACTAAGGATGACTTCTTATGCTCAAGCATAGAGCTTTGCATGCACAACGTATCTAAGGCTTAGCCCACACCTTGATACGTGTGGTTTTGTGGAACCCACACTGGTTGATCCAGTATCTTGACTACGTATTACGTGCACTCCCGTCGATCACGTACACCATAGGCGATTGACGGCCATGTCTCCTCTAGGCGACAGGCGATTATGTCCCAGAGAAGTCGGAGATCGCCTCCGTCTTCAATAACGGCGATCTCGTAGAAGACTTCTTAACTACACTTTTCTTCCTTTACTCTTCTTGATCCACACGTCATCCGACTGACCTCTACCAGCTGACCCCAGACCTTGGGCGACGTCCGATGTCCGACTACTACGAAACTTCATTTACCAGCTCTTTGTATTTTAAATAATAACATCCTCTGAAATTATTTAAATCTAACACTTTTATTCCAATTAAAGTTTCTGGGTCCTTACAATCTCCCCAACAAGAAAAATTTTCGTCCCCGAAAATTGAATTATAAGGAAAAGAGGTAGGGATATGCTTCTCTCATGGTTTCTTCAAATTCCCATGGTGAATCACCTGATCTGCACGTCGTCCACTTCCAACACGTGACTAGGGTCTGCAAGATACTTCCTTAGCTGTGATACGTGAAATACATTATGCAGGTTTGCTAATTGGGGAGGTGGGGTGATCTCATAAGCCACTGGACTGATCCCCCCCTTAGGATCTGATATGGCCCGACAAACTTAGGGAACAGCTTCTTTGATCTGATAGCTCGTCCTACACCCTTGGCTGGTGTCCCCCCTCATAAAGACATGATCCCCAGCAGCAAACTCCAAAGGTCTTCTCCTCGAATCTGCCTAGGACATCTGCCGACTTTGAGAAGCTTTCATTCTGCCCTGTATCAGTTTCACCCTCTCGGTTGTCTGCTGAACCAACTCTTACTACTCCAATACTTCATCAAATTCCATTTTACATCCCTGCATATGGAATATGCTGCTCCATTGAGCGCCAACTCCAGCATTCACACTCTACTTCCAACCTTGAAGACTTGGTTGAGCAAGTCCAGAACTAGGCCCTTAACAGAACCAGGACTAGCCCCTTTAGAGAAAAGCGAGCAAGATCCCTTCATCGGAAGGAAAGGGGACAGCTGCCCACTACTCATGCCCCCTAGCTAATTCAAACTAGGATCCGAAATATCCTTCTAGGGATCAACTTCTGCATCTTGATCAAAACCATCCATCGACTTCCCAACTGCTGATCTAATTCTCACGCTCCCTAAAGGGACACCTTTTGTTCACCACTATGCTACATAATTCTGTACCTTATAAAGACAAAGTTCCTGTTGCTGTTACTTTCTAAATCATTATTATGACTTCTTTTGCCAACTCGACTTCCTGCTCCCATTACGGCCCCCTTTTTCAATGTATATGTTGGATGCATTGATTTTGGGTTCAGGTGCCTATCCGAAAAGGCATACAAAAACGAACGCACCATATATCTCATCCACAACCATGTAAGTAGTGGAGCCGATTGGAAAATTTCCTCTGCAATCCGGACTTTCTTGCTTAAGGACAACTCTATTCTTCTTCTCCCAGATACAACAGACTATTTCCACCCACAATCCCTTCCACACCCAACTTCCTGAAATTTACTACATCTCTAGAAGGACTCAACATCATCATAACACGGCTTACCCTCATTCTTATCCACAGCCATTACCTCCTTCCCTTCTACATTCACAGGCCTAACTGCATCCTCATTTGCCAAATTCAGGAGGCTTACGGCTTCGGAAGCCTTTTATCTCAACCCACCATTTCCATAATCATCTTTCAAATCACGATCAACAAAACAGCATTCATTCTGCGTGAAGCTTAGGCTAGAACCATCTCATGCTGTTTCATCGACATGAACATCTTCGAAGCTTCAAAAGAAAAAATTCATTCTTTCATTCTTGGAACTTAACTCTAGTACTTCCCATGGATACTCATGCTTAAGCTTTAAACCCCCAACATACTGCTTATTTACTCTCCATAACTTATACGTAGCTGAAACTAAACCTTGGTACCACCAAATCTAACTTACACTTGCTTCTTTAATTCCATCTACTCAGCTGGAGCCATTATGTAGGGAGCCATGGACACTGGTCCAGCCCCAGGTACCAAAACAATAGAGAATTCCATCTCTCTCTTAGGAGGTAGTCCAGGTATTTCTTTTGGAACTACATCCATGAAATCCTTCACCACATGTATTCTGTTTACGTCCCCTTCATTCTTCACTTCCAACCGAGCTAGCATCACGAAGCACCTCGCCCCTTCTTCCAACTCCGACTGCCCTTGCTGAGTAGATATCACATCTGATCCTTGGAGGTCTGGAAACGCTATCTTCTGACTACCGCAGTCAATGAGAACGTGATTGGCAGCTAGCCAATCCATTCCCAGGATAACATCCAGGTCCTGAAGAGGTAGGCAGATCAAGTTCACTTTGAATCTGCGTCCCTCTACTATCACTGGACATTCGGGGCAAACTGTAGAGGTCAACACCTGTCCTGACGCAGGTGTAGAGACCATCAGTTCGAAGGGTAACTCCTCCACTAGAAGGCCAACTCGGCTACACACAGGCTTGACACAAAGGAGTGTGTCGCTCCAAAATCAAACAAAACTCTAACGTATCTACCAGCTATAAACAAGTACCTTGTACTAGGTTACCTGACTGAGATGCCTCCGCTCCAGACATGGCAAACACTCTCCCTCCTGCCTGAGGTCTGCTGCCTTCGTTCCTCAACTGCTGGGAACCAACGGGTTGAGTCATCCTTTTTCTGTTAGGACAATCTCTAGAAATGTGCCCCATCTCTTGGCATGTGAAACACCTGGGTCTCCATGTTTGTTGTTGCTGAAACTGGGGCGGCGCTGCTCCTGCCCTATGCTGTGGAGGTCTCGCATAAGGCTTATTCTGCTGCTGCTGCACCTTTACCTTCCCACTGGAGGAACCCCCTGGGTGGGACTTGATCACCCGCGAATCACTCTTTTCCAGAGTCTCTACCATCTTCGCCTTCTCCACTAAGGCGTGAAATTCCCTGATGCACATCGGGGCTATGGTCCTCTTCAGCCCATGCCTCAGTCCTTCTTCAAATTTCCTACACCTCCAAGCCTCAGAGGTAGCTTGGGTATAAAACCGGGCGAGGTACTCAAACCGAGCAGCATAAGCATTCACTGACATCTCTCCCTGCTCCAACCTGAGGAATTCAGCTTCCTTGGCAAACCTTGCACTATCTGGGAAGTATTTCTCCAGAAACTTCACCTTGAAGCTCTCCCAGTCCAACACTTCCTCTCGGGCCTCCGTCATCTACTAAGTTCCCATCCACCAGAACTCAGCTTCTCCAGATAGTAGGTATGTGGCAAACACCAGCTTCTTATCTTCAGGGCAGGAGGTCGCCCTGAAGATTTTCTCTAACCCCCTGACCCACTGATCTGCTTGATCAGGGGTAGCGTTCCCACTGAACTTAGGTGGGCTGTGCCTGAGGAACTCGGTCAGTCCCATCTGCTCCTGGGGTTGACTAACGTGGGAGGCTGTTTCAGCCGACCGAGCAGTCTCCCAGTGGTGCATTGTAGCTTGATGGTTCTGAGCCATCGCCGCATTCTGTTGTTGGATGGCAGTTGCCATCATCTCAATAGCCTTGGCAATTTGGCTCATTTCCGAAGAAGGTTGGGGAGGGGTAGGAGGTCTACGTGCCATCTCTCTTCGTTTCAGATTTTGAAACTATAGGTTTTCTATATTCCCTACAACTACAAGAATGAGATCGATAAGAAATCAATTCATTCAGGAGGTAACATCTAGACCTTACAAAGGTCAGCATCTCAAATTCATTAAGAATTTGAGCTCATCAACAGAATCGTGATACTTATAATCTCAAGCAAAACACCAGAACAGCTACTGGTATACAATCCGTCAATCCAAACAACCACTTTCGGTCAATCACAAGGACACTCAATAAAATGAAATAAATCACACCAGAATTCAATGTATGCTAAACATCAAACCTTTGGAATTAAGATTGAGAATCATCTTGATCCAGTTATGAGTGTGCACCCTCACTACTTTATCAAGATCCTCTCATTCTTAATACTAAGATTTTCAGTTAGGGCATACATTCACTAAAGCACACACAAAATTTCAATACAAAAACGTTTGAAAACCTTTCACTATAGTTGTTATTTAAAACTCAAATAAAATTTATGAGCAGAAGAAACACAATGGATCCACAGCCCTCAGGTCATCCTAAGGACGAACTGCTCTGATACCATTAATGTAACATCCCGCCAAATTGGTTTTCGTAAATATAAAATGAAATAAAGGTAAAACAAAAATATTTAAGTGAACATACGTATTTATATAAAATGAAGTTGCTCCTTATAGGGAGTTTAATACATAACCGGTCAATTTTTCCAAAACTTAAACAAAATACAGCCAAATAAATTGAAACCGGCAGTCTCCCTACATAAACCGGCGATCTCCGATCAGAAGACCCAAAACAGCCGATCTGCTATCAGAACAGAAATCAGGCGATCACCACATAGAGACAGAAACAGGCGATCTCCTTCCGGCGACAACTCACCAAGGAGCTCTACTTCCTGGAAGATCATCTGCTCCCGTGTAAAATACACGATCATCACAGTTTTAAGAGAAAACAGCCACATAACAATACAAAGGGTAAGCTAGATATTTTTAAAGCTTTAAATTATAAACTGGACAACCAACGTAGATCAGCCTTTTTAAACATTCACAAGAGTCCATCACTTTCTCATTCATATCACACAACCATCAAGTGTCTATCAACAATTTCTCAACATTATTCACGTCAGACTTCCACTGACTCATCACATCATAGACACTTGACACTACTTCCGGAAGACTCGTGCGTTGAACTTAGCATCCAAAGACCTGCACCTGTCATACTTCATTTGCTGTAATGTTTCCACAGCCATGCGCATCAACACAATCTCGATCTCAATTTCATCACTCTCACAGTATGACAGGGTTAATCCATATAACAGGCCGAGCTCGTTCTTTTTCACACGACTCACCCATTCATATGAACCTCCTTCGACTCTCACCAACTGAATAACTTCCTCTATGTGATTCCATTATCTCAGCAGAGTCAGGATCGTCTCATTCACAGGATACTCACAGATCAATACACCCTCATAACGAAATCTCAACACGGTATTTCCTTTCCTGAAAATACTATGTCTTGATCCCACATTCACAACATTCAACACATCATATAACACTTAAATGACCGATTCCAATCACAGCAAAACTCATTCCAAGGTTCAGATTTTCGAATATCACATTTAAATCTCAAACAGTTTCAAACAACACCAAAAATAGGGGAGTTCGAGAAGCAACGCCAAAACCGGCGATCTGGTCCAAAAGCAGGGGATTTCGAAATGTGTATTTAAAAACCGGCGATCACGTCGCCCAAACACATAAGAACAGAACATTGTGAAAAGGAAGGGTTTAAAACCGACGACCACGTCGCCCAAACACATAGAACAGAGCATCACGAAAAAGAATATGAAACCGGCGACCACGTCGCCCTCACTTCAGAAGCAGCAAATCTACGGCTTTTATTGAAAATGAAGCTAGCTTCCCTTACCTGGACTTGCGTAAAACCTCACTTCGAGCTCTAACCCACCGAACTTAAAGGATGCCTTGGCTCTGTTTTAGCGTCTGGTTTGTAGAACTTGCAGAGAACCTCCCAGGTGCTCCAAGGGCAGTCGTCGATAGCTAAGCAGGAACGTGATAAGGCCTGAATGGCAGAGTGAAGGAGAGAAAAGAGAAGGATGAAGGTAACTCACTCACCCACTCTGTCACTCTTGAACCACAACACCTTCTTTGCCTCTCAGAAGTGAGTTTTTAAATCTTAAACCAACTTGTCCATAAAAGCCGCTGTCACCACCCACTCTGGAGGAAGCTTGCGTGCACGCTGCCTTGAACAGTATGACCACGCGTGACTCTGCGCATGCCAACAGTCTGAGGTCACTATTCTGAACCACCCTTTTTGCCTACGTGTCGCGCGTGCAGTACGTCTGATGCTGCGAGCCTGGGTCCCACCTTATCTGCGTGAAACTCGACATCGCGCGATAACCTTCCACCGATGACCTCTCGCGCGATGACTGTCCACCGAGGCCTCATCCTGGAAAACGACCGATGTCTCTCCCTGGGAGACGACCGATGTCTCACACTGGCAGACAACCGATGTCCACCCTGGAGGACCACCGATGTCTCACACTGGCAGACAACCGATGTCCACCCTGGAGGACCACCGATGTCTCACACTGGCAGACAACCGATGTCCACCCTGGAGGACCACTGATGTCTCACACTGGCAGACAACCGATGTCCCACCCTGGAGGACCACCGATGTCTCATCCTGGCAGACCATCGATGTCCCTCCCATCCTGGTGATGACCGATGTTCCTCTCATGCTGTTGGCGATCTCTTATCGCCCTTGTGTGTGACGAGAACACATCGCCTTACTCTGCTCACCGATGTCACATCGTCACACCTTGCTGAAGGTTCATCCTCCCATCATGTTACGTCCAAGGTATCACCTCCAGATGACTTGGTGTCGTTGGTAGCTTCACATTTCCAAGAGTAGATCAGCAGTACTCCTCGTGTTCCCATGCATGCAACACTAAGGATGACTTCTTATGCTCAAGCATAGAGCTTTGCATGCACAGCGTATCTAAGGCTTAGCCCACACCTTGATACGTGTGGTTTTGTGGAACCCACACTGGTTGATCCAGTATCTTGACTACGTACTACGTGCACTCCCGTCGATCACGTACACCATAGGCAATTGGCGGCCATGTCTCCTCCCAGAGAAGTCGGAGATCGCCTCCGTCTTCAATAATGGCGATCTCGTAGAAGACTTCTTAACTACACTTTTCTTCCTTTACTCTTCTTGATCCACACGTCATCCGACTGACCTCTACCAGCTGACCCCAGACCTTGGGCGACGTCCGATGTCCGACTACTACGAAACTTCATTTACCAGCTCTTTGTATTTTAAATAATAACATCCTCTAAAATTATTTAAATCTAACACTTTTATTCCAATTAAAGTTTCTGGGTCCTTACACCAAGTATAAAGGCACTCTACCTTATGTCAGGTACACACAAGTTTTCAGATTACAAGTTTACACAAATTCACTACACATAGTTTCTGAGTCATTGTGGGAGCGTTTGTACACGTAGCACAGTGATAACAGAATTCAGTTACAGAGAGAGAGAGAGAGTGGATCTGAGCACACACGAGTCTCACAGAGAGATTCAGTGAGAGTTTTCGGTGTTCTTGTTGCCTGACTTGAGCGTTGGAGTGCACACGGCCGCTAGAGGCGCCGTTTGTGTTGTTTTGCAGGCATTGTTTGGAGTTCCGGCGGAGGTTCTTGGAGCGTTCTTGCAAAACGTGCAGTTGCAGAAGGCTAGACGAAGGAGTGACGAGGCTCATCCTCCACGTTCAAGTCCGCGACAGGATCATTTGGCGCCCACCGTGGGGCCCGTGTGAATCTTGTTCCCATCCACATCACAGTTCTTGAAGTTCTTGAAGTTTTCGTTGAAGGTTGTGCTGAAAAGATGAGTAGAAGAACCAGACAAACCTCACCTGCGCCATCTGCTGAAGAATACGCTGTTACCATGGCGCAGGTCATAGAGATGATGCGCGTGCTGCAGGATAATGTCACGGCATCGAGAGCTGAACAGGAGAAGATGCATGCAGAGCTGACTGCATCGCAGTGCAGAAATGAAGAGCTGAACCGTGTCAACGAAGAGTTGCGCAGGGAATTGCAGGCGCAGAAGGGGCGCGCAGCTGAAGGTAGGACATCGCCGCCGTCGTCGCCTCCTAGAGCATTCCCTATGCCTTTCTCCCCTGAGATCATGAATACGGTGGTGCCTCCCAGTCTGGTGGGAGTGAAGGCGTTGTTCACGGGGGTGGAAGATCCAGAAGCACATTTGATAGCTTTCCATACTCAGATGATGCTGTCTGGGGGCTCAGATGCTGTGTACTGCAAGATGTTCATGAGTACACTGAGTGGAATAGCTATGGAGTGGTTCGTGAGCCTGCTAGAGGGCCACATCACTTCCTTCCATCAGTTTTCCAAGCTATTCACAGAGCAATATATCGTCAACTGAGCGCCACCGGTAGTGTCCTATGACCTGTTTGATGTGCGCCAGTATCAGGGGGAGTCACTGAAAGACTACCTCAACCGTTTCGGTGCGCAGGTGGTGAGGTTGCCCAGCAAGGATGAGCATATGCTGGTGCATGCGTTCAAGAAAGGTGTGCTGCCTGGTCCTTTCAGCGAATCACTCATCAGGAGCCAACCTGCCACCTTCGCTGAGATTCGGCGACGCGCGGTGGCTCACATAGTCGCAGAGACCGAGGTCTCTGAGAAGAGAGGGAGCGCTGCACCGGCAAAGCCGCGCGGAGGTCAGGGGAGGCAACAACAACCGACGCGGGTGCATGAGGCCAAGGAGGGGAAGAAAGCGCAGGGAAGGCCTCGCCCCTATGCACCCAAGAAGGACCAGACCAGGGGGCGTGCAAGGGAGAGCAACGCACCCCCTAGGTATGATTTCATGGTAGAGTTGGCGGAGCTAATCGCCATCCTTGCCGTGGCTGCAAGACTCCGAGTACCAGAGAAAACTGACAAGGTACTTGGAAGGAAGAAGGATGAGTGGTGTGAGTTCCATCAGGCCTATGGACACACACTCCGCACCTGCCTGGCGTTGGGGCATCAACTCGCTGAGTTGGTGAAGATAGGTTTCCTGACCGATTACCTGTGGGAGGCGCAGGGTGATCGCGCTTTGAGGCCTCAGGCAGATGATCAACAACATGAAATCCCTGTGCATGGGGAAGTGATGACAATTGCAGGGGGCTTTTCTAGCGGAGGGTGTTCTGCGTCGCAGAGAAGAAGGTATGCACGATCAGTGATGGCCGTGGACTCAGTGGATGGAAGCCATTTTCCCGAGGTGGATATCATATTCACAAAGACTGATCTGCAGGACGTTGTACCCCATGACAACGATCCTGTGGTCATCTCTCTTGTGACAGCAGGAAGACGAGTGCACAGGGCGCTCGTAGACCAAGGAAGCTCAGCAGACGTCATGTTCTGGCCGACATTCAACAAGTTGCAGCTGTCCCCCGATCAGTTGAGGCCATATGTTGGGTGTCTTTATGGTTTTGCGGGGGACCAGGTCGAGGTGCGGGGCTACATAGAGCTGAGGACGACGTTCACCGATGGAGTGGCGTCCCGCACAGAGAAGATAAGGTACTTGGTGGTAAATGCCCCATCTGCATACAATATCTTGCTAGGAAGACCCAAGCTCAACAGGTTGGGTTCAGTGCCATCGACGAGGCGCATGAAGTTGAAGCTGCCGTCGGTGGAAGGGGCTGTCATTACCATCAAGTCGGATCAGGCTGAGGCTAAACGTTGTTATGAGAACAGCCTCAAGCAGAAGAGAAGCATCTGCCATGTCACTACAACACCACCAGCAGGCGTGCTCCAGGAGAGATCGGTGGTTCGTGGGGCACAGGCAGATCAAGTAATGGAAGATGCTACGCTGGGGGGCTCCCAGGTAGCTCAAGTTGAAGCTGAAGCAGGGGGCATGATCGCTCCTCGTGAGTCAGGCGTCGCCAGGGCGGTCATCGCCAATGAAAGGAGACCCCATCCAACTGAGGGATGGGAAGAGGCGGAGATAAGGGGAAAGAGGTTTAAGTTGGGGAAATCGCTCGCTGTAGAAGAACGAGCACAGATCGCCGGTGTGATTGAGAGGCACATGGGCGCCTTTGCATGGTCAGCATCTGACATGCCAGGGATCGACCCCAATTTCCTTTGCCACCACCTGTCGATGGACCCCAAGGTGCGACCAGTGCGCCAAAGGCGAAGGAAATTCAATGAAGAGAAGAGGAAGGTGATCCATGATGAGATGCAGAAGCTCCTTGCTGCTGGGCATATCAGAGAGATCCATTACCCCGAGTGGTTGGCGAACGTGGTACTGGTGCGGAAGTCAAACGGCAAGTGGAGGATGTGTGTGGACTTCACGGACCTCAATAAGGCCTGCCCCAAGGATTCCTACCCTCTCCCTAGTATAGACGCATTGGTGGATAGCGCGTCGGGGGGGAAGCTCCTCAGCTTTCTGGACACTTTCTCAGGCTACAACCAGATAAGGATGCACCCCATGGATGAGTGCAAGACTGCTTTCATGACGGAACGATCTTGCTACTGCTACAAGGTAATGCCGTTTGGGTTGAAGAACGCAGGAGCTACCTATCAGAGACTTATGGATAGGGTGCTCTCACCCATGCTTGGAAGGAACGTGCTTGCGTACGTAGATGACATGGTGGTCATGTAACATCCCGCCAAATCCTCTTTTCATAATTATAAAATGAAATAAAGGTAAAACAATAATATTGAAGTGAACATAATTATATATATGTAATGAAGTTTCTCCTCACAGGGAGTTTAATACATAATCGGTCAATTTTCCAAAACTTAAACAAAATACAACAACATAGAAAAACAGGCGATCTCCTAACAGAAAAAGACGATCTCCTATCAGGAAAAGGCGATCTCCTATCAGAAAACAGAAAAAGGGTGATCGCCTAACAGAAACAGAAACAGGCGATCTCCTTCCGGCGACCACTCACTGGGGAGCTCTACTTCCTGCAACATCATCTGCTCCCGTGTAAATTATACACGATCATCACAGTTTTAAGGAAAACAACCACAGAACCAAACACAAGGTAAGCTAGATATTTGAAAGAGAGTTTAGATATGAACTTTAAAATCAAGATAAAACAAATTTAAGATACCCACGTAAAACCATCAACTTTCTCATTCTCTTCACATGACCATCAAGAAATCACACATTTCACAATTTCCTCAAGAGTCGTTCAAATCACATAATTCATCAAGTGTCTATCAATTCAATGTTTCTCATTTCTCTCGTCAGACTTCCACTGACTCATCACACACAGACACTTGACACCACTTCCGGAAGGCTCATGCATTGACTAGACTCAGAGATCTGCACCTGTCATACTGCCCCACTGTGAAATCACACACATTCACAGGGTTGCTGTGAAATCACACACATTCACAAGCGTATAAATGAATCTCAATATCATCACTATCCTAGCATGACAGGGTTAATCCATACAACGGGTCAAGCTCGTTCTCTTTCAAACAACTCACCCATACGTATGAACCTCCTTCGACTCTCAACGCCTGAATAACTTCATCTATATGATTCCATTATATCAGGAGAGTCAGGATATCTCATAATAAACGAATCACTGGTCAATGCACACTCTACTCGATCTTACACGGTATTTTCTTTCTTGAAAACACTATGCCTTGATCCCACATTCACAACATTCAACACATCATACAACACTTAATGAACGATTCCAATCACAACAACAATCATCCCCTGGTTCAGATTTTCGAATATCACATTTAAATCTCAAACAGTTTCAAACGACACTAAAACAAGGGAGTTCGAAATCAACATTTAAAACCGGGGATCACGTCGCCCCACACATAAAAACAGAGCATCGTGAAGAAGAATATGAAAACCGGCGACCACGTCGCCCTCACTTCAGAACCTACTCGCCTAACGTTTTATAAACGAAAATGCTAGCTTCCCTTACCTGAGCTTGCGCAAAACACCAAGAGCTCCAAAACCCACCGAAGCTTAAAGATGCCTTAGCTCTGTTTTAGCGTCTGGTTTGGAGAACTTGCAGAGAACCTCCCAGGTGCTCCAAGGGCAGTCGTCGCTCGTCGTACTGGTGCTTGAGGATGCCTGAATCACAGCGCGAAGGAGAGAAAAGAGAAGGATGAAGGTAAACTCACTCCTTCACTCTTGAACCACTGCAACGTTCTTTGCCTCTCAGAAGTGGGTTTTTGAATCTAAACCAACTTGTCCACAAAAGCCGCTGCCACCACCCACTCTGCAGGGAAGTTTGCGTGTACGCTTCCCTGAACAGTACGACTACGCGTGCCTCTGCGCAGGCCAACACTCTGATGTCACTATTATGAACCACCCTTTTTGTCTACGTGTCGCGCGTGCAGGACGTCTCATGCTGGGAGCCTGGGTCCCACCTTATCTGTGTGAAACTTGACATCGTGCGATAACCTTCCACCGATGACCGCTCGCGCGATGACTATCCACCGATGTCTCATCCTGGCGGACGACCGATGTCTCACCCTGGGAGACGACCGATGTCTCGCCCTGGCGATGATCGCATGCCTCGCGCCCTGGCGATGCCCGCAAGCCTCGCGCCCTGGCGATGCCCGCATGCCTCGCGCCCTGGCGATGACCGCATGCCTCGCGCCCGGTGATGCCCGCATGCCTCGCGTCCGGCGATGCCCGCGTGCCTCGCGCCCTGGCGATGCCCGACGACACATCGCCACGCCTTGTCTCGGGCCCGGTTGCTACAGAAGCAAACCTGGACTGAGCCAGTGCTCGCAAGGCTTGCCTCTTATCTTTCCCGGAAGTCATATCTACATCAGAGGTCAAGCGGAAGAATCAGATAACAAGACTGAAATAGTAAATGTACATGAGGATGCTATGCAGATGCATGGAGTGATGCAAGAGTTAAGGAGGAGGGGTGGTCTACCTATGTACTTTTTCAGGGACACTACATCAAACTCGTGCTTGATGAGTGTAGCAGAGCTGTACTTTACCCCCCGCAGAAGATTGCACAGTTCGCGCTCGTAGGGGGTCAGGGTTTCCAAATCCCTGGGCCTTTTGAACTCGACCCCTGGGACCCAGTAGAGGGGAAATCCTTCGAGCAGAATGGGGTCCCGAGGAGTAGCTGAGATCATGTAAAATCTGCCTTTCTAGTCTTTGAAGGATTGCTGGTATAGGCCCAAGATAACCCTGCCAGCAACCCCGTTTAAACTGACCCAAGGCCGGTCCCCTGGTTTCTTCGTCTCAAAGAAATAAAGGAAGACGTCGATCGAGGCAGGGTGACCGAAATGGTCGCACAGAATTTCAAATGCCCGGATGAAGGCCCAGGCATTTGGATGGAGCTGGCAGGGGGCGACGTTCAGTTCCATCATCAACTCCTTCTCAAAGAAGGTGAAGGGCAAACGTAGCTTCAGTCTCTTGAAGATGGCGGAATATACAAAGGTGAAGGGTACCCCATTGGTAGCCCTGTCGTCAGCACAGACGGGTATCCCTCGTGGAGGAATACGTACGACCACTCGGAAGTCATTCTCCCTGTGAACGGCGCACGTGGGTTCGTCTGGGTCGCTGCTGAGAATGGTCTTTAGGTGGTTTGGAGGGAGTTGTGTGGAGGTCTCAGCCAGGAGCACCAAAGGAGCCCACTCGTACACCCTGGCTTGGTCTGTGGGGAAGGTTGTGTCAGGTTGGGGTGGAGTTGGTGCAGAGGATGATGACGGTGCAGGCCTTGGGGGCTGGGCACCGGAGGAAGAGGCAACGAGGCGTGCCGTTTGCCTTACGCGAGCCATTGCCGAAAGCTGCAATGGAGGAAAGGAAAGAGCAAAGTCAGATGAAAGAAAGAAGAGGGAAATAATGAATGGTTCGGTAAAAAATAGAGGGAGAGAGCAAGAAAGAAGGTTCAGGTGAAGAAGAGGAATAAGGAGAAGCAGAGATTGAGAGAAAAGAACAGTGAACCATGGCGCGGGTTTAGAAGAAGAAAATAGAGAAGATGAATGAACAGTGATGAAAAACATGAATGCAAACAGTAGAAATGCTCTAAATACACCAAGGGAGAAGAAAAGACAAACCTTTTGATGATCGGAGAAGAGTGGAAGTTCGAAAGATCGAAGAGAATGTGCGCGCAGAGAGAAGGCTGAGGGTTCTGGGAGACAGATTGAGTATGCTGAAGTAGGTGATGCAACGGCGCTAGCGCGCGCCTCTTTTGAATGAAGGAAACGGTAGCGACACTCAGTATGAGCCATTGATGCGTCCACGTGTCGAAAGATAAAGCGTGGAAGTCGTAACGTTAAAGAGCAGACACGTGAGCAACACGTGACGTGGCCCCACCTGCCACGTGGATCGAGGGTGCGACCATTTAGTCTCTTCACTGAGAACAAGTTCACAGCTCGAGACTGGGGGGCTTGTGATCCAGTCGGTCATCGGTAGGCGATGACATCAGCAGCAGATGACCACGTGGACCAGTCACAGGGTGACACGTGGCATGAGATGGCAGGCGAATTAGGGAGGAGACCACCAAGTATGGTGATCGGTGGTCAGTTACCAAGTGGCCATAACCCCCAGAGCGGTGCCTAGATAAGCGCCTGGAAGCACCGCACGGACGTCGGTGGGAAGTCATGAGTCACCGCACGGACGTCGGTGGAAGGTCATGAGGCACCGCATGGACGTCGGTGGAAAGTCATGAGGCACCACACGGACGTCGGTGGAAGGTTATAAGGCACCGCACGGACGTCGATGGAAAGTCATGAGTCACCGCACGGACGTCGGTGGAAGGTCATGAGGCACCGCACGGTCATCGGTGGAAAGTCATGAGGCACCGCACGGTTATCGGTGGAGAGTCATGAGGCACCGCACAGTCATCGGTGGAGAGTCATGAGGCACCGCACGGTCATCGGGGATAGTCGTCAGGGTCCCAGCGAGAGCGTTACGCATGCACCTTGCATGATGTCAAGCCAGAAGACGTGCGGTGAGACCATGCAGGCAGGACACGCCTGGTGAGTGTGCTTAGACCAGCCCCGCCAGGCGCTCTCTTGGGAGCATGCACTCAACTAGAAGACATGCGGTGAGACCATGCAGGCAGGACACGCCTGGTGAGTGTGCTTAGACCAGCCCCGCCAGGCGCTCTCCTGGGAGCATGCACTCAACTAGAAGATGTGCGGAGAGACCATGCAGGCAGGACACGCCTGGTGCGTGTGCTTAGACCAGCCTCGTCAGGCGCTCTCCTGGGAGCATGCACTCACTCAGAGGATGTGCGGAGAGGCCATGCAGGCAGGACACGCCTGGTGAGTGTGCTTAGACCAGCTCCACCAGGCGCTCTCCTGGGAGCATGCACTCAACTAGAAGACGTGCGGTGAGACCATGCAGGCAGGACACGCCTAGTGAGTGTGCTTAGACCAGCCCCGCCAGGCGCTCTCCTGGGAGCATGCACTCACTCAGAGGATGTGCGGAGAGGCCATGCAGGCAGGACACGCCTGGTGAGTGTGCTTAGACCAGCTCCACCAGGCGCTCTCCTGGGAGCATGCACTCACTCAGAGAACGAAGAAACGTGCTAAGTTACTCCGCAAGAGGATAACTTAGCCGCACAGAGAAAAGCGCAGAAGCCTTCCAGGTGTGACACGTGTACGGTCAGATGCCAGTTGCATGCCTCCACGTGTCACCATCTGGGAGAGAGGCGTGGCCCAAGTATAAAGGCACTCTACCTTATGTCATGTACACACAAGTTTTCAGATTACAAGTTTACACAAATTCACTACACATAGTTTCTGAGTCATTGTGGGAGCGTTTGTACACATAGCACAGTGATAACAGAATTCTGTTACAGAGAGAGAGAGAGAGTGGATCTGAGCACACACAAGTCTCACAGAGAGATTCAGTGAGAGTTTCGGTGTTCTTGTTTCCTGACTTGAGCGTTGGAGTGCACACGGCCGCTAGAGGCGCCGTCTGTGTTGTTTTGCAGGCATTGTTTGGAGTTCCGGCGGAGGTTCTTGGAGCGTTCTTGCAGAACGTGCAGTTGCAGAAGGCTAGACGAAGGAGTGACGAGGCTCATCCTCCACGTTCAAGTCCGCGGCAGGATCAATATATATATGTATCATCATATAATTATATAATTATACTTGAATAATATTTGAATAATATTAAAATATTGTAAAAAGTTTTTGTAAGTGTACTGTATATTTGAATTTTACTTGAATAATATTAAATATTGTAGTACTTTTATTTGTAAGTATTTTTATACATATCATCATATAATTATATAATTATAGTTTTTTTGATACTATATTTAATTGAAAATATTTCTGTTGTTAACTGAATATAATGATGTTATAATATTAGTATTTCTTTATTTGAATTTGATTTTAAACTTCTACTTTTTCAGCATATTTTTTCTGTAATTAATTAAATCCATGTTTTTGGTATTTAGGAGAGTTGCTTTGTGCCATTTTTAAATTATTCTTTCAAAAGAATTGAAGTTTAAACTTTTTATTTTATTTTCTGGGAAAACAAATCTATGGTGCAGCATGTGTTAAACCTTCTTTTGCTCCCTCATTGATGAGTTGTATCACAATATATAAAGTGGATGAAATTCAGGGTTCATTGAACATATTTTCCATCTTGTTTAGCATGCTGGGATTTAGTGTCACTTATCTTATTTATATTACGCATGGCTGAGATAAAGTGTCACTAATTTTTATTCCTCCTAAGCACTTTCCGAACATTTAAAAGTAATACGAGACTAACATTACCTTACATGTTCTCTCTAATTTTAATTTTTCTTCAAATTATTATTTATTTATTTTTCATTTGTATAGCGTGTGTTTTTCTGTCGAAAGTCAAGATGAAATTCTTCTTTTTATTTAACTATTACTTGATCCGTGCGACGTACGGTTACTTTTCTAAAATTTTATATTTAAATAAATAAAAGAAAAACATTCTTTATATATTATGTACTGGATGGGACTTCGGGTCTCGGCTATAAGTTCGTGATAGCTCGGTTCTCGGGTAAAGTCAAGGTCAGCTCGATCGTTGGGTTTGGATAAAAATTGCGCGACTGGCCCATTTTCAGTGATAGGTCCAAGGCTCATGGAAAGGCTGCTATATAAGATAATCCCTGATAAACACGTGTAACATCCCGCCAAATCCTTTTCATAATTAAAAAAATGAAATAAGGTAAAACAATAATATTGAAGTGAACATATGTGTGTATATATATATATATATAATGAAATTTCTCCTCACAGGGAGTTTAATACATATCCGGTCAGTTTTCCAAAACTTAAACAAAATACAACAAAATAGAAAAATAGGCGATCTCCTAACAGAAAAAGGCGATCTCCTATCAGAAAACAGAAAAAGGGTGATCGCCTAACAGAAACAAAAACAGGCGATCTCCTTCTGGCGACCACTCACTGAGGAGCTCTACTTCCTGCAACATCATCTGCTCCCATGTAAATTATACACGATCATCACAGGTTTAAGAAAAAGCCAAACACAACACCAAAAACACAGGGTAAGCTAGATATTTGAAAGAGAATTTAGATATGAAACTTTAAAATCAAGATAAAACAGATTTAAGACACCCACGTAAAAACCATCAACTTTCTCATTCCCTTCACATGACCATCAAGTAATCACATATTTCACAGTTCCTCAAGAGTCGTCCAATTCACAAAATTCATCAAGTGTCTATCAATTTCAATGTTTCTCATTTCTCACGTCAGACTTCCACTGACTCATCACACACAGACACTTGACACTACTTCCGGAAGAGACGTGCATTGACTAGACTCAGAGATCTGCACCTGTCATACTGCACCACTGTGAAATCACACACATTCACAGGGTCACTGTGAAATCACACACATTCACAAGCGTATAAATGAATCTCAATATCATCACTATCCTAGCATGACAGGGTTAATCCATACAACGGGTCAAGCTCGTTCTCTTTCAAACAACTCACCCATACGTATGAACCTCCTTCGACTCTCAACACCTGAATAACTTCATCTATATGATTCCATTATATCAGGAGAGTCAGGATATCACATAATAAACGAATCACCGGTCAATGCACACTCTACACGATCTTACACGGTATTTTCTTTCCTGAAAATACTATGCCTTGATCCCACATTCACCACATTCCATACATCATACCACACATAAAGAACAATTCCATCATAGAATACTTTGAATCTTTTCTTAAACAACCCCACTCACAAAAACAAGCATACCACCGTTCAGGTTTTCGAATAGCATATACATTTTTCATTTCAATCTCAACAAGTTCAAAGCAACACTAAAACAGGGGAGTTCGAAAACAACATTAAAACCGACGATCACATCCAAAAACAGGGGATTATGCAATAACAGTTGAAAACTAGCGACCACGTCGCCCCATCATCAAAATCATCTAACTTAAGGTTTTCGTTGGAAATAAGGCTAGCTTCCCTTACCTAAGCTTGCGCAAAACACCAAGAGTTCCAAAACCCACCGAGCTTAAAGGTGCCTTAGCTCTGTTTTAGTGTTCGGTCTGGAAAACTTGCAGAGAACCTCCCAGGTGTCCAAGGGTAGTCGTCGCTCGTCGTACTGGTGCTTGAGGGTGCCTGAATCGCAGCGCGAAGGAGAGAAAAGAGAAGGATGAAGGTGAACCCACTCTGTCACTCTTGAACCACAGCAACGTTCTCTGCCCTCAGAAGTGAGTTTTTGAATCTAAACCAACTTGTCCACAAAAGCCGCTGCCACCACCCACTCTGCAGGAAGCTTGCGTGCACGCTTCCCTGAACAGTACGACCACGCGTGACTCTGTGCATGCCAACTCTCTGATGTCACTATTCTGAACCACCCTTTTTGTCTACGTGTCGCGCGTGCAGGACGTGTCATGCTGGGAGCCTGGGTCCCACCTTATCTGTGTGAAACTCGACATCGCGCGATAACCTTTCATCGATGACCGCTCGCGCGATGACTATCCACCGATGTCTCATCCTGGCGGACGACCGATGTCTCGCCCTGGCGATGACCGCATGCCTCGCGCCCTGGCGATGCCCGACGACACATCGCCACGCCTTGCTGAAGGTTCTTCATCCCACTATGTTACGTCCAAGGTATCATCTCCACATGACTTGGTGACGTCGGTAGCTTCACATTTCCAAGAGTAGATCAGCACCACTCCTCGTGCGCCCATGCATGCAACACTAAGGACGATTTCTTATGCTCAAGCATAGAGCTTCGCATGTACAGCGTATCTAAGGCTTAACCCACACCTTGATACGCGTGGTTTTTGGAATCCACTCTGGTTGATCCAGTATCCTGACCACATACTGAGTGCACTTTCGTCGATCACGTACACCATAGGCGATTGGCGGTCATGTCTCCTCTAGGTGACAGGTGATTATGTGCCAGAGAAGTCGGAGATCGCCTCTGTCTTCAACAACGGCGATCTCGTAGACTTCTAAGCTACACTTTTCTTCCTTTACTCTTCTTGATCCACATGTCTTCCTCGAGCACACCCACGTGGTTACCTCACGATAAAGTCATCGCACCTGACTACTTGGTTAATACAATGGTCCGCCGGCCGACCTCTACCAGCTGACCCCAGACCTTGGGCGACGTCCGAGGTCCGACTACAACGCAACTTCATTTACCAGCTCTTTGTATTTTAAATAATAACATCTTCTGAAATTATTTAAATATAACACTTTCATTCCAATTAAAGTTTCTAGGTCCTTACAACACGCGTATAGATATACATACACACACACACACACACACACACACACACATATATATATATATATATATAGTTGCCATAATATTTGTTATTATTATACATGTTTGTTATTATCACGCTCTGATATTTTTTGTTGTTTCTGTTGCGTATTTGTTACACGTTAAATACCTGTTGTTCTTGTCGATTAACTCTCCTATCGGTTGACTCTATGACAATCTTGTGCCTCCTTCCTTCTCCTTAGGTAATGCTTCACTAGATCGAAACAACCTGCACCTGCAAAGACAGAAGGGGCGCCCTAGAGGCCGTTTGCACTCCGACGCTTAAGTCAATATTGGGGCAAGCACACCAAATGTATAGTATATCAGTTTCAGTCTAAAAATTGCATACCTTTGTGAAGTGTTTTACTACCCTTTATATAGTCTAGGGTTTCCTCTGTGCCGCTACCCACCTTTAGGGTTTCTGGGACATGCCGTTACGCGCCGCTATCACTCAATCTTAGAGTAATCTGGCACGTCACGTTCCCTTAACTAGAGTGCACATTATAATAGGATGGTCACCTGGGTACCCCCTCGTGCACCTAATCTCTAGGGCCATCTGTCCTGGGAGTGCCCTTACTATTCACGTGCCATGCATGTAGCTTCACTTGGAAACCCTAATCCTGACGGGCACTCAAGCCCTTCAAGACTCTACACCTAACTGTGTTTTCCTTGCCACACGCATGGATGCTTCGTGACCTAGGCTCCTCCCTGCCTCTGGGCATTCTACTGATACCTGGTCTTGTTCTCGGGACCCACTTTCCGTGATCAAGTTCAGCTGCTCAACACCCAAGATTGATGTCACATTGTCCCACTCTGTTGCCGAGGACTCATCACCTTGTTGCGTGACGAGGACACATCGTTCCACTCTAGTAATCGACATGCTGATGACTAATTAGCCCACTGGTCCATGCTACTCAAGGGACCTAGCCCACGTGGCTCTGGCCCATGTTGTGGGACCCAGCTCACGTGGCTCACCATTACTAACTGTTTTTGATGTCCGAGGATCGATCGGTACACATGCCTCCCAGTCTCAAGCTGTTAACTTGTTCAGCGAAGAGACTAAGTGATGGATATCAAGTAGAAGAGGATTTTACTAATGGAGGAAGAGGTCATCCACCCAAGCATTTAAAATTCTTCTTACTAGTCTTCTTAAAAAGTAGAACAGTTTGGGTTCTCTTGAAAATTCAAAAGATAGTAGTATAAATAAATCTTTGTAAACACTCTTGTATAAATTTGTAAATAATATAGAAATATCCTTAGGAGTATGCCAAAGAGGAAAACCAAAAGAAACCTCTAAATGTAAGGCATTTTAGGCACTTTCTTTAGGAAAAAGTGGAAAAAGTGACTTTTCTACTCCTTTCTCTCTTAGGCACTAGAAGGAGCTAGAAGAGTGACTCTTCCCACTCCTTCCCCTTTGTAACATGACCAGCCCTCTCCATTATAAATAGGGGTGCTTGGTACTTTGAATAAAAAAGTTGAAAGTTAGAAGAAAAGAAACTATCTTGAAATTGAGAGAGAGTGAGTTTGTGAGACTTGTCTCTTCTTCTCCTTCATGTCTTATCTTGTGAGCTTTGGAGACTCTCAAGTGGCGGCACCACCCACTCATCTTGGAAGAACCACCCTCCAAGTGGCGTGAATCACATCTCCAAAAGGCTACAACCACATAAGTCATTTCTATTCATCTTCTAAAAATACCCATTTGTGTTTTCTTGTAGTTTTTTTCCATTTTTAATTGGTTCAATCTTTTCCATGAGTTGTTTCCTTTCATTTGCTGCCATTGTTTTGCACTTTGTTGGTTTATTTCCTTGTTTTCTTGCTGTTTTAATTTCGTCCAAACCATGGGTTTCCATATACATGTGTTGTTCTTGTTTTCCATCCATGGGTTTTTGTTCTTTGATGAATTTCTTGGTGATTTTCTAACTCCTATTGAATTTCAATCAGTATTTTCACTTGTTCTTGGTGTTCTTATGTTGTTCTTGTGTTTCCTTTGAAGTTTGGTACTGTTCTTGAATTACCCATTCATATTCCATTGTTATCTTACACTACAAGTTACCTATTCATGTGTTTTTAGTATGAACCTTTGTTTTCTTGAGTAGAAACTCTATTAATTGTTCTTTAGAATTTTGATCCTAATTCTTGAAAGTGTCATGAATACAATGAAACCTATATCAACTCAACCCAAACCAAGAAAGGTTCAGAAGAGACTCACATCATGTGGTATCTAGAGCCATGGTGTTGATTTGTTGATTGTGAGTTGAATAGACACTTTCTTTTTGGGCAATTTTTTTTCCAGCACCTATAATTTCGTGTTTCTTGTTTTTCTAGCACCTTATATTCATACTTTTGTTTGGTTCGAATATGTTTTAGTTGTGCCTTTTCATTGATCATACTTTTTGCTTTGAGTTTTATGTTCATAGTGTTCTAGGTGTCCAAATCTTGTCTCTACTTGTTTGCTTTTGATTTTGAAAGTTTGTGTTTCTCTTGAATTTGTTTTAGTACTTATGATTGGAGGTTCCAAACATTTGATTTCAAGTGTTCAATTGTCTTGAATCCTTCATAAAATTTTTGTGCAATTTGATTGATGTTTCAACTTCCATATGATGCATATTATGGTTCTTTCACTACATAAGTTCCATTTGGTATAAAAAAAAAGAAAAAAAAAACAGAACTGAAACAGAACAAAACAGAACCAATTCTGTTTTTAAATCCTTCAAAACAGTTTGGTATTTGCATCTATTCATTCTTTTGCACATTAATTTTCATACCAAAGTTGGATTCATAGTGATTGGCAAATTGTTGTGTACTTTGTGGAACTTTTGATCCTTGTATTTTGACAAGTTTATGAGTTGTACTTTCTTTCTTGATTATAAAGTTTAGTGAGTATTCTTTGAGTCTTATTGTGTACCTTTTATTGCTTGTCTTTCATTGCTTAAGTTTTGTCATATATCTTGTATTCTTTTTGCACTACCCTTTCTTGTTTTGTACCTTTTCTTGCTTGTCTTTTATTGTTCTTTAAGTTTTGTGGTGGTTATTTTTGGATGAGTGGTTGAGTGCTTTGGCATCTTTCATTTGAGGTTACTCCATTCCACAAGAGAAGCTTGATTGAGGGAAGTATAATTTCTTGGAGTGATTTTGAGTGCCTTAATTTTTTTACCAAAACCGCACCACTTATTTCTTTGTTTTCTAACCTTGTTTTCTTTAATTGTTTGCTATTTGTGTTTGCTGTACTATTTTGAAAATGGCTCAATATTCAAGTGGAGAATCTTCCAAACCACACTCTCCACAAAAAGCTTTCATTCTTGGTGAATTAAAAGAAGCCAAAAGGTCACTTGCACAAAAAGATGAAGCTATAAGACAATTGGAAGAAAGATTGCAAAGGCTTGAAGTGACTAATGAAAGGTCCAGCCATACACACCATAGAAGATGCCATTCTTCAAGGCATTCATCAAGAACTTCTTCCAACTATCATGGACATGAAGATGAAACCGAATGGAGGAGGCATCATCATTATGAAGAAAGGCGCCAACATGTGGCAAAGCCTTATATGCCTTTTGTAAAATTACCTAGCTTTAGTGGTGAAGGTGATCCAAATGTATATTTGGGGTGGGAAGCAAAGGTTGAACAAATCTTTCATGTACATGAGGTCCAAGAAGACCAAAGGGTAAAACTAGCTACTTTAGAATTTCTAGACTATGCCATGCAATGGTGGCATAAAACTCTTATGGACATTGGGCTAAACAAGAGACCTCCCGTGGTTTCTTGGAACAATTTGAAAGAGTGTATGCGCGCTAGATTTGTTCTACCACACTTTAGGAAAGACCTATTGTTGAAGCTCCAAAGGCTTCACCAAGGCACGCTAAGTGTGGATGCTTATTTTAAAGAGCTAGAAACGCTTATACTTAAAGTTGATATACATGAAAGTGATGAAGCTAAGATGGCTAGATTTGTAAGTGGTCTTAGAAGGGACATTCAAGATGTTGTTGAACTTTATGAGTACTCTTCTTTAGAAAACTTGGTTCACCTTGCCATCAAGGTTGAAACCCAAATTGCAAAGAAACTTGCTTTCAAAAATACTCATAATGATGGCTATTACAACAACTCTTGGAAAAATAAAAACAAGTCTTTGTCCAAATTTCCTTCTAAAGATTCATCTTTCAAATCCAAGGATTCAAAGCCTTCCACTTCAACTAATAAATCACCAACCAAAACCTCAAGTAAGAAATGTTTTAAGTGTTTAGGTTATGGTCATATAGCCGCAAATTGTCCAACAAAAAGAACCATGATGGTAAAAGGGGGTTTAGTTGTAAGTGAACATAGTGATAATTCTTCTAAATCTAACTCCCCTTCCCCTAGCCCTAGTGATAATGAATGTGAAATACCATGTGAAGGTGACTTATTGGTGATAAGGCGCATGATGGGCACAATTCAAAAACCTTTGGATGATACCCAAAGAGAAAATATTTTCCATACCCGGTGCCTTATCAACAAAAAGTTATGTTCCATGATAATTGATGGGGGTAGTTGTACAAATGTGGCTAGTACAAGAGTGGTGGATAAGCTTGTTTTACCCACTATCTCTCATCCCAAGCCCTATAAGCTCCAATGGCTTACTAAAAAGGGAGAAATCATGGTTAATAAACAAGTCCTCATAAATTTTGAAATAGGAAAGTATAAAGATGAGGTTTTATGTGATGTTGTGCCTATGGAAGCAACCCATATTCTTTTAGGGAGGCCTTGGCAATTTGATAGACATGTTTTACATGATGGCCTCACCAATATAATGTCTTTTTCCTTCCAAGGGCGCAAGGTTACCTTAAAACCCCTCTCTCCACAAGAAGTTCATGAGGACCAATTAAAAATGAAAAATAAAAGAGAAAATGAAAAAGAAGAAAATGATAAAACGAGTCATAATACCTTATCAACTAAATCAATCTTTTTGACTCATGCTATGCCTCAATTTGAGCATCCAAGGTATTCTTCTTCTTTGTCTTTTTCATTACCAAAAGTTCCTACTTGCACTCCATATTGGTTGAAAAATGTTAGGGATGATTTTTCCATACCTACTAATGGTTTTTACCCTTTAAAGGGAATTTTTCCTAAGAAAATAATCATTCCCCCACATTTTTTTCCAACATGGTCTGTCTATAGGACTTCTTTTTCCGACATCCCAATGATTCATAATGCTAAGTCAAGTTTGCCTTTATTATCATCCACTGCTTTATTTGATAGCAAACTAACTTTGTTATATGTAGGGATTCTGAATTCGCGGACAAATTCTCTCCAACCTGGGGAGCATGATGGAGATCAAGTAGAAGAATATTTTACTAATGGAGGAAGAGGTCATCCACCCAAGCATTTAAAATTCTTCTTACTAGTCTTCTTAAAAAGTAGAACAGTTTGGGTTCTCTTGAAAATTCAAAAGATAGTAGTATAAATAAATCTTTGTAAATACTCTTGTATAAATTTGTAAATAATATAGTGATCCCGCCGGTAGACTCGAACGTGGATGGGCTCCGCGTTCCTCCTGCGTCCGCGTCTGTTCCTCCGGTTGGCTTCCCTTCGAATGAAGCAAACGGTTCCTGCAAACACAGAGGGGCGCCCTAGCGGCTGGTGTAGCTTCGACGCTCAAGTCAGTTTGGGCAAGGAAACACCAAAAACTCTCTTTGTGTAATTTCTCTGTGAGACTCGTGTGTGTGTCCTCAGTGTTCTTGAGTTCGAAAACTGAGTGTCTGGGTTACGTATTGCGTACCTGGTGTAGCGTTCCCCTGCCCCTCATATACTCTTGAGGTTTTTTTGGCTACTTCTAGGGCTCACTTGAGTATTCCTGCACTGCCATCACCCACTCTCTCTAGGCCATCTTGCATGTGCAGGCTTCCTTACTTGAGTGAAAACTCTGACAGGGAAGGCCACGTGGGTACTTCTGTGTACCCTCGATTTCCGTGCCCACCTGCCCTTCCTAATCTCTAGCGCCAACTGCTCTGGGAGTACCTTCATGGTCTACGTGCCACGCATGCTTCCTCTCCGGGAAATTCTAACCCTGATGGGTTCTCGTCCCAACAGGGCTCTGCACCTAACTGTGCGTTCTGTAAGGATCTAGAAAATTTTATTGGAATGAAAGTGATATATTTTAAGTAAATTCTAAGTATGTTTTTATTTAAAATATAAAGGAAGGAAAGTGTAGCTTAGAAGTTTACGAGATCGCCGTTGTTGAAGACGGAGGCGATCTCCGACTTCTCTGGTACATAATCGCCTGCCGCCTAGAGTACACATGATCGCCGAAAGTGCACTTAGTATGTGGTCAAGATACTGGATCAACCATGGTGGGTTCCAAAAACCATGCGTATCAAGGTGTGGATTAAGCCTTAGATACGCTGTGCATGCGAAACTCTATGCTTGAGCATAAGAAATCGTCCTTAGTGTTGCATGCATGGGCGCACGAGGAGTAGTGCTGATCTATTCTTGGAAATGTGAAGCTACCGACGTCACCAAGCCATGTGGAGGTGATACCTTGGACGTAACATAGTGGGATGAAGAACCTTCAGCAAGCGATGTGTCATAAGTCATCGCCGGGATGAGAGACACGCGGGGATCGCCAGGGCGAGAGACAGACGGTCATCGCCAGGATGAGGGACGCATCGGTCGTCTCCCAGGGAGAGACATCGGTCGTCTTCCAGGGAAAGACATCGGTCGTCTTCCAGGGAGAGACATCGGTCGTCTTCCAGGGAAAGACATCGGTCGTCTTCCAGGGAGAGACATCGGTCGTCTTCCAGGGAGAGACATCGGTCGTCTTCCAGGGAGAGACATCGGTCGTCTTCCAGGGAGAGACATCGGTCGTCTTCCAGGGAGAGACATCGGTCGTCTTCCAGGGAGAGACATCGGTCGTCCTCCAAGGAGAGACTTCGGTCGTCCGCTAGGATGAGACATCGGTGGATAGTCATCGCGCGAGAAGTCATCGGTGGAAGGTTATCGCGCGATGTCGTGTTTCACACAGATAAGGTGGGACCCAGGCTCCTAGCATGAGACGTCCTGCATGCGCGACACGTAGACAAAAATGGTGTTTCAGAATAGTTAGCATCAGAGAGTTGGTATGGAAAGTGACCCAGAGTTGGTGCGCAGAGACCCACGTGGTCATACTGTTAGAGGAAATGTATACACAAGCTTCCCTGCAGAGTGGGTGGTGGCAGCGGCATGCCTGGGAAGGGTGGCTTAAGTTCAAACTTCAGTTTGGATAGGCAGGGTTCGAACGCTGCTTGAGTAGAGAGAAATTGAGTGAGTTGGTTTTAGCTCCCTGTTTCTTCTTCTCCTTCTCCATACGTTCAGATGTCCTAGCGCATCAATTGGCTATCGGCGACTACCATAGAGCACCTGGGAGGTTCTCTGCAAGTTCTCCAAGCCGGACGCTAAAACAGAGTTAAGGCATCCTTGAATCGCGTTGGGTTGGAGCTCTTAGTGAAGTTTACGCTAGTCCAGGTAAGGGAAGCTAGCATTTTCGTTTATAAAAACTTTAGGCGAGTAGGTTCTGAAGTGAGGGCGACGTGGTCGCCGGTTTCATATTCTTTTTCACGATGCTCTGTTTTTTTGTGTGGGGCGACGTGATCGCTGGTTTTAATGTTGATTTCGAACTCCCCTGTTTTAGTGTCGTTTGAAACTGTTTGAGATTGAAATGAGAAATGCATGTGATATTCGAAAATCTGAACCTTGGAATGATTGTTTCTGTGATTGGGATTATTTAAGAAAAGATTCAAAATATTATATGATGGAATTGTGCTTTTACGTGTTGTATGATGCATTGAATGTTGTGAATGTGGGATCAAGGCATAGTATTTTCAGGAAAGAAAATACCGTGTAAGATCGTGTGTAATGTGCATTGACTAGGGACTTGTCTAGAAGGAGATATCCTGACTCTGCTGATATAATGGAATCACATAGATGAAGTTATTCAGTTGTTGAGAGTCGAAGGAGGTTCATATGTATGGGTAAGTTGTTTGAAAGATAACTGACTTGACCTGTTATATGAATTAACCCTGTCATACCGGGAGAGTGATGATATTGAGATTATGTATGCGCATGGCTGTGTGGATTTCACAGTGGTGTGGTATGACAGGTGTAGATCTCTGAGTCTGAGTCAACGCACGAGTCTTCTGGAAGTAGAGTCATGTGTCTATATGTTATGAGTCAGTGGAAAGTCTGACGTGTGAACCATGAGTATTGAATGTATTGAATAGACACTTGACGAGTTTGTGGAATATGGGGATGTTGATGGTTGAAATTGATATAGATTATGAATGGTGTGAAGATTTATGCTTTCTATTGATATAAAGTTTCATATTTAAAGTTTTTAAAAATATTTAGCTTACCCTTTATTTTGTATCGTGGTTGTTTTTCTTAAACCTGTGATGATCGTGTATATTTGTACGGGAGCAGATGAGGTTGCAGGTAGTAGAGCTCCTCAGTGAGCACTTTCTGGAGGAGGAGATCGCCGGTTTTGAATGCTGTGGTTTTTTTTTATTTTATTTTGAAAACTCCTGTATGGAGATGTATTAAAACTTCCTCAAAAAGGGATATTATTTTGAGGCACATTTGTACTAATGGATGAATTATATTATGTATATATCTATGTTCAATTTTGATATTATTGTTTCACCTTTATTTTATTATATAAATATGACCAATATTTTGAGGGGCGTTACACGTTCCAAGCCTCATGCATGGACGCTTCATGACTAAGACCATTCCCTGCTTCTTGGCGCTCTACTGATCACTGGTCGCGTTGTTCACATCGCCGCGCCCGACGACTGATCGCTCCGCATGCACCGATGACTGATCGTTGCTTCATCACTTCTCGCGCTCTGCTTCCAGGCGCTCATGTAGGAACTGATCTGCTGGTGGTGGTCACTTGGTAACTGACCACTGATCGCCGTTCTTGAACGATTTCCACCCTGGTTCATCTGCTATCTCATGCCACGCGTCACTCTGTGACTGGCCCACGTGGTCATCTACTGCTGATGCGTCACCGACCGGATCATATAGAAATATCCTTAGGAGTATGCCAAAGAGGAAAACCAAAAGAAACCTCTAAATGTAAGGCATTTTAGGCACTTTCTTTAGGAAAAAGTGGAAAAAGTGACTTTTCTACTCCTTTCTCTCTTAGGCACTAGAAGGAGCTAGAAGAGTGACTCTTCCCACTCCTTCCCCTTTGTAACATGACCAGCCCTCTCCATTATAAATAGGGGTGCTTGGTACTTTGAATAAAAAAGTTGAAAGTTAGAAGAAAAGAAACTATTTTGAAATTGAGAGAGAGTGAGTTTGTGAGACTTGTCTCTTCTTCTCCTTCATGTCTTATCTTGTGAGCTTTGGAGACTCTCAAGTGGCGGCACCACCCACTCATCTTGGAAGAACCACCCTCCAAGTGGCGTGAATCACATCTCCAAAAGGCTACAACCACATAAGTCATTTCTATTCATCTTCTAAAAATACCCATTTGTGTTTTCTTGTAGTTTTTCCATTTTTAATCGGTTCAATCTTTTCCATGAGTTGTTTCCTTTCATTTGCTGCCATTGTTATGCACTTTGTTGGTTTATTTCCTTGTTTTCTTGCTGTTTTAATTTCGTCCAAACCATGGGTTTCCATATACATGTGTTGTTCTTGTTTTCCATCCATGGGTTTTTGTTCTTTGATGAATTTCTTTGTGATTTTCTAACTCCTATTGAATTTCAATCAGTATTTTCACTTGTTCTTGGTGTTCTTATGTTGTTCTTGTGTTTCCTTTGAAGTTTGGTACTGTTCTTGAATTACCCATTCATATTCCATTGTTATCTTACACTACAAGTTACCTATTCATGTGTTTTTAGTATGAACCTTTGTTTTCTTGAGTAGAAACTCTATTAATTGTTCTTTAGAATTTTGATCCTAATTCTTGAAAGTGTCATGAATACAATGAAACCTATATCAACTCAACCCAAATCAAGAAAGGTTCAAAAGAGACTCACATCACTAAGTCATCGGTTCGGGCGACCTACGTGGCTCTAAGTGAAAGGACATGAACAGTGCGCTGAAGGGACGTCTCACCATACTTTCTTAATCTGCGGACACGTGGATAGATCAACAGCTAGGGCTTCTTAACGTTTGCGCTCCCTTGCCTATGTTAAACCCCTTCAAAAACCCGCGCTTCAGCATTGTTCCATCACTTTCATTCAAACTCTCTTGAGATCATCGTCTTCTCTCGAACGCTGCCATTCCCACTTCAACTCTTGCAACCCTTCATCTTCATTTGCTTAAAGGTATGATTTTTACTCCTTGGCCTGCCTTTATTTCATGATTCTGCTACCCATTACATGCTATAACTGCTGTGGGACTATTTATGATTTTTGCACTTTAGGGTTTCTATTTTCTGTTCTGTTTGTGTTCTTCGTCTTTGAGTCTTTGTCCACCATTTGAAACACACCATCGCTTTCTTCTAAACCCTTGTTTTCCCTCCTCTTGCCTCTCATTTTTTTTAGATTCGAGATGGCAAGAACAAAAACTACTTCCAACCCTCCTCCCTCAGTCGACTACAGGGCCCTCTACCCCTCGGCCCCTGAGGAACTCCTTGTTGAGACCTCAAAACTGACCACCTGTGAAGACCTGAGGAAACATAGGGATGACGAGAATGAGGTCAAAGGGCACGTATTTGGCAGGAATGCGACGCGTATGTCTTGGTTCGACCTTGCACAGAGGGCGAACCAGTATGTGCTGACGATCGCTCCAACGATGGAGAGCCCTTGTTCCTTTACGCCACCATCTTCAAGCGGGTCAAAGTTCGCTTGCCCTTCACTGGGTTCGAGAGGGCCCTTCTAACAAAACTTAATGTGGCGCTTGCCCAACTGCACCCCAACAGTTGGGCCTTCGTCATATTATGCAACTGTAACATCCCGCCAAATACTTTTCATATGTATATAATAAAAATAAAGGTAAACAAATGTATTGAAGTGAACATAATTATATATATGTAATGAAGTTTCTCCTCACAGGGAGTTTAATACATAATCGGTCATTTTCCAAAAACGTAAGCAAAATTACATTAAAATAAAAAGACAGGCGATCTCCTAACAGCAAAAGGCGATCTCCTATCAGAGAACGACGATCTCCTATCAGAAAACAGAAGAAGGGTGATCGCCTAACAGAAAAGGAACTGGCGATCTCCTTCCGGTGACCACTCACAGAGGAGCTCTACTTCCTGCAACATCATCTGCTCCCGTGTAAATTATACACGATCATCACAGTTTTAACAAAAAGCCAAACACAACACCAAATACACAGGGTAAGCTAGATATTTGAAAGAGAGTTTAGATATGAACTTTAAAATCAAGATAAAACAAATTCAAGCTACCCACGTAAAACCATCAGCTTTCTCATTCTCTTCACATGACCATCAAGTAAACACATATATATCACAATTCCTCAAAAGTCGTTAAAATCACATAATTCATCAAGTGTCTATCAATTTCAAAGTTTCTCATTTCTTACGCCAGACTTCCACTGATTCAACACACATAGACACATACCACACCACTGTAAAGTCCACACAGGACAGCTAATGAAGTCCACATAGGACAGCAAGTAAAGTCCACACAGGACACTTGACACTGCTTCCGGAAGACTTGTGCGTTGAACTTAGCATCCAGAGACCTGCACCTGTCATACTTCATTGCTGTAATGTTTCCACAGCCATGCGCATCAACACAATCTCAATCTCAATTTCATCACTCTCACAGTATGACAGGGTTAATCCATATAACAGGTCAAGTTAGTTATCTTTCAAACGACTTACCCATACATATGGACCTCCTTCGACTCTCACCAACTGAATGACTTCATCTATGTGACTCCATCATATCAGCAGAGTCAGGATCGTCTCATTCACAGGATACTCACAGATCAATACACCTCATAACCAATCTCAACACGGTATTTCCTTTCCTAAAAATACTATGTCTTGATCCCACATTCACAACATTCAACACATCATATAACGCTTAAATGAACGATTCCAATCACAGCAAAACTCATTCCAAGGTTTAGATTTTCGAATATCACATTTAAATCTCAAACAGTTTCAAACAACACAAAAACAGTGGAGTTCGAAAAACAACGCGAAAACCGGCGATCTCGTCCAAAAACAGGGGATTATACAATAACAGTTGAAAACCGGCTGTAACATCCCTCCAGATTACTTTGAAATAAATATAAAATGAAAGTAAAGGTGACAAATAGATTGGGGTGAACAAAATTTTATATAAATAAATAAGTTTCTCCTCACAGGGAGTTTAATACATAACCAATATATTTTTCCAAAACTTAAACAAAATACAGCCAAAAAAATTGAAACCGGCGATCTCCCTACATAAACCGGCGATCTACTATCAGAAGGCCAAAAGCAGCCGATCTCCTATCATACAACTTAAAAAGGGTGATCGCCTAACAGAACTATATGTGGGCGATCTCCTCCCGGCGACCACTCACTGAGGAGCTCCACCACCTGCAACCTCGTCTGCTCCCGTGTAGAAATACACGATCATCACAGTTTAAGAGAAAACAGCCACAGAGCAATACAAAAGAAAAGGGGTAAGCTAGATGGTTTAAAAGCTTTTAAATCAATAGTAAACATAAAACTTCACACCATTCATGATCCATAACAATTACAACCATCAACATATCCATTATCCACATACTCGTCAAGTGTCCATTTGCTACTTTCAGTATTCAAGATTCACACGTCAGACTTTCCACTGACTCACAATGCATAGACACATGACACTACTTCCGGATTGACTCGTGCGTTGACTCAGGCTCAGAGATCTGCACCTGTCATACCATACCACTGTGAAATCCACACAGGGTCACTGTGAAATCCACACAGCCATGCGCATATATAATCTCAACGTCATCAACTCTCCCGGTATGACAGGGTGAATTCATATAACAGGCCGAGCTCGTTCTTTTTCACACGACTCACCCATTCATATGAACCTCCTTCGACTCTCACCAACTGAATAACTTCCTCTATGTGGTTCCATTATCTCAGCAGAGTCAGGATATCTCCTTCTAGACAAGCCCCTAGTCAATACACCTACACACGATCTTACACGGTATTTCCTTCCCTGAAAATACTATGCCTTGATCCCACATTCACAACATTCAAACATCATACCACTCAAATGAATGATTCAAATCACAGCAACAATCATTTCAAAGGTTCAGATTTTCGAGTATTACATGTATTTCACCTTTAAATCTCAAACAGCTTCTAACAACACAAAAACAGGGGAGTTCGAAATCCGTATTTAAAACCGGCGACCACGTCACCCAACCACATAGAACAGAGCATTGCGAAAAGAAACAGAAAACCGGCGACCACGTCGCCCTCACTTCAGAAACAGCTAATCTATGGCTTGTATTGAAATTGAAGGTTAGCTTCCCTTACCTGGACTTGCGCAAAACACCAAGAACTCCAAAACCCCACGAAGCTTAAAAGATGCTCTCACTCTGTTTTTCCGTCTGGTTTGTAGGACTTGCAGAGAACTTCCTAGGTGCTCTAATGGTAGCCGTCGTTCGTCGTACTTTTGGGTGAAGGTGCCTGAGTCGCAGTGCGAAGGAGAGAAAGGAGAAGAAGGGAGGTAAACACACTCTTTCACTCTTGAACCACTGCAACGTTTCTTTCTCTCAGAAGTGGGTTTTTTGCATCTTAAACTAACTTGTCCACAAAAGCCGCTGCCACCACCCACTCTGCAGGGAAGTTTGCGTGTACGCTGCACTGAACAGTACGACTAAGCGTGCCTCTGCGCAGGCTAACACTCTGAGGTCACTATTCTGAACCACCCTTTTTGCCTACGTGTCGCGCGTGCAGGACGTTTCATGCTGGGAGCTTGGGTCCCACTTTACTCTGTGTGAAACTCGACGTCGCGCGATAACTTTCCACCGCTGACTCATCCTGGCGAACGACCGATGTCTCCCTCGCCCTGGAAGACGACCGATGTCTCTCTCTGGGAGAAGACTGATGTCTATCCCTGGCGACGCCCGCATAACTCTCGCGCCCTGGCCACGTCCACATGCCTCGCGCCCTGGCGATGCCCGCATGCCTCTCGCGCCCTGGCCACGTCTACATGCCTCGCGCCCTGGCGATGCCCGCATGCCTCTCGCGCCCTGGCCACGTCCACATGCCTCGCGCCCTGGCGATGCCCGCATGCCTCTCGCGCCCTGGACACGTCCACATGCCTCGCGCGCCCTTGCGACGTCCTCGCGCCCTGGCGATCATGTGTAGTAGACGACCGGCGATTAAGTACTAACTAGGAGATCTCATAGTCTTCTAAGCTACACTTTCCTTCCTTTTTATTTTAAATAAAAACATACTTAGAATTCATTTAAAATATACCCCTTTTTATTCCAATTGAATTTTACAGGTCCTTACACCGGCGACCACGTCGCCCCATCATCAAAATCATCTAATATAAGGTTTTCGTTGGAAATAAGGCTAGCTTCCCTTACCTGGACTTGCGCAAAACACCAAGAGCTCCAAAACCCACCGAGCTTAAAGATGCCTTAGCTCTGTTTTTGTGTCTGGTTTGTAGAACTTGCAGAGAACCTCCCAGGTGCTCTAAGGGTAGTCGTCGCTCGTCGTACTTTTGCTTGAGGGTGCCTGAATCGCAGCGCGAAAGAGAGAAAAGAGAAAGATGAAGGTGAGCTCACTCTTTCACTCTTGAACCACTGCAACGTCCTTTGCCTCTCAGAAGTGGGTTTTTGAATCTAAACCAACTTGTCCACAAAAGCCGCTGCCACCACCCACTCTGCAGGAAGCTTGCGTGCACGCTGCCCTGAACAGTACGACTACGCGTGCCTCTGCGCAGGCCAACACTCTGATGTCACTATTCTGAACCACCCTTTTTGTCTACGTGTCGCGCGTGCAGTACGTCTCATGCTGAGAGCCTGGGTCCCACCTTATCTGTGTGAAACTCGACACCGCGCGATAATCTTCCACTGATGACCGCTCGCGCGATGACCATCCACCGATGTCTCATCCTGGCGGGCGACCGATGTCTCTCCCTGGAAAACGACCGATGTGTCCCTCATCCTGGCGATGACCGTCTGTCTCTCATACCGGCGATGACTGACGTGCCTCATCCTGGTGATGACTGATGTGTCACCCTGGAGGACCACCGATGTCTCACCCTGGGAGACAACCGATGTCTCAACCTGGCAGACCACCGATGTCTCACCCTGGCAGACCACCGATGTGTCTCCCATCCTGGTTGATGACCGATGTTCCTCTCATCTTGTTGGCGATCTCTTATCGCCCTTGTGTGTGACGAGAACACATCGCCTTACTCTGCTCACCGATGTCACATCTTCACACCTTGCTGAAGGTTCTTCCTTCCATTATGTTACGTCCAAGGTATCACCTCCACATGGCTTGGTGACGTCGGTAGCTTCACATTTCCAAGAGTAGATCAGCACCACTCCTCTTGCGCCCATGCATGCAACACTAAGGACGATCTCTTATGCTCAAGCATAGAGCTTCGCATGCACAGCGTATCTAAGGCTTAACCCACACCTTGATACGCGTGGTTTTTGGAACCCACTACGGTTAATCCAGCATCTTGACCACATACTACGTGCGCTCCCGTCGATCATGTACACCATAGGCGATTGGCGGTCATGTCTCCTCTAGGCGACAGGCGATTATGTCCCAGAGAAGTCGGAGATCGCCTCCGTCTTCAATAACGGCGATCTCGTAGAAGACTTCTTAGCTACACTTTTCTTCCTTTACTCTTCTTGATCTACATGCCAGCCGACCGACCTCTACCAGCTGACCCCAGACCTTGGGCGACGTCCGATGTCCGACTACTACGAAACTTCATTTACCAGCTCTTTGTATTTTAAATAATAACATCTCCTAAAATTATTTAAATATAACACTTTCATTCCAATTAAAGTTTCTAGGTCCTTACAGCAACCACCTGGGGTGCCCTCCTTCCGTGGACGTCTTCCTCCACTTCTTCGAAGCGAAGAGCCCCAGGAAGAGGCTTTGGGTAAGCCTCAACGGGATGGCGGGGAGAGTCCTCTTGACTCTCTTCCAGCAATCCTACAAGGGCTTCAAAGGGAAGTTCTTTAGGGTTTGTTGCAGTTCCTACGACCCCACTCTGCTCAACGGGTTTCCCCTGTATTGGGTTGAAAAATTGATGTTTAAGAAACCCCGGGGTCTTGAGGAGCTGGTCCTTCTTCCCCTGCTACTGCTGTCCAAGGCCCCCTCCCTGATGACAAACAAAAAAGGGTAGTGGCAGTAGTCGTCTTGGAAGGCGAGGATACTGATTCAGGCCTCATGTTCAAGAGGGCCAGGGTGGGGGTTGTTGCAGTGACCTCTTCTGCTACTGAGGTGCAACCCTTATCCTTCAGGGAGCACCCCCCCAACGCCTCATCTCCTCCTGAGCAACTCCTGGCAATCAAAGGTGGTGGGGAGAATGCTTCCAGAGATGATCAGGCGCCTCCTGCTCCCGAGCTTCCCACAATCCTCCAACATGCCCTCAGACGCCTTCCTGCTAAAGAAGCGCTGGAGGCCTTGGACGGGAGTTCACTAAGGGACTGAATGAGTCAAAGCCTTGGTGAATTCCTTGCTACCTCCAATGTTCTACTGAACCAGGTAAAGGTAGAGGCGGGGTTGAGAGAGGAAGTGGCCAAGCTGAAGAAAGAGTTGGTCCTCCAAGTCCAAGTGGCTTCCAAGCACGAGACTACCATGAATCAGGAGCTGAGCAGTCTCCGCCAATCTAAGAAGGAGGCCAAGAGACTTCTCTTCGACAAGGGGCAGGAGGCCCTCCAGCTTGAGGCCAAAATCCTTCCCCTCCACAACAAGGTCATCGACCTAAAAGAACAGCTAGATAGGGCCCAAGCGAAAGTGGCCAAGCTGGAGGAGAGGGCCACTAACTAAGAGGTTTAGCTGGGTAGAGTGGAGGAGGAGCTCACCCAACAAACCGAACTGCTCAAGAAGAGAAAGCCGGAGGTAACTGAAGATGCCAACGACGCCTATGGGGAGGGGTTTGGCGATGCCCTTGCTCAGGTTGCCTGCGCGCATCCTGAGATGGACCTCTCGTCTTTCTCTGTATTAATGCAGGTTGTCGACGGACAAATCGTCCCCAAGTAGGTCTCTTGAGCAGTTGTAATATATAGTTGAACTTCTTGTAACTGCACCTTCATATTATAATAATGAATTTGAACTAAACTTGAACTTGCAAAATGTAAGGACCCTTGCTCAGGAAGTTGGGTGTGGAAGGGATTGTGGGTGGAAATAGTCTGTTGTATCTGGGAGAAGAAGAATAGAGTTGTCCTTAAGCAAGAAAGTCCGGATTGCAGAGGAAATTTTCCAATCGGCTCCACTACTTACATGGTTGTGGATGAGATATATGGTGCGTTCGTTTTTGTATGCCTTTTCGGATAGGCACCTGAACCCAAAATCAATGCATCCAACATATACATTGAAAAAGGGGGCCGTAATGGGAGCAGGAAGTCGAGTTGGCAAAAGAAGTCATAATAATGATTTAGAAAGTAACAGCAACAGGAACTTTGTCTTTATAAGGTACAGAATTATGTAGCATAGTGGTGAACAAAAGGTGTCCCTTTAGGGAGCGTGAGAATTAGATCAGCAGTTGGGAAGTCGATGGATGGTTTTGATCAAGATGCAGAAGTTGATCCCTAGAAGGATATTTCGGATCCTAGTTTGAATTAGCTAGGGGGCATGAGTAGTGGGCAGCTGTCCCCTTTCCTTCCGATGAAGGGATCTTGCTCGCTTTTCTCTAAAGGGCTAGTCCTGGTTCTGTTAAGGGCCTAGTTCTGGACTTGCTCAACCAAGTCTTCAAGGTTGGAAGTAGAGTGTGAATGCTGGAGTTGGCGCTCAATGGAGCAGCATATTCCATATGCAGGGATGTAAAATGGAATTTGATGAAGTATTGGAGTAGTAAGAGTTGGTTCAGCAGACAACCGAGAGGGTGAAACTGATACAGGGCAGAATGAAAGCTTCTCAAAGTCGGCAGATGTCCTAGGCAGATTCGAGGAGAAGACCTTTGGAGTTTGCTGCTGGGGATCATGTCTTTATGAGGGGGGACACCAGCCAAGGGTGTAGGACGAGCTATCAGATCAAAGAAGCTGTTCCCTAAGTTTGTCGGGCCATATCAGATCCTAAGGGGGGGATCAGTCCAGTGGCTTATGAGATCACCCCACCTCCCCAATTAGCAAACCTGCATAATGTATTTCACGTATCACAGCTAAGGAAGTATCTTGCAGACCCTAGTCACGTGTTGGAAGTGGACGACGTGCAGATCAGGTGATTCACCATGGGAATTTGAAGAAACCATGAGAGAAGCATATCCCTACCTCTTTTCCTTATAATTCAATTTTCGGGGACGAAAATTTTTCTTGTTGGGGAGATTGTAAGGACCCAGAAACTTTAATTGGAATAAAAGTGTTAGATTTAAATAATTTCAGAGGATGTTATTATTTAAAATACAAAGAGCTGGTAAATGAAGTTTCGTAGTAGTCGGACATCGGACGTCGCCCAAGGTCTGGGGTCAGCTGGTAGAGGTCAGTCGGATGACGTGTGGATCAAGAAGAGTAAAGGAAGAAAAGTGTAGTTAAGAAGTCTTCTACGAGATCGCCGTTATTGAAGACGGAGGCGATCTCCGACTTCTCTGGGACATAATCGCCTGTCGCCTAGAGGAGACATGGCCGTCAATCGCCTATGGTGTACGTGATCGACGGGAGTGCACGTAATACGTAGTCAAGATACTGGATCAACCAGTGTGGGTTCCACAAAACCACACGTATCAAGGTGTGGGCTAAGCCTTAGATACGTTGTGCATGCAAAGCTCTATGCTTGAGCATAAGAAGTCATCCTTAGTGTTGCATGCATGGGAACACGAGGAGTACTGCTGATCTACTCTTGGAAATGTGAAGCTACCGACGACACCAAGTCATCTGGAGGTGATACCTTGGACGTAACATGATGGGAGGATGAACCTTCAGCAAGGTGTGACGATGTGACATCGGTGAGCAGAGTAAGGCGATGTGTTCTCGTCACACACAAGGGCGATAAAAGATCGCCAACAGCATGAGAGGAACATCGGTCATCACCAGGATGGGAGGGACATCGATGGTCTGCCAGGATGAGACATCGGTGGTCCTCCAGGGTGGGACATCGGTTGTCTGCCAGTGTGAGACATCAGTGGTCCTCCAGGGTGGACATCGGTTGTCTGCCAGTGTGAGACATCGGTGGTCCTCCAGGGTGGACATCGGTTGTCTGCCAGTGTGAGACATCGGTCGTCTCCCAGGGAGAGACATCGGTCGTTTTCAAGGATGAGGCCTCGGTGGACAGTCATCGCGCGAGAGGTCATCGGTGGAAGGTTATCGCGCGATGTCGAGTTTCACGCAGATAAGGTGGGACCCAGACTCCCAGCATGACACGTCCTGCACGCGCGCCACGTGGACAAAAAGGGTGGTTCAGAATAGTGACATCAGAAGATTGGCATGCGCAAGAGACACTCGCGGTCGTACTGTTCAGGGAAGTGGTTGGCATGCACAAGAAGACAACCATGGCCGTACTGTTCAGTGAAACGTACACTCTGGCTTTCTTGCAGAGGGGGGTGGTGGCAGCAGCATGCGTGGACTAGTAGGCTTGGATTCAAAAACCCACTGCGAGGAGGCAAAGAACGTTGCAGAGACTCGAGAGTGAAAGAGTGAGTGCATCTTCATCCCTCTCTTTTCTCTCCTTCGCGCTGCGATTCAGGCAACCTCAAGCACCAGTGCAACCAGCGACGACTGCCCTTGGAGCACCTGGGAGTTTCTCTGCAAGTCCTACAAACCAGACGCTAAAACAGAGCTAAGGCATCCTTTAAGCTCGGTGGGTCTTGGAGCTCTTGGTGTTTTGCGCAAGTCCAGGTACGGGAAGCTAGCCTTATTTCCAACGAAAATCCTTATATTCGATGATTAAGATGATGGGGGCGACGTGGTCACCGGTTTTTCAACTGTTATTGTACAATCCTCTGTTTTTGAACGAGATCGCCGGTTTTGGCGTTGTTTTTCGAACTCCCCTGTTTTGTGTTGTTTGAAGCTGTTTGAGATTTAAATGTGATATTCGAAAATATGAACCGTGAAATGATTGTTGTTGTGATTGGAATTATTCATTTAAGTGTTATATGATGTGTGGAATGTCGTGAATGTGGGATCAAGACATAGTATTTTTAGGAAAGGAAATACCGTGTTGAGATTTGGTTATGAAGTGTATTGATCTGTGAGTATCCTGTGAATGAGGCGATCCTGACTCTGCTGAGATAATGGAATCACATAGAGGAAGTTATCCAGTTGGTTAGAGTCGAAGGAGGTTCATATGAATGGGTGAGTCGTGTGAAAAAGAACGAGCTCGTCCTGTTATATGGATTAACCCTGTCATACTGTGAGAGTGATGAATTGAGATTGAGTTTGTGTTGATGCGCATGGCTGTGGAAACATTACAGCAAATGAAGTATGACAGGTTCATGTCTCTGGATGCTAAGTTCAACGCACGAGTCTTCCGGAAGTAGTGTCAAGTGTCTTGTGTGATGAGTCAGTAGAAGTCTGACGTGAGAATTAAGGAACATTGAATTTGGTAGACACTTGATGCATTATGTGATTTGAATGACTCTTGAGGAATTGTGAAATACGTGTTTACTTGATGGTCATGTGAAGAGAAGGAGAAAATTGATGGTTTTACGTGGGTATCTTGAATTTGCTTTACCTTGATTTTTAAAGTTCATATCTAAACTCTCTTTTAAATATCTAGCTTACCCTGTGATTTCTGGTGTTGTGTTTGGCTTTTCTTAAACCTGTGATGATCGTGTAAAATTTACACGGGAGCAGATGATGTTGCAGGAAGTAGAGCTCCTCAGTGAGTGGTCGCCGGAAGGAGATCGCTTGTTCCTCTTTCTGTTAGGCGATCACCCTTTTTCTGTTTTCTGATAGGAGATCGCCGTTCTCTGATAGGAGATCGCCTTTTTGCTGTTAGGAGATCGCCTGTATTCATATTTTAATGTATTTTGTTTACGTTTTTGGAAAATTGACCGAATATGTATTAAACTCCCTGTGAGGAGAAACTTCTTCGTATATATATAATTTTGTTCTTTTCAATATATTTGTTTACCTTTATTTCATTTTATAAATATGAATTGTACTTTGGCGGGATGTTACACAAAATATCTTGTGAATGATTCTTTGCTTCTTTATCTTGCACGTTTTATTGCTTTCTCGTGCAACCCTTGTTTTTGATTTGGTAGTTCCTCAACTTAGATTCATCCCTCAGGTAGCACACTCGACTATACTTGGTCCACGCACTGTTAAGACCACTGTAGGTGAAACAAGTCTTCCTTGTTAAGGGCGCCCCATAGGTAATACTGGTAACCACATCACTTCTTCATCATTGTCCGTTGTTGGTATTCTCACCTGAGGGGAAAGCATTCCTTGCAACTCCTTCTTTCAGACCTCGGGACCTCTAACTCAAACAGACAATCCTTTATTGATCTCTCCTTGCTCGAGGGAAAGGAGGACTTTCCTGGCTTAGTGTTCTCACTCAGGGGGGAAGTGTTCCCTGTGAACCTTTCCTTTTCACCCTTGAGACTTCTAACACGCGCCTCACTTTTATCCGACCTCTCCTCGCCTTACGCAAAAGAGGATTTAGCTAATGAACCACATGGTTCAACCTTGGGGTTCTCACTCAAGGGGGAGGTGTTCTTTGCAAACCTTCCTTTTACCACCTCGAGACTTCTAACATTGATTTGCATTTAACTGACCTCTCCTCGCTCAAGGAAAGGGAGGATTTGACTGGTGAGCTATACTGTTCCACCTTGGTGTTTTCACTCGAAGGGGGGGGGGGGTGTTCTCTGCGAACCTTCCTTTCCCCCTTTCGAGACCTCTAACCCAAAGGAGCAGCTAGTGCTGACCTCTCATCGCTCAAGGCAAAGAAGGATTTAACTGGTATGGGTCGTCCTTGCGTTTTCACTCGAAAGGGGAGGTGTTCTCTGCGAACCTTCCTTTCCCCTTTCGAGACCTCTAACCCAAGTCGACGACTCTTAACTGACCTCTCATCGCCCGCTTGCAAGGAAGGATTTAACTGGCAAACCTTGCTGTTCAACTTGGGTATTCTCACTCGAAGGGGAGGTGTTCTATGCGAACTTGCCTTCCCACTCTCGAGACTTCTAACCCCAAATGACAGGTTCTTAATTGCATTGTACAAAATATGTAATGTTCTTGCCAGTTGACTCACCTGTCGGTTGACTCCACGACACTCACACGCCTCCTTCCTCACGTTGATATGTGCTTGATTCTTACGAAACAATCTGCACCTGCAAAAGAGAAAGGGGCGCCCTAGAGGCCGTTTGCACTCCGACGCTCAAGTCAAGATGGGGCAAAAAACACCAAGTGTATTGAGTCTCTCTGTGTTTAGGTCTAGAAACTGCGTACCTTTGTGAAGTATTTTACTGTCCCTTATATAGTCTAGGGTTTACTGCGCCGCTAGCCCTAATTAGGGTTTACTGCGCTGCTAGCCATATTCGGGGTTTACTGGAATACCCTTGCGCCGCTATCACCCAACCTTAGGGTAATCTAGCACGTAAGGTTTCCTTCTCTGGAGTGCAAACTCTAACAGGGTGACCACCTGGGTGCCTCCTTGTGCACCTAGTCTCTGGGGCCACCTGTTCTGGGAGTGCCTTCACTGTTCACGTGCCATGAATGTAGCTTCACTGGAAAACCCTAGTTCTGATGAGTACTCGACCCCTCAGGACTCTGCACCTAACTGTGCTCTCCCTGCTACCCGCATAGGCTCTTCGTGATTCAGGCCTCTCCCTACCTCTAGGTATTTAACTGGTCATTGGCCCACTCTGGGAACCAATCTTAGCTGTTCTGGTTACGCTGTTCAAATCACCCAAGACCGATGTCACCTCGTCACACTCTGTTGCCGAGGACTGATCACCCTGCGGAGTGACGAGGACAATCAGTCCCTTCTGGCGATCATCACAGCGATGACTAATCACCCTTCTCTCTGGGGACATGCTAATGACTAATCACCCTTTTCTCTGGGACATGCTGATGACTAATCACCCTTCTCTCTGAGGACATGCTGATGACTGATCACCCTTCTCTGAGGGGACACATCGATGACTGATCACCCTTCTCTGAGGGGACACACCGATGACTGATCACCCTTCTCCGAGGGGACACACCGATGACTGATCACACTTCTCTAAGGGGACACATCGATGACTGATCACCCTCTAATCCAAGCTGCCTGCGGGGTCCACTCCACGTGGCTTTGGCCCATGCTGTGCGACCCAACTGACGTGGTTCGCCCTTTACTATCTGTTCTCGGTGTCCGAGGACTGGTCGGTACATTTAAGAATATACTTCAATTGAAAATTTTATTGGGTGACCTTATTAAAAACCCTTATAAGGGAAAAAAGAGTGTCCCCTAAATTGTGTACAACGTTACAACTTAACTGAAATAGAACTTAAGGTGGGTCACATTCCATGTACAAGGAATCGACCCACCCTCTAAAGTTTCGAGCCTGTATGTAAGGACCTAGAAAATTTTATTGGAATGAAAGTGATATATTTTAAGTGAATTCTAAGTATGTTTTTATTTAAAATAAAAAGGAAGGAAAGTGTAGCTTAGAGGTCTACAAGATCGCCGTTGTTGAAGACGGAGGCGACCTCCGACTTCTCTGGTACATGATCGCCAATCGCCTATGGTGCACATGATCGCCAATCGCCTATGGTGTACATGATCGCCGAAAGTGCACTTAGTATGTGGTCAAGATGTTGGATCAACCATAGTGGGTTCCAAAAACCACGCGTATCAAGGTGTTGGTTAAGCCTTAGATACGCTGTGCATGCAAAACTCTATGCTTGAGCATAAGAGATTGTCCTTAGTGTTGCATGCATGGGCGCACGAGGAGTAGTGCTGATCTATTCTTGGAAATGTGAAGCTACCGACGTCACCAAGTCATGTGGAGGTGATACCTTGGACGTAACATAGTGGGATGAAGAACCTTCAGCAAGGCGTGGCGATGTGTCATCAGTCATCGCCAGGGCGAGAGACATGCGGGCATCGCCAGGGCGAGAGACATGCGGGCATCGCCAGGGCGAGAGACATGCGGGCATTGCCAGGGCGAGAGACATGCGGGCATCGCCAGGGCGAGAGACATGCGGGCATCGCCAGGGCGAGAGACACGCGGGCATCGCCAGGGCGAGAGACATGCAGTCATCGCCAGGGATAGACGTCGGTCGTCTTCCAGGGAGAGACATCGGTCGTCCTCCAGGGAGAGACATCGGTCGTCCGCCAGGATGAGACATCGGTGGATAGTCATCGCGCGAGCGGTCATCGGTGGAAGGTTATCGCGCGATGTCGTGTTTCGCACAGATAAGGTGGGACCCAGGCTCCCAGCATGAACGTTCTGCATGCGCGACACGTAGACATTAGGAGTGTTTCAGAATAGTAGCATCAGAGAGTTGGTATGCGCAGAGACCCACGTGGTCATACTGTTCAAGGAAGTGTGCACGCAAGCTTTCCTGCAGAGTGGGTGGTGGCAGCGACATTTGTGGATAAGTTGGTTTAGATTCAAAAACTCACTTCTGAGAGGCAAAGAACGTTGCAGTGGTTCAAGAGTGACAGAGTGAGTTTACCTTCATCCTCCTCTTTTCTCTCCTTCGCGCTGCGATTCTGGCATCCTCAAGCACCAGTACGACGAGCGACGACTTCCCTTGGACTCCTGGGAAGTTCTCTGCAAGTTCTCCAAACCGGAAGCTAAAACAGAGTTAAGGCATCTTTAAGCTTCGGTGGGTTTTGGAGCTCTTGGTGGTTTTGCGCAAGTTCAGGTAAGGGAAGCTAGCATTTTCGTTTATAAAACTTTAGGCGAGTAGGTTCTGAAGTGAGGGCGACGTGGTCGCCAGTTTCATATTCTTTTTCACGATGCTCTGTTTTATGTGTGGGGCGACGTGATCACCGGTTTTAATGTTGATTTCGAACTCCCCTATTTTAGTGTCGTTTGAAACTGTTTGAGATTGAATTGTGAAATGCGTGGGATATTCGAAAATCTGAACTTTGGCGTGATTGTTTCTGTGATTGTGATTGTTTAAGAAAAGATTCAAAATATTATATGATGCAGTTGTGCTTTTACGTGTGATATGATGTACTGGATGAATGTGAAATTGTGATCAAGACATAGTATTTTCAGGAAAGAAATACCGTGTTGAGATTGGTTATGAGGTGTATTGATTAGTGAGTATCCTGTGAATGAGGCGATCCTGACTCTGCTGATATGATGGAATCACATAGATGAAGTCATTCAGTTGGTGAGAGTCGAAGGAGGTCCATATGTATGGGTAAGTCGTTTGAAAGATAACTGACTTGACCTGTTATATGGATTAACCCTGTCATACTGAGAGAGTGAGGATATTGAGATTGAGATTGAGCTCGGGATTATGTTTATGCGCATGGCTGTGGAAACTTGACAGCAATTTCGTATGACAGGTGCAGGCCTCTGGATGCTAAGTTCAACGCACGAGTCTTCCGAAAGTAGAGTCATGTGTCTATATGTTATGAGTCAGTGGAAAGTCTGACGTGTGAACCATGAGTATTGAATGTATTGAATAGACACTTGACGAGTATTATGGAATATGGGGATATTGATGGCTGAAATTGTTATAGATTATGAATGGTGTGAAGATTTATGCTTTCTTTTGATATAAAGTTTCATATTTAAAGTTTTAAAAATATCTAGCTTACCCCTTTGTTTTGTATCGTGGTTGTTTTTCTTAAACCTGTGATGATCGTGTATATTTACACGGGAGCAGATGATGTTGCAGGAAGTAGAGCTCCTCAGTGAGTGGTCGTCGGAAGGAGATCGCCTGTTTTCTGTTTCTGTTAGGAGATCGCCTGTTTTTCTATTTTTCTGTATTTTGTTTAAGTTTGGAAACTGACTGGATATGTATTACACTCCCTGTGAGGAGAAATTTCATTACATATATATATATATATATATATATATATATATATATATATATATGTTCACTTCGATATTATTGTTTTACCTTTATTTCACTATATAAATATGAAAAGGATTTGGCGGGATGTTACACTGTACGCCTCATTTCCAAGGGCCTCTGTCACTTTGAAAGGACCAGTCCACTTGGGGGACAACTTTTTCTCCATTTGGTAGGGATGGGCTTTCCGCATCACCAAGTCGGCAACCTAGAACTGCCGAGCTCTCAACTTGGACCTGTGCTTGACTTCCACCCTTCTCTTTAATGCTTCAACTTTGATTCCCGCTTCTTCCCTTACTTCATCTAGGAGGTCCAGGTTCACCTTTCTCTCTTTGTTGGATTCTTCAGCCACGAAATTCTGAAAGCGTGGCGAGCTCTCCTGGATCTCTACAGGGATCATAGCATCTGAACCATACACCAAGCTGAAGGGTGTCTCTTTGGTGGTGGAGTAGTGTGGTAAGCCCACACAATTCTAGGAACCTCCTCTGCCCAAGTTCCTTTGACTTTCTCCAGCCTTCTCTTCAGCCCTTTGAGCAGGACTCGGTTGGCTGACTCGACCTGCCCATTATTAGTCTGAGGGTGCTCGACTGACGCAAACACCTGCTTGATTCCCAACTCCGTACATAGCTTCCCCAATTTTTGGCTTGCAAACTGAGTGCCATTTTCAGACACCAAGCGCTTGGGTACACCAAAGCGACATACGATGTTCTTCCACACGAAATGTTGGACCTTATGGGTTGTGATTTATGCTACTGGCACAGCCTCTATCCACTTCGTGAAATATTCTATGGTAATCATGAGATACTTCATCTGTCACACAGCCAAAGGGAAAGGTCCCAGAATGTCGATTCCCCAGGTGTTGAATGGCCAAGGGCTGTATATCGACCTGAGCTCTTCTGGCGGCGCCTTATGCCAGTCACCGTGTAGTTGACACTGCTTGCACTGCTGTGCGTACTTCGTGCAGTCTTCACTCATGGTTGGCCAATAGTACCCTGTGCGAATGGCCTTGGATGCCAGAGCACGACCACCAATATGGCTTCCGCATATTCCTTCATGGAGCTCCGCCATTATCCGCCTGCACTGCTCACCATGTACACACACCAAGATGGGGTGGGTAAACCCATGCCTGTACAACTCCCCGTCGATGAGTGTGTACTTAGTCGAGTTCTTCTTTATTTTTCTCGCTTCCATTGGCTCCATTGGGAGCATCCCATCAGCTAGGTAGCACTTGTAAGGCGTCATCCACGTTTCACCTCTCTGCACCAGGCAGACCTACGACGATTCTTCCCCCAACGCTGGATACACATTGACCCTTGGCATCTTCAAGGTCTCCTGAGTCAACAACCGATGACTCCTCTTCCCACCATCTGACTTGCTAATCTAATGGACTCCTACCAAATTGTCAGCAGTGTAGGTGTGAGGTGTCCTCAGGGTCTCCTGGATGACTGCCCTCTGTCTACCCCCTTTGCCCGAGCAGGGCGAGTTTTGCTAACAAGTCGGCTCTGGCATTCTGTTCTCTAGGGACATGCGCCAACTCAAATGCTGCAAATGATTTCTTCAACACTTGGACATATTCTACGTAGGAGGCCATCTGAGGGTCTTTGGCCCGGTACTCTCCCATAACTTGGCCTATGACCAATAGAGAGTCACTTTTTGCTAGCAGATTCTGCACACCCATCTCTTTGGCCAACAACATCCTAGCGATTAGGGCCTCGTTCTCTGCCTGGTTGTTGCTGGCCTTGAAAGCAAACCGCAGGGCCTGCTCAATCAATAGCCCCTTTGGTCCTTCCAAGATCATTCCAGCTCCACTGCCTTGCTGGTTAGAAGACCCATCTACAGAGAGTACCCATCTGAAGTCATTCTTCGTGGTGGGTTTCTGCCGAGGACAGTTCCGCTACAAAATCAACGTAAACTTGGCCCTTGGTAGGGCCTCTGGGCATTCTACTGATACCTGGTCTTGCTCTTAGGACCCACCTTCCGTGATCTAGTTCAGCTGCTCAAAATACCCAAGAACGATGTCACATCGTCCCACTCTGTTGTCGAGGACTCATCACCCAGTTGTGTGACGAAGACACATCGTTCCACTTTGGTGATCGACATGCTGATGACTAATATAGTCCATGCTACTGAAGGGACCCAGCCCACGTGGCTCTGGCCCATGCTGTGGGACCCAACTCACATGGCTCACCATTACTAGCTGTTCTCGGTGTTCGAGGACCGGCCGGTACACCTGTTGATAGTTGTTGTTAACCCTAAAGAGATAGGGACGTGCGTGTATAAACAGAATGTTAGCCTGCGATTTAGCACTTGAAGATCATTGGTGCCTGTGGCAGGTGGTTTTCTGTTAGAGATATAAGATAATCTGTTTATTTTCAGTTAAGATTTGTTTATCTGAAGTGAGACTGTTGCATGTACGGTTATAAAAAGGGCCTAAGATCCCAGATTAAGGTATGCTATTTTTGCACACTAAACTGAGAATTGTTACTTTTGTGAGCCCTTACTGACTTGAGTGTCGGAGTGTAATCAACAGGTAGGGCACCTTTTGTCACAACGGAGCCACGATTTAGTGCAACAGGGAGACACGAGTCAATATCCAGTCAACCGGCAAAAACATTTGGCACCCACCGTGGGGCCCGCTAAAACTTGATCCCATCCACATTCGCGTTCGAGTTCCCAGACGAAGATGAGAAACACAAGACAAGTGCCATCAAGACAAGAAGGAGGTGAGGCTCCCATGCTGCAACAACTCATGGAGACAATCAGAAATCTCCAGGAGGCTAATGAACGGTCTAGGCAATAGCAAGAATGGCTACAAGAATGGCTACAAGAAAGGCTATGAGAGGAGATATGCAAGACCAATGAGGACCTATGCAGAGACTTACAGTAGTGCGATCGACGTCCCCAGTGGGAGCGAGGCTCAGGGTTTCTTGTGAGAGACTGCCTTGAGCCTTACTCGTGGGCCATCATGGACGAACCAATACCTGTGCATTATGTCACACTGAAAATCGCCTTCACAAGAAGAGAGGACCTCGAGACCCATCTTAAGGCGTTTAATGCCCAACAGATGATTATCTCGGGAGGATCAGACGCTGTGCGGTGCAAGATGTTTATGGGTACTTTCACAGGTACAACGATACAGTGGTTAGTGGACTCCCAGATGACTACATTACTTCTTTTGCCTAGTTCGCCAAGATGTTTCATGAATAATTCTATGCCAACCAGGTTAAACCCCCAGATCTCCATGACCTCTTCAATGTTAGGCAGAAGGAAAGGGAGACACTGAGAGAATACTTGAACAAATTTTGGGATCTCACCGTGAGACTTCAGACTTACGACGAGAAGGTAATGGTTACCGCTTTCGAGAAGGGAGCTGCATCAGGGCCATTTTGCGATTCCCTGATTAGGAACCCACCAGAGACTTTCTCCGAGATCAGGTGAAGAGCGGTTACCCACATCAATGCCAAAGAAGCAGTGGTGGCAAGAAACAACAATTCGCATTCTCGGTTAGCCAAGGCGAAGGAGGCTAACAAGGCTATTCGGCCGTTGAAGGTCTATGAGACCTCGACCGGGAATAAGGTAGAGAGAGACAAGACACGCACCTTACAGAAAAGGTGATGAGGACCTAGAAGGGAATACGCCTACTGACCAGGCCCAACCTCAAAGGAGGCAGACTAGGAGCATGACACAAGACCAAGGGCCAAGTCAGGATGCTCCAACCATTGCCTTAGCTCCCACCATACCTCAGGGGATTACAAGAAGCAGAGAACAAGCTTTAGGTGCTGAGCATCAATTGTTTTCTTCATTTGTAATAGTAGTAAAATAGGTGTCCTTAAGTATTAGAGGGGGGTGTACTAGCAAATAGGTGCCTTTAGCAATAGAAGGAGGGGTGTGCTAGCAAATAGGTGCCTTTAGCAAAAGAAGGAGGGGTGTACCATCAAATGTTGCATTTTTGACCTATCTTCTAGAAGATTAGGATGATGGTGTGGTTTGACTAAAGTCAATACCCTAGGCAGCCCCACTTTTTGTATTTCCATCCATACCCTTTAAGCTTGCTCACCAAGGCTCCTAAACCTATAAATAAGGAGGCCTACCTCATGTATTTCCAAGTTGAAAATTAAAGTAAAGAAACTATACACAATTTTTGTGTGATTTGTGAGTGAGTGAAATTCCTACTTTCTTAGTCTTATCTTGTGAGTTTTGAGAGCTCTCAAGTGGCGGCATCCTTCACTTATCTGGGAGTCATTTCACCATCCAAGTGGCGTGCAACCATTCTCAATTCCATTTCTCATAAGCTTCCTTTTCCTTCATCTTTTCCTTCCATTATCATTCCATCTATTCATAAATATGTTCTTATTTTGCTTCATTATGTCTATTCAGTTTTTATATGTTGCTCTTGTTTTCCTTATGTAATTCCGCACCATAACTTGTCATCATCATCACCTTATAATTGTGTTTTCCTTTTGCCTTTGTGAAATGAACCTTCACATCTACTTAACCACTTGGTTAAGTTAATGTTTAGTGGGGATTTTCCTTAGGTTCTCACCATACTTGTCTCATAAAATCCAATCCTAAGTAAAGTGTCACCATAAAAATGAAAATCATAAAATCAACTCACATCAAAAGGTGAATCCAAGACGAAGGGCAAGGAAGACGAATTTCGTCCCAAGTTCTGGATATCATACAAGGAGTTAATGAGCATACTTGTTGTAGCCAAGAAGCTGAAGTTTCCCCAAAAAGCTGAAAGGAACCTAGGGATGAGAAAAGATCTATGGTTTGAATTCCACAAGGGTTATGGACACGATGTTAAGCGGTGTATGGCTTTAGGCTATCAATTGACTGAGTTGCTGAAAAGAGGTTTCTTGAAGGAGTATCTTGAAGTGGATCCAGGAGAACCCCAAGGGGAAGCTACTTTGAGAGATTCAGCACATGAGTGCATGCCGAGTTGAACACCATCTTGGGTGGGTTTTTTAGGGAGGCAGCTCTGCTACCAAGCGCAAGCGGTATGTGAGAGTCATGATGGCGTTGGAAGCAAAAGAACATGACGATACGCCAGAACCAAACCTTTGCTTCACGAGAGCTGACCTAGTAGGAGTAGTCCTTCATGACAATGATTCGGTTGTGATATCCGTAGTTATGGTAGGAAGGAGAGTACACCGAGTTCTTATTGATCAAGGGAGCTCGATTGATATAATGTTCTGGTCGATGTTCATTAATTTGTGACTGTCTCCTGACCAGTTGAGGCTGCATGGTGGGTGTTTGGTCGGTTTTGCAAGAGACCATGTGGAAGTACGAGGGTACATTGACTTAAGGACGACCTTTTTCGATGAAGAAGCGGCAAGGACCATCGTCATCAGGTATATTGTGGTAAACACTCCCTCTACTTATAACTTGCTTTTGGGAAGACCTTTTTTGAACAGGTTAGGTGCGGTGGCTTCTACAAATTATATGAAGATGAAGCTACCATCCCTTGAGGGAAAGGTGATCATGATCAAGTCCAATCAGAAGGCTACTAAGAAGTGCTATAAGAGCAGCTTGAAAAACAGAAGGAGCTTAAAATCTACCATCATCAGTCATGAAGGAAAAGTTGTCGAAGTCTTAGAAGCTGATGCCAGCAATAGACAACGACCAAGGTCTACTGAAGAAGTGCAAGAAAGAGAGATAAGAGGAAAAATGTTCAAGCTTGGTGCCTTGGTGTGGTAGGAACTACAGGACCATATAGTCGGGGTGATAGCTAGCCACATGAACGCATTCGCTTGGTCCTCCGTCAACATGCCAGGGATAGACCCAAATTTCCTGTGCCATAGACTCACTATGGATAACAGGGTCTGAATAGTGGTGCAAAGGAGGAGGAAGTTCAATGAGGAGATACGCCAGATCATTAGGGCGGAGACTCAAAAGCTACTGAATGCCAACCATATTAGGGAAATCCAGTACCCTGAATGGTTAGCAAACGTTGTCCTGGTTTAGAAGGCCAACGACAAGTGGAGGATGTGTGTCGACTTCTCAAACCTGAATAAGGCCTGTCCTAAGGATTCATATCCACTTCCGAGCTGATTCCTTTATGGATAGCGCCTCAGGTTGCTGACTGTTGAGTTTCCTTGATGAATTCTCGGGGTACAATCAGATCCGGATGCACCCGAGTGAAGAAAGCAAGACTGCTTTCATGGCAGAGTATGTTAGCTATTGTTACAAGGTCATGCCTTTTGGCCTAAAAAACGCCGGTGCTGGCTGATGGACAGGATTCTTGCCCCTTACTTGGACAGAATGTGCAGGCCTATGTGGACGACATGTTGGTCACCTCCCGGGAGAAAGACTAGCATGTGGCTAATCTTGAAGAGCTGTTCTCTACCATAGCCAAGTACAACCTAAAGCTAAACCTTGAGAAATGTGTATTCGGGATGGAAGTAGGGAAGTTTCGGGGATTCCTGTTGAGTGAGAGGGGCACAGAGGCTAATCCTGACAAGTGTGTTGCTATCATAGGGATGAGGAGCCTTGCCACCATCAAGGAAGTCCAGCAACTAACCGAACGGATAGCGGTGGTCTCCCATTTCCTATCAGCCAGCGGGGATAAGGGTTACCCATCACTACCAGTCGATTGAGAAAGCTGCTTTTGAAATAGTGTTCACAGCCAGAAGGCTACGACATTATTTCCAGAGTTTTCCCGTAGTAGTGATGACTGATCTACTCATCTGTAAGGTTTTGCAAAAACTTGATATGGCAGGTAGGATGGTCAGGTGGTCAGTAGAGCTTTCCGTGTTCGATATCTAGTATGAGCCACGAGGGTCGATCAAAGGGTATGTGTATGCTGATTTTGTGGTTGAATTGGTATTCGAGGATCGTCACTCGGACTCTGGAGATTTCCAGTGAATCCTCTCAGTAGATGGATCTTCCAACCAGTAGGGTAGTGGAGCTGGTGTTATATTAGAAGGGTTAGTGGACTATTGATCGAACAATCGTTGAAGTTTGCATTTAAAGCTAGCAACAACCAACCTGAATATGAAGCATTGATAGTAGGGATGTTGCTAGCCAATGAGATATGAGCCAGGAACCTGTTAGTGAAGAGCGACTCGTTACTGAACAGGTGTCAGAAATAAGCCGAACGATGCGAGCAATGCCAGAAACAGGTTGATGGGCACCACGCACGAGCAGAGGAGTTGTGATCAGAATATAGTCCATGGCCATTCCACACTTGGGGAATAGATATTTTAGGTCCTTTCTCCTTGGCGATATGACAGATGAAGTATCTCATAGTAGCCATTGAGTACTTTACAAAGTGGATTGAGGCTGAGCCAGTTGTGCAGATAACCGCTCACAAGGTGCAACACTTTATATGGAAGAATGTTGTGTGTCGCTTTGGAATCCCTAGGCAGCTGGTGTCAGATAATGGAATACAGTTTGCCAGCCTGCAGCTAGGAAAGTTGTGTTTGGAGCTCGGGATAAAGCAGATATTTTCCTCTGTTGAGCATCCCCCCTAGACAAACGGCCAGGTAGAATCGGCCAATAAGGTCCTTCTCAGAGGATTGAAGAGGAGGTTAGAGAAGGCAAAGGGAACATGGGCAGAGGAGGTCCCTTGGATTCTGTGGGCTTACCATACCACACCCCAGTCAACCACCAAGGAAACGCCTTTCAGTTTGGTGTACGGGGCAGATGCTATGATTCCAGTGGATATCCAAGAGAGCTCCCGTTGGTTTCAAAATTTCGTGTTAGAGGACTCTAACGAAGGAAGGAAAGTGAATCTGGACTTGGTAGATGAAATCCGCAAGCAAGCCCGTGTCAAGTCAGAGGCATTGAAAAGAAGGGGTAGAATTGAAACAGAAGACCAAGGTCAAACCTAGACAATTTCAGGTGGTCGACTTGGTGATGCGGAAAGCTCATCCCTACCAGTGGGAGAATATGTTGTCTCCAAAATGGACAGGGCCGTTTTGTGTAGTTGAAGTGCTTGGGAATGGCGCGTACAGGTTAGAAACCTTGGAAGGAGAAGCTATTCCTCAGACTTGGAACATTGCCAACCTCAAATTTATTTCAGTTAATCTAGCTAATTAAATGTTTATCGTTGAACAATGTGATGCTAAAGATGGCACTTTTTTTCCCTTAAAAAGGGCTTTTTAACGAGGCCATCTAATAAAAAGATTATTTATGATGCACAGTTGCTTTTCGTATTTGTTTACCTTGACATATGATGCGACGACCTTTCTCGGAGCGATTTTTGAGTAAAGGCCGTGTGTGCGAATAATTGCCATCGGCAGATAAATCGACCTTCCTTGTGGAGTCGCCCTGCAGGTAAAGTTGCATGGATGCCTCATCCGAATCAACACAGTCGGGTTAACTCGGCGTGAGAGCTTTTACTCGAGCTTAAGCGCTCTGTGGGATGAGTAAAGTTGCGTAGATGCCTCATCTGGATCAACACAGTCAGGTTAACTCGGCATGAGAGCTTTCACCCGAGCTTAAGCACTCTGTGGGATGAGTAAAGTTGCATAGATTCCTCATCCGGATCAACACAGTCAGGTTAACTTGACGTGAGAGCTTTCACCGGAGCTTAAGCACTCTGTGGGATGAGTAAAGTTGCATAGATGCCTCGTCCAGACCAACACAGTCGGGTTAACTCAACATGAGCGCTTTCACCCGAGCTTAAGCGCTTTGGGGGATGAGTAACAGGTGCATAACCCAATCATTTGACCCAGTCGGGCTAACTTGGCGTAAAAGCATTCACCTAAGCTAGGCGCTCTATGGTGTAAGTGAGGTTGCATAGTGGTACGTTGACAGGTGCTTTGCAAAGGATGATGAGAACAAGGTCGGCCAAGTTAGAATGTTGAAGGTACTACCACACCTAGGAAGGTGCGGTTATTCGAGCATGTGCTATGCGAAGCAGCACTTGGCGTGATCAAGGTAAGTATCTATGGATGCGCCAAGTCAGTGCACTGGCCTGTTGTGGCCACAAAAAGCGGTTCGGCTAGAGGTTAGTTTCATAAACCTGTGTTACTTTTATCCCACAATGACAAGTTATTATAAGAAACAAGTTGCATGATTTAAGTACTTAATGTGTGCGGGTTAGTATAAAATATTCGAGCTAGGTAAGATGTATACCATGCATTTACTCAAGACATTTTTATGTAATCAAATAATGGCCTAAAGGTAAAATAAGTTAATAAAAGTACGAGAAATATAGGCAGTTAATGGTTACAGGATATATGACATCCTAGTTCTCTATAACCTTTCCATCCACCACCCTTTTGCCTAGCTCAAGTTGAGAATAATCTAAGTCTGGATAAAGGCTTGAGGCTTGGTAAATCGTGATGTCAAACCCTACTAAGAGGGCTTGGGCGGCTTCTCCCTAATAGACCTCGATTTTGCTGGCGAAATGTTGATCTTTTTGAGTTAGCTCTTGTTGTAGTTTGTCGAGTTGGTCTTTTTGCTCTGCCACGCGAACGGCTTGCTCGGCAGCTTCCTCGGTCTTGTTGGACAAGAGCTGGTTGGTTTGCTGGCGAAGAACTTGGAGGTTTTGGATCTCTTACTGCATGCTCACCACCTATTGATGCAACTCTTTGATTTCTCTCATCGACGACTCGGTGGCGGCCTCTTAGCTCCGTAGCTTTTTCGCGATCAAACAGTTAGCCGCTAAGGCCTGCCCAAACTGCCTTAGAGTCTCTTGGATTAAATGGTGACTTTCTTATGCAAATCAAGTTAACAAGGAGATGCCCAAGGATGCTAATTTACACAATGAAAAGTCATCTCAAAGTGGAGAGCTCATGATGGAGATCAAATAGAAGAGGAAAGTGAGGATAAAAGCCAAGAACCTCAAGGACAAGTTAGCTCAAAATCCTTCATACCTCAAAGGATCACAAGGAGCAAGGCTAGAGATTTGGGTAAAGAACATCAATTGTTTTCTCTTTTTGTAATTACCCATGTATAAAAATTTGTAAAAATTTGTAAATAAATATAAAATTAGCTTTAGGAATATGCCAAAGAGGGAAACCAAAGAAACCTCTAGTGTAAGGCATTGTTTGGGACGGTTTTGAGTAAAAGAGTGGAAGAAGTGACTTTTCCTACTCCTTCTAGACTTAGGTGCTAAGAAGGAGCTAGAAGAGTGACTCTTCCCACTCCTTCTCCCTTGTAACATGTCCAGCCCTCCTTATTATAAATAGGAGTGCTTGGTTCTTAATAATACAAGTTGAAATTTAGAAGAAAAGAAACTATCTTGAAATTGAGAGAGAGTGAGTTTGTGAGACTTGTCTCTTCTTCTCCTTCATGTCTTATCTTGTGAGCTTTGGAGACTCTCAAGTGGCGGTACCACCCACTCATCTTGGAAGAACCACCCTCCAAGTGGCGTGAATCACATCTCCAAAAGGCTACAACCACATAAGTCATTTCTATTCATCTTCCAAAAATACCCATTTGTGTTTTCTTGTAGTTTTTCCATTTTTAATCGGTTCAATCTTTTCCATGAGTTGTTTCCTTTCATTTGCTGCCATTGTTCTGCACTTTGTTGGTTTATTTCCTTGTTTTCTTGCTGTTTTAATTTCGTCCAAACCATGGGTTTCCATATACATGTGTTGTTCTTGTTTTCCATCCATGGGTTTTTGTTCTTTGATGAATTTCTTTGTGATTTTCTAATTCCTATTGAATTTCAATCAGTATTTTCACTTGTTCTTGGTGTTCTTATGTTGTTCTTGTGTTTCCTTTGAAGTTTGGTACTATTCTTGAATTACCCATTCATATTCCATTGTTATCTTACACTACAAGTTACCTATTCATGTGTTTTTAGTATGAACCTTTGTTTTCTTGAGTAGAAACTCTATTAATTGTTCTTTAGAATTTTGATCCTAATTCTTGAAAGTGTCATGAATACAATGAAAACTATATCAACTCAACCCAAACCAAGAAAGGTTCATAATGAACTCACATCATGTGGTATCTAGAGCCATGGTGTTGATTTGTTGATTGTGAGTTGAATAGACACTTTCTTTTTGGGCAATTTTTTTTCCAGCACCTATAATTTCGTGTTTCTTGTTTTTCCAGCACCTTATATTCATACTTTTGTTTGGTTTGAATATGTTTTAGCTGTGCCTTTTCATTGATCATACTTTTTGCTTTGAGTTTTATGTTCATAGTGTTCTAGGTGTCCAAATCTTGTCTCTACTTGCTTGCTTTTGATTTTGAAAGTTTGTGTTTCTCTTGAATTTGTTTTAGTACTTGTGATTGGAGGTTCCAAACATTTGATTTCAAGTGTTCAATTGTCTTGAATCCTTCATAAAATTTTTGTGCAATATGATTGATGTTTCAACTTCCATATGATGCATATTATGGTTCTTTCACTACATAAGTTCCATTTGGTATAAAAAAAAAGAAAAGAAAAAAAAAACAGAACTGAAACAGAACAAAACAGAACCAATTATGTTTTTAAATCCTTCAAAACAGTTTGGTATTTGCATCTATTCATTCTTTTGCACATTAATTTTCATACCAAAGTTGGATTCATAGTGATTGGCAAATTGTTGTCTACTTTGTGGAACTTTTGATCCTTGTATTTTGACATGAAAAAAAACAGCAAGCAATTTTAAAACTGCACCTATATCTTTCAATTGCACATAAAATTCCTTTTCTAAACTTGGATTCAACTTGATTGGCAAATTGTTATCAATTTTGTGGAATTTTTTTATCCTTTTGCTTTTACAAGTTCTAAAGAAAACATAAAATTTCTTGGTTAAAAGTTTAGTAAGTTTCTTAGAGTCTTCTTTTGTGCTTTTCTTGCTTGTCTTCCTTTCTTAAGTTTTGTCATAATCTTTTTTCCAACTTTGGTTTAGCTCTTTCTTGTTTATACCTTTTCTTGCTTGTCTTTTCTTCTTTTCCTCAAATTTTTGTGGTATTTTTTGCTTTGGATTGAGTGTTGAAGGCTTTGACCTCTTTCACTTGAGAATTTTCATCCACAAGAAAGACCTTGGTTAAGGGAAGAAAATTTTCTGAGTGGTTGAGTGTTTTTTCTTCAAATTGCCGCAAGCTTTCCTTTCTTACTAACTTGTTTTCTTTAATTGCTTGTTCTCTGTGTTTTGTGTTTTTTGTGTTGTTATGGATCATCTTTCAAGTGGTGAATCATCTACGCCCCATTCTCCTCAAAAGGCTTTCCTTATTGGAGAATTGAAGGAGGCTAAACGCACCATTGCACAAAAAGAGAAAGAGATGAGGCAAATGGAGGAAAGACTCCAAAGGCTAGAATTGGCCTATGAAAGACCCCATCAAGAAAGAAGACATCATCAAAGGCATGAATCAAGAAGTTACCAAACCTATGATAGCCATGAAGAAGAAGACGAATGGAGGACACATCATTTTGAAGATAGGCGCCAAAATGAGCCTTATTTACCATTTGTAAAAGTTCCTAGTTTTAGTGGAAAAGGTGATCCTGATGTGTATCTAAGATGGGAGGCTAAAGTAGAACAAATTTTTGATGTACATGAGGTCCAAGATGACCAAAGAGTTAGGTTAGCCTCTTCAGAATTTCTGGACTATGCCATGCAATGGTGGCACAAAACTCTCATGGACATTGGTTTAAACAAGAGGCCAGCCGTGGTCTCTTGGGCGGATTTAAAATTATGCATGCGTGCTAGATTTGTGCCTCCATACTATAGGAACGATCTCTTGTTGAAGCTCCAACAGCTTCACCAAGGCACACAAAGTGTGGATGCTTATTTTAAAGAACTTGAAACAATTTTAATAAAGATTGACGTGCTTGAAAGTGAGGAATCCAAAATGGCTAGATTTGTAAATCAATCATGTTGACTCGTGCCATGCTACAACTTGCACCTCCAAAGTGTCTTTCTTCCTTATCTTTTTCATTACCAAAGGTTTCTACCTACACACCATCTTTGTTAATGAATGTTAGGAATGCTTTTCAAACACCTCCTAAAGGTTTCCACCTTTTAAGAGGATTTTCTTCAAAAGAATTTGTCATTCCCAAACAATCTTTCCAAACATTGTCTGTATATAGAACCCCATCTTTTGAACTCCCCAAGCTTAAAGAATATAAGTCAAGTTCACATCTCACTCCTTGCACTCTTTTATATGTGAACAAGCTGACCATGTTATCTGTAGGAGTTCTAAATTCGTGGTCGAATTCTCTCCAACATAGGGGGCATGATGCAAATTAAGTCAATAAGGAGATGCCCAAGGATGCTAATTTACACAATGAAAAGTCATCTCAAAGTGGAGATCTCACTAGAGAGAGAATTGGCCATAGACAAGAGAATCTAAAGTTCTTCTTGCTAGTCTTCTTAAATGATTAGAAAATGTTGTAAATAATTTGGACTCACTTTGAGGGTCCAAATAGAAAATATAGGCTAGAATAAGGTGCCTTTAGTATAATAGGGGTTGTAGTTAGCATTTTAGGAATTTCTAGAAGGACAAGCCTAGGATGCGGGTTTGACTTAGTCAAACCCTAAGGCTGCCCATTTTTTCACTCTTCCCATCCTACCCCTTAAGCTTGCTCTCCAAGGCTCCTTCACCTATAAATAAGGAGGCCTACCTCATGTATTTTCAAGTTGAATTAAGAGTAAAGTTACTATACATAAATTGTGTTAGAGTATTGTGAGCATTGTCTCCTTACACCATTGTCTTATCTTGTGAGATTTAGAGAACTCTCAAGTGGCGGCATTCCTCACTCATCTTGGAGCAAACCACCATCCAAGTGGCATGATCACTTCTCTAGCTTCATTCTCCTAAGTTTCCTTTCACTCATCTATTTCCATTCCAAATTTCAATTCCAAAATATGTCTTGTTCTTGTTTTTGTTTCTCAAATTCAATTCGGTAATTGATCCGGTCGGTCATCGGTAGGCGATGACGTCAGAAGCAGATGACCACGTGGGCCAATCACAGAGTGACGCGTGGCACGTAAAGGCAGATGAACCAGGGTGGAGATCGTTCAAGAACGGCGATCAGTGGTCAGCTACCGAGCGACCGCCACCAGCAGATCAGTTCCTACTCGAGCGCCTGGAAGAAGAGCGCGAGAAGGGACGAAGCACCGATCAGTCATCGGTGCGTTCAGAGTGATCTGTCATCGGTATATGCATTGTGATCAGTCATCGGTGCATGGAGGATGATCAGTCGTCGGGGGTTCCTTGTCAACACGTGTTAAACTGGGACCCAGGCTCCCAGCAAGAACGTTACCCAAGGACCTCGCCTGATCCCATAAGCAGAGCACGAGGACGTGAAGTATAACATCGGTCATCGGTATGTGTTGAGGTGACATCGGCCGCGCGATGTGAACAACGCAACCGATGACCAGTAAAGTGCCCAGAGGCTGGGAGCGTTCTTAGTCGCGAGACGACCACGCAGGAAGATGAGAAGACGCAGTTAGGTGCAGAATCCCGCTGGGACGAGAACCCATTAAGGTTGGAATCTCCCAGTGGGTTGCATGTCTGCCACGTGGATGGTAAAGATGTTCCCAAAGAATAGGTAGAGCAGATAGGCGCAGAAGTCGAGGGGTCCAGAGGTACCCACGCGGCCTCCCCTGTCAGACCTGGCACTCGAGTGAAGAAGGCTGGCACGCAAAGCACCCTGGGGAGTGGAAACGGCACTGCAGAGTAATTAAGTGAACCTAGAGGTAGCCTGTAGGGGCTACGCAGGGTTTGTAAGGACCTGTAAAATTAAATTGGAATAAAAGAGATATATTTTAAATGAATTCTAAGTATGTCTTTATTTAAAATGAAAAGGAAGGAAAGTGTAGTTTGGAAGACAATGAGATCGCCTAGTAGTATATGATCGCCGGTCGCCTGCTACACATGAGTGCCAGGGCGCGAGGCATGCAGGCATCGTGCGGGCGAGAGGCATGCGGGCATTGCCAGGGCGCGAGGCATGCAGGCATCGCGCGGGCGAGAGGCATGCGGGCATTGCCAGGGCGCGAGAGGCATGCGGGCATCGCCAGGGTGCGAGGCATGCGGGCATTGCCAGGGCGCGAGAGGCATGCGGGCTTTGCCAGGGGGAGACATCGGTCGTTCGCCAGCGAGAGGTCATCGGTGGATGGCCTTCGCACGAGAGGTCATCGGTGGATAGCCTTCGCGGGAGAGGTCATCGGTGGATAGACTTCACGCCTGTGGTCATCGGTGAAAGGTCATCACGCGACGTCGAGTTACACACAGAGAAGGTAGGACCCAGACTTCCAGCATGGAACGTCCTGCACGCGCGCCACGTAGACAAAAAGAGTGGTTCAGAATAGTGACCTCAGAGTGTTAGCCTGCGCCAGAGGCACGCTCAGTAGTACTGTTCAGGGAGTTGTTGGCCTGCGCAAGAGACAACTGTAGTCGTACTGTTCAGGGAAACGTACACTCAGACTTCTCTGCAGAGTGGGTGGTGGCAGCTGCTTTTGGTGGATAAGTTGGTTTAAGATGCAGAGACCCACTGCTGAGAGAAAAAAAGACGTTGCAGCATTCAAAGAGAGAAAGAGTGAGTTACCTCCCTTCTCCTCCAGATATCTCCTTCGCGCTGCGATTCTAGCACCTTCACACGAGAGTACGACGAGCGACAGTCACCATTAGAGCACCTGGGAGGTTCTCTGCAAGTCCTTCAACCAGACGCAAAAACAGAGCCAAGGCGTTGTTCAAGCTTCGTTGGGTTTCGGAGCTCCTGGTGTTTTGCGCAAGTCCAGGTAAGGGAAGCTAGACTTCATTTTCAATACAAGCCATAGATTAGCTGTTTCTGGAGTAAGGGCGACGTGGTCGCCGGTTTCGTTTTCATCTTCGTGAATGCTCTGTTTCTATGTGTTTTGGGCGACGTAGTCGCCGGTTTTATATACAGACTTCGAAATACCCTGTTTTTGAACCAGATCGCCGGTTTTGGCGTTGTTTACGAACTCCCTGTTTTTGGTGTTACTTTGAACTGTTGAAGCTTAAATGTGATCTTCGAAAATCTGAATCTTTGAAATGATCGTTGCTGTGACTTGAATCATTTATTTAAGGGCGGTATGATGTGTTGAATGTTGTGAATGTGGATCGAGGCATAGTATTTTCAGGAAAGGAAATACCGTGTAAGATCGTGTAGGATGTGCATTGATCGGTGATGTCTATAATGAGATTATCCTGACTCTCCTGAGATAATGGATTCATATAGATGAAGTTATTCAGGCGTTGAGAGTCGAAGGAGGTTCATATGTATGGGTGAGTCGTGTGAAACAGAACGAGCTCGGCCTGTTATATGGATTAACCCTGTCATACTGTGAGAATGATGAACTTGAGATCGAGAATGTATTGATGCGCATAGCTGTGGAAACATTACAACAGCTTTGTATGACAGGTGCAGAATCTCTGAGTCTAGTCAATGCACGAGTCTTCCGGAAGTAGTGTCAAGTGTCTTGTGTGCTGGGTCAGTGGTGGTCTGACATGTGAAATGAGGAACTTGAAATCTATAGACACTTGATGCAGTTTTGTGAAATAGAATAACCCTTGAGAATATTGTGAAATGTGTGATTTCTGGGTGATCAGGTGAAGGGTATTGAGAAAATCTATAGCTTTACGTGAATATCTTGGAAATTGTTTACCTTGATTTTATTTTAAGTATTCTTATTTAAACTCTCTTTAAAATATCTAGCTTACCCTGCATGTTTTGTTCGTTGGCTGTTTTTCTCTTTAAACTGTGATGATCGTGTATAACTTACACGGGAGCAGATGATCTTCCAGGAAGTAGAGCTCCTTAGTGAGTGGTCGCCGAGGAAGAGATCGCCTGTTTGTGGTGATCGCCGGTTTTCTATCTCTTGGTGGTGATCGCCGGATTTATGTCCTGCTGCAGATCGCCTGTTTTGGGCCTTCTGTTACCAGATTGCCGGTTCATGTATGGAGATCGCCGGTCTTGTTGTATTTGGTTGAATTTCGTTTTAAATTTTGAAAACATTTGACCTGGTTATGTATTTAACTCCCTAAGAGGAGCAACTTCATTTCTTATATATATAATATCATGTACTCTTCAATATTATTTGTTTACCTTTATTTTCATTATACATGTATGTATGGTTTTATTTTGCGGGATGTTACAGGGTTTATATGAGGAAGAAGAACACCAAACCAGGTATGCAATCTTTACCTCAGATACACAACACAAATCCAAAGAGCACTCAGTCTTCGAATCAAAGAGGACTGAGGGCACACACACACGGTCTCACACAGAGAAGTCTGAGAGAGACCTTTCGGTGTTCCCGTTGCCTGACTTGAGCGTCGGAGCTACAATGACCGCTAGAGGCGCCGTTCGCGTGTTTTGCAGGTACCGCTTGGAGCCCCGTCGAAGGTTCCTGGAGCCTCCTTGCAGGACGCGCCACAATTAGAAGGCCAAACGAAGGTGTAACGAGGCATCTCTCCACGCTTGAGTCTGCGGCGAGATCATTTGGCGCCCACCGTGGGGCCCGAAGTAAAACAAAGCCCCCATACACAAGAACGAGATAGAAATCGCACAGATGAGTAGAAGAGCCAGACAAACGACACCTCCACCACCTGCTGGTGAAGGAACTGTGACCATGGCGCAGGTCATGGAGATGATGCGCGCGTTGCAGGAGAACGTTGCGGCATCGAGAGCTGAGCAGGAGAAGATGCATGCAGAGCTGACTGCATCGCACAGCAGGAGTGAAGAGTTGAACCGCGTGAACGAGGAGTTGCGTAGGGAGCTGCTGGCGCAGAATGAGCGCGTATCCGAAGACAGAACGTCGATGCCGCCGTCGCCCCCTAGAGCATTTCCTATGCCCTTCTCCCCCGAGATCATGAACACGGTGGTGCCCCCCAACCTAGTGGGAGTGAAGGCGTCGTTCACGGGGGTGGAAGACCCAGAAGCACATTTGACAGCCTTCCACACTCAGATGATGCTGTCTGGAGGTTCAGACGCAGTATACTGCAAAATGTTTATGAGCACGCTGTGCGGAGTGGCTATGGAGTGGTTCGTGAGCTTGCCGGAGGGCCGCATCACCTCCTTCCATCAGTTCTCAAAGCTATTCACGGAGCAGTATATAGTCAACAGAGCACCGCCGGTGGTGGCTTACGACTTGTTCGACGTGCGCCAGTACCAGGAGGAGTCGCTGAAGGATTTCCTCAACCGTTTCGCTGCGCAGGTGGTGAGATTGCCCAGCAAGGACGAGAGCATGTTAGTGCACGCATTCAAGAAAGGCGTGCTACCTGGCCCTTTCAGTGAATCGCTCATCAGAAGCCACCCTGCCACCTTCGCTGAGATTCGGCGACGAGCGGTGGCGCACATAGTGGCGGAGACAGAGGTCTCTGAGAAGAGAGGCAGCACTGCACCGACGAAGCCGCGTGGAGGTCAGGGGAAGCAGCAGCAGGTGCGGGTGTATGAGACCAAGGAGGAGAGGAAGGCACAGGGAAGGCCTCGTCCATATGCGCCCAGCAAGAACCAGCCCAGGGGGCGTGCAAGGGAGAACAACACACCCCCTAGGTATGATTTCGTGATAGAGTTGGCAGAGCTGATCGCCATCCCTGCCGTGGCTGCGAGACTCCGAGTACCAGAGAAAACTGACGAGGTACTTGGAAGGCGGAAGGACGAGTGGTGTGAGTTCCATCAGGCTTATGGACACACGCTCCACACATGCCTGGCGTTGGGGCGTCAACTTGCTGAGTTGGTGAAGACAGGATTCCTGACTGATTACCTGCGAGGGACACAAGGCGATCGCGCTTCGGGGTCTCAGACAGGCGATCAACAACACGAGGTCCCTGTGCATGGGGACGTGAGGTGATGGAGGATGCAACGCTGGGGGGGCTCCCAGGTAGCTCAGATGGAAGCTGAGGCAAAGTCTTTAAGCTCAGCGATAGGAAGTTGCAAAGAGAAAGGCGAAGGGCCCAGTTCTCTAGCTGTTGGCTTAGTATATCCGCCATTCGATCCCAAGGCCTGGATGAACGAGGGTTACGCTTCTGTGAACCTCGCCAAACCCCAGATAGTGTGGGATTCCTGCACGTTTGCAGGAGAAAGAGGGGTTGGAGAAGCGCTTGAAGTCATGAGTTTCCCGCACAAGTTCAAGGAAGTCCAGTCGTTTCGCTTTAACACACCTCGCGGTGGTGTAACGAAAGGGAAGCAGCGAGCTTATGGAGAACTTGGGAGGCGCGAACAAGTTTGAAGTTAAGGACAGCTTTTCGTCGTTGCTGGAGGAATGGTGTGCTCGCCAGGTCGGTCATCGCCAGGGCCCATACAGAGTGGTTGAGGCGCTGGAGAATGGAGCCTATCGGCTGGAGACCCTGGATGGAGCACCTATCCCATAGACGTGGAACGCTACACACTTAAGTTTCCACTTCAGTTAAGTTGTAAGGTAGATGCGTTCTTGCACTGAACACAATCAATGTATGTACTGTTAAATAGTTGAGCAAATCAGGGGGCACTCTTTTCCCTCATGAGGGTTTTTAACGAGGCCACCCAATAAAAAAGATTTCAGTATGTCAAGTGTGCGCATGTTTCCCAGTTCAAGTTCTGCTTGCCCCAAATACAAGTTCAAGGGATCAGTTGGAGCCTGCTCGCCTCAGGTGCGAGTACGGACCACTGACCTATGTTCTCCTCACCCCAGGAGTGAGTGCAGGTGGCCAAAGTTTGGGAAATCGGGAGTTCTAGTAAAACCAAGAGAGGAAAGGGAAGATTTCGAGAAACGTCCAAGAGGAATCAGACCCAAAGGTCGATGAACTCGGGGCAAGCAAGAGGGGTCAACAAGTAAAACTCTTCTTCCCCGTAACAAGACATCACCGTCGCGTAGCAGAGCTCGATCAGTCATCGGTGCACCCGAAGCATGATCAGCGGTCGGTGCATGTCGGGGTAAGTACTCAGTCGGTCCATTAGTCATCGGGGTCATGATAACACGTGTTAAGCTGGGACCCAGGTTCCCAGCGAGAGCGTTACGCATGCACCTCGCATGATTCCAAAATAAGGCTCGTCATCGGGGTCATGATAACACGTGTTAAGCTGGGACCCAGGTTCCCAGCAAGAGCATTACGCATGCACCTCGCATGATTCCAAAATAAGGCTCGTCATCGGGATCGTGCTAACACGTGTTAAGCTGGGACCCAGGTTCCCAGCGAGAGCGTTACGCACGCACCTCGCATGATTCCAGAAGAAGGTTTGTCATCGGGGTCTTGTTAACACGTGTTAAGCTGGGACCCAGGCTCCCAGCGAGAGCGTTACGCATGTGCCCCGCATGACTCCAAACCAGAAGAAGAGGAGTTGCCCACTCAAAGGGCGTACGGTGATACCATGCAGGCAGGGATGCGCCTGGCGAGTGCGCTTAGACAGCCACCCCTGATGCTCCCCTGGGAGCATGCACCCACTCAGTAGAGAAAGTCCTCTTCCTCTGCTCCTTACGGCAAGGTTGAGGCAAAGGAACCAAGTCCTTATCCTCTGCTTCATACAGCAAGGTTAGGACTACAGAGAAAGTCCTCACCTCGACTTGTTACAGCGAGGCTGGGGCGAGAGGAGAAAGACCTCACCTCAACTTCCTACGGCAAGGCTAAGGCAAGAGGGGTCATCAAGAAGCAGTCCTCTTCCCCAAAACACAGGCATCAACTTCAGAGGTCGGGTCCTCTATGCACTTAGTGCTGGAGTGACGCAGAAGTAATGCGAAGCATAAAGCGCGATGACTGATCGGTGGTGCGCTAACATGCTAGTCGGTGGTCGGTAGCAAAGCCCTTAGTATGAAAGCTTGCCCAAACAAGGTCTTGGACGATCAGTCGAAGCATTTACACGCCATCAGGTCAGTCATCCAACACGAACTTATGCATACAAGATTACATACAAGTTTGTAGCAGCAAGAGAAATTACACACAAGGAGAAGTGGCAAGGGAAGAAGCTCAAGAAGGAGGAATGAGCCCGTCATCGGCCACTGAATAGTGGAGGCTAGGTGGGGTAGAGTCCGAGTCTGGTAGGACGCAGTGAACCTGCTGCAAGCCCATGGAACCCATCTATCAGAACCTCAGCACCAACAGCCGTGATCTCAGGTACATCAGCTTCGAGCTCCTTCTTCCCTTTGGCAACGAAGACCACTTAGTCTCTTCGCTGAGAACAAGTTCGCAGCTCGAGACTGGGGGGCTTGTGATCCGGTCGGTCATCGGTAGGCGATGACGTCAGAAGCAGATGACCACGTGGGCCAATCACAGAGTGACGCGTGGCACGTAAAGGCAGATGAACCAGGGTGGAGATCGTTCAAGAACGGCGATCAGTGGTCAGCTACCGAGCGACCGCCACCAGCAGATCAGTTCCTACTCGAGAGCCTGGAAGAAGAGCGCGAGAAGGGACGAAGCACCGATCAGTCATCGGTGCGTTCAGAGTGATCTGTCATCGGTATATGCATTGTGATCAGTCATCGGTGCATAGAGGATGATCAGTCGTCGGGGGTTCCTTGTCAACACGTGTTAAACTGGGACCCAGGCTCCCAGCAAGAACGTTACCCAAGGACCTCGCCTGATCCCATAAGCAGAGCACGAGGACGTGAAGTATAACATCGGTCATCGGTGTGTGTTGAGGTGACATCGGCCGCGCGATGTGAACAACGCAACCGATGACCAGTAAAGTGCCCAGAGGCTGAGAGCGTTCTTAGTCGCGAGACGACCACGCAGGAAGATGAGAAGACGTAGTTAGGTGCAGAATCCCGCTGGGACGAGAACCCATTAAGGTTGGAATCTCCCAGTGGGTTGCATGTCTGCCACGTGGATGGTAAAGATGTTCCCAGAGAATAGGTAGAGCAGATAGGCGCAGAAGTCGAGGGGTCCAGAGGTACCCACGCGGCCTCCCCTGTCAGACCTGGCACTCGAGTGAAGAAGGCTGGCACGCAAAGCACCCTGGGGAGTGGAAACGGCACTGCAGAGTAATTAAGTGAACCTAGAGGTAGCCTGTAGGGGCTACGCAGGGTTTATATGAGGAAGAAGAACACCAAACCAGGTATGCAATCTTTACCTCAGATACACAACACAAATCCAAAGAGCACTCAGTCTTCGAATCAAAGAGGACTGAGGGCACACACACACGGTCTCACACAGAGAAGTCTGAGAGAGACCTTTCGGTGTTCCCGTTGCCTGACTTGAGCGTCGGAGCTACAACGGCCGCTAGAGGCGCCGTTCGCGTGTTTTGCAGGTACCGCTTGGAGCCCCGTCGAAGGTTCCTGGAGCCTCCTTGCAGGACGCGCCACAATTAGAAGGCCAAACGAAGGTGTGACGAGGCATCTCTCCACGCTTGAGTCTGCGGCGAGATCAGTAATCTATGTTTTTTATCTTTCCTTTGTTTTGCTTCCGCACCATAATTACTTGTCATCATCTTCACCATAATTGTGTTTTTCCCTTTTGACCTTATGGAAATGAACCTTCACATCTACTTAACACTTGTTAAGTTAATGTCCACTGGGGATTTTCCTTAGGTTTCTCACCTTAATTGCTAAATAATCTCAATCTTAATTCAAAAGTGCCACCTAAATTTATAAATCTAAAATCAACTCACATAACTTTCTTGCCCCATCAGTGTTTCCTCGTCCTCAGGATGTAGCAAAGCATCCGCGAAGTAGGAAGAGACATCCAAGGAAGGGTCCCATATCCCTTTCCTCTTCGAGCTCTCTGCATCACCTTCAAGGTTGGGCATAGTGGTTAGAGGTGGAGTTGAAGCCTTGGGGGGAGAAGCGGTATTGAAGGCGGTTTGCCCGTAAAAGGGGGTGTGCTCGGGTAGGACGGCTGGAGCTTTTCTTCTTCTGTTGAAAATGAGTCCCGTAGTGGTATCCTCGTCGTCTTCGGTAGGTACAGTGCTAGCCAAAGCCTTCAGTGGCATCTGGCTAGCCACCTTGTCCTTCAACACCATTCTTTCCAAGTCTTCTTTACTAAAACGAGTCAACATCCTCTCTGTAAGTAACAAAGATAAATCGGGTTACAATCCATAAGGAGTAGTAAGTGATGTGAGTTGATTTTAGGTTCATTATGTTTGTGACACTTTCTTAGAATTAGGATCAAGATTCTTAACAATTTAGAGTGAGTCACCTAAGGAAAATCCCCACTGGACATTAACTTAACAAGTGTTAAGTAGATGTGAAGGTTCATTTCCAAAGGTCCAAGGTTAAAACACAATTAATGGTGATGAATGAATGAAGAACAAGGTGCTGAACTCAAAAAAAGAATAGGTGCAGAATTTAAACACAAAAAAACAGAATGGAAACACAAATTGAAACAAAAGAACCGATTGAAATTCAAGAACAAGACATAGAATCAAAACTACCGATTGAAATGACAATGGAAGATGAAAGAAGATGAAACTTATGTGGTTGTAGCCATGGATTGGGAATGGAAACGCCACTTGGAGGTGATGATGCAAGATAAGTGCAAATTTGCCGCCACTTGAGTGCTCCCAAAGCTTCACAAGATGAGACAAGGAAGAGGAGAACAAGTCTGACAAAATTCACTCACAATTTGAGTATAGTAACTTTTCTTCTAATTTCAATGTTCTTTTACATGAGCATAGCACCTCTATTTATAGTGTGAGAGGGCTGAAATTAAAGTGGGAAAATTCAAATGAGAAGCATTTGAATTTGGAGCCAAAACACATGTCACAAGGGAGGTGTGACTTGATTTCTACTTTGGCACCTCCTAAAACTACACCTACACCTACTCTTTATGTCACATGGAAGGTGTAACTTGTTTTTGTACATTAACACCCCTTATTTTAATTCCTACACCTTCCTTCAAAGTTCTACTAAAAACTATACACAAGTAATTACAAAAAGAGACATCCATTGATGCTCTTCTCCCAAAGCTTTAGCCTTGCTCCTAGTCATCCTTTGAGGCATGAAGGATGTTGAGCTAATTGGTTGGGCTTGGGCCCCAAATTGGGCTTGGGCTTCATGGGCTTGGGCCTCAGGTGCCTCCTCTACTTGGTCTTCATCAGTAAGGCTCTCTAAGGATAAAGAAAAAAGTGTACCAGTATATCTCTTTAAGGAGTTTGGGGTAAACTCGTTGGCCAGAAGGAAAGCAGTGTCAAAGACAACATGCAGGCTTGTTAGGAATTTGCAAACCTCTTGGTCAGCCAAAGGCAGATCTTCTAGGCGTCGAGCCACCTTGAAGCTAGGTTTCTCCGTCCAATACAAAGGGAACCCATCCAGAAGGTTTGGATGTCGTTTGTTGGCGCGGAACTTTAGAAAGTGGTCTTTAAAATTTTTGTAAGAGGATTGGAAGAGGGTAAGTAAACCCCTCCTAGGAGCACCATTCAGGGAAACCCAGAGCTAGCGGCTTAACTTCTTAGCCTCAAAGAAATGAAGGAAGACTTCTACCGAGGGAAATAGGCCCAGTTGTGAGTAGAGGATGGAGAAAGCTTGAACAAATGCCCAGCTATTGAGATGTAGCTGGGTAGGAGCTATGTTGGGCTTGGTCAACAACTCTTTTTCAAAAATAGATAGGGGTAAGCGTAGGAGAACCTTTTTGAAGAGGGTGGCATAAAAGTAATAGAAGGGTTTGTCGGGGGACATGGATTGATCACAACATACAGGTTTATCCTCACTACGAGGCACTAGGTTTATGTAATCATCCTCTCTACCGAAATGGCATTTACTCTTCCTAAGAACGGCTATTTTTACATGGGATGTATAGGAAGAGGTTTCTCTTCTAGAAGATTCTGAGGTGCCCAGGGGTATAAGGTCTTATAATCCACTGTAGGTTGCATTTAAATACAATCACAAGCAGAATGCGAAAAACATCTCAGACCAAATATAACAGAGGAGCAAGCAAGATAAACGTGCATTTCAGGATTCATATAACAAACATACAGATGATCAACGTCTAACATGTATATCAACAGACAAGTCAGATAATGATTCCAGGCAGAGCAGGTATTATGAGTAAAAAATAGTTGAGATTGGTAGAAAAGTAATAACTTTTGATATTGGAAAGGAAGAAGCTTTAACAAGAGCGCGAAGAACTATTGGCAGTGATGGAAGAGACCCAAGCTCCAACCCAAGTTCAGGCCCAACACAAGGTCCATGGCCAAGCACATTCACGCCCAAATGAGTCAAGCCACGGATGGGAGGGAGAAGACCTTGTACATGCTACTTGGAGGCCCATTAGGGGTAGCTTAGTAGATTAGTGTAGTGTAGAAAGCAAAACTTGCTCACTTAGGGGTGTGCTATCAAAAAGGTGCCCTTAGCAATAGAAGGAGGGGTGTGCTAGCAAATAGGTGCCTTTAGCAAAAGAAGGAGGGGTGTACTATCAAATGTTGCATTTTTGACCTATCTTCTAGAATATTAGGATGATGGTGTGGTTTGACTAAAGTCAATACCCTAGGCAGCCCCCACTTTTTGTATTTCCATCCCTACCCTTTAAGCTTGCTCACCAAGGCTCCTAAATCTATAAATAAGGAGGCCTACCTCATGTATTAACAAGATTAATTTGAGTAAAGTTATGCTGCCAAATTTGTGCCATACTTACTCCCTTGCCTAAATCTCTTGATTTATGGTTTTAATCTTCACTCCTTCACCACCAAAGAGAGCTGGCCAAACCTCTCTCATTTTCATACACTTCATGCACCTTCAAGATCACCATCACTCCTAGGAGGGTCTTGCTCATTTCAACGATTGCTTCCGCACCATCTTCAACATCCAAGGAGAGCTCAACATGTGAAGGCCATCATTTGGTATCATGAGCTATGGTTCTTCAAAGATGAGTGTCTCTTCATTTTATTTTTTTTGAGTTCTTCTTTTCTCCAAGTTGTTTATCTTTATTCCAAGTTGTCTTGCTGTTTTTTGTGTTTTAATATGATTTGAATGCTTGTTTATTCATTTCATTTGGTGGGTTTGTTCAAACTTGTGCTTGAACATCTATTTTCAATTTTGTGTAGGCTTAATATATTTGTGTTGCTATTTTTATTTTTAGGTATTTGAGTCTTGCTTGAAATTTCATTTGGGTCATATGATTTTCTTGAGTCTTTTCATTTTATGAATCCATAAGTTTTGTCTAAGTCATGTGTTTCCATATTTGCCATCAAATCCTAGTAGTACTCTTTTTGATTTATTTGTTTCTTGTTTTTGGTCTGAATGTTTGATCTGAAATTTGTCTTATGTTGATCCTTTGGTGCATTTTTAATTTTAGTTTGAGTTCTTATTTGTGTGTTAGATCCACACAAATTCCATCATATTAACTCCATTGTGTTTTTGAGGTATATCATTCTGTTTTTGATTCCAGTTTTCAGAACCCCTGTTTTCACATTTCTGTGCTGACTGTTTTGTCTTATGAAAATTACATACATCATCAAAAATTTCTGAGCAAAAAGGAAAAAAAAAAGAACCATCTGAAAAAAAGAAATAGAAAAAAAAAGATAAATATTACAAAAAAAGTGTGCAATCCTGACGTTCCAGAAGCAAATACAAAAGGGTCAGCTCAGCATAAATCTTTTAAAGATACGCTTTCTGGACCACAACAATATGTGCTTTTCTGTGGTGCTGTTTTTTTGGTTTTTAAATCAAATCTAGTGCTATTCCTAGGTTCCTTTTTGTGTGCCATCCATTATTTTAGTACCTTTTATTTGCTTGTCTAATTTGATTTGAACTCTTTCTAGTTGTGTCACATTTAATTCCATTTGTGTGGTACTGTTTTTCAAATTAATTTGTTTCTTGCTTTCTTTCTTTGGCCTCTAAGCTTGTTGGTGGATTAAATATCAATTGGTACTTGTTGAGTGGGAATTTGACTTGAGGGGAGTCTAGCTTGCTTAATAGGTGCTGGATTGAAGATTTTATTGACCTAATTCCAAGAGGAACAAAGGCAAAGGGCAGCAACAAACACCATACTACAAATACACCACACTTTGGAAGGCCGAACAAGTAGAAGAGCAACAAAAGGGGTGCAACTAGAAGAACAACAAAAGGGGTGCAAATAGTAAAAGCAACAAAGGGAGTGTCATTTAATTTCTTCGCAATTTTGCTTGTGTTAATTACTTGTTAATCACGCAATTAGTCGGTGAGTGTTCTTCAAGGGCTCCAAGTGTCCAAGAAGCCTCACCTAGGGTCGTCTAACTTAATTTGTTTTTGTTAATTGCTTTAATTGAACCAACTTGCTTTAATCACTTTGTTAATTTCTTGTTTAATCTTGTTTAAGGCTTTGATAATTTGCTTCATTTGCTAGATAGCTTGCATTGTTTTTGTAAGGACCTGTAAAATTGAATTGGAATAAAAGTGTTATATTATAAATAAATTCGAAGCACGTGTTTATTTAAATATAAAGGAAGGAATGTATAGCTGAGAAGCCTACGAGATCGCCGTTATTAAGCGGGTAGGCGATCTCCAACTTCTCTGGCACTTGAACGCCTATCGCCTAGCTTATACTTGAACGCCTATCGCCTAGCTTATACTTGAACGCCTATCGCCTAGCTTATGCTTGAACGCCTATCGCCTGTGTGTACCTAGTAGCCTGTCGCCTAGAGTACACCTAATCGCCGAAACTACACTTAGTGTGTAGCCAAAATGTTGGATCAACCCTGGTACGTCCCAAAAGCCACGCGTATCAAGGTGTGGGTTAAACCTTGGATACGCTGGGCAGGCGAAGCTCTATACTTGAGCATAAGAGAATCATCCTTAACGTTACACGCTTGGGCGCACGAGGACTTGTGCTAATCAACTCGTGGAAGTGTGAAGCTACCGACGTCACCAAGCCTTGTGGAGAGAATACCTTGGATGTAACATAGTGGAATGAAGAACCTCCAGGGGGGAGTGGCGAGTGTCATCGGGCATCGCAGGGCGCGAGGCATGCTGCGGGGTGTGTCTTCGCGCGAGGGGTCATCGGTCGAGAGTCTTCGCGCGAGAGGTCATCGGTCGAGAGTCTTCGCGCGAGAGGTCATCGGTCGAGAGTCTTCGCGCGAGAGGTCATCGGTCGAGAGTCTTCGCGCGAGAGGTCATAGCGCGACGTCGAGTTTCACACAGAGAAGGTAAGACCCAGACTCCCAGCATGAAGCGTAGGGCATGCGCGCCACGTAGACAAAAAGGGTAGTTCAGAATGGTGACATCAGAATGTTGGCATGCGCGGGAGACACTCACGGTCGTACTGTTCAGAGCAGTGGCTGGCATGCACAAGCGACAACAGTGGCAGTACTGTTCAGAGCAGTGGTTGGCATGCACAAGCGACAACAGTGGCAGTACTGTTCAGAGCAGTGGTTGGCATGCACCAGAGACAACAGTGGTCGTACTGTTCAGGGCAGTGGTTCTCAGACTTCTCTGCAGAATGGGTGGTGGCAGCTGCTTTTGGTGGATAAGTTGGTTTAAGATGCAGAAAACCCACTGCTGAGAGAAAGAAAACGTTGCAGCCTTCAAAGAGAGAAAGAGTGAGTTACCTCCCTTCTCCTCCAGTTGCCTCCTTCGCGCTGCGATTCTAGCACCTTCACACGAGAGTACGACGAGCGACAGCCACCATTAGAGCACCTGGGCAGTTCTCTGCAAGTCCTTCAACCAGACGCAAAAACAGAGCCAAGGCGTTCTTCAAGCTTTGTTGGGTTTCGGAACTCTAGGTGTTTGCGCAAGTCCAGGTAAGGGAAGCTAGACCTCTTTTCCATACAAGCCATAGTGTAGCTTTTTCTGAAGTGTGGGCGACGTGGTCGCCGTTTTCGCTTTTGTCTTCGTGAAATGCTTGGTTTGTGTGCTTGGGCGACGTGGTCGCCGGTTTTAAACATAGCCTTTGAAATACCATGTTTTTGAACTAGATCGCCGGTTTTGGCGCTGTTTTACGAAATCTCTGTTTTTGATGTTGTTTTGAAACTACTTGAGATTTACATGAGATATTCGAAGATCTGAAGCTTTGAAATGTTTGTTGATGTGATTTGAATCATTTACTTGAGTGGTATGATGTGTTGAATGCTGTGAATGTGGGATCGAGGCATAGTATTTTCAGGAAAGGAAATACCGTGTTGAGATTGGTTAGGAAAGTGCATTGATCAGTGAGTAACCTGTTAATGAGACGATCCTGACTCTGCTGAGATAATGGAATCACGTAGATGAAGTTATTCAGTTGGTGAGAGTCGAAGGAGGTTCGTATGAATGGGCGAGTAGTTTGAAAAAGAATGGGCTCGACTGTTATACGAATTAACCTTGTCATGCTGTATGGTGATGTGTTGAGATTCATCGTACGTTTGTGAATGTGTGAGATTTCACGGCGACCCTGTGGATGTGTGAGATTCCACAGTGGGCAGTATGACAGGTGCATGTCTCTGGATACTAAGTTCAACGCACGAGTCAATCCGGAAGTAGTGTCAAGTGTCTTGTGTTGCGAGTCAGTGGAAAGTCTGACATGTGAAATGAGAAACTTGAATATTGATAGACACTTGATGCTGTATTGTGAAATAGAATGATTCTGAGGAATGTTGTGAAGTTTATGATTTTTGGGCGATCAGGTGAAGGGATGAGCAGCTCTACGTTTTACATGGATAATCTTGAAACTTGTTTTACCTTAATTTTAATGTTCCTATTTAAACTCTCTTTAAAATGTCTAGCTTACCCTGTGGTGTTTTCTTTGGTGTTGTGCTTGGTTCTCTTTAAAAACTGTGATGATCGTGTAATTGTTACACGGGAGCAGATGATCTTCCAGGAAGGAGAGCTCCTTAGTGAGTGGTCGCCGAGGGAGAGATCGCCGGTTTCTACCTCTCGGTGGTGATCGCCGGTTTTCGTGTCCTGATAGAAGATCGCCCGTTTTGAGGTCTTCTGTTAGAGATCGCCGTTTTAAAGTTGGAGATCGCCGTTTTCTTTTGAGACCGCCTGTCTTACTGCATTTCTTTTATTTTCGTAAAATCTTGCAAACATTTGATTTGGTTATGTATTAAACTCCCTAAGAGGAGTAACTTCATTTCTGATATATATATAAATACATATTATTTTGCACTCTTCAATATTATTTGGTTACACTTAATTTCAATTATACATGGATGTATGTATTATTTTGGCGGGATGTAACATTAATGGTATCAGAGCAGTTCGTCCTTAGGATGACCTGAGGGCTGTGGATCCATTGTGTTTCTTCTGCTCATGAAAGTTATTTGAGTTTAAACTAATAACTATAGTGAAAGGTTTTCAAACGTTTTTGTATTGAAATTTTGTGTGTGCTTGGTGAATATATGTTCTAATTGAAAATCTTAGTATTAAGAATGAGAAGGTCTTGATAAAGTAGTGAGGGTGCACACTCATAACTGGATCGAGATGAGTCTCAATCTTAATTCCAAAGGTTTGATGTTTAGCATATATTAAATTCTGGTGTGAGCTATCTCATTCTCTTGAGTGTCTTTGTAATTGATTGAAGATGGTTGATTGGATTGGTGACTGCATACCAGTAGTTGTGCTGGTGTTATGCTTGATGTTATAAGCATTATGATCCTGTTGATGAGCTCAAATTCTTAATGATTTTGAGATGCTGACCTTTGTAAGGTCCAGCTGTTACCCCCCTTGAATGAATTGATTTCTTATCGATCTCATTCTTGTAGTTGTAGGGAATATAGGAATCTTATAATTTCAGAATCTGAAAACGAAGGAGATGGCACGTAGACCTTCTACCCCTCCCCAACCTCCTTCGGAGATGAGCCAGATTGCCAAGGCTATCGAGATGATGGCAACTGCCATCCAACAGCAGAATACGGTAATGGCCCAGATTCATCTGGCTGTAATGAATCATTTGGGAACTGCTGGATCGGCTGCAACAGCTTCCCAGGTCAATCAGCCTCGGGAGCAGGTAGGGATGACCGAGTTCATGAGGCACAACCCACCCAAGCTCAGTGGGAGTGCTACCCCTGATCAAGCAGATCCGTGGACCAGGGAGTTGCATGCCTTAGTAAGGAAGGCAAAGGTAGTGGAGACCCTGGAGAGGAATGATTCCAGGATAATCAGATCACACCCAGGGGGTCCCTCCAGTGGGAAGGCCAAGGTGCAGCACCCACAAAGCAAGCCTTATGCGAGACCTCCACCACGTCGGGCAGGAGCAGTTCCGCTCCAGTTTCAGCGGCAACAACCATGGAAACCAAAGTGTTTCCGTTGTGGTGGGTTACATAACGTCAAGGTGTGCTCCAAGAGGAATTCAGAGAGAGGGTGTTTTACATGCCAAGAAATGGGGCACATTTCTAGAGATTGTCCTAACAGAAAAAGGATGACTCAACCCAGTGGTTCTCGGCAGTTGAGGAATGAAGGCAGCAGACCTCAGGCAACAGGGAGAATGTTTGCCATGTCAGGAGCAGAGGCGTCTCAGTCAGGTAACCTCGTGCAGAGTATATGTTTTATAGCTGGTAGGAGTGTAAAAGTTTTGTTTGATTCTGGAGCGACACACTCCTTTGTGTCAAGCCTGTGTGTAGCCGAGTTGGGCCTTCTAGTGAAGGAGTTACCTTTCGAACTGTTGGTCTCTACACCTGCGTCAGGGCAGGTGATGACCTCTACAGTTTGCCCCGGATGTCCGGCGATAGTAGAGGGACGCAGATTCAAGGTGAACTTGATCTGCCTACCTCTTCGGGACCTAGATGTTATCCTGGGAATGGATTGGTTAGCTGCCAATCACGTTCTCATTGACTGCGGTGGTCAGAGGATTGCATTTCCAGACCTCCAAGGATCAGATGTAATATCTGCTCAGCAAGGGCAGTCAGCGTTGGAAGAAGGGGCGAGGTGCTTCGTGATACTCGCTCGGTCGGAGGTGGAGAATAAAGGGGACGTAAGCAGAATACCCGTGGTGAAAGATTTCACGGATGTATTTCCAGAAGAGGTACCTGGGTTACCTCCTAAGAGAAAGGTGGAACTCTCTATTGTTTTGGTGCCTGGAGCTGGACCGGTGGCAATGGCCTCAGCTGAGTAGATGGAATTAAAGAAGCAAGTGTAAGTTAGATTTAGTTGTACCAAGGTTTAGTTTCAGCTACATATAAGTTATGGAGAGTAAATAAGCAGGATGCTGGGGGTTTAAAGCTTAAGCATGTGTATCCATGGGAAGTGCCAGAGTTAAATTCCAAGAATGAATTTTCTTTTGGAGCTTAGAAGATGTTCATGTCGATGAGACAGCATGAGATGGTTCTGGCTTGAGCTTCACGCAGAAGGGATGCTGTTTTGTTGATCGTGATTTGAAAGATGATTATGGAAATGGTGAGTTGGGATAAAAGGATTCCAAAACCGTAAGCCTCCTGAATTTAGCAATATAAGATGCAGATCGGCCTGTGAATGTAGAAGGGAAGGAGGAAATGGCTGTGGATGAGAATGAAGGTAAGCCGTGTTACGATGATGTTGAGTCCTTCTAGAGATGTAGTAAATTTCAGAAAGTTGGGTGTGGAAGGGATTGTGAGTGGAAATAGTCTATTGTTTCTAGGAGGAGAAGAATAGAATTGTCTTTAAGCAAGAGATTCTGGATGTAGAGGAATTTTTTTTCCAATCAGCTCCACTACTTACATGGTTGTGGTTGAGATATATGGTGCGTTCGTTCTTGTATACCTTTTCAGATAGGCACCTGAACCCAAATCAATGCATCCAATGTATACATTGAACACGGAGGAAATGATGGGGACAGGAGGCCGAGTTGGTAAAAGAAGTCATAGTGATGAATTGGAAAGTAACAGCAACAAGAACTTTGTCTTTTAAGGTGCAGAGTTATGTAGCATAGTGGTGAACCAAAGGTGTTCCTTTAGGGAGCGTGAGGATTAGATCAGCAGTGGGAAGTCGAGGGATGGTTTTGATCTAGGTGCGGAAGTTGATTCCTAGAAGGATATTTTGGATCCTAATTTTAATTGGCTGGGGGGACATGAGCAGTAGTCAGCTGTCCTCTTTCCTTCCGATGAAGGAATCTTGCTCACTTTTCTCTACAGGGGGCTAGTCCTGGTTCTGTTGAGGGCTGAGTTCTGGACTTCCTCGACCAAGTCTTCAGGGTTGGAAGTAGAGTGTGAGTACTGGAGTTGGCGCTCAATGGAACAGCATACTCCATATGCAGGGAAGGAGAATGGAATTTGATGAAGTATTGGAGTAGTAAGCGTTGGTTCAACAGACAACCAAGAAGGTAAAACGGATGCAAGGCAGAATGAAAGTTTCGCAAAGTCAGCAGATGTCCTATGCAGATCAGAGGAGAAGACCTTTGGAGTCTGCTGCTGGAGATCATGTCTTTATGAGGGAGGACACCAGCCAAGGGTGTAGGATGGGCGATCAGATCAAAGAAGCTGTCCCCTAAGTTTGTTGGCCCATATCAGATCCTAAGGGGGGATCAGTCCAGTGGCTTATGAGATCGCCCCACCTCCCCATTTAAGCGAATCTGCACAATGTCTTTCACGTTTCACAGCTGAAGAAGTACATGGCAGACCCTAGTCACGTGTTGGAAGTGGACGACGTGCAGATCGGGTGATTCACCATGGAATTTGAAGGGAACCATGGGAGATGCATATGCCCACCTCTTTTCCTTGTAATTCAATTTTCGAGGACGAAAATTTTTCTTGTTGGGGAGAATGTAAGGACCTGTAAAATTGAATTGGAATAAAAGTGTTATATTATAAATAAATTCGAAGCACGTGTTTATTTAAATATAAAGGAAGGAATGTATAGCTGAGAAGCCTACGAGATCGCTGTTATTAAGCGGGTAGGCGATCTCCAACTTCTCTGGCACTTGAACGCCTATCGCCTAGCTTATACTTGAACGCCTATCGCCTAGCTTATACTTGAACGCCTATCGCCTAGCTTATGCTTGAACGCCTATCGCCTGTGTGTACCTAGTAGCCTGTCGCCTAGAGTACACCTAATCGCCGAAACTACACTTAGTGTGTAGCCAAAATGTTGGATCAACCCTGGTACGTCCCAAAAGCCACGCGTATCAAGGTGTGGGTTAAACCTTGGATACGCTGGGCAGGCGAAGCTCTATACTTGAGCATAAGAGAATCATCCTTAACGTTACACGCTTGGGCGCACGAGGACTTGTGCTAATCAACTCGTGGAAGTGTGAAGCTACCGACGTCACCAAGCCTTGTGGAGAGAATACCTTGGATGTAACATAGTGGAATGAAGAACCTCCAGGGGGGAGTGGCGAGTGTCATCGGGCATCGCAGGGCGCGAGGCATGCTGCGGGGTGTGTCTTCGCGCGAGGGGTCATCGGTCGAGAGTCTTCGCGCGAGAGGTCATCGGTCGAGAGTCTTCGCGCGAGAGGTCATCGGTCGAGAGTCTTCGCGCGAGAGGTCATCGGTCGAGAGTCTTCGCGCGAGAGGTCATAGCGCGACGTCGAGTTTCACACAGAGAAGGTAAGACCCAGACTCCCAGCATGAAGCGTAGGGCATGCGCGCCACGTAGACAAAAAGGGTAGTTCAGAATGGTGACATCAGAATGTTGGCATGCGCGGGAGACACTCACGGTCGTACTGTTCAGAGCAGTGGCTGGCATGCACAAGCGACAACAGTGGCAGTACTGTTCAGAGCAGTGGTTGGCATGCACAAGCGACAACAGTGGCAGTACTGTTCAGAGCAGTGGTTGGCATGCACCAGAGACAACAGTGGTCGTACTGTTCAGGGCAGTGGTTCTCAGACTTCTCTGCAGAATGGGTGGTGGCAGCTGCTTTTGGTGGATAAGTTGGTTTAAGATGCAGAAAACCCACTGCTGAGAGAAAGAAAACGTTGCAGCCTTCAAAGAGAGAAAGAGTGAGTTACCTCCCTTCTCCTCCAGTTGCCTCCTTCGCGCTGCGATTCTAGCACCTTCACACGAGAGTACGACGAGCGACAGCCACCATTAGAGCACCTGGGCAGTTCTCTGCAAGTCCTTCAACCAGACGCAAAAACAGAGCCAAGGCGTTCTTCAAGCTTTGTTGGGTTTCGGAACTCTAGGTGTTTGCGCAAGTCCAGGTAAGGGAAGCTAGACCTCTTTTCCATACAAGCCATAGTGTAGCTTTTTCTGAAGTGTGGGCGACGTGGTCGCCGTTTTCGCTTTTGTCTTCGTGAAATGCTTGGTTTGTGTGCTTGGGCGACGTGGTCGCCGGTTTTAAACATAGCCTTTGAAATACCATGTTTTTGAACTAGATCGCCGGTTTTGGCGCTGTTTTACGAAATCTCTGTTTTTGATGTTGTTTTGAAACTACTTGAGATTTACATGAGATATTCGAAGATCTGAAGCTTTGAAATGTTTGTTGATGTGATTTGAATCATTTACTTGAGTGGTATGATGTGTTGAATGCTGTGAATGTGGGATCGAGGCATAGTATTTTCAGGAAAGGAAATACCGTGTTGAGATTGGTTAGGAAAGTGCATTGATCAGTGAGTAACCTGTTAATGAGACGATCCTGACTCTGCTGAGATAATGGAATCACGTAGATGAAGTTATTCAGTTGGTGAGAGTCGAAGGAGGTTCGTATGAATGGGCGAGTAGTTTGAAAAAGAATGGGCTCGACTGTTATACGAATTAACCTTGTCATGCTGTATGGTGATGTGTTGAGATTCATCGTACGTTTGTGAATGTGTGAGATTTCACGGCGACCCTGTGGATGTGTGAGATTCCACAGTGGGCAGTATGACAGGTGCATGTCTCTGGATACTAAGTTCAACGCACGAGTCAATCCGGAAGTAGTGTCAAGTGTCTTGTGTTGCGAGTCAGTGGAAAGTCTGACATGTGAAATGAGAAACTTGAATATTGATAGACACTTGATGCTGTATTGTGAAATAGAATGATTCTGAGGAATGTTGTGAAGTTTATGATTTTTGGGCGATCAGGTGAAGGGATGAGCAGCTCTACGTTTTACATGGATAATCTTGAAACTTGTTTTACCTTAATTTTAATGTTCCTATTTAAACTCTCTTTAAAATGTCTAGCTTACCCTGTGGTGTTTTCTTTGGTGTTGTGCTTGGTTCTCTTTAAAAACTGTGATGATCGTGTAATTGTTACACGGGAGCAGATGATCTTCCAGGAAGGAGAGCTCCTTAGTGAGTGGTCGCCGAGGGAGAGATCGCCGGTTTCTACCTCTCGGTGGTGATCGCCGGTTTTCGTGTCCTGATAGAAGATCGCCCGTTTTGAGGTCTTCTGTTAGAGATCGCCGTTTTAAAGTTGGAGATCGCCGTTTTCTTTTGAGACCGCCTGTCTTACTGCATTTCTTTTATTTTCGTAAAATCTTGCAAACATTTGATTTGGTTATGTATTAAACTCCCTAAGAGGAGTAACTTCATTTCTGATATATATATATAAATACATATTATTTTGCACTCTTCAATATTATTTGGTTACACTTAATTTCAATTATACATGGATGTATGTATTATTTTGGCGGGATGTAACATTAATGGTATCAGAGCAGTTCGTCCTTAGGATGACCTGAGGGCTGTGGATCCATTGTGTTTCTTCTGCTCATGAAAGTTATTTGAGTTTAAACTAATAACTATAGTGAAAGGTTTTCAAACGTTTTTGTATTGAAATTTTGTGTGTGCTTGGTGAATATATGTTCTAATTGAAAATCTTAGTATTAAGAATGAGAAGGTCTTGATAAAGTAGTGAGGGTGCACACTCATAACTGGATCGAGATGAGTCTCAATCTTAATTCCAAAGGTTTGATGTTTAGCATATATTAAATTCTGGTGTGAGCTATCTCATTCTCTTGAGTGTCTTTGTAATTGATTGAAGATGGTTGATTGGATTGGTGACTGCATACCAGTAGTTGTGCTGGTGTTATGCTTGATGTTATAAGCATTATGATCCTGTTGATGAGCTCAAATTCTTAATGATTTTGAGATGCTGACCTTTGTAAGGTCCAGCTGTTACCCCCCTTGAATGAATTGATTTCTTATCGATCTCATTCTTGTAGTTGTAGGGAATATAGGAATCTTATAATTTCAGAATCTGAAAACGAAGGAGATGGCACGTAGACCTTCTACCCCTCCCCAACCTCCTTCGGAGATGAGCCAGATTGCCAAGGCTATCGAGATGATGGCAACTGCCATCCAACAGCAGAATACGGTAATGGCCCAGATTCATCTGGCTGTAATGAATCATTTGGGAACTGCTGGATCGGCTGCAACAGCTTCCCAGGTCAATCAGCCTCGGGAGCAGGTAGGGATGACCGAGTTCATGAGGCACAACCCACCCAAGCTCAGTGGGAGTGCTACCCCTGATCAAGCAGATCCGTGGACCAGGGAGTTGCATGCCTTAGTAAGGAAGGCAAAGGTAGTGGAGACCCTGGAGAGGAATGATTCCAGGATAATCAGATCACACCCAGGGGGTCCCTCCAGTGGGAAGGCCAAGGTGCAGCACCCACAAAGCAAGCCTTATGCGAGACCTCCACCACGTCGGGCAGGAGCAGTTCCGCTCCAGTTTCAGCGGCAACAACCATGGAAACCAAAGTGTTTCCGTTGTGGTGGGTTACATAACGTCAAGGTGTGCTCCAAGAGGAATTCAGAGAGAGGGTGTTTTACATGCCAAGAAATGGGGCACATTTCTAGAGATTGTCCTAACAGAAAAAGGATGACTCAACCCAGTGGTTCTCGGCAGTTGAGGAATGAAGGCAGCAGACCTCAGGCAACAGGGAGAATGTTTGCCATGTCAGGAGCAGAGGCGTCTCAGTCAGGTAACCTCGTGCAGAGTATATGTTTTATAGCTGGTAGGAGTGTAAAAGTTTTGTTTGATTCTGGAGCGACACACTCCTTTGTGTCAAGCCTGTGTGTAGCCGAGTTGGGCCTTCTAGTGAAGGAGTTACCTTTCGAACTGTTGGTCTCTACACCTGCGTCAGGGCAGGTGATGACCTCTACAGTTTGCCCCGGATGTCCGGCGATAGTAGAGGGACGCAGATTCAAGGTGAACTTGATCTGCCTACCTCTTCGGGACCTAGATGTTATCCTGGGAATGGATTGGTTAGCTGCCAATCACGTTCTCATTGACTGCGGTGGTCAGAGGATTGCATTTCCAGACCTCCAAGGATCAGATGTAATATCTGCTCAGCAAGGGCAGTCAGCGTTGGAAGAAGGGGCGAGGTGCTTCGTGATACTCGCTCGGTCGGAGGTGGAGAATAAAGGGGACGTAAGCAGAATACCCGTGGTGAAAGATTTCACGGATGTATTTCCAGAAGAGGTACCTGGGTTACCTCCTAAGAGAAAGGTGGAACTCTCTATTGTTTTGGTGCCTGGAGCTGGACCGGTGGCAATGGCCTCAGCTGAGTAGATGGAATTAAAGAAGCAAGTGTAAGTTAGATTTAGTTGTACCAAGGTTTAGTTTCAGCTACATATAAGTTATGGAGAGTAAATAAGCAGGATGCTGGGGGTTTAAAGCTTAAGCATGTGTATCCATGGGAAGTGCCAGAGTTAAATTCCAAGAATGAATTTTCTTTTGGAGCTTAGAAGATGTTCATGTCGATGAGACAGCATGAGATGGTTCTGGCTTGAGCTTCACGCAGAAGGGATGCTGTTTTGTTGATCGTGATTTGAAAGATGATTATGGAAATGGTGAGTTGGGATAAAAGGATTCCAAAACCGTAAGCCTCCTGAATTTAGCAATATAAGATGCAGATCGGCCTGTGAATGTAGAAGGGAAGGAGGAAATGGCTGTGGATGAGAATGAAGGTAAGCCGTGTTACGATGATGTTGAGTCCTTCTAGAGATGTAGTAAATTTCAGAAAGTTGGGTGTGGAAGGGATTGTGAGTGGAAATAGTCTATTGTTTCTAGGAGGAGAAGAATAGAATTGTCTTTAAGCAAGAGATTCTGGATGTAGAGGAATTTTTTTTCCAATCAGCTCCACTACTTACATGGTTGTGGTTGAGATATATGGTGCGTTCGTTCTTGTATACCTTTTCAGATAGGCACCTGAACCCAAATCAATGCATCCAATGTATACATTGAACACGGAGGAAATGATGGGGACAGGAGGCCGAGTTGGTAAAAGAAGTCATAGTGATGAATTGGAAAGTAACAGCAACAAGAACTTTGTCTTTTAAGGTGCAGAGTTATGTAGCATAGTGGTGAACCAAAGGTGTTCCTTTAGGGAGCGTGAGGATTAGATCAGCAGTGGGAAGTCGAGGGATGGTTTTGATCTAGGTGCGGAAGTTGATTCCTAGAAGGATATTTTGGATCCTAATTTTAATTGGCTGGGGGGACATGAGCAGTAGTCAGCTGTCCTCTTTCCTTCCGATGAAGGAATCTTGCTCACTTTTCTCTACAGGGGGCTAGTCCTGGTTCTGTTGAGGGCTGAGTTCTGGACTTCCTCGACCAAGTCTTCAGGGTTGGAAGTAGAGTGTGAGTACTGGAGTTGGCGCTCAATGGAACAGCATACTCCATATGCAGGGAAGGAGAATGGAATTTGATGAAGTATTGGAGTAGTAAGCGTTGGTTCAACAGACAACCAAGAAGGTAAAACGGATGCAAGGCAGAATGAAAGTTTCGCAAAGTCAGCAGATGTCCTATGCAGATCAGAGGAGAAGACCTTTGGAGTCTGCTGCTGGAGATCATGTCTTTATGAGGGAGGACACCAGCCAAGGGTGTAGGATGGGCGATCAGATCAAAGAAGCTGTCCCCTAAGTTTGTTGGCCCATATCAGATCCTAAGGGGGGATCAGTCCAGTGGCTTATGAGATCGCCCCACCTCCCCATTTAAGCGAATCTGCACAATGTCTTTCACGTTTCACAGCTGAAGAAGTACATGGCAGACCCTAGTCACGTGTTGGAAGTGGACGACGTGCAGATCGGGTGATTCACCATGGAATTTGAAGGGAACCATGGGAGATGCATATGCCCACCTCTTTTCCTTGTAATTCAATTTTCGAGGACGAAAATTTTTCTTGTTGGGGAGAATGTAAGGACCTGTAAAATTGAATTGGAATAAAAGTGTTATATTATAAATAAATTCGAAGCACGTGTTTATTTAAATATAAAGGAAGGAATGTATAGCTGAGAAGCCTACGAGATCGCTGTTATTAAGCGGGTAGGCGATCTCCAACTTCTCTGGCACTTGAACGCCTATCGCCTAGCTTATACTTGAACGCCTATCGCCTAGCTTATACTTGAACGCCTATCGCCTAGCTTATGCTTGAACGCCTATCGCCTGTGTGTACCTAGTAGCCTGTCGCCTAGAGTACACCTAATCGCCGAAACTACACTTAGTGTGTAGCCAAAATGTTGGATCAACCCTGGTACGTCCCAAAAGCCACGCGTATCAAGGTGTGGGTTAAACCTTGGATACGCTGGGCAGGCGAAGCTCTATACTTGAGCATAAGAGAATCATCCTTAACGTTACACGCTTGGGCGCACGAGGACTTGTGCTAATCAACTCGTGGAAGTGTGAAGCTACCGACGTCACCAAGCCTTGTGGAGAGAATACCTTGGATGTAACATAGTGGAATGAAGAACCTCCAGGGGGGAGTGGCGAGTGTCATCGGGCATCGCAGGGCGCGAGGCATGCTGCGGGGTGTGTCTTCGCGCGAGGGGTCATCGGTCGAGAGTCTTCGCGCGAGAGGTCATCGGTCGAGAGTCTTCGCGCGAGAGGTCATCGGTCGAGAGTCTTCGCGCGAGAGGTCATCGGTCGAGAGTCTTCGCGCGAGAGGTCATAGCGCGACGTCGAGTTTCACACAGAGAAGGTAAGACCCAGACTCCCAGCATGAAGCGTAGGGCATGCGCGCCACGTAGACAAAAAGGGTAGTTCAGAATGGTGACATCAGAATGTTGGCATGCGCGGGAGACACTCACGGTCGTACTGTTCAGAGCAGTGGCTGGCATGCACAAGCGACAACAGTGGCAGTACTGTTCAGAGCAGTGGTTGGCATGCACAAGCGACAACAGTGGCAGTACTGTTCAGAGCAGTGGTTGGCATGCACCAGAGACAACAGTGGTCGTACTGTTCAGGGCAGTGGTTCTCAGACTTCTCTGCAGAATGGGTGGTGGCAGCTGCTTTTGGTGGATAAGTTGGTTTAAGATGCAGAAAACCCACTGCTGAGAGAAAGAAAACGTTGCAGCCTTCAAAGAGAGAAAGAGTGAGTTACCTCCCTTCTCCTCCAGTTGCCTCCTTCGCGCTGCGATTCTAGCACCTTCACACGAGAGTACGACGAGCGACAGCCACCATTAGAGCACCTGGGCAGTTCTCTGCAAGTCCTTCAACCAGACGCAAAAACAGAGCCAAGGCGTTCTTCAAGCTTTGTTGGGTTTCGGAACTCTAGGTGTTTGCGCAAGTCCAGGTAAGGGAAGCTAGACCTCTTTTCCATACAAGCCATAGTGTAGCTTTTTCTGAAGTGTGGGCGACGTGGTCGCCGTTTTCGCTTTTGTCTTCGTGAAATGCTTGGTTTGTGTGCTTGGGCGACGTGGTCGCCGGTTTTAAACATAGCCTTTGAAATACCATGTTTTTGAACTAGATCGCCGGTTTTGGCGCTGTTTTACGAAATCTCTGTTTTTGATGTTGTTTTGAAACTACTTGAGATTTACATGAGATATTCGAAGATCTGAAGCTTTGAAATGTTTGTTGATGTGATTTGAATCATTTACTTGAGTGGTATGATGTGTTGAATGCTGTGAATGTGGGATCGAGGCATAGTATTTTCAGGAAAGGAAATACCGTGTTGAGATTGGTTAGGAAAGTGCATTGATCAGTGAGTAACCTGTTAATGAGACGATCCTGACTCTGCTGAGATAATGGAATCACGTAGATGAAGTTATTCAGTTGGTGAGAGTCGAAGGAGGTTCGTATGAATGGGCGAGTAGTTTGAAAAAGAATGGGCTCGACTGTTATACGAATTAACCTTGTCATGCTGTATGGTGATGTGTTGAGATTCATCGTACGTTTGTGAATGTGTGAGATTTCACGGCGACCCTGTGGATGTGTGAGATTCCACAGTGGGCAGTATGACAGGTGCATGTCTCTGGATACTAAGTTCAACGCACGAGTCAATCCGGAAGTAGTGTCAAGTGTCTTGTGTTGCGAGTCAGTGGAAAGTCTGACATGTGAAATGAGAAACTTGAATATTGATAGACACTTGATGCTGTATTGTGAAATAGAATGATTCTGAGGAATGTTGTGAAGTTTATGATTTTTGGGCGATCAGGTGAAGGGATGAACAGCTCTACGTTTTACATGGATAATCTTGAAACTTGTTTTACCTTAATTTTAATGTTCCTATTTAAACTCTCTTTAAAATGTCTAGCTTACCCTGTGGTGTTTTCTTTGGTGTTGTGCTTGGTTCTCTTTAAAAACTGTGATGATCGTGTAATTGTTACACGGGAGCAGATGATCTTCCAGGAAGGAGAGCTCCTTAGTGAGTGGTCGCCGAGGGAGAGATCGCCGGTTTCTACCTCTCGGTGGTGATCGCCGGTTTTCGTGTCCTGATAGAAGATCGCCCGTTTTGAGGTCTTCTGTTAGAGATCGCCGTTTTAAAGTTGGAGATCGCCGTTTTCTTTTGAGACCGCCTGTCTTACTGCATTTCTTTTATTTTCGTAAAATCTTGCAAACATTTGATTTGGTTATGTATTAAACTCCCTAAGAGGAGTAACTTCATTTCTGATATATATATATATATAAATACATATTATTTTGCACTCTTCAATATTATTTGGTTACACTTAATTTCAATTATACATGGATGTATGTTTTATTTTGGCGGGATGTAACAGTTTTCTTGCATTAAAAATTTGATTTCTTCATCCTCATTGTGTTCAAAGTGTTTTACCTAAAGAAGGACTTGTGTAAAGGTTTTGGAGGGATAGTTTTTGGCTAAGGCAAGACTTGGTATTTAAGTAGTCCATTGTGACTCACCTCTCTTACCTGGAAAGCTACCTTCATTAACTTTTCTCTTCTTTCTTAAAAGTAAAACATTTCTATACACAAAGTTCTAGTCATGTCTACTCACTCTTCCAAGTCCATTGAAAGTGATGTAAGGTCCATAAAATCTCTTTTGAAACAACTTGCCAAGGATGTACAACATCTTTCATATAGACAATTGGAAAATGAATCTAAAATCAATGAATTGGCTAGAGCAAGGAAAGAGAAATCACAAAATTCAAAAAAATCTCATTCACATGCATCTCATTCTCAACTCCAAGAGTCTCTAGGAGAGGTAAGCATTAGAAACCATGAGTATTACCAACCACCACCTAGAAGACTTAGGCAAAGAGAGGAAGAAGCCCCAAGGGAAGTAAGGGTAGACCTACCACATTTCTATGGTAAGGACAATGTAGAAGTTTACCTAGATTGGGAAATGAAAGTGGAACAACTCTTTGCTTGTCATAGGGTGAGTGAAGAGAGAAAGGTACCCTTAGCCACCCTTAGTTTTCAAGGAAATGCCATGTATTGGTGGACCTCTCTAGAGAGAGATAGACGTCTTCATAGGGACCCTCCCATAGAGTATTGGAATGACCTTAGGGGAGCCCTAAGACGTCGCCACATACCTTCCTACTACCATAGGGAGCTAATGGACAAGCTCCAAAGGCTCCAACAAAAGAAGATGAGTGTGGAAGAGTATAGGCAAAAAATGGAGCTATACATGATGAGAGCCTCTATTAGAGAGGAAGAGGTCACCACCATATCTCGGTTTTTAAGTGGACTCAACCTTGAGATAAGAGATAAAGTAGAGCTTCTTCCCTACCAAGACTTGAATGATTTGGTTCAACTTTGCATTAAAGTTGAACAACAAAATTTGCGCAAAACTTCAAGTCAAAGGGTGGGAATCTACTCTTACTCTTATCCCAAGAGAGAGTATAGAAGAGAAAGGGAGGATAGTTTTTCAAAGGATAAATCCAAAGAAACTCCCAAGAGTGTAGGAAAAGATGTGTCTACCTCACAACCCCGCAGTAGAGACACCCAGTGCTTCAAGTGTCTTGGTAGAGGCCATATAGCATCCCAGTGCCCAAATAGGAGAACCATGATCTTAAGAGGGAGGGATGAGTATAGCAGCCAAGATGAAGAGTCTAGTAGGGAAGAAGAGAAGGAAAGTAGTGAGGGGGCATATCCTTGTGAGGGAGAATTAATGATGATCAGAAGAACCCTCAACAATCAACCTAGTGTGAACCATGAAACACAGAGAGAGAACATCTTTCATACAAGATGTAAAGTTTCAGAAAACATTTGTTCTCTCATTGTGGATAGTGTCTCTTGCTGCAATTGTTGTAGCACTAGGATGGTTGAAAAGCTTAATCTACAATTAATACCTCATCCAAAACCTTACAAACTTCAGTGGATAAATGAAGATGGGGAATTAACTGTAGATAAGTGGATAAAAATCAGTCTTTCTGTGGGGAAACTATAAAGATGAGATTTTATGTGATGTAGTACCCATGGAAGCCTGCCACATCTTATTGGGAAGACCATGGCAATTTGACAAGAAAAATGGTCTTACCAACGAGATAACTTTTACCCATAGGGAGAAAAAGTTTGTACTCTATCCTTTAACACCTTCACAAGTGGTAAAGGACCAAGTACAAATGAAAATAAAAAGTGAAAATGAGAAAAAGAAAAAAGAATTAAAGGAAAATCCTTTGTTTGGAGTTGAACCAGGCATTGACTTAAATTCTTCTTCCACAGAAAACCCTTGTGAGAATATGCTTGAAGACAAATCTGTGTCTGGAGCTGAACCAGATATAGATATAAACCTTTCCTCCATAGAAAAGCCAAGTGAGGGGTTGTTTGAAAAAGAAGAAGAGGAATCTAGAAAGAATGAAGAGTATCTTACAACACCTCCTACAAGCATAGTGGGAAAAGAATCCTTAAAGGGGGATTGCAATAATTTTAACTCTCCTTTTCCTTTGAATCATGATGCTTACTCTTATTTTCAAAAATCACAAAAACAACACTTTGTGATGTTGTTGCTTATCTTGGGCAATGAACAACACAAAGGAAGCAAAAATATTTTTGTAAAGGGCCCTATTTCTTTCCAACAAAACTTTTATAAAAATAGCAAAGGGGCTTATTTCCTTACTATTTTATTTGAATACACTAGTCTTAATTTTTTTATCTCACTTTTCTTTGATGTTTATTGTAGGTTAATATTTGACCCTGGAGGACAAGCATAGTTTTCAAAGCAAGAATAAGGCTGTTGTTTGAGATCAACCCTGTAGATCTGAGGACAGATCCTCTCAAGAAGGAGGGGATGATGGAAGAGGCCCAAGCTCCAACCCAAGTTCAGGCCCAACACAAGGTCCATGGCCAAGCACATTCACGCCCAAATGAGTCAAGCCACGGATGGGAGGGAGAAGACCTTGTACATGCTACTTGGAGGCCCATTAGGGGTAGCTTAGTAGATTAGTGTAGTGTAGAAAGCAAAACTTGCTCACTTAGGGGTGTGCTATCAAAAAGGTGCCCTTAGCAATAGAAGGAGGGGTGTGCTAGCAAATAGGTGCCTTTAGCAAAAGAAGGAGGGGTGTACTATCAAATGTTGCATTTTTGACCTATCTTCTAGAATATTAGGATGATGGTGTGGTTTGACTAAAGTCAATACCCTAGGCAGCCCCCACTTTTTGTATTTCCATCCCTACCCTTTAAGCTTGCTCACCAAGGCTCCTAAATCTATAAATAAGGAGGCCTACCTCATGTATTAACAAGATTAATTTGAGTAAAGTTATGCTGCCAAATTTGTGCCATACTTACTCCCTTGCCTAAATCTCTTGATTTATGGTTTTAATCTTCACTCCTTCACCACCAAAGAGAGCTGGCCAAACCTCTCTCATTTTCATACACTTCATGCACCTTCAAGATCACCATCACTCCTAGGAGGGTCTTGCTCATTTCAACCATTGCTTCCGCACCATCTTCAACATCCAAGGAGAGCTCAACATGTGAAGGCCATCAGGCAGCAAAAGGGGTTTGGAGAAAAGGAAGTTTTGAAAGCTTCAAGTAATGAAACAGTAAGGCGCAAAATGAGTTTTAATATGAAGAGGGAATTTGAAACATCAGGGTTTCTATTGTCGTTGATGCCAAGACATGTGTACGCACAAGATTGTGTATAGTAGAGTGTCACTTGAAAGATGCTTTGTGTGCTGTGCCTCACCTACCACTGAGAAACAGTCACATCAGTTGTCAAAGATACTTGGGAGACTCTTCGCCTAGCCAAGCTCAGCTTGAGCCTGGGGGGCTTATGTACTGGACGGGAGTTCGGGTCTCTGCTGTAAGTCCGTGATAGCTCGATCCTTAGGTAAATTCAAGGTCAGCTCGGTCGTTAGGCCTGGGTAAGAATTGCGCGATTGGCCCAATTTCAGTCATAGGTCCAAGGCTCATGGAAAGGATGTTGTATAAGATAATCCCTGATAAACACGCATATAGATATATACATACACATATATATAGCAGTTGCCATAATATTTGTTATTATTATACATGTTTGTTATTATCACGCGCTGATATTTTCTGTTGCGTATTTGTTACACATTAAATACTTGTTGATAGTTGTTGTTAACCCTAAAAAGATAGGGACGTGCATGTATAAACAGAATGTTAGCTTGTGGTTTAGCACTGCTGATCATTAGTGCTCATGGCAGGTGGTTTTCTATTAGAGATATAAGATAATGTGCTTATTTTTAGTTAAGATTTGTTTATCTCAAGTGAGACTGTTGCATGTACGGTTATAAAAGGGGCCTAAGACCCCAGATGAAGGTACGCTGTTTTTGCACACTAAATTGAGAATTGTTACTTTTGTGAGCCCTTACTGACTTGAGCGTCGGAGTGTAATCAATAGGTAGGGTGCCCTCTGTTACAACGAAACCACAATTCAGTACAATAGGGAGATACGAGTCAATATCTAGCTGAGGCAGATCCAAGAAGAGGTGTTCAACCCAGTCAACTGGTGGGAGAGTCAACCGGCGAGAATATATTACATTAAATTTGACATTCTAAAATGTAATATATTAAATCTGACATTCTAAAATGTAATATGAGTCCTATCATAATCTATAAATAAAAATTACATCAATTATCAATTACTGATCCGGTCGGTCATCGGTAGTCGATGATGTCAGCAACAGATGACCACGTGGACCATTCACAGGGTGACACGTGGAATAAGATAGCAGGTGAACCAGGGAGGAGATCACTCAGAACGGTGATCGGTGGTCAGTTACTAAGTGACCACCACCCACAGATCGGTGCCTAGATGAGCGCCTGGAAGCAGAGCGCGAGAAGTAATGAAGCACCGATCAGTCATCGGTGCATGGTCATCAGGGTTTCTTGCTACACGCAGTTAAACTAGGACCCAGACTCCCAGCAAGAGCGTTACGCATGCACCTCGCATGATTCCAAACCAGAAGAAGAAGAGTTGCTCGCCAGTAGGGTCGTGCATGAGGATGGTATAAGAGAGCTAGTAAACTGGTCAGTAATCAGTGACTCTTTTAACCCATTAAGGGCATGGCACTGTGCGGTGAGATCATGCATGCAGGATGCAGTGCCTGGTGAGTGTGTTTAGACTAGCCACCCCTGGTGCTCTCCTGGGAGCATGCGACTCACCCAGAGGGAAGAAACGCGCTAAGTTACTCCGCAAGGGAATAACTTAGGCGCATAGAGAAAATCGCAGAGGCCCTTCAGGTGTGACACGCGTACGGTTAGATGTAAGTTGCATGCCTCCACGTGTCACCATCTGAGAAAGAGGCGTGACCCAGGTATAAAAGCACTCCACGTCATGTAAGGTACAGAGATTTACGAAGCAATATTCATTACACACATTTCTGAGTCATTTTGAGCACGTTTTACACATGTTGCACAGTGATAACAGAATTCAGTTATAGAGAGAGAAAGTGGATCTGAGAGGACACACGAGTCTCACGGAGAGATTCAGAGAAAGTTTTTGGTGGTTCTGTTACCTGACTTGAGCATCGGAGTGCAAACGGCCGCTAGAGGTGCTGTCGGTGTTGTTTTGCAGGCATCGTTTGGAGTTCCAGAGAAGGTTCTCAGAGCGTTCTTGTAGAACACGCAGTTGCAGAAGGCTAGACGAAGGAGTGACGAGGCATATCCTCCACATTCAAGTCAGCGGTAGGATCATTTGGCGCCCACCGTGGGGCCCGTGTGAATCTTGTTCCCATCCACATTACAGTTCTTGAAGTTTCTTGGAGTTTTCGTCGAAGGTTTTGCTGAGAAGATGAGTAGAAGAACCAGACAAACCACACTTGCGCCATCTGCTAAAGAAGGAGCTGTTACCATGGCGCAGGTCATGGAGATGATGCGCGCGCTGCAAGATAATGTCGCGACATTGAGAGCTGAGCAGGAGAAGACGCATGCAGAGTTGACTGCATCGCAGAGCAGAAATGAAGAGTTGAACCGTACAAACGAGGAATTGCGTAGGGAATTGCAAGCACAGAAGGAGCGCGCAGTCGAAGATAGGACGTCGGTGCCGCCATCGCCTCCTTGAGCATTCCCTATGCCTTTCTCCCCCGAGATCATGAACACAGTGGTGCCTCCCAACCTGGTGGGAGAGAAGGCGTCGTTCACGGGGGTGGAAGATCCAGAAGCACATCTGATAGCCTTCCACACTCAGATGATGCTGTCTGGATGCTCAGATGCTGTGTACTGCAAAATGTTTATGAGTACACTGAGCAGAATAGCTATGGAGTGGTTCGTGAGCTTGCCAGAGGGCCACATCACCTCCTTCCATCAGTTTTCGAAGCTGTTCATGGAGCGGTATATCGTCAACAGAGCACCACCGGTGGTATCCTATGATCTGTTCGACGTGCGCCAGTACCAGGGGGAGTCACTGAAGGACTACCTAAACCGTTTTGGTGCGCAGGTGGTGAGATTGCCCAGCAAGGACGAGAACATGCTGGTGCATGCATTCAAGAAAGGCGTACTGCTTGGTCCTTTCAGTGAATCTCTCATCAGGAGCCACCTTGCCACCTTCGCTGAGATTCGACGACGCGCAGTGGCACACATAGTAGCAGAGACAGAGGTCTCTGAGAAGAGAGGCAGTGCTGCACCGTCGAAGCCGCGCGGAGGTTAGGGGAAGCAGCAGCAACAGGCGCGGGTGCATGAGGCCAAGGAAGGGAAGAAGGCACAGGGAAGGCCTCGTCCCTATGCACCCAGGAAGGACCAGACCAGGGGGCGTGCAAGGGAGAACAACGCACCCCCTAGGTATGATTTCATGGTAGAGTTGGCGGAGCTGATCGCCATCCCTACCGTGGCTGCAAGACTCCAAGTACCAGAGAAAACTGACAAGGTACTTGGAAGGAAGAAGGATGAGTGGTGTGAATTCCATCAGGCTTATGGACACACACTCCACACCTGCTTGGCGTTGGGGCATCAACTTGCTGAATTGGTGAAGACAGGATTCCTGACCGATTACCTGCAGGAGGCGCAAGGTGATCGCGCTTCGGGGTCCCAGGCAGGTGATCAGCAATATGAAATCCCTGTGCACGGGGAAGTGAGGACGATCGCGGGGGGCTTCTCTGGCGGAGGGTGCTCCGCGTCGAAAAGAAGAAGGTACGCACGCTCAGTGATGGCTGTAGACTCAGTGAATGAAAGCCATTTCCCCGAGGTGGATATCACATTCACAAGGGCTGATCTGCAGGACGTTGTACCCCACGACAATGATCCTGTGGTCATCTCCCTTGTTACAGCAGGAAGACGAGTGCACAGGGTGCTCGTAGACCAAGGAAGCTCAGCGGACGTCATGTTCTGGCCAACGTTCAACAAGCTGCAGCTGTCCCTCAATCAGCTGAGGCCATATGTTGGGTGTCTTTATGGCTTCGCGGGGGACCAGGTCGAGGTGCGGGGCTACATAGAGCTGAGAATGACGTTCACCGATGGAGTGGTGTCCCGCACGGAGAAGATAAAGTACTTGGTGGTGAATGCCCCATCTGCATACAATATCTTGCTGGGAAGACCCACGCTCAACAGGTTGGGTGCAGTGCCATCGACAAGGCGCATGAAGTTGAAGCTGCCGTCGATGGAAAGGGCTGTCATTACCATCAAGTCAGATCAGGCTGAGGCTAGGCATTGTTATGAGAACAGCCTCAAGCAGAAGAGAAGCATCTGCCATGTCACTACATCAGGCGTGCTCGAGGAGTGATCAGTGGTTCGTGGTACACAGGCAGATCAGGTGATGGAAGATGCTACGCTGGGGGGCTCCCAGGTAGCTCAGGTGGAAGTTGAAGCAGAGGGCATGATCGCTCCTCATGAGTCAGGCATCACCAGAGCGGTCATCGCCAATGAAAGGAGACCCCATCCAGCCGAGGGATGGGTGGAGGTGGAAATAAGGGGGAAGAAGTTTAAGTTGGGGGGATCGCTTGCTGCAGAAGACCGAGCACAGATCGCCGGTGTGATCGAAAGGCACATGGGCGCCTTTGCATGGTCAGCTTCTGACATGCCAGGGATCGACCCCGATTTCCTTTGCCACCACCTGTCGATGGATCCCAAGGTGCGACCGGTGCGCCAGAGGCGAAGGAAATTCAATAAAGAGAGGAGGAAGGTGATCCACGATGAGATGCAGAAGCTCCTTGCCGCGGGACATATCAGAGAAATCCAGTACCCCGAGTGGTTGGCGAACGTGGTGCTGGTGCAGAAGTCAAACGGCAAGTGGAGGATGTGCGTGAACTTCACTGACCTCAATAAAGCCTGCCCCAAAGACTCCTACCCTCTCCCTAGTGTAGACGCATTGGTGGACAGCGCATCAGGGGGGAAGCTCCTCAGCTTTCTGGACGCGCTCTCAAGCTACAACCAGATCAGGATGCACCCCATGGACGAGTGCAAGACCGCTTTCATGACGGAACGATCTTGCTACTGCTACAAGGTAATGCTGTTCGGGCTGAAGAACGCGGGAGCTACCTATCAGAGACTTATGGATAGGGTGCTCTCGCCCATGCTTGGAAGGAACGTGCATGCATACGTAGATGACATGGTGGTCACGTCGCGAGAGAAGGCGCATCATGTAGCTGATCTGAAGGAACTTTTCACCACCATCGCCAAGTACAGATTGAAGCTCAACCCTGAAAAGTGTATCTTCGGCGTGGAGGCTGGGAAGTTCTTGGGCTTCCTCCTAACAGAGCGAGGGATCGAGGCGAATCTAGAGAAATGCGCAGCAATTGTGGCGATGAGGAGCCCAACGACGGTAAAGGAGGTGCAGTTGCTCACCGGTCGGTTGGCCGCATTGTCACGGTTTATGTCTGCTGGAGGAGAGAAGGGTCATCCGTATTTCCAGTGTCTCAAGCGCAACAGCAGATTCCTTTGGACACAGGAGTTCGAAGAGGCCTTCCTAAAGCTGAAGGAGTATCTGGCGAGCCCACCAGTATTGTGTAAACCACAAGTGGGCAACCCTCTTTGTCTGTACTTTGCTGTGACGGAAAGGGCAGTCGGCTCAGTCCTGGTACAAGAGCAAGATCGGGTCCAGAAGCCTGTGTATTTTGTGAGTAAGGTGCTGCAGGGCCCTTAAACAAGGTATCAGGCTCTGGAGAAGGCCGCTCTAGCGGTAGCTTTTTAAGCTAGAAGGCTCAGACACTACTTCCACAGCTTCACCGTAGTAGTCATGACAGACTTGCCCATCCAGAAGGTGTTGAAGAAGCCAGACGTAGCAGGAAGGATGGTCAAGTGGGCTGTGGAACTTTCAGAATTCGACATCCAGTACGAGCCCCGAGGACCGATCAAAGCGCAGGTGTTCGCCGATTTCGTGGTCGAGCTGTTGTCGGTCGCAACACCTGCAGAAAGCGTAGATTTTCAATGGGTCTTATCGGTGGACGGCTCCTCCAATCAGCAGGGGAGCGGTGCTGGAGTCATTCTGGAAGGCCCGAACGGGGTACTGATCGAGCAGTCCCTTCGCTTTGCCTTCAAGGCCAGCAACAATTAGGCGGAGTACGAAGCCCTGATCGCAGGAATGTTGCTGGCAAGAGAAATGGGAGCAAGAAGTCTGGTGGCTAAGAGCGACTCGTTGCTAGTCACTGGATAAGTTACAGGAGAGTTCCAGGCGAAAGATCCTCAGATGACAGCTTACCTGGAGTACGTACAGCTCCTGAAGACGTCCTTCGATGAGTTTGAATTGGTTCATGTGCCCCGAGAGCAAAATGCCAGAGCAGACCTGCTTGCCAAGCTGGCCAACTCAGGCAAGGGGGGAAGGCAGAGGATCGTCATTCAGGAGACTCTGAAGGTGCCACGAGCGTTCGTGTCAGACAACCAAGTGCTTCAAGTATCCAAGTCGATGGAGCGTCTAGCGATCATTCATCAGTCCCTGACTCAAGAAACGCTGAAAGCGCCGAGGGTGAGGGCGCGACCGGCAAGGACCGATGAGGCGATGGAAGTTTGCGCTGTCAAGGAGCCCGATACGTGGATAACACCGTACCAGTTGTACCTAGAAGATGGTGTCCTTCCACTGGACCCGGCAGAGGCAAAGAATATAAAGAAGAGCTCGAGTAAGTTTACTCTAATTGATGGGAGTTTGTTTAAATTTGGCTTTTCCCATCCTGTACAAATCTGTGTGCATGGGGAGCAATGCACCAGACTCATGTCAGAGTTGCATGAGGGGGTGTGCGAAAGCCACGTCGGTGGTCGCGCTTTGGCAAGTTGGATCCTCCGCACGGGGTACTACTGGCCAACGCTGAAGGAAGACTGCGTGAAGTATGCTCAGCCATGCAAACAGTGCCAACTTCATGCAGACTAGCATAAGGCACCCCCCAAAGAGTTGAAGTCCATCCATAGCTCGTGGCCATTTCACACGTGGGGAATCGACATCCTGGGACCTTTTCCTCTGGCGATCAGGCAGATGAAATTCCTCATAATGGCCATCGAGTATTTCACCAAGTGGGTGGAGGCAGAACCAGTGGCGCACATCACCGCTCAGAAGGTCGAGCATTTTGTCTGGAGGAACATCGTCTGTCGTTTCGGAGTACCCAAGACGCTGGTATCCGACAATGGCACTCAGTTCACCAGTCATCAGTTGAGAAAAATGTGCGAAGAGTTGAAGATACAACAAGTGTTCGCCTCGGTAGAACACCCGCAGACCAACGGGAAGGTGGAGTCAGCCAACCGAGTGCTACTCAGGGGACTGAAGCGAAGACTAGAGAAAGCTAAGGGGAACTGAGCAGAAGAAGTTCCCAGAATTGTATGGTCTTACCATACCACTCCACAGTCTAGCACCCGTGAGACACCCTTTAGTCTTGTCTCTAGGACAGATGCTATGATCCCCGTGGAGATACAGGAGAGCTCCCCTAGATTTCTGAACTTCATCGCCGAAGAGTCCAATCAAGAGCGAAAGGTGAATCTCGATCTCTTGGATGAAGTGCGAGAAGAATCCAGAGTTAGTGCCGAAGCTGTCAAGAGAAGAGTAGAACGCAGGCACAACTCCAAGGTAAGGCTCAGGCGCTTCCAGGAGGGCGATCTGGTGATGAGGAAAGCACATCAGAATGAGATGGAGAACAAGTTATCTCCAAAGTGGACAGGTCCATACAGAGTGGTTGAGGCGTTGGAGAATGGAGCTTGTCGGCTGGAGACTCTGGATGGAGCAGCTATCCCCAGGACGTGGAACACCACACACTTGAAATTCTACTTTAGTTAAGGTGTAAAGTAGATGCGTTCTCGTGCCGTACACACACTCAGTATATATACTGTAAACAGTTGAGCAGATCAGGGGGCACTCTTTTCCCTAAGGAGGGTTTTTAACGAAGCCACCCAATAAAAAAGATTTCAGTATATCAAGTGTGCAAGTGTTTCCCAGTTTAACATTCTCCTTGCCCCAGGTGCAAGTGCAGGTGATCGGTTGGAGCCTACTCGCCCCAGGCGCGAGTACGGACAACCGACCTAGATCCTCCTCACCCTAGGCGTGAGTGCAGGCAGCTAAGGTTTGAAAAGCCAGGGGTACTAGTAAGACCAAGAGAGGGGAAGGGAGGATTTCGAGAAACGTCCTTACCCATTTGGCGTATACCAATATTGGCTTAGTAAAGCCCTTAGTTAAGGCTCTTCTCACCCCAGGAGTGAGAAAGGGATAGAATAACCTGATTCGCGTGAGGTCGATGACCTTGGGGCAGGCAAGAGGGGTCATCGAGAAACACTCTTCCTCCCTAGAACGAGGTGTCATCGACAGTGATCGGCGTTCAGATCTTAAGTTCGATGGCCTTGGGGTAAGCAAGAGGGGTCAACGAGAAACACTCTTCTTCCCCAAAACAAGGCATCATCTTTAGCGTTCATGCCCTCTATGCACTTAGCGCTGGAGTTGGTCGATGGCCTTGGGGTAAGCAAGAGGGGTCAACGAGAAACACTCTTCTTCCCCAAAACAAGGCATCATCTTTAGCGTTCAGGCGCTGGAGTGATAGAGAAGTAAAGCAAAGCCTGAAGCGCGATGACGGATGAGTGGTGAACTAACATGCTAGTCGGTGGTCAGTGGTAAAAGCTTTGAGTAAGAAAGCTTTTCCAAGCAAGTTCTTGTGCGATAAGCCGAAGCATTTAGGCCCCGTTAAGTCAGTCATCCAGCATGAAGTTATGCATAAAAACTGTTAAATACAATGCTAAGGTAACAGTTAGTCGCGATCAAGTAAGAAACCAAGTTTGAAGGGTTACAGTGAGATCGCGCTAAAGCCTAAGCTAGTTAACAGTTAGTCACATGTAGAGAGTTAAAGATGGAGAGAGACAAGCAGCTGAAGCAAATAGATTTCATTCACATTGAAGTCAATACAGAGAACCTTTACAGCTAAAAGGTTTATACACAAGTTATGTAGCAGAAAAAGAAATTACACAAAAGAAGAAGTTGCAAGGGAAGAAGCTCAAGGAGGAGGAATGAGCTTGCCATCGACCAGTGAATGGCAGAGACTGAATTGGGTAAGGTCCAAGTCTGGTAGGATGCAGTGAACCTGCTCCAAGGCCATCCTAAACCCATCTATCAAAGCCTCAGCACCAGCAGCCATGGTCTCGGATACATCGGCTTCAAGCTCCTTCTTCTCTTTGGCAAAGGAAGACTCAACCTCTTCCAGTTTGCCCTTGGCTCCTTTGAGCTCCTCCTGTGTCTTGGTCAACTCGCTGTGCGCATTTGTCAGCTTGTTCTGCACCTCAAGGAGTTGGACCTGGACCTCTTCGAGCTTCTTCTCCTTCAGAGCAATCTCCTCCCTAGAAGCCTTGAGATCCACCGCCTGCTTGTCGTTCAGTTGGCGTAAGGAAGAAGTCTCAGTCTCTAAACGGATGTTCTGCCCCTTCAGCTCCATGGCTTGACCATCTAAAGCAGTCACAGCCTCACCCATCAGGAGCTCAGTCCTGATGGTCTCCTGCACCTGCAGAAAGTAGTCCTTCTTGGCCTTCTCCACCATACCACTCAGCATGTTCACCATACCTTGAGAAGCTTCAAAGTCACTCATCAAGGAGTCTTTGTCGTGCTCAAGCTCTTGGATCTTCATTTCTAAGAGCTCTTGTTTGTGCTGCTGGGTGGAGAATTGCAGGGAGAGTACCAGGCTCTTGGCCAGATCTGCATCCACATCCTGCCCACTCCACGCGATCAATTCCTGGTTTTGAATGTAACGCCTCGCCAAGGAGATTACCTTGCTGAGGTTCTCGTTGTTAGCCCTAGGAATGCTCGGTTGAGAAGAGGCCCCACCACCTTGAGAGGTCGCAGCAGTGGTTTGCATTGGTGGAGAGGCATGAGGCCTTGGCGGACCCCCTGAGTGAGCAGGTCCACTCCCAGTAGGTAGATTGAGTGAGCTTGGCGTTTGGCCCACTGGGAGTGGTGGTGCAGGTGGAGTTGAAGGGGAAGGAAGCGTGCTTGGAGAAGGTTGTTGAGGGGTTGGTGATAGAGGTGTGGGAGAAGGTAGCTGTGGGGGAGATGATGGTGGAGTAGGCGCAGGTGCAGGTTGAGAGGTAGGAGCTAAGGCTCCATCTTCTTCTTCTTCCTCAACCTGCACCACTTCAGTTTCTCCAGCCTCAACTGCTGAAGACCCCCCAATCTCCGGCCGAGTCCTCTTGCGGCGAAGGAGGGGAACATCAGAACTCCCCTCTTCGGTCGAGGGAGCAGCAGCAGCAGCAGCAGTGGCTGCACGAGTAGGGAATGCCTTAACCAGCTTCCTCTTTTTCCTTCCAGCCTCAGAACCTCTTGTAGGTGCCACCGAGAGTGGAGGAGCCACAAGTGGCTCGGAGGTGGAGAAGGTGGAGACAGGAGCATTCTCGGTCCTGGTTGGTGCATAAGCAAGCATGGACTGAGCCAGTGCTAGCAAGGTATTCTTCCTATCTTTCCCTGAAGTCATATCTGCATCAAAGGTTAAGAGGAAAAATCAGATAACAAGACTGAATCAGTAAGTTGAAAGAAAATGCACATGAGTATGCCATGTAGATGCATGGAGTGATGCAAGAGTTAAGTGGAAGGATGATCTACCTATGTATTTCTTCAGGGATACTACATCAAACTCATGTTTGATGAGTGTAGCAGAATTTTATTTTACCCCTAGCAGAAGTCTGCACAGTTCACGTTCATAGGGGGCCAAGGCTTCCAAATCCCTAGGCTTCTTGAACTCTACCCCTGGAACCCAGTAAAGTGGGAATCCTTCGAGCAGTGTGGGGTCTCGAGGGGTGGCAGAGATCATGTAAAACCTGCCTTTCTAGTCCTTGAAGGATTGCTGGTATAAGCCTAAGATGACTCTACCAGCAACCCCATTTAAGCTCACCCAAGACCTGTCCCCTGGGTTCTTCGCCTAAAAAAAGTGTAGGAAGACATCGACGGAGGCAGGGTGACCGAAGTAATCACACAAAATTTCAAATGCTTGGATGAAGGCCCAAGCATTTGGATGAAGCTGGCATGGTGCGACATTCAGCTCCATCATCAGTTCTTTCTCAAAGAAGGTGAAGGGTAGACGCAGCTTCAACCTCTTGAAGATGGCAGAGTGCACGAAGGTGAAGGGTACCCCGTTGGTAGCCCTGTCATTGGCGCAGATAGGTATCCCTCGTGGAGGAATACGTACGCCTACTTGGAAGTCATTCTCCTTATGAATGGCGCACGAGGGTTCATTTGGGTCGTTGCTAAGTATGGTTTTTAGGTGATGTGGAGGGAGTTGCGTGGAGGTCTCAGTTAGGAGCGCCAAAGAAGCCCACTCATACACCTTGGCTTGGTCTCTGTAGGACGTTGCATTAGGTTGGGGTGGAGTTGGGGCAGAGGGTGGTGATGGCGCAGGCCTTGGGGGCTGGGCACCAGAAGAAGAGGCAACGAGGCGTGCCGTTTGCTTTCTTGGTTGCTGTTACTGCACTTTGGTTGCTATTCTTGAATTACCCATTCATATTCCATTGTTATCTTACACTACAAGTTATCTATTCATGTGTTTTTAGTATGAACCTTTGTTTTCTTGAGTAGAAACTCTATTAATTGTTCTTTAAAATTTTGATCCTAATTCTTGAAAGTGTCATGAATACAATGAAACCTATATCAACTCAACCCAAACCAAGAAAGGTTCATAATGAACTCACATCATTAGGCCTCACCTGTTACTCTCCATACTTAACCTTCACCTTCAAGGAATTCACAAGCTCTACGTGAGCTCCTTGTCCATTCCAATCCATCAAGCTTTCGCACTCTCCACCAAGAAAACTCAAACCGAATGAAGGCACAATTCCACCACCTTGGGTGTTGAGCATCAGTTGGTTTCATGATTTGTAATTTCAGTAGAATAGGTGTAAATAATTTAGGCTCACTTTAAGGGTCCAAATAGCAAAGATAGGCTAGAATAAGGTGCCTTTAGCATAGTAGGGGGTGTAGTTAGCATTTTAGCTTGTTATTGGCCCTTTTAGAAGGCATTGTGACCTAGCTAGTTTCTAGAAGGACAAGCCTAGGATGCAGGTTTGACTTAGTCAAACCCTAAGGCTGCCCATTTTTTCCCTTTTCCCATCCTACCCCTTTAGCTTGTTCTCCAAGGCTCCTTCACCTATAAATAGGAGGCCTACCTAGTGTATTTTTCATGTTGAAATTAAATAGTAAAGAAACTCACACAATTTGTGTGAGAATTGTGAGCTTGTTAGCTTAGGTCTTATCTTGTGAGAGTGTGAGCTCTTTAAGTGGCGGCCATCTTTCACTTATCTTGGAGGCATACTCCAAGTGGCGTGTTTCTTCCATTGCCATCACCATAAACTTCCTCTCTTTAATCTTGTTTCCATTTCTGTTTATGTCTTACTTTCTTAAAGTTCATGTTCTTGCTTTCCTTTTGTCTTCCATTCGGCCATGTCGTCTTTAATTTGTTTCCTTTCATGTTCTTCAATTTCTGCATCATCATCATGTTCACAATATCATGTGTTTTCTTTTTGTCTTTGTGAAGTGAACCTTCACACTTACTTAACCACTTGGTTAAGTTCATGTCCAGTGGGAATCTTCCTTAGGTTTCACCATTAGAAGTGCTAAAATCTCAATCTAAGTAAAGTGTCACCTCTTAAAATGAACAATCCTAAAATCAACTCATATCAAAGAGTGTCTTCTTTGAATATGCAAGTTTTGGAACTTCTGTGATGTTACAAAAATAATTTATAAACATGTATTAAATAAGGAAATAAAAAAGTATATCAAGTAAAAATACCTTTTATTTCTTCATTCTTGGTACCTAAATCAGTTCTTTGAATGAAGTTTTATTTTGATGTATGAGTATGTTTAATTGCTTTGACAACTGCAAAAATACAGGATATTCTATCCTTCATATAGCATATGATTATGATGTAGTAATGAAGAATCAAAATTTAAAAATTAATATATTGGTGTAGCTGTCTTGTTATGCATGCTAACCACCACTAGTGCAGAAAACACATATTACACCGGTTTCACCACCGATTTAGATTTCAGCAATGTAAAATGTCAATCACATTTTACACCGATTCTAAAAAACAGTGTAATATGTGATTCTGGAGCACATACTCAGTTCACATATTACACCAGTTAAAGCTACAACTGGTGTAATATGTTAGAGTTTTTTCTTTTATAAATTTATTAAAATAACCAACCAAATACAAATATTGCACATCTTTGGCAACAACCACGTCAAGGGGAAACATCTCCTTAATAATTTTGGTCATTGTTGCTGGGAGACAGAAGATTTTTTGAACAACATAGAAAAAATTTCTCTAAATTAAAAAAAAAAAGATATTTCCTCAACTAAGCATCTAAAATCACAAATCTGAGAAAAAAAAGGCATAGCGAGATACCTTTAGGAAGCAAAGTGTCTTCCTTGGCATTTCCAACTTTGCCCATAGGCTCCATCTCGAGATCGAAAAAGAGTTAGCAAAAAGAGAAAAAAGGCAACACAAAACACATATCTGAAGAGAAGAGAAGCAAAGAAAGAATGCAAAGAAGAGAGGATGGTGGAAGAGGTGGTGAGCAGTGCTAGAAGCAGTGGTGGAGGCAGTGCAGGTAGTGGTAAAAAGCGATGCCAACAACAGTGGAGGCAGTGGTGGTAGAAGCAAATCAGAATGGTGGCAGCAACGCAACAACAGTGGTGGAGGCAAAAGCAAGAGAGAAATAACTTTAAGCGGGAGTGAGCAGTGAGAGCGTGAGGCAAAAAAATAGGGTAAATAAACATATTACGTTGGTTATAATGAACCAATCAGTGTACTATGTCTATATTATTTTGTGAAGTGTTTTTTCACTCTCGGGGACATATTACACCGGTTGGAAGTACCAACCGGTGTAATATGTCTAGCGTCAAATTATTTTTGTTTAATTTTTTTTTAAAAACTCTCAAGGACATATTACATAGGTTGGATTAACCAATCGGTGTAATATGTCTAGTGCCAAAATAAATTTTTAAAAACTTTATTTTTTAACTTTGAAAAAAACATATTCACTAGTACAAAATATCAATACCACGGCCCTATACAAAGAGGGTTTTTACAAAACCATCGCTAAAAAAGCACGGTGGCAAACTTGTAATTATTTAACGTTTTTAACAACGGTTCAGTCTTGAATCATTGTTATATGTGTGATGTGAGTTGATTTTGTGATTTTGCATTTTACGGTGACACTTTGCTTAGGATTGGATGTTTAAGACAATTAAGGTGAGAACCTAAGGAAAATATCCACTGGACATTAACTTAATGATGCAAGTCAAGACCACTTAAGGATGACCAAAGATGCTATATATAAAGGGTGATCTCAACAATCAAAAGAAGACTTCACAAAAAGAAGAAATGGCCATATTCCAAAGTACTTGAAGTTCTTCTTACTTGTCTTCTTAAAGAGTAGAACATTTTTGTAAATAATTGGGTTCTCTTGAAGAATCCAAGTAATAATGTAAATAAAGAGGGCCCAAGCCCAAGCCCAAGAAGCCCAAGCCAAGAAGCCCAAGTCAAGTGGGGACCCAAGCCCAATCCATGAGCATCAATAGGAGCAAGGCTAAAGCTTTGGGAAATAAGTATCAATGGATGTATGTCTTTTGTAATTTCTTTTGTGTAGTCTTTAGTAGAACATAAAAGGAAGGTGTAGATATTAAAATAAGGGGTGCTAATGTAAAAAAACAAGTCACACCTTCCATGTGACATAAAAATTAGGTGTAGGTGTAGTTTTAGGAGGTGCCAAAGTAGAAATCAAGTTACACGTCCCTTGTGACATGTGTTTTGGCTCCAAATTCAAATGCTTCTCATTTGAATTTTCCCACTTTAATTTCAGCCCTCTCACACTACAAATAGAGGTGCTATGCTCATGTAAAATAAGATTGAATTTAGAGTAAAGTTACTTGTACTGACCAGTCCTCGGACGTCAGCTGGGTCCACAGCATGGGCCAAAGCCACGTGGAGTGGACCCCGCAGGGGGTATTGAATAGAGAAGGGCGATGAATCATCAGCCTACAGAAATGGGTGATTAGTCATCAGCCTACAGGGAAGGGTGATGAGTCATCAGCCTACAGAGAGGGGGGATGAGTCATCAGCCTACAGAAAGGGGTGATTAGTCATCAGCCTACAGAAAGGGGTGATTAGTCATCAGCCTACAGAGAAGGGTGATGAGTCATCAGCATGTTCCCACAAAGAAGGGTGAGTAGTCATCAGCGTGATGGTCACTAGAAAGGGCTGATGTGTCCTCGTCACTTCGCAGGGTGATCAGTCCTCGGCAACAGAGTGTGGCGAGGTGACATCGGTCTTGGGTGATTTGAACAACGTAACAAGAACGGTTAAGATTGGTTCCCAGTGTGGGCCAATGACCAGTTAAATACCCAGAGGTAGGGAGAGGCCTGGATCACGAAGTGCCTATGCGGGTAGTAGGGAGAGCACATTTGGGTGTAGAGTCCTGAGGGGACGAGTACTCACCAGAACTAGGGTTTTCCTAGTGAAGCTACATGCATGGCACGTGAACAGTGAAGGCATTCCCAGAAAAGGTGGCCCCAGAGACTAGGTGCACAAGGAGGCACCCAGGTGGTCACCCTGTTAAAGTTTGCACTCCAGAGAAGGAAACCTTATATGCTAGATTACCCTAAGATTGGGTGATAGCGGCGCAAGGGTATTGCAGTAAACCCTGAATATGGCTAGCAGCGGAGCGAACCCTAATTAGGGCTAGCGGCGCAGTAAAACCTAGACTATATAAGGGACAGTAAAATACTTCACAAAGGTACGCAGTTTCTAGACCTAAACACAGGGAGAGAAACTCAATACACTTGGTGTTCCTTGCCTTACACTGACTTGAGCGTCGGAGTGCAAACGGCCTCTAGGGCGCCCCCTTTCTCTTTTGCAGGTGCAGATTGCTTCGAAAGAACCAAGCACATATCAACGTGAGGAAGGAGGCGTGTGAGTGTCGTGAGTCAACCGACAGGCGGGTCAACCGGCAAGAACATTTGGCGCCCACCGTGGGGCACGAAGTAAAACGAAGGTCCCATAGACGAGAGTGAGAGTAAGAACCACGGAAGATGAGGAATACAAGACACGGGTCTGTTCCACCAAATGGAGGCGATAGTGTTACCATGCAACAGCTGATGGAAACGATGCGCGCCCTCCAGGAGACGGTGGCGGAATCTCGAGCGCATCAGGCGCGTATGCAGGAAGACCTGGCCGCGTCACAGGCCAGGAATGAAGAGCTACATCGAGCAAATGAGGAGCTACGCTTGAATTTGCAACATATACAACAAGTTGCAGATCGTGGGGAAGATGATCGAGCCCAACCAGTGCCCCAAGGGCTTTTCCCATGCCTTTCTCCCAGGCGATCATGAACACGGTGGTCCCAGCCACCTTTGTAGGGCCTAAGACCGTGTTCACCGGGAAAGAGGATCCTGAAACGCATCTTACTGCTTTTCATACGCAGATGATGTTGTCGGGAGGATCTGACGCAGTGCACTGTAAGCTCTTTATGGCCACACTGACAGGAACTGCGCTAGAATGGTTCGTGAGTTTGCCTGAAGGACATATCACGTCTTTCGCGCAATTCTCTGCGCTGTTCAGGGAGTAATATCTTGTCAACAGGGCCCCTCCACCAGTGTCTTACGATCTTTTTGATGTAAGGCAGCATCAGAGGGAGTCCCTTAAAGATTACCTCAATAGATTTGGGGCGATGGTGGTAAGGTTGCACACCAAGGATGAAGACATGGTGGTGCACGCCTTCAGGAAGGGCGTATTGCCAGGGCCTTTCAGCGAATCTCTGATACGCAGCCGCCCCAAGACCTTTGGCGACATAAAACGACGTGCTGTGGCCCACATTGTCGCCGAAGGAGAGCTCAGCGAGAAGTGAGAAAGCGCAGTCTCGTTAAGGCCCCGAGCGCCTAGTCGGCCTCAACCGCTGCGGGTGCACGAGGCGACCACGAAGAAGAAAGCTCAAGGGAAACAGAAGCCCTACGAGCCCCGAAAACCACAACCTAGGGCGCGAGGCAAAGATGACATGCCCCCTAGGCATGAATTTGTGGTGGAGTTGAAGGAACTGATTGCCATTCCTAATGTGGCAGAAAGGTTGAAGTTGCCCCCAAAGAGTGACAAGAGATTGGGGCCCAACAAAAATGCAAGGTGCGAATTCCATCAGGCTTTTGGACACCCCGTTCGAAATTGCCTGGCCCTGGCTCACCAATTGGACGAGTTGGTGAAGAGTGGGTTTTTGAATGACTACCTAAAGGAGGCATCGGAAGGTGAGACGGTTGTTGCACCAAGGGCAGACCAGGGGCATGAAGTGCCCATACATGGTGAGATCCACACTATATCAGGTGGGTTCTCAGGAGGAGGGTGCACTTCTTCGCAACGTAAGAAGTATGCACGTTTAGTGATGGCAGTGGAGGCCTGCGAGGAAGATCACTTTCCGGACATCGACCTCGTCTTCACGAAGGCTGATCGCCGAGATGTTGTCCCCCATGATAATGATCCGGTGGTCATTTCAGTAGTCACTGCCACACGTAAGGTGCACCGGGTATTGGTCGATCAGGGAAGCTCAGCCGATGTGATGTTCTGGTCGACTTTCAACAAGCTACAGTTGTCTCCTGATCAGCTACGACCCTACGTTGGCTGTTTGTATGGGTTCGCAGGAGACCAAGTAGAAGTGCGGGGATACATAGAGTTGAGGACCACGTTCACTGATGGAGTAGCATCCCGCATAGAGAACATCAGGTACCTTGTGGTGAACGCTCCCTCTGCCTACAACATACTTTTGGGCAGACCGGCCCTGAACCGGCTAAGGGCCGTGGTGTCCACAAGGCACATGAAGATGAAGTTGCCATCGATGGAGGGGATGGTGGTAACCATCAAGTCAGATCAAAAAGAGGCTAAAAGGTGCTATGAGAATAGCCTCAAGACAAAGAGGGGAGTCTGCATGGTGACCACCTCACCACCGGGAGGAGGTATCAATGAAGCAGATATGCCCCGAGGTGACGTCGGGGTCACCCGAGCGAGGTGACCCGAATCGGCAGAGGAGGTCGTGGAGAAGGAGATCGGGGGGAAGATTTTCAAGCTGGGTAAGTCCCTGTCTCAGGAGACCCAAGATCAGGTAGCGGGGGTTATAGGAAAGCATCTGGACGCTTTCGCTTGGTCTCCCTCAGACATGCCAGGTATTGACCCCGATTTTCTATGCCATCGCCTGGCACTGAATCCCCAAGCCAGACCGGTCCGCCAAAGGAGAAGGAAGTTCAATGATGAATGAAGGCAGGTAGTCAGGGAGGAAACACAGAAGTTGCTGAAAGCAGGTCACATACGGGAAATACAATACCCTGAGTGGCTTGCGAATGTTGTCCTGGTAAAAAAGGCCAACGGGAAATGGAGGATGTGTGTGGACTTTACAGATCTTAACAAGGCCTGTCCAAAAGATTCCTATCCTCTGCCCAACATAGATGCGCTAGTAGACAGTGCCTCGGGCTGCAAGTTACTCAGTTTCTTGGACGCTTTCTCCGGGTACAATCAGATCAAGATGCACCCGATGGATGAGAACAAGACTGCGTTCATGATAGAGCTGTCTTGTTACTGCTACACAGTCATGCCGTTTGGCCTGAAGAACGCGGGTGCCACATATCAGAGGCTGATGGACAAGGTCCTCGCCCCCATGCTGGGACGCAATGTGCAGGCCTATGTAGATGACATGGTGGTGACGTCCCAGGCACGAGATCAGCATGTTGACGACTTGGAGGAGCTGTTCAATACAATAGCGAGGTACAAGTTGAAGTTGAATCTAGAAAAGTGCATCTTTGGGGTGGAGGCAGGTAAGTTCCTTGGGTTTTTGCTAATGGAAAGAGGGATAGAGGCCAACCCAGACAAGTGTGCAGCGATCATAGCCATGAGGAGCCCGACGTCGGTCAAAGAAGTGCAACAGTTGACGGGACGGATGGCTGCACTCTCCCGGTTTCTTGTCAGCCGGAGGGGACAAGGGCCACCCTTATTTCCAATGCCTAAGGAGGAATAGCAGATTCACCTGGACTGCAGAATGTGAGCAGGCCTTCCTTAGGCTCAAAGAGTATTTGGCCAGCCCGCTAGTCTTGTGCAAGCCTCAGCTCGGCACACCCCTGCGTCTGTACTTTGCAGTTACAGATAGGGCGGTAAGTTCTGTCTTTGTTCAAGAACAGCAACAGAGCCAGAAGCCCATTTATTTTGTCTGCAAAGTGTTGCAGGGGCCCGAGACGAGATACCAAGCCTTAGAAAAGGCAGTATTAGCAGTGGTGTTTTCAGCCAGGAGACTTCGCTACTATTTCCAGAGCTTCACAGTGGTGGTGATGACAGATTTGCCGATATGTAAGGTCCTGCAGAAGCCCGATGTGGCGGGAAGAATGGTGCGTTGGGCAGTCGAGTTGTCAGAATTCGACATCCAATATGAACCCAGGGGCTCGATCAAAGGACAGGTCTACGCTGACTTTGTGGCCGAGATGTCCTCAACCGAGGCCCAGCAGGAGGAACCCAATTTCAAATGGGTGTTGTCAGTAGACGGGTCCTCGAATCAGCAAGGCAGCGGAGCGAGGGTGATCTTGGAAGGACCCAAGGGGTTGTTAAGAGAGCAGGCCCTGCGATTCGCTTTCAAAGCCAGCAATAACCAGGCGGAGTATGAAGCTTTGATCGCTGGGATGTTGTTGGCAAAGGAAATGGGAGCGCAGAGCCTTATGGCCAAGAGTGACTCATTGTTGGTCACCGGTCAAGTGGCGGGAGAATACCAGGCCAAAGACCCTCAGATGGCCTCTTACTTGGAGTATGTCCAGAGATTGAAGAGTTCATTTGAAATATTTGAACTAGTACATGTGCCCAGGGAGCAGAATGCCAGAGCTGACTTGTTGGCCAAACTCGCCAGCTCAGGAAAGGGGGGCAGACAAAGGACGGTCATCCAGGAGACCCTGAGGGCACCTCGTACTTATACAGTTGATAACTTGGTGGGAGTCCATCAGATCAGCCAGTCAGATGGTGAGAAGAGGAGTCATCGCTCTTTGACTCAAGAAACTTTGAAGAAACCACGAGTCAACGCATGCATGCTAATGGGGGTAGAGGCGCCACAGATCTGCCTACTACAAAATGGTGAGACATGGATGACGCCCTACAAGCATTACATAGCAGATGGAATGCTCCCAGCAGAGCCGGCGGAGGCAAAGAAGATAAAGAAAAACTCGTCCAAGTACACGCTCATTGAAGGTGAGTTGTACAGACATGGGTTTACTCACCCCATCTTAGTCTGCGTGCATGGCGAGCAGTGTGTGAGGATAATGGCAGAGCTCCATGAAGGTATCTGTGGTAGTCACATCGGAGGCCGAGCTCTGGCCTCTAAGGCCATTCGAGCAGGGTACTACTGGCCGACGATGAGGGAAGATTGCACTAGGTATGCGCAGCAATGCAAGCAATGCCAGTTGCATGCTGATTGGCCTAAGGCACCACCAGAAGAGCTCAGGTCGATATACAGCCCTTGGCCGTTTCACACATGGGGAATCGACATCTTGGGGCCTTTCCCTTTGGCGATACGGCAGATGAAGTACCTCGTGGTCGCCATAGAATATTTCACGAAGTGGATTGAAGCTGAGCCAGTAGCACAGATTACAGCACAGAAGATCCAACACTTCGTGTGGAAGAATATAGTCTGCCGCTTCGGGGTACCCAAACGCTTAGTGTCTGACAATGGCACCCAGTTTGCAAGCCAGCAGTTGGGGAAGCTATGTACAGAGCTGGGGATCAAGCAAGTGTTTGCGTCAGTCGAGCACCCACAGACCAATGGGCAGGTCGAGTCGGCTAACCGAGTCCTCCTCAGAGGGCTGAAGAGAAGGTTGGAGAAAGCAAAGGGAAGGTGGGCCGAGGAGGTTCCCAGAATAGTATGGGCCTACCATACTACTCCCCAGTCCACTACCAAGGAGACTCCCTTTAGTTTGGTATATGGTTCAGATGCCATGATCCCTGTGGAGATCCAGGAGAACTCGCCACGTTTCCAGAACTTTGTGGCTGAGGAGTCCAATGAAGAGAGGAAGGTGAATCTGGATCTCTTGGATGAAGCTAGGGAAGAAGCGGGAATCAAAGCTGAGGCGCTGAAGAGGAGAGTCGAGCTCAAACACACTTCAAAGTTGAAAGCTCGGCAGTTCCAGGTGGCAGACCTCCTCAATGGCAAGGCGTCTCCATACCAGATAGAGAACAAGCTATCCCCTAAGTGGACTGGTCCTTTCAGAGTGACAGAGGCCCTAGGGAATGGAGCATATAGGCTTGAGACTTTAGAAGGAGGTCCAATTCCTCGAACATGGAATGCGACCCACTTGAAGTATTATTTCAGTTAAAGCAATGTAATCTTGTACACTACACAATACAAGGGACACTCTTTTTTCCCTTCTAAGGGTTTTTAATGAGGTCACCCAATAAAATTCAGTTAAAGATATATGCTTTTAATGTGTTTGTACAATGTTATTAGAACCTGTCACTTGGAGTTAGAGGTCTCGTAAGTGGAGAGGTAGGTTCGCAGAGAACACCTCCACTTCGAGTGAGAACTTCCAATGTGAAAGAAGGGTTCGCCCAGAGAAATCCTCCTCGCCTGTGAGTGATGTAAGGTCAGTTAGAACCTGTCACTTGGAGTTAGAGGTCTCGTAAGTGGAGAGGTAGGTTCGCAGAGAACACCTCCACTTCGAGTGAGAACTTCCAATGTGAAAGAAGGGTTCGCCCAGAGAAATCCTCCTCGCCTGTGAGCGATGTGAGGTCAGTCAGAACCTATTAGTTGGAGTTAGAGGTCTCGTAAGTGGAGAGGTAGGTTCGTAGAGAACACCTCCACTTCGAGTGAGAACTTCCAACGTGAAAGAAGGGTTCGCCTGGTTAAATCCTCCGTCATCCATGGACGACGACAGGTCAGTCAGAACCTATTAGTTGGGGTTAGAGGTCTCGTGAGGGGAAAGGGGAGTTCATAAGGAACACCTTCCCCCTCCGAGTGAGAATGCCCAGATTAAAATAAAGGTTCACTAATGAAATTAGCAGAAAAAACATGCTACTTGAGGTTCGTTTTTTGCAGGTGCATTATTTGTGATCGTGAGCTCACCATATACAAAGCACGACAAACAGATGAACAATGCATAAAACAAAGTTTTATATTACAAAGGAGGGTGATTACAAGATGTTCAGCTAAATACAATCATTCAGAAGACCTATCTGGGCACTATCTGCCCGTCGACCACCTACATAGTTGCGGAGTAGGGTGAGAGGTCCATCTCAGGATGCACGCAGGCAACCTGAGCAAGGGCATCATCAAAGCCTTCCTCATAGGCGTCGGCGGCATCATTGATAAGCTCAGTCTCGGTCTTCTTCAGCAATTCAATTTGTTGGGCAAGTTCCTCCTCAACCTTGCCCAGCTGAACTTCTCGGTCGGTAGCCCTCTCCTCCAGCTTGGTCATTTTGGCCTGAGCCCCCTCCGCTTGCTCTTCCAGTTCAATGATCTTGTTACGGAGGGGGAGTATCTTAGCTTCAAGCTGGAGGGCCTCCTGCCCCTTGGAGAAAAGAAGCATTTTAGTCTCCTTCTCAGATTGACGGAGACTACCCAGTTCTTGGTTAAGGGCAGTCTCGCGTTTGGACGCTTGGCGGAGTTGGAGATCCTTTTTGTAAGGACCTGTAAAATTAAATTGGAATAAAAGAGATATATTTTAAATGAATTCTAAGTATGTCTTTATTTAAAATGAAAAGGAAGGAAAGTGTAGTTTGGAAGACTATGAGATCGCCTAGTAGTATATGATCGCCGGTCGCCTGCTACACATGAGCGCCAGGGCGCGAGGCATGCAGGCATCGCGCGGGCGAGAGGCATGCGAGCATTGCCAGGGCGCGAGAGGCATGCGGGCATCGCCAGGGCGCGAGGCATGCGGGCATTGCCAGGGCGCGAGAGGCATGCGGGCTTTGCCAGGGGGAGACATCAGTCGTTCGCCAGCGAGAGGTCATCGGTGGATTGTCTTCGCGCGAGGGGTCATCGGTGGATAGCCTCCGCGCGAGAGGTCATCGGTGGATGGCCTTCGCACGAGAGGTCATCGGTGGATAGCCTTCGCGGGAGAGGTCATCGGTGGATAGACTTCGCGCCTGTGGTCATCGGTGAAAGGTCATCGCGCGACGTCGAGTTACACACAGAGAAGGTGGGACCCAAACTTCCAGCATGGAACGTCCTGCACGCGCGCCACGTAGACAAAAAGAGTGGTTCAGAATAGTGACCTCAGAGTGTTAGCCTGCGCAGAGGCACGCTCAGTAGTACTGTTCAGGGAGTTGTTGGCCTGCGCAAGAGACAACTGTAGTCGTACTGTTCAGGGAAACGTACACTCAGACTTCTCTGCAGAGTGGGGGTTGTAAGGACCTGAAAAATTAAATTGGAATAAAAGAGTTATATTTTAAATGAATTATAAGTATGTTTTTATTTAGGATAGAAAGGGAGGAAAAAGTTAAGTTTAGAAGGCTACGAGGTCGCCGGTCGCCTGCTACACATGAGCGCCAGGTGGACATCGCGCGGGCGTGAGAGGCATGCAGGCATCGCGCGGGCGCGAGAGGCATGCAGGCATCGCGCGGGCGTGAGAGGCATGCAGGCATCGCGCGGGCGCGAGAGGCATGCAGGCATCGCGCGGGCGCGAGAGGCATGCAGGCATCGCGCGGGCGCGAGGGGCATGCAGGCATCGCGCGGGCGCGAGGCACGCGGGCATTGCCAGGGCGCGAGGCATGTGGACGTGGCCAAGGCGCGAGAGTTATGAGGGCGTCGCCAGGGAAGACATCGGTTGTCTCCCAGAGGAAGACATCGGTCGTCTTCCAGGGCGAAGGAGACATCGGTCGTTCGCCAGGAAGATGTCATCGGTGGTTGTCTTCGCGCGAGAGGTCATCAGTGGTTTCTCTTCGAGCTAGTAGTCATCGGCGAAAGGTCATCGCGCGACGTTGAGTTACACCCAGAGAACGTGGGCCCCAGACTCCCAGCAAGAGATGTTCTGCACGCGCGCCACGTAGACAAAAGAGTGGTTCAGAATAGTGACCTCAGAGCGTAGCCTGCGCAGAGGCACGCTTAGTAGTACTGTTCAGGGAAGCGTGCACGCAAACTTCCCTGCAGAGTAGGTGGTGGCAGCTGCTTTTGGAGGGATAAGTTGGTTTAAGTTACAAAAATCCACTGCTGAGAGAAAAGAAAACATTGTTGTATTCGACGAGAGAAAGAGTGAGTTCCCTCCCTTCTCCTCCAGTTACCCCCTCCGCGTTGCGATTTCAGCACCTCCACACAAGAGTACGACGAGAAGCGACACCATTGGAGCACCTGGGAAAGTTCTCTGCAACTCCTTCAAAACCAGACTCAAGAATAGAGCCAAGGCATTCTTCAAGCTCTGTTGGATTTCGAAGCTCCTGGTGGTTGCGCAAGTCCAGGTAAGGGAAGCTAGACCTCTTTTTCCATTCAAGCCATAGTGTAGCTATCTCTGAAGTGAGGGCGACGTGGTCGCCATTTTTTTTTTCATCTGCGTAAAATGCTCTGTTTGTGTGCTTGGGCGACGTGGTCGCCGGTTTTATATACAGTCTTCGAAACACCCTGTTTTTGAACTAGATCGCCGGTTTTGGCGTTGTTTGTGAACTCTCTGTTTTTGGGTGTTGTTTTGAAACTACTTGAGATTTAAATGAAATATTCGAAGATCTGAACCTTGAAATGATTCGTTGCTGTGACTTGAATCAATTACTCGAGTGGTATGATGTTTTTGAATGCTGTGAATGTGGGATCGAGGCATAGTATTTTCAGGAAAGAAAATACCGTGTAAGATCTTGTAGTAGGTGCATTGATCGGTGATTCCTAAGGGGATATCCTGACTCTGCTAAGGTAATGGAATCACGTAGAGGAAGTTACTCAGTTGTTGAGAGTCGAAGGAGGTCTATATGATGGGCGTCTCGTGTGAAAAAGAACGAGCTCCGCCTGTCCTATGGATTTACCCTGTCATACCAGGAGAACTATTGACATTGAGATGATAATATGCGCATGCTGTGTGGATTCACAGCGACCCTGTGTGGATTTCACAGTGGTGTGGTATGACAGGTGCAGATCTCTGAGTCTAATCAACGCACGAGTCAATCCGGAAGTAGTGTCAAGTGTCTTGTGTGGTGAGTCAGTGGAAAGTCTGACAGGTGAAATGAGAAATTTGAATTTTTATAGACACTTGATGCAGTATTGTGAAATGGAATGACTATGGGTGAATGTTGTGAAATGTGTGATTTTGGGCGATCAGGTGAATGATATGAGCAACTCTGCGTTTTACATGGATATTTTGAAACTTGTTTTACTTTGATTGTCATGTTCATGATTTAAACTCTCTTTAAATTATCTAGCTTACCCTGCGTATTTTGGTTCTGTGGTTTTCTCTTAAAACTGTGATGATCGTGTATTTTACACGGGAGCAGATGATCTTCCAGGAAGTAGAGCTCCTTAGTGAGTGATCGCCGAGGAGGAGATCGCCGGTTTTCTGTCTCTATCGGGTGATCGCCTGTTTCTGCCTCTATCGGGTGATCGCCTGTTTTTTTTTTTTTTCTGTCCTGATAGGTGATCGGCTGTTTTGGCTCCTCTGATAGGAGATCGGTCTCGTCCGATAGGAGATCGGTTTCTTCCGATAGGAGATCGCCTGCTTTGTTTTTTTTACTGTATTTTGTTTATGTTTCTGGAAAATTTGACCGAAATTGTATTAAACTCCCTAAGAGGAGCAACTTCATTTCATATATATAATATTTTGTTCATAGAATCTATTTGTCACCTTTACTTTCATTTTATATTTATTTCAAAGTAATTTGGAGGGATGTTACATTAATGGTATCAGAGCAGTTCGTCCTTAGGATGACCTGAGGGCTGTGGATCCATTGTGTTTCTTCTGCTCATGAAATTTATTTGAGTTTAAAATAAGAACTATAGTGAAAAGTTTTCAAACGTTTTTGTATTGAGATTTTGTGTGTGCTTTGGTGAATATATGTTATAACTGAAAATCTTAGTATTAAGAACGAGAAGGTCCTGATAAAGTAGTGAGGGTGCACACTCATAACTGGATCGGGATGAGTCTCAACCTTAATTCCAAAGGTTTGATGTTTAGCATATATTGAATTCTGGTGTGAGCTATTTCTTTTTCTTGAGTGTCCTTGTAATGGATTGAAAATGGTTGATTGGATTGATGACTGCATACCAGTAGTTGTTCTGGTGTTATGCTTGATGTTATAAGCATTATGATTCTGTTGTTGAACTCAAATTCTTAATGACTTTGAGATGCTGACCTTTGTAAGGTCTAGATGGTACCTCCTGAATGAATTGATTTCTGATCGATCTCATTCTTGTAGTTGTAGGGAATATAGAAACCAATAGATTCAGAATCCAGAACGAAGAAGATGGCACGTAGACCTTCTACCCCACCCCAACCTTCCTCAGAGATGAGCCAGATCGCCAAGGCCATCGAGATGATGGCGACTGCCATTCAGCAGCAGAATGCGGCGATGGCTCAGAACCATCAAGCCACAATGCAACACTGGGAAACTGCCCGATCTGCTGAGACAAACTCCCACGTCGGTCAGCCCCAAGAACAGATGGGACTGGCCGAGTTCATGAGGCACAACCCACCTAAGTTCAGTGGGAATGCTACCCCTAACCAGGCAGATCAGTGGGTCAGGGAGTTGGAGAAAATCTTTAGGGCGACCTCCTGCCCTGAAGAGAAGAAGCTGCTGTTCGCCACTTATCTGCTATCAGGAGAAGCTGAGTTCTGGTGGATGGGAGCTCAGCAGATGATGGAGGCACGAGAGGATGTATTGGATTGGGAGAGCTTCAGGGTGAAGTTCTTGGAGAAATACTTCCCTGACAGTGCCAAGTTTGCAAGGGAAGCTGAGTTCTTAAAGTTGGAGCAGGGGGACATGTCAGTAAACGCCTATGCTGCTCGTTTTGAGTACCTCGCCCGGTTTTATACCCAGGCGACCTCCGAGGCCTGGAGATGTAGAAAATTCGAAGAAGGACTGAAGCATGGGCTGAAGAGGACCCTAGCCCCGATGTGCATCAGGGAATTCCACGCCTTAGTGGAGAAGGCGAAGATGGTGGAGACCCTGGAAAAGGGTGATTCTCGGGTGATCAGGTCACACCAAGGAGGTTCCTCCAGTGGGAGGGCTAAGGCACAGCACCCACAAAGCAAACCCTATGCGAGACCTCCACCACATCGGGCAGGAGCAGCACCTCCCCAGTTTCAACAGCAGCAACCTTGGAAACCCAAGTGTCTTCACTGTGGTGGACCACACGCCTCCAATGCTTGTTTCAAGAAGATTCCAGAGAGGAGATGTTTTGTCTGCCAAAAGGTAGGGCACGTTGCTTGTAAGGACCTAAAAAATTAAATTGGAATAAAAGAGTTATATTTTAAATGAATTCTAAGTATGTTTTTATTTAGAATAGAAAGGGAGGAAAAAGTTAAGTTTAGAAGGCTATGAGGTCGCCGGTCGCCTGCTACACATGAGCGCCAGGTGGACATCGCGCAGGCGCGAGAGGCATGCAGGCATCGCGCG